>CAMRHE010000155.1:0-600000 GCA_947044405.1 Leptodactylus fallax | reverse complement strand
CTCCACCCACTGTCTAACACTGGCTTTCTAAATACTGTCTAAAGCTGGGGCCCCACGTGGCAGAAAAAAAGTGCAACGTTTTACAGTCCCTGCAAAGTGGATGGGTTTGCATTTTTGGAAATTGAAGCATGTTAATTATACCTATGAAAACACTGGTGGTTTCCCTATAGGTATAACATTTTTTCCTGCAGAGCTATTTCGCTGTGGCCCGTGGGGCCTTAGCCTAAAAAACTTTTGAGGCACATCCGCCTTAGAAAATGTGGGCCATAGACTTTATTGGACCTCACTGGTCCACAAAATGGACCATGTCTGCATCCATGAAAAGAAATGATTATAACAGAGATCAAACATATACTACAGATGGGTGAATGTAGTTGCTGCACCCTACTGTATATTCAATGAAAAATAGTATATATTAAATGAAAAATTCTAAACATCATTCTACAAATTAATTTTGATGCAGCTTTTGGAATCTGTGGTTAAGGCCAGTACCTGCAAAGGCCAGTACCTGCAAAGTGTATGAGATTCTGGCTAATCTCATCCACACATTCCACAGCGCCTCGCTACATGGGGCCTTAGCTTGCAGTATTTCAGCAACATATTGGACATACTGCAAATCTGAAAATCTACAGCATGACTCGATACTGTTTATTAAATCCCTATTCAGGCTGAGGCCACACATTGAGGAAACGCAAAAGTTTTGCCCTTTTTTTTATCCTCCAGGATCATAGGAGGATGCAAAAATTACTGATGGTGAGCCAAGAAGCTTCAATATGCAGTCCAAGGAAACATCAAGCTTCACATTTAAGGGTAGTTTCACACATGGTGTTTTTTGGAAAAACATCATAATTTTTGTGGCAGTCTTCCATTAGATTGTTTGAGCCAAAGCTAGAAGAGGATTGAAAAGGAATGAGAATTATAGAAGAAGAACTTACATTTCTCCTTCCCATGCATCCACTTCTGGCTTATGCTCAAAAAACTCCACTGAAAATTGCTGTGGCGTTTTTGTTGTTTTTTATTATTATTTTGGGCCGCAGCACTTTTCACAGAAAGGAAACCTCTGCAGACTTTCTGCTTCAATTATACCTATAGGGAAACCGCTGGAGTTTCTGTAGGTATAACTGACTTACTGCAATTTCCAAAATGGCGACGGTTTTGGAAATCACAGCATTTCCGCTGTGCGTGTTTTTCTGCATTGTGTGGATGGGATTCACTAGAATCCACTTTGCAGCGACTGTAAAACGTCGGTTTTGGATGCGGCATTTACGCAATGTGGGGCCCCCGGCCTCAATGTCCTTTTCTGATATAGAAAAGCAGGTCAGGACTGGACATGCTTCTAATGTTTTTTTTTTTCTTTTACTGGGGTTAAGGGTCCACATAAAAAAAATGTTGTTTGTATGTATGGGCCACTGATTTTAATGGGACTGTGTGTAGTATAGCTGATCTAGACTACATAACAGCTATTAAAGTTAGACAACACTAAAGCTACTTTCAGACAACCAAAGTAAAAAACGGCTGTGAAAAACAGCCATTTTTCAAGGCCGTCTTGTACCCAAGGGACACCCATTTTCACGGATGCTCAATATGCCGCAACCCAGATGGAGGAGACCGGAGGATGGGAGTAGTAGTGGTGGATGCTGTGCCACCTGGCAGTCCGAGCACGCTCACCAACCACTCCAGGGCCGGACAAAGTTGAGGGCAGTCCTGCAGCACTACCGGATGGTGGTGGTGGTAGTAGTAGTAGTTCTTTCCCCCGGGGCGCTTCCAGTTGGAGAGAGAACCTCTTCTCTCTGAGCCGGTGTGGTGTTGAACAGAAGGGCCCTAATGGTGAAGCAGGCACGACTCAGGAGTCAGCGGTGCAGGTAAACCAAAACAGCCTTTTATTTGGCAACAGGAACAGCAAGGTAACAGCAACTTTCGAATGGGGGTAGTAGTCCTACAGTGTCCAATCCCCGGCCTTGGTTCTAGAGCGGCAGTTGGCCTTCAGTCCAGAGGTTGTGAGAGGAAGGGTTTACACACCTTCCCTGGTTAGCTGCATGCACTAGACCAGTGATGGTGAACCTTTTAGAGACCGAGTGCCCAAACTGCAACCCAAAGCCCACTAAATTATTGCAAAGTGCCAACATGGCAATTTCACCTTAAATTAACCTGCCTCCCCAGCATCCCCCCTCTTGCTCGCAAGCAGCCTGCACCCCCATTCCTCCCTCTTGCAAGCAGCCTACATCCCACATCTCTCCCCCCCACACTACACCCTGTATCCCACACTACACCCTGCATCTCTGCACCCCACAATACACCCTGCATCTCTGCACCCCACAATACACCCTGCATCTCTGCACCCCACAATACACCCTGCATCTCTGCACCCCACAATACACCCTGCATCTCTGCACCCCACAATACACCCTGCATCTCTGCACCCCACAATACACGCTGCATCTCTACCCCCCCACTACACCCTGCATCTCTACCCCCCCACTACACCCTGCATCTCTACCCCCCACTACACCCTGCATCTCTACCCCCACACTACACCCTGCATCTCTAACCCCCACTACACCCTGCATCTCTACCCCCCACTACACACTGCACCCCCACATCTCTATCCCCCACACTACACTCTGCATCTCCCCCCTCACTACACCCTGCACCCCACATCTCTCCCCCCACACTACACCCTACATCTCTCCCCCCACACTACACCCTGCACCCTACATCTCTCCCCACACTACACCCTGCACCCTACATCTCTCCCCCACACTACACCCTGCACCCCACATCTCTCCCCCCACACTACACCTGCACCCTACATACTGCACCCCACATCTCTCCTCCCCCACACTACACCCTACATCTCTCCCCCCACACTGCACCCCACATCTCTAACCCCCACACTACACCCTACATACTGCACCCCACATCTCTAACCCCCACACTACACCCTACATACTGCACCCCACATCTCTAACCCCCACACTACACCTTGCACCCCACATCTCTAACCCCCACACTACACCTTGCACCCCACATCTCTAACCCCCACACTACACCCTGCACCCCACATCTCTCCCCCCACACTACACCCCGAGCCCCACATCTCTCCCCCACACTACACCCTGCACCCTACATCTCTCCCCCCACACTACACCCTGCACCCCACATCTCTCCCCCCACACTAAACCCTGCACCCTACATCTCTCCCCCACACTACACCCCACATCTCTAACCCCCACACTACACCTGCACCCTACATACTGCACCCCACATCTCTCCTCCCCCACACTACACTCTGCATCTCTCCCCCACACTGCACCCCACATCTCTACCCCCCACACTACACCCTACATCTCTCCCCCCTCACTACACCCTGCACCCCACATCTCTAACCCCCACACTACACCCTGCACCCCACATCTCTGCATGTTCCTCCACTGCTCGTGATACTTTTCTTCATGTGGAAGGAGCTTCTTACAAGCAAAGACACGCCTACCCTGTCATGTGACCTTATGATGTCAGAAGGTCCTTTCAGAGTACAGCATTTTACATGTACTGTGTAAGCAGCGGTCCTGCGGACCGCAGCTTACACTGACGGCTTTCAGCTGTATGTGCATTTGCACATACAGCTGAAAAAAACGATCGCTCACTAATGGGGAATCCTGGACCGGATTCCCCGTTAGTGAGATATGGTGACGGCGCGCGTGCCAACTGAGAGGGCTCTGCGTGCCCTCTCTGGCACGCGTGCCATAGGTTCGCCATCACGGCACTAGACTGAGGAGACCAACCATCGCCAGGGAGATGAGATCTCCCTGCAACCCCGCCCAGTGGCCTGTGATAGGCCATGGCTGAACCAAGTTTTGGTTTTGAACACTGCAGGGGGGAAAAATGGCGAGGAAAGCATACCAACATAAAACCCAGAGGCACAGACACAAACATTAAAAAACAGCAGCCTCTGGGATGCTGCAAATACATTTGGCTCTATGGAGGGATCTGTGAAAACAGACAAAAATAGGAGATGACTTATATTTTGGCAAAGGGGAATAGCCCTCAGTCACTGACATTGAAGCTAATGCTGCCGTGTGACGTCTGTTAAAAAAATGGACGTCACACGGCCATTAATCACTGTTGTGTGAAAGTAGCTTTAACGTGGAGGCGGAAAAACCACGACAGAAAAGCAGCTTTAGGCTAAGGCCCCACATAGTGAACTGCAGCCAAAAAACGCTGCAGAAAAGGCTGCAGTGGAAACGCATCATGTTTTTTTTTCAGTAGCGTTTTTCACAGAAAGCCCACAGAATTTTCCTCTGCAGGATTTCTGCCACAATTACACCTATACGGAAAACGCCAGCGTTTTGGTAGGTATAATTGACATGCTGCAATTTACAAAAATGCAAGCGTTTTTGAAATCGCAACATCACCACTGTGCATTTTTTTTCTGCAATATGTGGATGGGATTAGCCAAAATACCATCCACTTTGCAGGTAATGTAAAACACTGCGTTTTTGCAGCATGAGACCCTGGCCTGAGGCTGAGGCCCCATGTTGTGGAAACGCAGCTTTTTTTGTTGCAGATTTTGGTGCGGTTTTGTGAGCCAAAGTCAGGAGTGGATTGAGCAGAAGGTAGAAGTATAAGAAGCTTCCTTTATATTTCCCATTCCTTTTGTATCCATTCTTGGCTTTGGCGCCAAAAACTACAGCAAGATCTGCAACAAAAAAGCTGCATTTCCGCAACGTGGGGCCTTCAGCCTTTATGTAGACATCAACTTGTTGTTTGTTTTGAAAATGCACCACAGCGTGTTTTTTGCAGCATTTTTTTTTCTTCAATGAATGGATAAGATTAAATGAAATCTCATTCACTTGGCTGGGACTATAAAACACAGAATTATTGACACTTGCGTTTCCACAATGGCCAAACGTTTCTACAAAGTTTGGCCTTAGCCAAAGGGCATGTTCACACTTTTTGCCCTGAAATCTGTATCAAATCTGACAACCTACATCAGTGTAGAAAAAATCTGAACTAGTAGCATGCTTCATATTCCTATAGATTCTGCATGGAAGAGTAACCCTACAATTACCGGACTAAGTTTCAGTCATGAAACTTGGTAAGTGTGTTGACCGGATTTTCTGGCCTGAACTTCATGCCAGGAGAGGGAGACCTAGCAGTATAGTTATCTATGATGCTAGGAGTCTTTACACTAATCGGTACAGGACAGTATGTGATTGAGAGGCAGGAACTCTTTGCATTATAGATTACTATACTGCTAGGTCTCCCTCTCCTGGCATGAAGTTCAGACCAGTAAATTCGGTCAACACACTTACCAAGTTTTATGACTGAAACTCAGTCCTTCATAAAAGCCTATTTAAGAACATGTAACATCTGGACACAGCATTTTTTTTCTGAAAAAACAAAACTTTGGCGGAAAAATTCCCCAACACTCCAAGTATGGTTATTTCAGGGATTCCTTATTGTTTGAAAACTTGATGCCTTGTAGAACATGCCATGATAAGACCTATAAGAAGCCTGCAGTTTGCTAGCACCCAGCATATGTGACCCATCTCCCTTCCTTCAACCGCAAAGAATGGCAGCCATCATTGTTGGATGAACAGAACTTGCTTTTAGTATGATAATGCCCTCTTGCTTTCTACACCACAGGGCATATGTTCCTGCAATAGTGTCTGAGAAAGGGGTTATTTCTCCTAGAGACTCTGTTAACTCGTCTCTGTCAAAGCCCAGCTCTGCACTCTGCACAATCAATGCTAATTGCATTGGACGGGGGCTGCGGGCTCTCACCTTTCTTTTCCATTGAATAGGATTAGGGATTGTGACATGGGTGATTAATAACTGTTCTGCAGACAGTCTGACTGGGCAGCCAAAGATTCCCATTTAATGCATTCTGCACGCAATCTATTGCAAGCAGCTGCTGCTTATTTCGGTGTCCTGATATCTTGTGCTGCCGTTAGGAGGCCCGCTTTTATTTTATTATTATTTTTTTTATCTCACTGTAGCCTCACCCCACTGTCGCTGCCATTTAAAGATACATTCCTTTCAAGGCTGAGATAAATAATTGATTATTGCTGCTCAGCCCAATAACCACAGCGCTACAAATATTCCACATAGATAGATTTTTTTTTGTTTTTTACCATTGTGTCTTCTAATTCTATACATTATGCTAGAAACGTAACTTTTAGGACACATGCGAAGAGATCGGATACAGTTTATTTGCCAAAAATCAAATCAAATCCATAAGGATATGTTAACATAACAGGAACTGTGTAGAAAAATATTTAAAAAAAAAAGGTTAAATGTCTATTTGAATACATGCTTTTTACCATGTTTTCTTTTTTCTTAAAGATGCAGTTCTAGAATATGCACCTAGAACTGCTTTACTGGAAAATTGTGTTTCAGGACCGCAAATAAAAACCACTAATGGGATTTTTACATTCATAGCAAATCTGCAAGAAAACCACAATTGATAGGTTATACTGCCATTTAAAAAGCTACAACATGTCCTAAGACATCAATCACATGGCGGTATTACTGCTGTATGCAACGGTGTAGCTAGCAGGGAGGGCGCTTAGTGCATGTGCTTCAGGGGTGTGTCAGCAAACCATTTTTTCTTGACTGAGGTATTTAGGGCCAGGCCACTAAATTTTTGCTTTGGATGAAGGAAAGTCTAGCCATGACTCAAGATTCATTCATCTTCTTGTATTATACCTATAAAAGGTAGGAGACCTACCATACTACTGTATGCCTCTTGTTTCAAATTTTGTGTTGAACTTTGGCATTAAGGCATTTTGTAGGTTGTTTTTTTTTACAATTCTGATTTGTTTAAATTACCTACAAAGAATGGAGAGGTCTGTAATTTTTATTGTAGGTACACTTTAACGTTGTGAGACAGAATCTAAAAAAAATCCAGAAAATCACATTGTATTGGCATCTGTGCCTTCCAGGAAAGACAGTATATTGGCAGACATGGAACACTAAGGGTTTGTGCTGCAAAGTAATCTAGTGGTGGGAAGAAAATGAGTGTTACCTTAGTTTTCCAAATTCTTTGAGGTGGCTTCACACTGCATACTGGTATGTCTGCTGGGTGACATGCTGGCATTCACTGCTATAAGCAATGCCTCCACTGAATGCTTAAAAGACACCCCACTCACACTCACAGATTTAGACCACCAGCTGCTTTCCATGATGGCATGGACCTGACAGGAACACCATTAAAAAGGCACAAAGGCTCCCCAACATGATAAGCCCTCACCCCAGGGAAACTCAACAATCACACTGAAGCCAGTGCAGGGTCATACTATGGGACATACCAGAATAACTCCCCGAAGAACGACACCTAGGTGCAACCAAAGTTCTGCCTCATCACCTGGAAGAAAAGCAGCAACATCACCCATTGGTCAATGAAATGAGCATAGTGCTGAATTTACCTCACTGAGCACCAAGATTTAGTGAGCATCAGTCAGTTTGCAGTTAGAGGGTTGAATTCTAGCCTCAGCATAACACTATGAAATGTAGACCTCCATTATGTCCTGCAAGTATATCATCTATGGGCGATTAACCATAAAACAGCTTATTTATCGGTACAATACAGCTGAATGGCAAATAGGGCGTCTAAGTGGTACATGAACAAAGAGTGTGTTTATGGCTGTATACAGTGCTACAAGGAGTTACATTAAAGTATAATTATTGACATTCTTAATTGTGCTTTCAGCTTCATGCATGGATAAGTTCTTCCTAGCGTCAGGAGGAGGACACCTCACCTGTTAGAGCAATGTAGCAGTGTATATTTAGTACATAAGAACATGATGGGTCCCACAGTGTACGTGTCTCCCAGATGAGTTCATAGCTTGGGGTCTCTGCATGCAGATTTACTCAGTCCTCCAACACGAATCTGGACCCCACGGTATCTATGAAGCTGGTACTGAGCCTGGAAGCTCCTGTTACTGAGAAGGGTATAAACATCCCCGGTACATTAGGAGCAATGGTGCAGAAGAAATTATATTAACAGTTTCAATTTAGCCTGCAATTACTCACTAACAGAGCTGTGGACATATTTTCAATGTAATTATTGTTTTCATAGCATCCAGCTATTAAATCGGTTATTATGATATGCCTATTTGGACGTGCGCATACATTTTCTATATGCAGGTATATATGTATATGATTGTTGCATAGGGTCTTTGATATTTTGGATGGCTTTGATATCCTTCTTTGGAGGGACCTTTATTTTGTGTTAAGATCAAGTGATGGCTAGATGTCTGTATATACCCAGTTCATTATTCTACAATGCTATTTTATTAGACTATTGACAGCCATTTATTCTATTGCAAAATACATATATATAAAAATATTTTGTTTTGTTAATTTTGTTTATTTGTATAGCACCAACCAAGGGTGTAACCAGAAGACTGGGCCCCATAGCAAACTTTTGACTTGGAGCCCCCCCAATGGCATAGAGCTCCCTTTCCTGGCCCCCACACAGTATAACACCACATTTACACACACTATAATGTCCCAAAGTGGCCTCCAGACAGTATAATGTCCCATAGCGGCTCCTCCTCACAGTATAATGTCCCATAGATGCCCCTCCACACAGTATAATGACATATAGCAGCCCCTCCACAAAGTATAATGTCCCATAGCGTCCCCTCCACACAGTATAATGTCCCATAGTGTCCCCTCCACACAGTATAATGTCCCATAGAAGCCCATCCACACAGTATAATACCATATAGCAGCCCCTCCACAAAGTATAATGTCCCTTAACGTCCCCTCTACACAGTATAATGTCCCATAGCGTCCCCTCCAGACAGTATAATGTCCCATAGCGGCCCCTGCACACAGTATTATGTCCGATAGTGGCCCCTCCACACAGTATTCTGTCCCATAGTGGCTACTCCACACAGCATTCTGTCCCACAGTGGTCCCTCCACACAGTATTATGACCACCCACAAACTTTTCAGACCCAAGAGTATAATGATCGGAGGCCCAGGGGAGGTGACAAACATAAAAAATAGTGTTACTTACCTCTCCTGGTCTCTGGCACACTCCCTGCTGTTTTCGGCCCTCTTCAATGACGTCATAGACGTGGGTTTCGCTGGCATCATTATATGTCACAACATCGGCCTGGTCTGTGTGACTGAAGAGACCCCATTGTATAATTTGTTGGGGTTTGCTCAATAAATACTCTTGCCATGGGCCCGTGACCTTACTTACTGATCCCCACTCCTTTTCACGGCCGCCTCCGCTTCCCCATCTGCCCTCCAGGGGGCCCCAGTGACGTGATATAGGACGCAGAAGGGGAAGCAGAGCTGAGATCGGTAAGTAAATAGGGCCCTTTACCTGCTGGGGTTACTCCAGCAGGTAATGGCCTATTTAAAAAAAAAAAAAAAGCATCAGGGGCTCGGCGGGCCTCCTAAGGCCCCGGGCCCTGTGGCAGCCGCTACAGCTGCTATGGCGGTACTTATGTCACTGGCACCAACATATTCTGCAGCGCTTTACAGATATTGTCATCATTCACTGTCCCGGTAGAGCTCATAATCTAAATTCTCGATCAATATGTCTATGGAATGTGGGAGGAAACCAGAGTACCCAGATAAAACCCACACAATCACGGAGAGAACATAAAAACTCCATATACCAACGTATTCTGCAACGCTGTACAAAAATTGTTATCATAAACCTGCTCAAAGTGGGTCTCACTCAACTGTCTTTAAATAGTTGTACATTGGTCTTCTTGTAAGACCATGTATAGCTAATAGTAAATGACTAGCATTGTAAATATATGATCAAAATCATATTGAAATAGACCCACTTTTTGTAAATAATTTGTTGATAATCCCACAATAACTGCATTAAAACACTTGTGTGCAATGTATCCTGTCACTAGATGTATAGTTCATAATGGATTATCTATTAACTGTTACAAAATAAATTAATATTGTCATAAGCAAATAAAGTAATTTCTGCGGCATGCCAGCTAATGTTGGGAGGTTATCTACTATGAAAGGGAATGAGTCACCAGAAAACTACAGTTTGTTTGTTTATTATATTACTATATTACTATATTTATATATAAATATATAGAACTATATTTAGTAATTAAAAAAGTACTGCATTCTGCAATTTTCACTGTGGCCATTAAGCTTAATAATAAATTGACAATTGTCCCCTCTTAGACAAGATAGGTGGCATTACAATAAAAGATAACACCTCTATAAATAACACCACTGACCCATCTTTACATCCACTACTGATAATGGATGATATCACCGCTTATCTACTCCCCCTCCCTGAAAACAGCGTGTTTACAAAACTCTCCCATAGACCTCAGTGAGTCGGCTCCAGTCTATTGCTGCCTACAGCCATGAGACTGTCGTCAAGTATGTCATTAAATTGCTGTTAATAGAGCAGAGGAGCTCAGGTAGTTGAGTGATCCAGCCCAAAAGACATGTTGTCTAGCAGATCAAGAAGTATTATAGAGTTTTCAGATTACACAGATGTCTATGGAAATGAGGATTGAGCAAGAGCTGAGTGATAGAGAAGAAACACAGACACAGAAGCTTCTTAAGCTTAACACAAGATTTCTATCTCACCTCTTGTGCTTCATTTGTACACCTGCAGACTTCCTCCACTTCAAATTTATGGTTAAAACCTATTGCTCTGCCCTTCACCCCGCCAAACAAATCTATTTCACCACTCTCGTCTCTTCTCTCTCCTGTAACCCGAAAAGGCTCTTTGAAACTATTCACTCCTTACTGACCCCCAAGGTGCAGGTGCCATTCACAGACCTTAGTGCAGATGACCTGGCCACTTATTTCCATGACAAAATTGATAAGATCCGTCAAAAAATAACTGCCCAATCCCCAGGTGGCATTGATCCCCTCACCAACTGCACTTCAGACTGTTCATTATCATCTTTTGAACCTGTTATAGAAGAGAAAGTCTCTCAGCTACTTTCTTCTTCTTGCCCTACGACCGACAGTAGTAACCCTTTCCCCTCACAGTTTTCCAGTCTCTGTCTCCTGCTGTCATGAGTTACCTTACTAAAATATTTAATCTCTCTCTTCTGGAATTTTCCAATCCTCTTTTAAACATGCTGTCATAATCCCACTATTGAAGAAATCCTCCCTTGACCTGTCCTGTGCTGCTAACTATCGACCTGTCTCTAACCTCCTCTTCATCTCCAAAATCTTGAAATGCTTGGTCTAGTCTCGTTTAATCCGCTATCTTTCTGCTAACTCTCTTCTTGACCCCTTACAATCTGGCTTCTGCACTCTGCACTCTACTGAAACGGCCCTCACAAAAGTCTCCTGACAGCTAAATTCAAAGGTGACTTCTCTCTTCTTATTCTTCTAGATCTCTCAGCAGCTTTTGACACTGTTGACCATCAACTCTTCCTCACTATACTCCACTCTGTCGGCCTCACGGGCATCGCTCTCTCCTGGTTCTCCTCTTATCTCTCTGACCGCACTTTCTGTGTATCATTTGTGGGCTCTGTTTCTTCCCCTCTTCCTCTTGCCGTCGGGGGTTCCTCAGGGCTCGGTCCTAGGTCCCCTGCTCTTCTCCCTCTACACAGCCCCCATTGAACAAACCATCACCAGATTTGGCTGATGACACCCAATTATATACGTTATCCCGTGACATCACCCCTGCACTACTACAGAACACCAGTGACTGTCTCTCTGCTGTCTCAAATATAATTTCTCTATCTGAAACTGAATCATTCAAAAACTGAACTATTACTGTTTCCACCATCTAATAGATCTGTCCCTGAAATCTGCATTGCAGTCTCTGGCCTTACCATGACTCCCAGGCAGTATGCCCGTTGCCTCGGGGCTATGTTTGATTCAGACCTTTCCTTCACCCCCCATATCCAATCACTCGCATGCTCATGTCATCTCCACCTCAAACATATCCAGAATACGCCCTTTCCTTACCACAGATACACTAAAGACACTTATTGTTGCCCTGATTCACTCTCCCCTTGACTACTGTAACTCCTTACTAATCGGTCTTCCCCTTACTAAACTCTCCCCTCTACAATCTATTCTGAATGCAGCGGCCAGGCTCATCTATCAGTCTAGACGCTATAGCGATGCCTCCGGTCTGTGCCGGTCACTACATTGGCTGCCTATTCAATACAGAATACAATATAAACTTATTACCCTCATCCACAAGGTTCTGCATAATGCTGCACCTCCCTACATTTGCTCCCTCATCTCTGTCTATTGCCCAACCAGTGCTCTCCGTTCACTCAATGACCTAAGACTAACATCCTCTATTATCAGAACCTCCCGCGCTCGTATACAAGACTTCTCCCGAGTTGCACCACTTCTCTGGAATGCTCTATCCCAGACTACCAGATTAACCCCCAATTTCAACAGCTTCAAGCGCAAACTAAAGACATATCTTTTCAGACAGGCCTATCACAATTCCTAATGTAAACCCATCTGTAGTTAAATTCTCTAAAACGTACCCTCTGTTCACGTTCCCACATTACCTCACAGGATATGATGCCGTATAAGACTAACTTTATATGTCCAGGCACCATCTGCACATTAAAGGACACAACTGGTGACGGCTCATACAGCTTAATATATGTGTAATGACAGTAACCTCTATTACAAAATTGTCTGACCACTGTATAAGCAATGCTACCTCTGATGCCGCCCCTGCTACTTCTTGTCACCCCCTCTACCTCATAGATTGTAAGCTCTTGCGAGCAGGGCCCTCAGTCCAATTGTGTGAATTGACTATTTTTTTGTAATGTATCTTTTTTGTCAGTAATTGAACCCTACAAATTGTACAGTGCTGCGGAATATGTTGGTGCCAGAGGTGTAGCTAGGGGTTCAGCACAGGGGGGGGCGAACATGTCCAAGTGGGCCCCCAACTTAGGTATAACGATATTATCACTATACGGTGACCGTATAGTGGTATATATCGGATCTACACAGGGCTCTGCAGACAATTTAGGCAAATACAGTGCAGTAACATTTAGTGACTTACCGGTGACGTCTCTGACTAATCGTTCACATTCTCCATCTCTTTCATCTGAACCGCCATGACCATTTCTTCCAGTCTCTGTAAAGTTTGCAGCACAGACATCTTTGGCTCCTTACTTTTCCAGGGACCTGACCCATATTGTCCTCACCTGCACACCCATCCTGCTGTTACCCCAATTATAAAATATATAATATAACCCCACATAATAATACCCACAAGTGCATCTTTAAATTAATAACTTCCCTGTGTACCCACTTTAAATAGTGCCCCTTATTAATAAAGCCTCAGGTGTTTCCTAATTAAAAAGTAAACAAAAGGTAAAAATAATTAATGGAGTTCCAATAATCGGGACCCCCAGGATCAGCCGTTTGAATGAACCGTGGTATCTGTGTAAGTGCCATGACCACTTCTCTGTTTACATAGTGTCATTCATCTCATAGCGGCCATGTAATGTAACTACAGCCTCGTCCTATACACGTCTATGTGACAAGGCTGTAATTACATCACACGGTCACTATACACAGACAGCGTGTGATATAAACAGGTGCCATAGCCCCTTCATACAGCTGATCAGTGGGGAATCACTTTTCTCTTATTGATGATCTATTCTGAGAATAGATCATCAATTAAAAATGAGCTGGAAAACTCTTTAAGCCTAAGGCCCCATGTGGCATCCCACAGCAAAAAAGCGCGGTTCTTCCTGCTGCGCTTTGCACAGAAAGTTCGCAGAGGTTTCCTCTGCGGACTTTCTGCTTCAATTATATCTACAGGGAAACCGGAAGCGTTTCCATAGGAATGCTGCGATTTCCAAAACCACGACTGTTTTGGAAATCGCAGCATGTCCACTGTGCATATTTTACCACAAAGTGGGGATGGGGCCCCACGTGGCAAAAACGCCACGGGAAAAAAATGCGGCATTTTACAGTTCCTGCAAAGTGAATGGGATTCTAGCAAATCCCATCCACACATTGTGGAAAAATGTGTGCAGCGGACACTCTGCGATTTACAAAACCGTTGCGGTTTTGGAAATCACAGCATGTCAATTATACCTACAGAAACGCTGGCGGTTTCCCTATAGCTATAATGGAAGCAGAAAGTCTGCAGAGGAAAAATCTGTGGCCCTTCTCTGAAAAGTGCTGCGGGAAAAACCACAATGTTACTGCCGCGGTTTTTCCTGCAGCGCTTTTTTGCTGCAGCCTGCTACGTGGGGCCTTAGTCTTAATAAAGCTCAAGTGTCACTTTTATTAAATTAATTGCCCCCTCATATTATGCCCCTGATATAAATACAGCACCCCTAAAGACCCCTTATATCGATGACCACCCCCTTATGTTCATAATGCCTCCTAATATAATGATCCCTAATGGCCCCCCTATAAATAACCTCCCCCTTGTATTAATAATACCTCCTAATATAAATAACCTCCCCCCCCCTTGTACCTCGTAATAACCCTTATATAAATGACCCCCCTTATGTTCATAATACCCCCTCCATTATAGTTATAATTCCCCCTCCTAAAAACCACTTATACTATTAAAATACCCACAACTAAGCTAAAACAAAACAAATATACTCACCTACCAGCGACCATGACGAATGGAGCCGCCGCTTTCTGTTCTTGACCCGCGCTCTGTGCGCAGGGTCCACGCACAGGAACTCAGCGTCTCAGCATAGGAGGCGCGATGTTGTGACGTCATCGCGCCGCCTGTGCTGATGACTGTGTTCTCGTTGTCATGTAAACCGCAGGCCTGAAGTGGCTTGCGGTTTACAAGACAGCAAGTGGCAGGAAGCGTTTTAACTAGATCGGTGTCTGCAGACACCGATCTAGTTAAAAGTAAAAGATGTATTAATGACGGCCCCAGGGTGGGCCCTACAATGTCAGTGGGCCCAGGGCAGCCGCCCCTCTCTGCCCCCCCCCCCGCTAGCTACGCCTCTGGTTGGTGCTATATAAATACAATTTATTATTATTATTATTATTCATTCACGTTAATACAGGTCAGAACTTCTCGATAATGTACTATACGGTGATGCTGATTCTACTGAGTGACAGTGAATTATGGAGTAGAATCTATTCTGCTTTTTATTAGCAATGTATGGCAGTTTTGATAACTGCTAGTCTCCACCCACTAATTCAGGGAGAACTGAAAATTAGAACTACAGCTTGCAGATGGGGAAAACAGCTAAAAATGCAAAACATACTGTACGTCTTCTAATGGCCAGAAATAGTGCTATCTTTATGTACACACACTATAAAAGAAGTACGCTTTTACTGGGCAGCAACCGATTTAAGGATTCCTAACCTTAAAGGTGTTGTCACATTAAAGACACAGAATAGGGGATAAGTTTCACACTTCTGGAGGTCTGACATCAAGGTCCCATAGCACTGGGGAAAAAAGGAAACTGAAAGTCCCCCCATGCCTCCTCCATGTAAATGAAGTGTCAGTGTGCTTGCATTACCGGTACTCTATTCACTGCTATGGGGCTGCAGGATCTGTAATCTCCAGTGGGTTTATAGTGGTGAATAGAGCATCACTTTAACCACTTAGAGTCCTTAGAAGCTTCCATCAGAGATTCTGTCAAAAATCACAGAAAAGTCTTGCATACAAATTATAACAGATTTTCAAGTCAATGGGGTCCATCAGGATCCATTTGTGTCCATCACGGACTGGAAAAATGGAAATCCTTACTGAGATGTGTACACAAGCTGATCTCTTTCTGACCTGTTAATATGCAAAGCTGATGCTTTGGTTTTCATTTCACCAATAATTTTACTAATCCCAGGAGCAGCAGAAACGGTAACAATAAGGCTACTTTGGGCAACAATGTCTCTTGAGGAGAACAACAAACAGAATTAGGAACCAAGCAAATTCTGAATAGCGAATCTAAAGATATAGAACTTCTATAGTCTTGACTGACAGCATTCTTTTTCTGCATTTGCTTTACCTGAAAATAATTATTCCCAGGTAAAACATCATTACATTTTTGAAAGAAAACTACACCAGCTAAAATTTTACTACAGAAGAGTATAATTATTCCTTACATAAAAGGCTAGCAACAAAAGCAAGAGCAGAAAACACTTCAGGATGCAGAATATCATTATTAATATCAGAACAAAATACACCTCAAACATTCCACAAGGCTGCATTATCCTTCTAGAGATTCTGGATGTTCTAATATAATCCACAACCAGTCCCATAATATTCCCACAGCTTCTCATATTTATTATGCCAGTGGCTCTAGGTCTTGAAATATATGGAATTATTTAATAACCATGTGTTTCCTGCATTCATATGAATAGTCAGGCAGTGTCTGCCTCCTTCAACACACAACCCCACAAAAACACTACCAAACATTCAGTGTGATTAGGTTTCTCCCAGTCACATGGTAGGTAGGTCACTGACCTACTTTCAATGTGACCACTGTGGCCCTGAGACCCTACACTTAATTTTCTGGTGCATGGGACCTCCCAGGTGCACCACAATTAATATTTGTAGTACATCTCATGATTCTGTGTGCCAGTATAGAAACAACAGGTCATTGACTTGTAGTTACTATTCTGTCTCCTGAAGAAAACAGATGATGGCTTTAGGTATACTATACAGTATATTTTTATGCTTATAACCCTGGTACCTATTATTACCCTGCTACCCATCACCATCAGGGGTACCAGAATGAGCCAGGTTTTGGCCAATACCCAACCATCTAGGGGTGATTGTCAGGGATCAGGGCAGCTGAAGGCTAGTCAGATTTTTTTTTTTTTTTAAATGCAATGGATAGTATTCAGTCATGGTATAGTTTGTGTTCCAGTCACAGTATGGTGGTGTTATCCAGTCAGGGTAAGATGATGTTATCCAGTTATGGTATAGTGGTATTAGTAGCTACTGTAGTTATTATTATTTGGGGATATGGCTAATCTACCTGTACAGATTCCAGTTTCAGGTGCAGTACAGCGTGCCCTGTAATTTCCACTAAAACAACAGGACAACAGGGATAGATGAGGATTGCAGCCTCTTCTTAAAGGGAACCTCTCACCATGAAAATGCAGTGCAATCTGAGTGTTATAGAGCAGGAAGAGCTGTGCATATTAATTAATTGTGGGAAAAGATTTATTATAACTTGTCATTTATCCATTTATTTCTCAGTTTTTTTTTTCTCTGCTTAGGAGTAATTGAATCCAGTGGGCAGTTCTAACAGTGACTGACAATTAACTTTGTATGCACAGTCATAAATGGGAGGCTATCTCTGTTAGGACCGCCCACTGGACTCATTTACTCCTTCTAAGCATAAAAAGAACAGAGATAGATATAAATGGATATTTTAGGTATATAGCTGGGATGTTTTAGGAATTCCTGCTTTTGCAGGGGGTTGGACTCGATGGCCCTTGAGGTCCCTTCCAACTCAAACAAACAAAACAAACAAAAACAAAACAAATGATAGGTTATACTGAATTTTTTCTTACAAAACTATATATCAATCTGATCAGATCCCTTTGCTTTATAACACGATGCCTACAGATTACACTGCATTTTCATGATGACATGATGGTTTTCTTTAAGTGATAGGGACTAAGCTGCTAGACCAGGCACAGTCAATATGCTATGTACAGCACTGTGTCTGGTATACAGTAAAGAGACCACTGCACTTGTTCAGGCACCCATGGTCTCTTCAACCATTTGATCAATGAGAGAGTCAAGTTTCAAACTAGCACCAAACTGAGGATAGGTCATTAAAAGTCCCAGGAAACTATTTAATGAGGTAGTATTTTACTTAGTGCCTAGAACCACAGACATTGTACATAAGGCCTTGGCCATAACTAGAAATAGTTCAAGCAAAACCATGTTTCACTTAATACCATTCTGATTTATATTTTGCTGGTGCTGCACACTCTGTGGTGGTGGTGCCAGTTGAGGGGTTCTCCAGCCCTGTTCCACAGTTCATAAGAATCACTGCACACACCGTTCAGTTCTTTAGAAAAATAGTGTAAACATTTATTTTCCATTTTTATACATCTTGTACATACAGTGCCTTGCAAAAGTATTCGGCCCCCTTGAACTTTTCAACCTTTTGCCACATTTCAGGCTTCAAACATAAGGATATAAAATATTAATTTTTTGGTGAAGAATCAACAACAAGTGGGACACAATTGTGAAGTGGAACGAAATTTATTGGTTATTTTAAACTTTTGTAAAAAATAAAAAACTGAAAAGTGGGGCGTGCAATATTATTCGGCCCCTTTACTTTCAGTGCAGCAAACTCACTCCAGAACTTCAGTGAGGATCTCTGAATGATCCAATGTTGTCCTAAATGACTGATGAAGATAAATATAATCCACCTGTGTGTAATCAAGTCTCCGTATAAATGCACCTGCTCTGTGATAATCTCAGGGTTCTGTTTAAAGCGCAGAGAGCATCATGAAGACCAAGGAACACACCAGGCATGTCCGTGATACTGTTGTGGAGAAGTTTAAAGCCGGATTTGGATACAAAAAGATTTCCCAAACTTTAAACATCCCAAGGAGCACTGTGCAAGCGATCATATTGAAATGGAAGGAGTATCAGACCGCTGCAAATCTACCAAGACCTGGCCGTCCCTCTAAACTTTCATCTCAAACAAGGAGAAGACTGATCAGAGATGCAGCCAAGAGGCCCATGATCACTCTGGATGAACTGTAGAGATCTACAGCTGAGGTGGGAGGGTCTGTCCATAGGACAACAATCAGTTGTACACTGCACAAATCTGGCCTTTATGGAAGAGTGGCAAGAAGAAAGCCATTTCTCAAAGATATCCATAAAAAGTCTCGTTTAAAGTTTGCCACAAGCCACCTGGGAGAAACACCAAACATGTGGAAGAAGGTGCTCTGGTCATATGAAACCAAAATCGAACTTTTTGGCCACAATGCAAAACGATTTGTTTGGCGTAAAAGCAACACAGCTCATCACCCTGAACACACCATCCCCACTGTCAAACATGGTGGTGGCAGCATCATGGTTTGGGCCTGCTTTTCTTCAGCAGGGACAGGGAAGATGGTTAAAATTGATGGGAAGATGGATGGAGCCAAATACAGGACCATTCTGGAAGAAAACCTGTTGGAGTCTGCAAAAGACCTGAGACTGGGACGGAGATTTATCTTCCAACAAGACAATGATCCCAAACATAAAGCAAAATTTACAATGGAATGGTTCACAAATAAACATATCCAGGTGTTAGAATGGCCAAGTCAAAGTCCAGACCTGAATCCAATCGAGAATCTGTGGAAAGAGCTGAAAACTGCTGTTCACAAACGCTCTCCATCCAACCTCACTGAGCTCAAGCTGTTTTCCAAAGAAGAATGGGCAAAAATTTCAGTCTCTCAATGTGCAAATTACGATTACAGCGACTTGCAGCTGTAATCGTAGCAAAAGTGGCGCTACAATGTATTAACTTAAGGGGGCCGAATAATTTGGCATGCCCCACTTTTCAGTTTTTTATTTTTTACAAAAGTTTAAAATATCCAATAAATTTCGTTCCACTTCACGATTGTTTCCCACTTGTTGTTGATTCTTCACCAAAAAATTAAAATTTTATATCCTTATGTTTGAAGCCTGAAATGTGGCAAAAGGTTGAAAAGTTCAAGGGGGCCGAATACTTTTGCAAGGCACTGTACATCCCATCATATGCCTTTAGCTCTGCATTTCCTCTCCTGTCACCCTCATAATTTGTTTTTCACATGTTTATTTCCTCTCCCTTTCACATTTTTCTTTTCCCTATTGTTTCTATTTTTTCCATGTGATTTACCTATACCATGATATAGTTATTACCCGCCATAGTATGCATCTCTGATACAATATGTAATTATCTATATGCCTCACTCATGTCAATTTCTATTATTACATTTAGGATCACGCCTGAAGAAGTTCATGATTTTTGAATGAAACGTTGCACACTAATCTGTTTGACCCTACAATACTTTCTGTTGTCATATTACATGGCGTTGTGATGTACAAAGCCAGTTCCTTGATTCTGGAAAAAACGGAAAATAAATGTTTACACTATTTTGCTAAAGAACCGAACGGTATGTGCAGTGATTCTTATGAAATGTTAATACCATTCTGAAACCAGGATTCAAGCCTAGGGCCAGTACACCATATACAGTAAGCATCAAATCCACATGCACTCCATCTACAAAGCGTCATTGTCCACAGACCCCTTTTGCTATACCATATGACCATTCAAAAATTCATGCAATGTTGCAAAATCTTCTGTAACGTCTTCAGGGTGCATTTCTATTGAGAATTAAGGGCGACCTCTTAATTTTTAGTTTTTTCATTGTCACAGTCAGCAACCTATAGCCTTCCAGGATTGTTTGGTGGATAAGGGTGGATTCACACTTGCTCCCGGAGTCCTTCCGCCACGATTCCAACCTAAATGTCAGAAAAAAGGATTGGGAAAAGTTTGAGATGCATTGCTTAAAAACGCATTCACTTCTATGGGTTTTTAAAGCAATGCGCGGGTGTCCGATAGCACCCTCTGCGCCGAGAAGCCTTTTTTTTTTCGTCGTACACAAAGTCCTGCATGTCCGACTTTGTTTCCAACGAGAAAAACGGCTTCGTGGCGCAGAGGGTGCAATCGGACACCCACGCATTGCTTTAAAAACTCATTGAAGTGAATGGGTTTTAAGCAATGCTTCTCAAACCTTTCCCTATCCTTTTTCCGACATTTAGGTTGGATTCGCGGCGGACGGACTTCGGGTGCAAGTATGAACCCACCCTCAGATGTATTTTTTCTTGCCACTGTGTTAGGGTACAGATAACTTGTTTTTTTACATTTTAAAATTTCTTTTTACTCTTTCACATAAATGACGTTATTATTTTGTGGGTTACATCAGTAGCATATGTACTACTTTGGCACAATAAAAAAAAAACATTTTTAAAAAGAAAATCATGTGTTTTCATGTCAATGTCATAACTTTTTAATTTTTCCTGTGATGGAGCGCTGTGCATGCTTGCTTTTAGCCAGGCAACTTGTAGTTTTATTAGTACCATTGACTTTCTGATCTCTTTTTATTGCACATATCGGGATGAGGTGACTTAAAACAGTAATTCTGGTATTGTGTTTAGTTCTTTTTTTATCACATTTTCCTTGCAAGATAAATAATGTATACGTTTTATAGTACAGGGCAGTACAGATATGACAGAATCAAGATTTTGTACTTTTTCAGTGTTTTGTAAAAATAAAACATTTTTAAATACAAAAAGGACATTTTGGGTGATTACTTAGAATTTTTTAGAATTTTTTCTAAAATATTTTTCATGTTTTTTCTGGTCACAGTAGATGATTTGAATATGGAATTCTCTAGTCCCTCATATAACTAACTACAATACCTCTGTATTGCAGTATGTTAGGCCTGTCAGAGTAATATTGACAATTATTTTATTAGGCCTCCTTATACGGGTTCAGTGATGGCAGACCTTGGGCCTTCATTAAGTCTAAGGCTGCCATGATAACCCATCAGCACCCAGCAATTGCATTGCAGGAGTGCAAAAGTCGGTGAACGTGGCATCTGAGAAGTTAGTCAGGTCACAGTTATCTCGAGACCCGGCCACTGAAGGAGGGTGTCATGTCAACTCTATGTTACAGCAACTCCTGAGCTTGAACCATTTCTGTGCCACATAAGTATGTCTGTGGAAACAACCAGCCATACAGAGCTGTAAGGGGTTAATAGCCTTATTAAGGATAATATGAGAAAAAGGATATTTTAATCCTATCATGACAAAATTCAGGTGTTTAGATTGTTTGTCACATAGGAAAGTTCTCAAAGCAAAATCTAATAACACAATAACATAATACCTTCATTCATTCCTTCAAAAAGACCTTTCTATGTCTAACTATGACAAATGTGATATATGTGATTTAGTCTTTAACCCTGTTATTTGTTACATAGATAAGTCAAAATTCCATATTCATTCAGTTAGTTTGATGCCTAAAACGTCAAAAGAATTTCAAGGCAAAACAGTTTTCTCATTGGTTAAAGGGAAACCAAGAGACCATAACATTAAAATAAAATAAATGGCATTACATTAAAACTCACAGGAGAAAAAAAATATCTAGGTAATAGATAATTGCAGAATACCATTTTCAGTACTTAATCTAACCAAAGACTCAACATAAAAACAAGATAAAGAAAAAAATAATGGCAAACATCTTTTGAAAATTAAAACCAATCTACAAACCTAAAGTATTAATATCTGTAGGATTAAAGTGGATCTGTCAGGGTCATATGCTGACCTAAGTAAGGGCAGGATATTTTAACTACAGATCTTTTCTACTAGAAACACAAAAAATACATAGTATAAGGCCTTATTCACATGACCATGCCCTTTTTGTGTATCTAACGCCTGTGAAAATGGATCCATTGATTTCTATTGGGCCGTTTGCCCAAATAACGGACATGTGAATAAACACATTGAAATCAATGTGGTCTCAAAACGGCTTCATGACTTGCTGTGTGAATAAAGTCTAAGGCTAGCTTCAGACCCCATAAGTATAATAACTGGAGGTCCAGGGTAGTCAAAGAAAATTAATAAACTTCTTCATGTTTCTTTCTCTGTGTCTTCTGGCCTCTTTTGACCTTCTTGGTGATGTTCGCAGCCCTGGGTCAGGCTGTAAGGAAATTATGTCTAGCTGCAAATTCCCTTAGCAATTTCAATTGGTCACTGAAGATTTTAGAAACATGGCCTATGCTGATCATTGTGGGGAGGCTCTTTTCAAAAAGACAACCCCTGTAATTAAAATGCAATTTTGCATAGTAGTGTTCCTAAAAAATGAACTGATCACAGGTTGCCCCACTGCTGAGCAATGAGCTATGATGAATGTCTGGTTGGCATGTTGAATGTCTGATCCTATTGTTCTCAAGAGAGATGAGCTTCCTTCTGGGGTGCTTGGCAGTAAGTTACCACCCTCTCCCCCCTGTCAACACCTATTTGTTCAGCAGAGAATTCATATATATGAGAGAATCCGGAGAAATAGTAGGATTCGACCAACTGCTATTGAAGGTGAATCTATCTGTTATCTGAACTCTGTTGATACCCACTTCTTATTTCTACAGTAAATGAATTGATATGTGGGCGTATGGCAAGATTTCAATACATATGGCAAGTAAAATTCTGCCTCTTGTTCATTTGTATCTATAATGTTGGTAAAGTTTCATTATTAGTGTAGACTCCAGCTGTGTTGTAAAACACAAGACTAATGAAAGACACAACAGACGGTTTCTGTATGACACATGGAAAACTTAAAGTGAAATGCAGAACTGAACAATGTTAAATACATGGGCACGAAACCATGAATAGTTTTGAATTTTTTTTTTTTCCGTAATTCATATTGATGCAACTTATATTTCAACCCTATTACTAAAATCAACTAAGTTAATTGGAGAAAACAAAAAGTTTATTGTCCCAAATTGGGTTCAACTGACGTTCCACTCAACTTAGGAAATAAATCCAAGTCAGGGAGATTCATGGAATGAAATATCCATCATTTATACAGGAAGTACGGATGTATATTTATATTAGTTCAGGAATCGGTTGATTCAAATAAAAATGTGCTTCTTCAAAAGAAATCATTTTCCCTTCAGAGGAGCAGGCTCTGCTTTGGTGCATATTTATAGCAGTGAGTCGGACATTTATATCTGAGCTGTCAAAAAGTATTGGTTGGAACAAAAATATGCTTGTAATAAAAATGCATTGTTTTGAAAAAAAGCAGAAACCACTGACTATTGGTTTCATAGAAAACTAGTAAGTGAAAAGGGTGATTTAAAGCAGAGGGGATTAAATACCAATGTAAACAGTACTTCTTGGGGAGAGAGCAACCTAGGTTCATCAAGAGTACAAGTGGGGTGCAATGTCATAGCTATATTAATCTTGATGTAAAGAAGACTGAGAAAAGAAGAGACTTTAATATTGGATATGATGGGCTAGATTTATCAGTGTGTTTTAAGTCCTAAAAATGGTCATTGCCGGGATGCTGCTTGAAGGTATAACTTGAGACGCAGATATCTTTGCTGACAGTTTTCACAAAGAAACAAACTGTTGATTCTAGGTGAACACTTGTCATCTATGTGGTCATTTATTGGCTGAACAGATTAGTATTTAGCGAAAGTGGTAAATCATAATTGTTGTACCCAAGTGCCAATTAAAATAAGGGCAAAATGTGTGGTTGTCCGGGGCTAAAAGGAAGCCCAATGGCAAGCAGCTGCCCATTTGCCCCTGTTATAATTCAATTCCATAATCAACTGTATCAGCATCTGCACCAAACAATGTATGAGTTAAAATAACAAACAGTGTTACTCTCCTCCCCTAGCTTCCAGCATGTGCCAACATCTTCTTCAGGCCTCTTCTGACCTCCTGAATGATGTCAGGAACCGCTGAAGCCTATGACTGGACCTCAAGGGTCACATGGGTGACACCAACGTCATGACTCACAGATGCATGCGTCATAAGACTGGTGTGACCCACGTGACCGCTGAGGCCCAATCACTGGCTTCAGAAGTCCCTGACATCATTGAGGAAGCTGGAAGAGGCCTGAAGAGGACAGAGGTCTACATGCTGGACTCCAGGGATGGTGAGTAATAAATTCGTAACAAGAACCGGTTCGTCATCCCTGTGTATGCCATATCATTTTAAATAAAAAATGAAAATGTAAAAACAAAATGCAAAAAATTATGATAGAATTGTGGATTTTTTTTCACACAGACCCCCAAAAACGTTAAAAAAAAAAAAATTAAAAAAAACATATGTACCCCAAAATGGTCAAAATGAAAGTACAACTTGTCAGGCAAAGAATAAGCCCTCACTGAGCCTTGTCAGCAGAAAAATAAAAATGCTATGGATTTTGTAAGGCGGGGAAGGAATATATGAAAAAAGTCGCAGAGCATTAACGTACAAACTACCCTGCTTCCTTAAAGGGTTAAGGAGATGGTGCTTAATTGCACCCACTTGAAGTGAAAGGACCCGGCTTGTACTGGTGGAGTGGGTTCATTATTATCTTCCCACTCTTGCTGGTGCACTTGGGATGATTGTCCAAGATGGACCAGTTTTGTCCAAGCTTTAGTTGTTGGATAGATGGCCTCACCTTTGGCTCTAGAGTACTTTGGTATACAGAGGAGTTCATGGTTGACTTAATGTTTTCAAGGTGCCAAAGTCCTGTGGCTGTAAAACAAGTCCACATCATCAATCCTCTGCCACCATGCATGACAGTTGATAAAAGGTCTTCGTACTAGTATGCTGTGTTTGGTTTTCACCAAACGTGGCACTGTTCATTGTGACCAAACATCTCCACTTTGGTCTCGTCTATCCAAAGAACATTGGGGCAGATTAATGAAGACTGGTGTTACTAATGCTAGTCTTCATTGCCCGGAGTCAGCAGAGGGTGTGCCTCATATATCACTAGACACATGCCTCCTCATAAATGAGGCACACCTTCCACCAGGCTGTGCACCTCATGGAAAATGTACACCAGCTCTTAGACCTGGCATATATTTCCCCCATCATTTATACCAGAAATCTGGCGTAAATGATGATAAATCTGGCAGGGCCCCCTTTCCTTAGCACTGTTACCAATGGATACAACCTAATGTCCAGCTTCATTCAGGACAAGCGTGCTTAGTTTGTCTTTGACTTCCCTATAGCTGCTTTTTGGATTAGGGGTACATGCCTGTGCCATGCTAACAGATGCATGAATAATTTCTGTTCTGAAAAATGGACAGTTAGGAAGCAAATAGAATAAGGTGCACCTAGGAAATGTAGTTGTCACTAGTGAAGCAGACAGTCACAAGCTGCATAGTAGGGAATGCTCACTCTGGTAACTGCAAGCTGAAAATGTAATGGTGCAATTGGGGTGCAGATCTTGAAAGAGAGGAGTTTGGTGAAGTCACCAGGTACAGTGCAGATGGCTTATCAGCAAGGTTGTTCAAGGTTTTTTTTTTTGTTTTTTTTTGTTTTTAAAGTTGCAAGTTGGAAAAAAACGCTTTAAGTCGGGGCCCCATTTGGCGTAAATGCAGTGGACATGCTGCGATTCCCAAAACCATTGCTGTTTTGGAAAACACAGCTTGTCAATTATACCTATGGAAACACCTCCAGTTTCCCTATAGGTATTATGGAAACCTGTAAAAATTGCTGCGGGAAACTCCACAATGCGTTGCCGTGGTTTTTCCTGCAGTGCTTTTTGCTGCAGCCCAATATGTGGGGCCTTAGCCTAAAGCTGTGATACCATGTTCTTTTTAGAAAGGAGAGGTTTTCTCCTGGCATCCCTTCCAAACAAGCCATAGTTTTTTATTCTTTTTCTAACGGTACTGTCATGAACTTGAACATTTAACATGCTAACTGAGGCCTTTTGTAATTTCTCTGAGGATTATGCGGTCTGGCCTTGAGGTGAATTTGTTGATATTCCTGGGAAGATTGTCAACTGTCTTGAATGTTTTCTACTTGTAAATAGATGTTAAATTCAAATTGCTCGAATTGTCTTATTACCCTTCCAGACTGATGGACAGCAAGATCATATGTCCTTCCTTCTTGGCACTCTTGAATGCTTCAGACCAGAAAACTGACAAAACTTCTGCTTTTAATTAAACAAACAAATCCTATAGTTTCAGTAAGAGTATACTTAATTTTTACACACTGCTTCCGCATTTTGTCCTTTGTTTTTATTAACAAATATAAGGACACTGTAATTTGCCATGTGTTGACATTCATCTGAATTCAATGAGCGCATACTTTGCATTTCTCATGACTGTATGTTTAAATCTAGTTGTCACTGACTTGCATGCGTAAAAAAATAAAACCAGAAAGTGTGGTTTTTTTTTTTCATTTTCTTTTGTTTTCAAAAGTACTATGCCTAGATTTTTCTATACTGTAAAAAAATATACAAACGGAAACCTGTACAAATGTTTGGCATAAATCTGCCACATAATATGAGTACTGTTATAGTATCTGGATTCCATTTTTCTTGCCTTCACCTGTATACTGATGTATTCTACCAACTACATAGAAAAATAAAATCATGGTGTGAATTGAGTCTAAAACTATTTGTGATAAAAAAAATATTTAGAAATTATTTCTTTATGGTATTTTCCACCTACAGCCTTCTAGTAGTGATGACATTGCGTGTGTGACTTTATACAATGGTTCTATTTAGGCAAACCTCTATGTGCCTTTATACAGTCCCATGGTGTGTCTGATGTGCAGAGTGTAAATGGTCAAGAAACACTTACATTTCTTTAAAGCCTGAGTCCTTAGCCATGCTTTATCCTTACATTGAAACTCTACCTCATACTGCCCGAAACACATATTCTGTGGAAGTAATCACAGGCACGATCAAAACACATCTGTTCAGTTATCTCAAGGCAGTGAGCAAATCACTCTGCAAGAAGTACTTTTTATGTTGTGACAAATTCTACATTCACTGAATCTGAATCAGTCAAAACTTAATGGACAAGTGGTATCTTGTATGAAATATACCCTGCAGCTATTTCCCCCCTTAGGGCTGAATCATACAACAAACATCACATTTCGTAAATGAGTTTCTGTGACAGTAGGGTCCTTTTTAGACTATGGTCCTAAAACCAGCACTAGAGCCAAATAAAATTACCTTGACTGTGCCTGAATTGGGAAGTTTAGAAGGCATGATCATCCAAATAATGTTGGTTAGTGGTCACAAAGTGTATTGACTTTATGAGTATAATGTTCTTTAATGTGTATGAATATTCATTAGTTTAGTCAATTTGTTGGGGGTTAGATTGGAAGCCGTATCCAAAAGTCTTGTACATTGTAATGTTACCAGGAATGGGATAGCAGAGCTGGACTATAACAATACCTTTAATGGGTAGTATCAGTGTTGACTTGTACTAAACTATCACCAGAATTTACAGTAGGGCCGGATTATATAACAACCAGGCATTCATATAAACAAGAAATACAAAGCATATATCACAACACTAGCAGGTAACAAGAATGCAAGAAAATATGAACTCATCAATAGATGACATCACAGGTGTGTCATGGTAGTCAGACGATCGAACAAATGGATGATGAACAGATGATTATGCAAATACAGACAATAACTGACTCTAACTTTCTCTGAATCCTCTCATAAATACATATCTCTAAATGCTGACCCTAACATTAGACATCATTGGGCCTCACTTTTCTAAGTATATCCCTATTGGAAACCTTAATCTCAAATACTGACCCTCAAAAACAAGATAATCAAACTAAGAGACCTGAAAGTAGCAACTGGTCAAGGAACAGATTCCTATAAATTCCCAAACAAACAGAGCAAAAGAAGCTAGAACAAGACACTGGAAGAAAACACCACACTAAGACTAGGTTCACATCTGCATTGGAGACTCCGCCACAGATACCATCAAAAATCGGCAGAGAGAAAAGTCCTGCACGAAGGAAACCTGTGGACCCTATTATAGTCTATGGGGTCTACGGCTAACCGCTTTTTTAGCAGACAGGGTCTCCGTCTTTCGGGTCTCCATGCGGACCTGAACGACGGAGAGACGACCGTTAGTGTGAACCTAGCGTAAGAACACTACAGAAACTGAAACAAGAGACTGAAACATACATAGAATTTTTGTATTAAACACACACAGTATGTGCTATAACCATCAAGGAAACTGCAAGAAGCCAGGAATATTAAAAGAAATCTATCCAATCAAGTAAGTCTCTGCAAATTAGTCAGAGACTCCATCAGCGATGGCTTCACCGATGTCTTCCGTTGTGAGGCAGATGCCCAGCAATTACCACAACAACAAACTAATAAGTAGGAAATGACAAAAAAGCAGGAAAACTCCTGCTGTTCATCACATCAGCATAGATATGGATGAAGCAACTTTGCAAATATTCTCAATTAAATATCTCCTGCCATTCTGTGTTTACAGTGTGTACCTCCAGACTACAAACAAACCCTGTGTAGTCTGATCATAAGTCAGTCTTTCTTCCTCCTGTCTGCTAGTTCTTCCTTACTGTATATATATGGCTGCAGGATCAGACTATTCAAAGTTTGGTTGGTTGTCTGTTGCCATGGAGACATATAGATCTGCATAGCAGCTATACAGTACACACAGAATGATAGGAGAACTTTTTTTGGACTACTTGCAAAATTAAAACATAAATTTATAATACAATAATAAATGAAACAATAATAAATGAATAAAGAATAAAAGTTAACCAGTTCTGAACTATGTACATCCAGGCGGTCCACTCTTAACCCTACAAGGATTTACCTGTTCAACCTTGCAGTGTTATGCAGCTGTACAAAATAGGGCCGCTGCAGAATCAGAGAACTGGCTGTAATAAGTTAGGCTATACCTACTAACGTATTACTGTCTCTGCCTTCCCAATCTCTGTGTACACATCACTCATTGAGCAATGTGTGTAAAGCTATGGGAGATGCCATGATGCAGATCCTCTCAGAGCCGGCGGTTATGTGATCTGCCAGGGGCCAGGAACAGTAGGAGCCACTGGATCTCAGAGGACCCAGATGAGCTCTGCAGTTATGGTCAGGTGGCTATGTTCCTCCTGTAAATGGGGTTAAATGTATCAGCCCAGCTACAGGGGAAATCAACAAAAAAAAATATTGTTAAAATGCTCCCTAAAGGTCTATTATGGAGGAACAATGTAAAAAAAATACATAAATAAAAAGACACAATAGAATCAAAGTTAAAAGTAAAATAAAAAAAACACCCATACCACGCCCAGATCACAGGTTGTAGCCACACACTCAGCGATACAACACTGTGTCAGCTACATAAAAATTACTACAATGGAGAAGGAAAGCTATTTTAGGTGAAGATGTAGAGAGCCGCAGCCAAAAAGGAGAAACACATGGGAGTGCCAGAAATAGCTGAAGTACAGCACTTGGCTATCTCCGACACTTCTATTGTAATTTATGAAAAAAAAAATTTGTGGCATAACCCCATTAAGCCTTCCATAAACAGAAAAAACATTTTACTAGGTCTGAAGGACATTTAATACTATAATTAATATTAATAATCATTCTCCAAATCATAGCAATTGAAAACATCAGCGGTGACATCAATATATGCAACTATGTTTTGATGAAGATGTTTATTCTATCTCAATGATAAAGTCATTATTGGTGTAAAAAAACACCAATCCAATTAAACCAACAAAGACTTTATCACTGAGATATACATCTTCATCAACACAGTTGTATATATCCATCTCTGGTTACAGTCCAATGTAATCCAATATATCCAGTATAGGTGGGACAAAAAAACAATTTACAGCAGGGCAAGAGGCTGGCACACCGCCAAATTTTATGCACATCAAAATCCTAACCATTGACTTCCCAATCTTCTTAGGGCAGGCATGTCCAAAGACGGCCCGTGCTCAGCACTGTTACCTTTAGAGGGCCCTACCGGATCCCCACTGCTTTTTTAATAGGTAGTAGAGGGGCAGTAACGGCCCCTATCCCCACTCCTGCTTTCAGCCTCCTCTTACCTCTTTAGCCACCAAGGGGCCTCCATGTGCTGCACTGCGACCTGATGTGCAGCGCACAGGTCCCATTGAAGACTGAAGAGGAGGCCACAAGAAGGAGCGATAAGTGAATGCAGCCTGATTCTACCCATTTTTGCCGATCCGGTTGTTAAAACTGAATCAGCAGAATCGAGGAGAAGTGGTGCCGCTGACCCGGTTATGTTCCTTATAGAGCATATAGGCCACAGGCCACATTGAGCCTGTGGCCTACAAGCTAAGTACCAATACTCACTTGTCTGCTCTCAAATGCCTTCCGTTTCTTCCTCCTCTGGGCGCACATGACATTATAATAGTGCGCCCCGAGTAGAGAGACAGAGTGGGACCAGGGAGCAGACAGGTGAGTAATGACCTAATACTGCTATAGGGGGGGATCAGTGAAGGGGCTCTGAGTGAAGAAATTAAAAGTATGCCATTTGCAAGAAAATTGTTATTTTGCATTTAATGTTAAAGAGGACCTTTCATGTCCTCATAGATGTGCGGTATTGTATACCGCTAGAAAGCCGCAGTGCTCTTTAATGGTTAAAAGAATGCCAGGCTGGATGGTCAGCCCCCACACATTCTCACCTCACCAAATCTGGCTGTCCTTGGAAAAAGTTTGGACACCCCTGTCTTAGGACATCAACCAACTAGTTGATTTCCAAAAAGTAGAAACATCAGTGTCTCTCGGCAAATATTCATATAAATAAAATGTAACCTTTATTCACGTTAGGACAAAAATGGCATGACAACCATCCTGTACAGACACTTACATGTTTCAGCGCACATGGCTCCTTAGTCATAGCTATGTGCTTAGTCAGGAGCCATGTGCTCTGAAACATGTAAGTCGTCGTGTCTGTACAGGATGGTTGTCATGCCATCTTTGTCCTTTTTTTTTTAACATGTGAATAAAGGTTACATTTTATTTCTATGATATATGATGATATTTATATGATCATTAAAAAAAATCCCATGTATCCCATGTATATTGTACAATATTTTTGGGCCAGTAGTAATAACCTGCTCTTTGCGTGTACACTGCATCTCTTTATAAGCTCACCCAATGACCACACACCCAGCATAATTTTCTTAACTCATTGTACAATTAGTATACACAATACAGAAGAACCAAAGCTGCCTTAAGACTGACCACAAATTTTAGGCAGATGTCAGCTGACAGCTGTTCTTCTCTACTCCTCCCTACACCATACACGTGGACTGAGCGTGCATGTGTTCTCAACAGGGAGAGGAGTAAGCCGCTGCCAGACTCCTCTGGCTGTAGCTTATTTCTTTTTAGAAGGAGGCAGTGGTGTAAATACTGGGATAGCAGAGGCTGCCAAAGGGCCCCTGATGTTGTTTTTTTTTTTTTTTTTTTAAATAGGCCGTTACCTGCTGGAGTAACCACAGCAGGTAACAGGCCCTATTTACGTACCTATCCCCACTCCTGCTCACAGCCAACTGCACTTCCCCTTCTGCGGGCAGAAGCAGAGGAGGCTGTGAGCAGGAGTGGGGATCGGTAAGTAAGGCCCACAAACACTGCTATCATTATACTCTGGGGTCTGGTCAAATATTATACTCGTGACGTCTGGTCCAACATTAAAGAGGTCGGAAAGTAGCAGGGTGTGCCGGAGCCAGGGAGAGGTAAGTAACATTATTTTTTATGCTTGTATCCTCCGCTGGGTTTCCGATCATTATATTCTGGGTTGTGAAAAGACCCCAGAGTATAATAATTGTTCATGGGTGGTCCACAATGGGGCATAATACTGTGTGCAGGGGCCACTATGGGGCATAATAGTGTGTTCAGGGGCCACTATGGGGCATAATAGTGTGTGCAAGGTCCACTATGGCTCATAATAGTGTGTTCAGGGGCCACTATGGTGCATAATAATGAGTGCAGGGGCCACTATGGAGCATAATAATGTGTGCAGGAATGCGGGAAATGTGGTTTGTGAGGGGGGGGGAGTCAGGGGGGGCCCATGTCAAATGTTCGCCTTGGGGCCCAGCCATTCCTAGTTATGCCACTGGAAGGAGGTATATGTTGAAACTCATTATGTCCAATCTGTCTTTCCACCAACATCTGCCTTTGGATAAATTCAGGACACCTCCATACACATTAAATGAAATTGGTGGGTACGAACTACGTTCATGTAAACTGTATTGTTACCTTAACGCTTATGGAACACACTCATGTAATTAAACTCTATCGATCTTCTTAAAAGGTATTACACCAGCAACTTTGGTTGACCATGTTTAAGTCTGATGGTGCAGATAAATAGATTGCTATATGTACATTGTCTGTTGTTATATGTGAATATAGCCCTCCTTTGTCCTACAAAGTTTCACTATAATATATGAGAAGTGTGAAGGCTTGCTAACAAGATCCAGATGAGAAAAGGATTATCAGTATGCAGAGATGGTTGGAGGTGAAAAGCTTTTTCACACCCTAAAACAACCAGCCGCCCTGTAAACCTTCAGATCTAATGAAATATTAAGATTGGGTTGATCCTTGTGGTTCCTGTGGGACTTTATACTTACTGAAAGCTAAATATTACAAGCAGGAGGAGCCACTAAAACCTAGTAAAAAAGTACATGGCTTCATTACTCTTTAAATTGGACTCCATGGGAATAAGTATCAATTTTCTACAATATAAATATACAGTCAAATCCTTCCAGAATATTCAGATAATATTAAAAAGTTGATATGTTATAAATATGTGGATATCATTATGTATTCTTTTTTTCATCTGTCATGTACGTAAATTCTTATTGTGGCCAACATTAATTTTTTTTTACGCTTTCCTTTCCTTGTCTATACACATACTGTATGTAGAGATGAGCAGACCAATTTGGTACAAATCAAATTTGTTGCAAATTTCACAAAAGTTTCATGTTTTAGTAAATCTGAAACTTTCTAGAGCACTCAAAATGGCAACCACCATTTTACAGATCAGAAAAAGAGACCAAAAAAAAAAATCACATTATAATTTTAAAATGTATAAAAAAATTGCAGGGTGTTTTTAAACAAGCTGTTTTTTACCACTGCCTACTTTTTTTTTTACCCATAGCCATACAGTGGGGAAAAAAGTATTTAGTCAGCCACCAATTGTGCAAGTTCTCCCACTTAAAAAGATGAGGCCGGCCTGTAATTGTCATCATAGGTAGACCTCAACTATGAGAGACAAAATGAGAAAACAAATCCAGAAAATCACATTGTCTGATTTTTAAAGAATTTATTTGCCAATTATGGTGGAAAATAAGTATTTGGTCACCTACAAACAAGCAAGATTTCTGGCCCTCACAGACCTGTAACTTCTTCTTTAAGAGGCTCCTCTGTCCTCCACTCATTACCTGTAGTAATGGCACCTGTTTGACATTGTTATCAGTATAAAAGACACCTGTCCACAACCTCAAACAGTCACACTCCAAACTCCACTATGGTGAAGACCAAAGAGCTGTGGAAGGACACCAGAAACAAAATTGTAGACGTGCACCAGGCTGGGAAGACTGAATCTGCAATAGGCAAGCAGCTTGGTGTGAAGAAATCAACTGTGGGAGCAATAATTAGAAAATGGAAGACATACAAGACCACTAATAATCTCCCTCGATCAGGGGCTCCACACAAGATCTCACCCCGTGGGGTCAAAATGATCACAAGAACGGTGAGCAAAAATCCCAGAACCACACGGGGGGACCTAGTGAATGACCTGCAGAAAGCTAGGACTAACATAACAAAGGCTACCGTCAGTAACACACTACGCCGCCAGGGACTCATATCCTGCAGTGCCAGACGTGTCCCCCTGCTTAAGCCACTACATATCCAGGCCCGTCTGAAGTTTGCTAGATAGTATTTGGATGTTCCAGAAGAGTATTGGGAGAATGTCATATGGTCAGATGAAACCAAAGTAGAACTGTTTGGTAGAAACACAACTTGTCATGTTTGGAGGAGAGTGAATGCTGAGTTGCATCCAGAGAACACCATACCTACTGTGAAGCATGGGGGGGGCAACATCATGCTTTGGGGCTGTTTCTCTGCAAAGGGACCAGGACAATTGATCCGTGTACATGAAAGAATGAATGGGGCCATGTACCGTGAGATTTTGATTGCAAACTTCCTTCTATCAGCAAGGGCATTGAAGGTGAAACGTGGCTGGGTCTTTCAGCATGACAATGATCCCAAGCACACCGCCAGAGCAACGAAGGAGTGGCTTTGTAAGAAGCATTTCAAGGTCCTTGAGTGGCCTAGCCAGTCTCCAGATCTCAACCCCAAAGAAAACCTTTGGAGGAAGTTGAAAGTCCGTGTTGCCCAGCGACAGCGCCAAAACATCACTGCTCTAGAGGAGATCTGCATGGAGGAATGGGCCAACATACCAGCAACAGTGTGTGCCAACCTTGTGAAGACTTACAGAAATGGTTTGACCTCTGTCATTGCCAACAAAGGATATATAACAAAGTATTGAGATGAACTTTTGTTATTGACCAAATACTTATTTTCCACCATAATTTGCAAATAAATTCTTTAAAAATCAGACAATGTGATTTTCTGGATTTGTTTTCTCATCTTGTCTCTCATAGTTGAGGTCTACCTATGATGACAATTACAGGCCTCTCTCATCTTTTTAAGTGGGGGAACTTGCACAATTGGTGGCTGACTAAATAATTTTTCCCCACTGTATATGAAACTTTCAAATGGAAAATGAATGAATGTTGAATACAGTCCTAGCAGACCCCAGACTGTGATGCATGCATGACTTTTAAGGGAAATAAGGGCATTTTTAACACTTTAAGGCTAAGGCCCCACGTTGCAGAAACGCAGCTTTTTTGTTGCAGATTTTGTTGCATTTTCTTGAGCCAAAGCCAGGAACTTCCTATATATTTCCCATTCCTTTTGTACCCATTGTTTTTGGCTCAAAAAACCGCAACAAAATCTGCAACAAAAAAAGCTGCGTTTCTGCAACGTTGGGCCTTAGCCTTGAGATGGAATTTATTTTGACCAGATTGAATCTGATGGCCAATTTGATCAAATCAGAACCAAAATGAATCTCATATCCTTAGTCATGTTGCAAAACCTGTTAAAGGGTTGGACACTGATTTATAGAGTAACTACTGCACTTCCAATAGGTGGAAGAGAGGCCTCTCTCTGTATAATATGGAGTCATATTGTGGCTATGTGTGATTGTGAAGTCTTAGTTACATCCCATTTGTGCTCATGTTTTACAATATTATCATTGAGATTCTTAGAGTGATCTTGAAGGACTAATTTTATTGAATCCAAGGTTTGATCCCAACATTGGGAACATACAGGTTACTGCAGTTTATTACTCATTTGCTGCCAATGCTCTATCTATACATGGAAGAAATCATAGATATTGGCATTTCAATCTAAATCTTACTTTGCTCTCTGCGCCTTTTGCAAATTCTAAACCCAACTTTTCTCAAAATCATCTTTTTGGCTACTTTCTTTAGTGTTGCAGATGACTATATTTCCATGTGCAACTCACACACTGAACATATGTCATCATCGCACATATAAAAGTAGGTGTTTGTTTTCGACATGTCTATCATTTCTTATGTTTCTATCACCACCATTAACACAATCTGTATAGACCAACTTGAAACTGTAAGCCTGAGTGTTAGCAAAAGTGTTAACACAAGTGATAACTGTAGTGAATAGGAACATCATCTGTGCTGTCCCAGTTGTGCTGTTACATCCAGAGTCTATACATATGTCGTATATTGCTTTATACTTTTATATACTGTATAATTATATCATAAGAACCTCTGACCTCCATCATTCCAATAATCTCAACAGAAACCAGAATTTTCTATTGTAATTTTTTTTGGACTCATTAAAGGGGTTATCCCGTTATGTTATCCCCTTTGAAATCTATGGGACAGTGTTGCAGTACCTGTACGTGCTTTTACAGTTTGTACAACGAGTCACAGTGCAGCTCACAGTATGTAGACATTACTGATAGCCACACTGTCTAAGGACACATGAGTACCAGGGTAGCACACAGCAGCTGCTATAAAGCCCAAATTAGATCTGTGGTGTTCCAACAACCGGGAACTCCCACAGATCTAATTTGGGCTTTATAACAGCTGCTGTGTGCTACCCTTGTCTTTATAGTTCATCCACATACACAAAGAGCCCATCCAGAGCCTGATGAGAACTTGGATATCATATCCCCACACCTCCTGCAAACCAAGTCAGTTTTCTAAAATTCTATAAATTATAGGCACATAATATGGCAGGTAGAAATTAATTAGTCTCACCAACTTTCAGGCAGTAATACCAGCTGGACTAGTGATTTACTGTTTTAGCGGCAACCCTACTTAGTTAGCTAAAGCTAAGTTCACATCTCCTCCAGCTTGTCCATTGTTCTGGTCTTTTGGAGGACCTGGAGACAGGTGGAAAGCTACAACAGCAGATACATACATGGCCCTTTGATCCATTGACTATAATGGGGTCTGTTGGGTGTCCGTTTTTTTTTAAATTGAAACCTAGAAGACTAGACCCAATTCTGACAAGTGAGTTTATACATCTTGTGCGGCGCTTTATTTGATAAAATTCTTCACCTGCACTTTCATGTATCACTGACTACAGATATAAATGAGAGGTTCTTAGCGCACAGTTTGGTGAATTGTGCGAGCCCATCTGCCACGTCAAGGCGACCTCATTCAGATGGGTCCCTACACTAAGACTTTATTTATATAATACATTCTGTACTCCCCCTATAGACAAGATAAGAGATATCAAGTTATTAGAGACTGCACGGTAACAGTGAGTATATAACAAGGTTAACTCCTGTCCTATATATAAAGTGTTAGTATAGGGACCCATCATAATAAGGCCACAAAGTGGTCAATGGGCTCTATATATTCATAATGTATGTAGAAATTTTCATTACCTTATACACACACACACACACTGTATATGCATAAATATAAGTTTACAGATGTAGCAAACATTAACTTGACTCAGCAAGCAGCTTGTGTTAATATATATACAATATATATAATACATATATATATATGTGTGTTTTATATATATATATATATTTATATATATATATATATATATATACAGATATATAGTACACACACACTGTATAGATATATAAGGGGACACTACTTATAGGCATGTCTATACATACGTACAGTATATAGTTTATACATTCAATATAAATATATCTATACACAAATATACATACTGTGAGAGTGTGAGCCTAGAGGGTGCTAGTGAGCAACCCAGAGCCAGGCTTGAAAAGGTCCTCAGCCACACCTGTAGGTGGGGCGTAACTCCAGAGGGAGTGTGTGCAGCAGGAGAGCTGCTGTGGAGACCTACAGGGAGCAGATGTACGGTGGAACCAGTCAGAGACAGACAGGCGGTCTGTCCCAGGAGGACTGGCTTTCCAAAGAAGTCTTTGTTTGAGCTGACTGTGAGTCAGGCTGCTTCTTGCCCCAGAGGCTAGATAGGGCTCAAGCAGCGAGGTAGTGCCCTAAGTGTGGCCCAGGCTGTTTGTTATTTTGTTTATGTTCCATTTTTAAGCTGAATAAAAGCCATTTACTTTGGATTAGCACCGTCTGAATGCTGCTTCTCCAGCACTCAGTACCACCTACACCGCTGTCGAGTCCAGAAGGCTGCCGCCTTTGAGGCTAAATCCCCCCAAATTGTTACAATACCTACATATGTAGCAGGATCAACAATCACGGGTGAATTATGCTAGCATTACCTGCCTGAGGTATTGTGCTGTGCTGCCAGGCAATTCATTTGAATTACCAGGTGGGCCCTGTGCGCATATGAATCATTGGTGGTACAGTGGAGGAATACTATATCATAGCGTGGCTGCTGGAACTATTAGTAGCAGTGGCCCCGCTATGATTTAACGTTGTACTGTGGCACAGTGATGTCATAGTACAGAGATAATAATAACATTGGTGAGGCAGTTGTAAAAAAAAATAGAAAAAATAATTGCAGAGCCACTCCGCTATTATGAGTCCCGATATGATTTTGCCCTATGGCGATTTATATTTATCCCCAAATTAGGTGATTTGGCACTAAATTTAAAAGGTTGAATAATACTGGGGCTGCAACTATTAATAGTGGCAGAGGCCCCGTTATAATTTAAGCCTGTACTGTGACATGATGGTGACACAGTAGACAGATAATCACATTGGTGGGCAAAAGAGAAAAAATCATAGCAAAAACATGTGGCTATTAGCTGCTGTAGCCTCGGTATAGTTTTGGCCTTTTGAATTTGGCGCTAAATTCTAATGGACCGATCTCTGAAGAGTCAGCACCGCTATTGAAATCAATAGTGACCATTGGCAATTTAGTGATAGGGTAATTTCATTTTAGTAGAAAAGTTTTTCGCCACTAAATTCCAAAAGATGGATGATAGCGGGGCTGTGGCCACCAATAGAGGTAGTGACCCCACTAAAATTTTCGCATCTACTATGACACAGTGCTATTTTTAAAAAAGAAAAAATCATAGGGGAGCAGCAGCCACTGACACTTTTCTCTCAGCTTCAGTCTGGACTCAATGTCTTCAGATAAAGCAAATAAAATACATAGTGCCAGTGGTGATAATGAACATTCTGCACTGTGCTATGACACCTGTTCACACCAATAATAAACAGGGCACTGGCTATAACCATGAGTGCAGTGATAAATCAGAGCAGGGTCACTATTTTAATAGTGATTGGCCCCATTTTGAATTTATTGTTGCCTGCTTTGGCGTTCTATTCAAATGGTCAAAAGGCCAAATCATATTAGGGCCATGGTCACTAGTAGCTACATGACTCTGCTATGATTTTTTACACTAACTCACCTATGTAATTATTATTCCTGTAATGTGACAACACAGTGACAGGGAAATCATAGCAGGACCACTGCCGCTATTAAGGGACATTCACACTTCGATTGTGAACATCCATTGCTCTCATCCATCATAGGAGGGGAGAAGGAAGCAGCACTGTCCAACCATTCATTTGAATTGACAGTCAGCTCCTGCTAAGAATTCTTCGCATGTTGCTGACATAACATATCATGTCAGCAACGCAATAGACTTGATCTTAAGGACATACTGTATATAGAAATACCTACTACCTATATGGTATACTACATTTATAAATTTATATTTTATATATTTATATTTATACACATATAGTACAGATACCTTACACATACATACTGTATAGTGATATTAGTATATAGATACATACTTCTAAATAAATTCTATGTATAAATATATATATGTATATATTTATGTACCATGCATACATCTAGTGCATTGCTAGTGCAATATTTTGCTCGAGCAATGTGCTAGATATTTCACCAAGAACTGCCTGTCAATTGAAGTTCTATTAAGGAAGGAAACGGGGGACAGAGAAGGAAGGAGGAGGAAGGTGCTGCCCGGCAATTCATATGAATTGCCCAGAGGGCACTGCAATTTAAATACAGCCAGGTGCTGCTTGGCAATTGAAACATCTCAGTCAGATGTGCTAATGTGATTAATGTGATGCGGCTGTAATGTTAATGATTGCTACGTTTGTGTGTGTGTATATATATATATATATATATATATATATATATACACAGTGGACACAAGTTTGGACACCCCTTGTCAAAATGACTGTTATTGTGAACAGTTAAGTGAGTTGAAGATAAAATTATCTTCAAAAGGCATACCATTAAAGATGACCACATTCCCAATGTATTTTTTGGGAAAAAAAATATGTTTTCATATTTTACATTTTCAAAATAACAAAAAATGAAAATGACCCGATGCAAAAGTTTGGGCACCCTGCATGGTTAGTATCTCGCAGAACCCCCTTTGGCAATTATCACAGCTTGTAAACACTTTTTGTAGCCAGGCAAGAGTCTTTCAATTCTTGTTTAAGGGATTTTCATCCATTCTTCCATGGAAAAGTCTTCAGTTCTGTGAGATGCCTGGGTCGTCTTGCATGCACTGCTCTTTTGAGGTCTAGCCACAGATTTTCAATGATGTACAGATCAGGGGACTGTGAGGGCTATGGTAAAACCTTTAGCTTGCGCCTTTTTAGGTAGTCTATGTTGAATTTTGATGTGTGTTTAGGATCATTATCCATTTGTAGAAACCATCCTCTTTTCAATTTCAGATTTTTTTACAGATGGTGTTATGTTTGTTTCAAGAATTTGCTGAAATTTCATTGAATCCATTCTTCTCTCTACCTGTGAAATGTTCCCCATTTGCAACACAACCCCAAAGCATGATTGATCCACCCCCATGCTTTGGAGAGATGTTCTTTTCCTGAAATTCTGTGACCTTTTTTCTCCAAGCATACCTTTGATCATTGTGGCCTCATTGGTCCACAAGACTTGTTTTCAAAATGCATCAGGCTTGTTTAGATGTTCTTTTGCAAACTTTTGACGGTGAATTTTATGGTGAGGATGCAGGAGAGGTTTTCTTCTGATGACTCTTCCATGAAGGCCATATTTGTTCAGGTATCTCTGAACAGTAGAAGAATGTACCACAACTCCAGAGTCTGCTAAATCTTCCTGAAGGTCTTTTGCAGTCAAGCGGGGATCTGATTTGCCACTCTGGCAGTCCTACGAGCAGCTGTCTCTGAAGTTTTTCTTGGTCTTCCAGACCTTATCTTGACCTCCACTGTTCCTGGTAACTGCCATTTCTTAATTACATTTGGAACTGAGGAAAGGGCAACTTGAAAACGCTTTGCTATCTTCTTATAGCCTTCTCCTCCTTTGTGGGCCTCCACTATTTTCATTTTCAGAGTGCTAGGCAGCTGCTTAGAAGAACCCATGGCTGCTTTTTTTTGGCACAAGGTTAGAGGAGGCTGGGTATTTATAAAGCTGTAAAATTTGTATCACTTGGCCTTTTCTAACAATGATAGTGAACGAGCCATAACCCTAACTGGCTAATTAAAGTCTGAGACCTTGGTCAAAGTTATCTGATCACACAAATCTACAAGGGTTCCCAAACTTTTGTAAGGTACTCCTTTCCTTTTTTCACTCTAAAATTGTGCTCAAACCTAATAATACACTGATATTGCTTAAAATTATAGCCAAGTGTGTTTAATCTCTAAGTTTATGCCTTTTAACCCTTTCCAGACATCCGCCGTAATAGTACGGTGTATGCGGGTGCTTAAATATGGAGGCCGCTCGGGCGCCATTTTACCGGTGGCGCGCGGTTGCTGCCATTTTGCCGGGGATCGCCGGCACCCAGAGCAAGCTCCGGGGCCGCTGTCCCATTGCTATGACAGCTGGGAGCCTTGTGATGGCTTCCAGGCCTGTCTTTCATTAACTTCTATAGCAGGCTACTCTATGTAGCCTGCAATAGAAGGGCCATTTTTTTGCAATGCATTGCAATGTATTAGCGTTGTAATGCATTGCATTAGTGATAAGATCCCCTGCGGTTCAAGACCCCTAAGGGGTCTAATAAATGCAAAATAAAAAATAAAAAAAAAAGTTCCCCCCTTTCCCTAGAACACATATAAAATTAGTTAAATACTGTGAAACACATACACATTAGGTATCCCTGTGTCTGAAAATGCCCGGTCTAGAAATCTATAAAAATATTTTTCCTGTATGGTAAACCCCATAGCGGGAAGAAAAATCAAAAGTGCCAAACCGCCATTTTTTCACTGTATTGTCTCTGATAAAAATTTGAATAAAAAGTAATCAAAGCAATAGTAATTCCCCAAAATGGTATAACTAAAAAGTACAGCTCGTCCCGCAAAAAAAGACGCTCTATGCATCCCTTTACACGGAAGTATAAAAAAGTTACGGGTGTCAGAATATGGCGACTTTTAAAAAATATATATTTTTGCACAGTTTTGGATTTTTGTTAAGGGCTTAAAATGCAAATAAAACCATATAAATTTGGTATCCCCAGAATTGTACCGAAACATAGAATACAGGTGATGTGTCATTTTGGCTGTAGAGTGAACGCCGTAAAAACGAAGCCTGTAAGAAAGTCACACAAATGCACTTTTTCTTCTAATCCACCCCATTCTGAATTTTTTTCCAGCTTCCCAGTACATTGTACAGAACAATAAATGGTAGCATCATGAAAAAAAAAGACCTCATATGGCTCTGATAACGGAAAAATAAAAAAGTTATGGGGTTTGGAAGGGAGGGAGTCAAAAACGAAAATGTCACCGGCAGGAAGGGGTTAAAGATCATTTCATCTTCAACTTGCTTAACTGTTCACAATAACAGTCATTTTGACCAGGGGTGTCCAAACTTTTGCAAGCCACTGTATATGCAGTACACACTTCATGGTAAGTTCCCATCTGTGATTATTGTTATTTTTTCCAACGTTTTGTCATCAATAAAGACAGATCCATCTAATGCCAGACACCAATGGATCCGGAGAGACCCCATAGACTATAATGGGTAATGGGTTCAGTGGGGTATCCATTATATTCTATATTCATATCATTGGACAAAAAAAGTCCTACATGTAAGATTTATGATAGACACTCACATCTGATGCAAATGTGAACATTATGTACACTTACACATTCTGTATATAGAAATATGTATTACATAAGTGTACACTATTTACAGATATATATACAGTACAGACCAAAAGTTTGGACACACCTTCTCATTCCAAGAGTTTTCTGTATTTTCATGACTATAAAAATTGTAGATTCACACTGAAGGCATCAAAACTATGAATTAACACATGTGGAATTATATACTTAACAAAAAAGTGTGAAACAACTGAAAATATGTCTTATATTCTAGGTTCTTCAAAGTAGCCACCTTTTGCTTTGATTACTGCTTTGCACACTCTTGGCATTCTCTTGATGAGCTTCAAGAGGTAGTCACCTGAAATGGTCTTCCAACAGTCTTGAAGGAGTTCCCAGAGATGCTTAGCACTTGTTGGCCCTTTTGCCTTCACTTTGCGGTCCAGCTCACCCCAAACCATCTCGATTGGGTTCAGGTCTGGTGACTGTGGAGGCCAGGTCATCTGGCGTAGCACCCCATCACTCTCCTTCTTGGTCAAATAGCCCTTACACAGTCTAGAGGTGTGTTTGGGGTCATTGTCCTATTGAAAAATAAATGATGGTCCAACTAAACGCAAACCGGATGGAATAGCATGCCGCTGCAAGATGCTGTGATAACCATGCTGGTTCAGTATTCCTTCAATTTTGAATAAATCCCCAACAGTGTCACCAGCAAAGCACCCCCACACCATCACAGCTCCTCCTCCATGCTTCATGGTGGGAACCAGGCATGTAGAGTCCATTTGTTCACCTTTTCTGCGTCGCACAAAGACATGGTGGTTGGAACCAAAGATCTCAAATTTGGACTCATCAGACCAAAGCACAGATTTCCACAGGTCTAATGTCCATTCCTTGTGTTCTTTAGCCCAAACAAGTCTCTTCTGCTTGTTGCCTGTCCTTAGCAGTGGTTTCCTAGCAGCTATTTTACCATGAAGGCCTGCTGCACACAGTCTCCTCTTAACAGTTGTTGTAGAGATGTGCCTGCTGCTAGAACTATGTGTGGCATTGACCTGGTCTCTAATCTGAGCTGCTGTTAACCTGCGATTTCTGAGGCTGGTGACTCGAATGAACTTATCCTCCGCAGCAGAGGTGACTCTTGGTCTTCCTTTCCTGGGGGGGTCCTCATGTGAGCCAGTTTCTTTGTAGCGCTTGATGGTTTTGGCCACTGCACTTGGGGACACTTTCAAAGTTTTCCCAATTTTTCGGACTGACTGACCTTCATTTCTTAAAGTAATGATGGCCACTCGTTTTTCTTTACTTAGCTGCTTTTTTCTTGCCATAATACAAATTCTAACACTCCATTCAGTAGGACTATCAGCTGTGCATCCACCTGACTTCTGAACAACACAACTGATGGTCCCAGCCCCATTTATAAGACAAGAAATCCCACTAATTAAACCTGACAGGGCACACCTGTGAAGTGAAAACCATTTCAGGTGACTACCTCTTGAAGCTCATCAAGAGAATGCCAAGAGTGTGCAAAGCAGTAATCAAAGCAAAAGGTGGCTACTTTGAAGAACCTAGAATATAAGACATATTTTCAGTTGTTTCACACTTTTTTGTTAAGTATATAATTCCACATGTGTTAATTCATAGTTTTGATGCCTTCAGTGTGAATCTACAATTTTTATAGTCATGAAAATACAGAAAACTCTTGGAATGAAAAGGTGTGTCCAAACTTTTGGTCTGTACTGTATTATATAAGAACATGGCTCATACAGAACATGGCTCATACAGCTTTATATATGTGTTATGAAAGTCACCTCTATCACAGAAACGGCCAGACTACTGTATAAGCAATGCTACTTCCGATGCCGCCCCTGCTACCTCTTGTGTGTCACCCCCCTCTACCTCATAGATTGTACGCTCTTGTGAGCAGGGCCCTCGGTCCCATTGTGTGAATTGACTATTTCTTTGTAATGTATCTTTTTGTCTGTACTTGAACCCTACAAATTGTGCGGTGCTGCGGAATATTTTGGCGCTATATAAATAAACTGTAATGTAATGTAATATATATAGTGGTGTGTGTATATATATATATATATGATATGTGTGTCCTCACAAAACATATGCAGCATGCCTGCCTGTCCCACCAGCTACCTGTACAAGGATATACTTTCATTTTGGAAAATTCCACCAGTACAATATACATACTGGTGATACAATCATCACACTAGTACATACAGTACAGACCAAAAGTTTGGACACACCTTCTCATTCCAAGAGTTTTCTGTATTTTCATGACTATAAAAATTGTAGATTCACACTGAAGGCATCAAAACTATGAATTAACAGATGTGGAATTATATACTTAACAAAAAAGTGTGAAACAACTGAAAATATGTCTTATATTCTAGGTTCTTCAAAGTAGCCACCTTTTGCTTTGATTACTGCTTTGCACACTCTTGGCATTCTCTTGATGAGCTTCAAGAGGTAGTCACCTGAAATGGTTTTCACTTCACAGGTGTGCCCTGTCAGGTTTAATAAGTGGGATTTCTTGCCTTATAAATGGGGTTGGGACCATCAGTTGTGTTGTTCAGAAGTCAGGTGGATACACAGCTGATAGTCCTACTGAATGGAGTGTTAGAATTTGTATTATGACAAGAAAAAAGCAGCTAAGTAAAGAAAAACGCGGTGGCCGTCATTACTTTAAGAAATGAAGATCAGTCAGTCCGAAAAATTGGGAAAACTTTGAAAGTGTCCCCAAGTGCAGTGGCCAAAACCATCAAGCGCTACAAAGAAACTGGCTCACATGAGGACCACCCCAGGAAAGGAAGACCAAGAGTCACCTCTGCTGCGGAGGATAAGTTCATCCGAGTCACCAGCCTCACAAATCGCAGGTTAACAGCAGCTCAGATTAGAGACCAGGTCAATGCCACACAGAGTTCTAGCAGCAGATACATCTCTACAACAACTGTTAAGAGGAGACTGTGTGCAGCAGGCCTTCATGGTAAAATAGCTGCTAGGAAACCACTGCTAAGGACAGGCAACAAGCACAAGAGACTTGTTTGGGCTAAAGAACATAAGGAATGGACATTAGACCTGTGGAAATCTGTGCTTTGGTCTGATGAGTCCAAATTTGAGATCTTTGGTTCCAACCACCATGTCTTTGTGCGACGCAGAAAAGGTGAACGAATGGACTCTACATGCCTGGTTCCCACCGTGAAGCATGGAGGAGGAGGTGTGATGGTGTGGGGGTGCTTTGCTGGTGACACTGTTTGGTATTTATTCAAAATTGAAGGAATAATGAACCAACATGGTTACCACAGCATCTTGCAGCGGCATGCTATTCCATCCGGTTTGCGTTTAGTTGGACCATCATTTATTTTTCAACAGGACAATGACCCCAAACACACCTCCAGACTGTGTAAGGGCTATTTGACCAAGAAGGAGAGTGATGGGGTGCTACGCCAGATGACCTGGCCTCCACAGTCACCAGACCTGAACCCAATCGAAATGGTTTGGGGTGAGCTGGACCACAGAGTGAAGGCAAAAGGGCCAACAAGTGCTAAGCATCTCTGGGAACTCCTTCAAGACTGTTGGAAGACCATTTCAGATGACTACCTCTTGAAGCTCATCAAGAGAATGCCAAGAGTGTGCAAAGCAGTAATCAAAGCAAAAAGGTGGCTACTTTGAAGAACCTAGAATATAAGACATATTTTCAGTTGTTTCACACTTTTTTGTTAAGTATATCATTCCACATGTGTTAATTCATAGTTTTGATGCCTTCAGTGTGAATCTACAATTTTTATAGTCATGAAAATACAGAAAACTCTTGGAATGAGAAGGTGTGTCCAAACTTTTGGTCTGTACTGTATATATGTACAAAATATAGATATTTGCATACAGTATGTATATACAGCATATATATATATATATATATATATATATATATATATATGAAAGGAGACATTAATGGAAATGTATCTTATTTGTCCTATAAATGGAGCAGAATAATGTGCAGAGAAGCTCATGTGAACAGAGACTAATACTGGACATTTATTAATAGTCGCCCCGTGCAATATGTTCTGTCTAATGTCTGGTCATGTCTTAAGATCATGTATTATGAATGATCAGATCTCTTACCAAAGACGTCACCATAACGTTATGAGCACTACAGAGCCCAGCATGTAGACGTCCATCTCCTTCCATCATCACTGACTAGTAACTGACGGCAGACAACTGGTTTTTCAAATACAGATCCAGCGATCCTATTGGCTGTAAGTGGCTGCAGTTACCATGGTGACAGATGCAGCTGAGGATTTAACCCCTTATGTGCCAGTGCTGTTTTATATTTCTGCAGACATTGCTGTATGAGGGCTTGTTTATTGCAGGATGAGGTACATTGTACAACATTTCAACATTACATTAGTTTGGCCATACACACTGAAGGAAATCTAAGACAGTGTGGGCTTCTGAATTTTGGGATCAAATAGATATATTTTAGGTACATCTACTTCTAGACCATTTTTTGAGTAGCTAGACAAGGGGAATGAATTAAGTTAAAAGGAGTCTGGCTTAAGATGCAAAAAAGTGCACCCCAATTGCACCAAAATCATAGTGTAAAATTCTGAATCAAGATAAGCCACATAATAGGTGGAATAAAGCAATAAAGTCAATATAAGGCCTAGTCAGACTTTATGGCCCTAAAGTGCATAGGGTAAGGGCTAGGGACTGCAGGACCAATCAGAGAGGAGTATTTGGTATTAAATAGAGATTCACAAATCCTTTGGTGATGTAGATAGGAGGAGTTGGCGTAGTCAGGGGCATGTAGATGGGGTTTATGTACCTTTGACCACTTGGATCCCACCCTGCCCCTGGGATCATTTTGTCTTTTCAGGTTTCAGTCTTTGTGGTTGCCTATGGGCTGTTTGCAGATGTCACAGCTTGGTGGGAATTCCATGCCCCTAGTTGCCAAGGAGGACAGGCTCACATGCCCGTTGCCTCACAGCGGTCAGCATTCGAGCGAAGCTAGCCATAGGAGAAGATTAGCCTGGGCATTAAATGGTTATTAATATTTTTGTTTTTGAGTTTATTTGAGTCTAGTTGTAAGAACCAAACCTTAACCCACACCCTTTTGTGAAGCATGTTATTTGCTAAAAGGAGTTCTTTGGTGAAAAGGCTACAATGGTGAAAAGTCCATACAGACTTATTATTCAACATCAACCAATGTGATAAATCTGGTGTATTGTAAGATTGTCTAATCTACATTTACATTGTCTAACTGTTACTAAATGTTGCAACTGCGTAAATGTAATTGCCCAGAATACTGGACTTTGCCAGATACTATCATACAGGACACACATGAAGAAATCTATTAGGTACCTACAGTACAGTATCCAAATAATGCTAGAATTTGCCCATTCTGGTAGAGTTAGAGCTGCACCTATTCCTAATATATAGGCAATGATAAACCTTCCGTTTAACCCCAGCTACGTGAATTCTGTTTGGTTTATATATAGTGTGGCAAAGCCTGATTAATTATATTAACCCATACATGCCCCCCCACCCTGGGTATAAAAGCCAATGTGTCACCCAGTTCTGGGTACTTTGAGGCACATTTAAAGAGGCTGTCCAGGCAAAATTTTTAGGCTGGGGAGGTGAAAAGAAAAAAAAAATCATACTCACCTTTCCTCCACTTTTGTTCTGGTGCCTCCCAGCGTGGTCCGATACTCCTTGTCCATTGTTATCTTACGGCGGAAGTCCCTGCCACACATGATCACTGAGGCCAATCTAGTCGCAACTAAAGCCTTTCCTGGAAGCCACATCCTCCCCACTAGTCTACACCAAAAAAGTGACTAAAACATATAATAGATGTGGTGCACAGCAAGTAGGTCAGTTTTTTTTTTATACAAATTAAGGCAGCATTTTGGCACATTTAAAGAAGTAAATTTGCCCCAAAGCAGTGGTGGAACTAGCACCATAGTAGCCTGGAATATTAGGAATTCTCGCCCCCTGCTGTTTTTTTTTTTTTTTTTTTTTTTTTAATAAGTCATTACCTTCTGGATTATTCTTGCAGTTATTGGCCAATATTAACTTACACGCACAGGAAAGATGAAAATTCAAAGACAAAATGGCTATTATCATTTGCCACTGGGCCTCCGTTTTCAAGTAATTTTTGTAAAATTACCCTGAATATTCTCACATCTCTAATTCAAAGGGTGAAATGTTTTCTGCATTTTTCCTCAAAACTTTCAGGTGTAAAATTGAAAATTACAGGTTTACTGTGTTACTGTTTCAATAGTAGAAGAGCTGCCACTACTGTGACGCACAGCATGGAGACAAGTCACATCCCCTCTGGTGACCTTTAAAAAAGCATCACAGCCATAGCATTACTAAATTAAAAAGTATTATTCTGTGCTGCATTATTTTATGGCACAAGGAAATTAATAAAATCTATTTTCTAAATCTAAAGTCCTACCAAAGGCTATATTAAGAATATTACATGACTGCTATACTGTGTGATAAATGACAAGACACAGGATTTATATTTTAAAGAAATAGTTACAACACAGCAAATAGGAAATGTTGCAAAGTTCACTGTGCTAATGCCCTATAGAAGAATTACAGGGGCATCTCAATAAATTAGAATAGCTTTAAAAAGTTCATATATTTCAGTAATTCAGAAGTGACCTCCTATATTTTCTAGATTTATTGCACACAGAGTGATCTATTCTAGGTGTTTATTTCCTTGAATGTTAATGATTATGGCTCACAGCTAGAGATCGGTGAACCGATCCATCAGGAGCCGGGTTTGACCTGAATATTCCAAATTGTTGGGTTTTTAACAAAAAATGAACAAATGCCAATTTGCCTTGGATAAACTAAAGTTGCTATCGCTGCATGTATTACGCAGAAAAAATACAGTAGAGACATGTGTCTTGTGAGTCACTATGACGTTCTGGTTCCACCTGACATCAGCTGACAGCCTCTCAGTCAATAGTCAGTGGTAGGTGGACTCCTTATAGTTCTTATGTGATATACATTATATAAGGTGTTGTAAGCATAATCACGAGGCACTGCAGTGATGGTGGATGTTAGAGATGAGCGAAACTGTTTTCGGATTCGGTGGCTCGGAACTCTGATTCGCTTCAGGTCGTACAAGTACAGTATGAACCACACCTTAAATTGGCTTAAAACATAGTGTAGAACACTCTTAGGGCTCCTAGGAAATTATCTATATAATTTCCAGCTCTCTAAAGCAAACAGAGCCAAATTTATGTGAATGTGAAAGTGACATTAATATACTCTGGGATCTCTTCAGACCCAGAGTATAATATGTGGAGGCCCAATGAAGGTGTAAAAAATAAAAAAAACATTCATACTCACCTTCTGGTGCCTCTTTTTGGCCTCCTCACGGCATCAGGCACTCTCCTGATTTACAGCACTCTTTTGTGATGTCATTAGCCCAGGCATCAAGGCTGAGGCCTGTGATTGGGCCACCAGCGGTCACATGGGCACACTGAGCATCATAATAATGTCACTTTTCACTTGAACATAACTTTGGCTGTGTTTACCTTAGAAAGCTAGAAATTGGATAGATATGTTCCTAGGAGCCCTGACAATGTTGTACATTATGTTTTATTTAAAACAATTTAAGGTGTGCTTCATACTGAACTTGTTCGACCTAAAACGAATCCTGTGCCCCTTGAGCCACATGAATCCGAAATGAAACGAATCCTGTGAGGTTCGCCCAGCTCTAGCTGTAAACCATGACCAACAACATCCAAATAAATAAGTGTTTGAAATACATCACTCTGTATGTAATGAATCTATAAAATATAGGAAGTCACTTTTTGAATTGAATTACTGAAATAAATTAACTTTTCAAAGAATTTCTAATTTATTGAGATGAACCTGTATTTGGTGGGATGGTTGAAGGGTTGCATATAAATTGGGACAAAGACATGCCATTGTATAAAATAACAAAAGTAGCATCATGTAGAGCTGGAAGTCCATGACTGCCCACATCCTCACTCACCTCACCGCAGCTCAGTCCGTTGCTGCTCTGTATCATGCAGTCATTTATTGCATCCTCCTCTATGCTGCTTGCACTCTGTAACTATTCCCCTGCCAATCACCTTTGTCCCTGGCTTATATAAGACCCCTTCACCCCCAGGAAGGTGTAGGAAAATAATAAGATTCCTTGGTTACTAGTGTCTTACAAAGATGTGTTATTGTATGATCTGTCTGCCTGTTTCCTACCCCCTGCCAGTTTACATGTCTCAGAACCTGTTCTGTCAGCCCTCTCCTTAGCCTATTTACCATATTGTCCCTGTGCTACCTGCCCTGACCTCTGCCTGTGTACTATAATGAACAAATTCCACAAGCCCTGATCTTAGTTTATGTACTGACTCTCTTCGACTGTCTTTTCGGGGTCATATACTGTCATCTTTTGATTCATCTAGGTCAGCCACCACTAAACTGAGGATGTCCCATCCACAATAAGGAAATCATAGCTGATTTTCTGACCTCAGAAAGGTCCTGCATTCATGGTCGTAACTATTGGCAACTGATCAAGACAACAACTTGTGATAACAAGATATTTAGAGAAAATCTTTAAAACTCTGCAAAGTGTTTAATTACTTATTTTTGCAAAAATGTTTAACTTTTAATTATCTACAAATTTAAAAATGTTTACGTTTGTGGGAATACCCCTTTAACTGTTGAATCTAATGCCACTCCAGCACCATTGCTCTGGTACGCCCCACAAGTCCTCTCTACTGGGTCGCAATAATGATATAACATCAACACATGACCAAGGTCCTGGAGCAACAGGGGACTCTACAGGTAAAGAATTATTTTACCATTGCAACCACTGGACTACAGAGCTACACTCACAGGTAATGGTATGGTTAGTGATCATTGATAATGGTAATGCCGACCCTAAAGGTCTGTAGGTAGTTTACAATCACTGGTTCTGATTTCTGCCTTGTGTTGTAGCTCTGTTATTCCTACTAGAAATTTATGAATAAATTGACAACTGGACCATTCCCTTTGTCAATAGGGTGTTTCCTTATACAGCCTGGTACAGTCAGCACTGATTAGACAGTGTCAGAGCATGCAGGGATGTGCCCCCAACTGGTAACAAACAGTTGTCTTTTGGAAAATGTCATTTTTGTCATGGGTGAGTAATGGTTAATCTATTATAATATAAAATCTCCTGCTCATAACCCTTCATTTAAATACCAGATAATCCCTTTAAAAACTATAAAATATAACTGCAGTTGTGTATCTGGTAGATCTGGTAGATTGTTGCACTTTATATTTTGTAGCCTTGCGTCAATATATATACTGTATATGTGATGGCCATTACTAGCTTTAGGGAAAGGTTGTACTGTATGCATCGTATATGCTCCGTGTAGAGAAAAGGTCCTCTAATTATTTTTACAGCTAAGGGGGATAATAATTGTTGTTTGTCCTGTGATGTTTGCTTTCTGCAAGATGCAGATATGGCTTTTCACAGTCTTGTAAAGGTCAGGAATCCATTCATTATAAAAAAAAAACACATCTCGGAACCTCACTGTGAGATACGCCTTTAACAACTATTTTCCAGTTTGAATGTTATGATATGCCAGGGGACAATTAAAGAATTTTCCATGTTAGCCTATTCACTTAAGCTTATTCGAGTCAATTCTCATTATACTGCTCAAGTGATAGGTTTGAAAGTCATGAGCTTATTATTCAGGATTTTAGAAAATTCCATAGAATCTGAATATAATTTGACTTGAGGTATAGAAATGGAAAAGTAATGCAGGAATACAGTTACTCATCTGTGGCCATGTTATCTGGTGTCAGTGACTATATTTTTGACAGACCTTCAAAGTTTACGTGGGTGGATATTATAAAGCCTCTGTAAGGACTTAAAGGGAATGTGTCACCAAAAATTGGCCTACTTTTTAACTAAGCTTTTAAGTAAAACATATTTTTTAAGAATTTTTCATATAAATACAGTGGGGAAAAAAAGTATTTAGTCAGCCACCAATTGTGCAAGTTCTCCCACTTAAAAAGATGAGGCCGACCTGTAATTGACATCATAGGTAGACCTCAACTATGAGAGACAAAATGAGAAAACAAATCCAGAAAATCACATTGTCTGATTTTTAAAGAATTTATTTGCAAATTATGGTGGAAAATAAGTATTTGGTCAATAACAAAAGTTCATCTCAATACTTTGTTATATATCCTTTGTTGACAATGACAGAGGTCAAACGTTTTCTGTAAGTCTTCACAAGGTTGGCACACACTGTTGCTGGTATGTTGGCCCATTCCTCCATGCAGATCTCCTCTAGAGCAGTGATGTTTTGGGGCTGTCACTGGGCAATACGGACTTTCAACTCCCGCCAAAGGTTTTCTATGGGGTTGAGATCTGGAGACTGGCTAGGCCACTCCAGGACCTTGAAATGCTTCTTACGAAGCCACTCCTTCATTGCCCTGGTGGTGTGCTTGGGATCATTGTCATGCTGAAAGACCCAGCCACGTTTCATTTTCAATGCACTTGCTGATGGAAGGAGGTTTGCACTCAAAATCTCACGATACATGGCCCCATTCATTCTTTCATGTACACGGATCAGTCGTCCTGGTCCCTTTGCAGAGAAACAGCCCCAAAGCATGATGTTGCCACCCCCATGCTTCACAGTAGGTATGGTGTTCTTTGGATGCAACTCAGCATTCACTCTCCTCCAAACACGACGAGTTGTGTTTCTACCAAACAGTTCTACTTTGGTTTCATCTGACCATATGACATTCTCCCAATACTCTTCTGGAACATCCAAATGCTCTCTAACAAACTTCAGACAGGCCCGGATATGTACGTTACGTTAGTCCCAGCTTTCTGCAGGTCATTCACTAGGTCCCCCCGTGTGGTTCTGGGATTTTTGCTCACCGTTCTTGTGATCATTTTGACCCCACGGGGTGAGATCTTGCGGGGAGCCCCTGGTCAAGGGAGATTATCAGTGGTCTTGTATGTCTTCCATTTTCTAATTATTGCTCCCACAGTTGTTTTCTTCACACCAAGCTGCTTGCCTATTGCAGATTCAGTCTTCCCAGCCTGGTGCAGGTCTACAATTTTGTTTCTGGTGTCCTTCCACAGCTCTTTGGTCTTCACCATAGTGGAGTTTGGAGTGTGACTGTTTGAGGTTGTGGACAGGTGTCTTTTATACTGATAACAATGTCAAACAGGTGCCATTACTACAGGTAATGAGTGGAGGACAGAGGAGCCTCTTAAAGAAGAAGTTACAGGTCTGTGAGAGCCAGAAATCTTGCTTGTTTGTAGGTGACCAAATACTTATTTTCCACTATAATTTGCAAATAAATTCTTAAAAAATCAGACAATGTGATTTTCTGGATATGTTTTCTCATTTTGTCTCTCATAGTTGAGGTCTATCTATGATGACAATTACAGGCCTCTCTCATCTTTTTAAGTGGGAGAACTTGCACAATTGGTGGCTGACTAAATACTTTTTTTTCCCCACTGTACATTTTTTTTACATTTTTCATTTGTTAAGTATTATATCCTATGATTTTCGCTCTAGCCACTAAGCCTAAGAATAGTCTGACAATTGCCAATATTGCAGGGGTTTTCTTTGCACCAGTCACCTCATTTGCATCACAGTTACATTTGTACATTACATCATTCCCTTACCTCAAAATCAGTGGCAAATTACGCTGTGTGAACAGGTCCTTACTGTATGATGAGTCTTCAGTTTTTTCAGGGATGGTAACTAGGTTGGAGCTAGGCCAACTAAAGTATTGCAGAAAGACTTGATGCTGGTAAATGAGGAGACAATAGCTGAGCCCTAGCTCAGAAGAGAGAGGATATATTGTATACTATAATATATTGTAGCAGAGGATAGCACATCAACCAGATTGCAATATTTTCTTTGTAAGTGCAACTAATATCCCCTCTGAAATTACATATCTAATATCTATTTACTTTCCCATTGTTATATCTGTCTGCTTTTTACAGTGCCTTTGTTTGTTGTCTGTTTTATGACTATACAGTAATTATGTTGTATATATGTATATATATATATATATATATAAAGTAATACATATATATAATATTCTGTTCATTATCCATAAAAAGTGATTTGTTTAATTGCTCTACATGGTAACTGCGGCTTTACTACACTAGCTGCTAAAATGCTTCCTATATTAGTGTAACAGTTCTGTAATGAACAATATAAATCAATAGCACAATTCTAAGTTCTGTTACTACCTTACATGTACCAGGGGCACAATCGCCTCTGCTTCTACTGTATAAGCTTTGAATTAATAAGCCTCCATAGATCCCATCACCTTACCATAGTAGTCAACAATCCCAGGTATCATTGTGCATGGAAGTATCTGTGATAATGTTCAAGTAAAAAAAAGTACAGAAAAAGTTATTTTCGTTCAAGAATTAAAGTAGGCCTCCAAATATATAGCCTGTGTACTAGTGACTAGGACAGACTGTGCTTCTATATGAGCTTCATGAAGCACTGCAAGAGAAGAATCAGTTGTATAGTATGTCGGGCTGTAGTGTTTTTGATGTTTTCTTTTTCCTCAATGCCATATGATATTTAGATCATATATAGCTATACACTATAATGATAGTGTAATGTTTGAAAAAAATATAACCACTGACTGTTATGATTTATGTATATATCGTATTTAGTCTAGTTATAACTTTAGTTCATTGTCAGTAGTTATGTCGGTTATTAAGTATGAATGTGTTGTGAGTATGTGAACCTAGAGGGTGCTAGGGAGCGACCCAGGCCAGCCCTGAAAAGGCTCTCAGCCACGCCTTTGGGTGGGGCGCGTAACTCCAGAAGGCTGGAGTATCCTGCAGGGAGCAGGAGATGGTGGACCAGCCTAGGACAGAGAGAGAAGGTCTGTCCCAGAGAGCTGGGGTCCAGAGAGGATTTACGGAGACTAAGTCAGGCTCTTGTTGCCCCAGAGGCTAGTTAGGGGCTTGAGGAGTTAGTTAGTGCCCTAACTGTGGCATAGGTTTTTTGTTGTTTTGTTGTGAACCGAGAGCAAGGCAGGTGGTTTGGACTCCGCAACCAGAAATGAACGCACACGCGGTAGTTCAAGAAAAAAATATATATTTACTATAAGTTAATAAAGGCTAGTTAAAGGTAAAATGACAGGGCTAAAGACAAGCAAAATATACAATATAGCATGAACAATTTCAAGGCAAATTCTGCAATGGTTTCTACTTTTACTCTGTCCACTTCTGCAGTATGGACACTGAATGAACAATATACTCAAAACTATCCCTAACTGACCCTGACTTCACATTTGGGTGCACCCCCTTTTCCCCAGTGGTCCAGGTGGACCGCTTACAGTCCGTAGAAGCGCGCGGTGGGGCCCAAAGTCGGTCCTTTCTTTTATAGTGAAGCGTCCTCTCCTCACAGTTATCAGGATCTTGGGAGAAATGAAGTCCTCTTTAACAGACAGGGAAACCAACTGAATGCAATGTAATCCAACAGCAGATTCCACTCAGCACACTGACAGTCCTGCCGAATCCATACACTGAGCTGGGATGTAAAGCGGGATTTAGCAGGTGCCGTCCAGTACATCAACAGCACTGCGAGTCTCTATCTGTGGTATCCATATACACAGTCACAATGTCAGTCTCACTGATCAGCCACTGAGCACAGTTCCTTTCACGTGGACTCACTAGTCCTGTTGTCTCTTTACACTCTGTTTGTCTCTGGACCAAGATACAGCTTAGCTGTACAGAAAAATCTCCACACCAGTTCAATACAACACTTGCCAAGATGGCTGCTGCTCTCTGTCTCGTCACTTCCTGCTTCTCTGCTCACACTCTGTCTGCAGAACAGGCAGGCTGACATAAAAGGGGGGGGGGGTCTCACTCCAGCATCATGTCACAATTACAATGGCTGCTGTCTTAAAGGAACAGAATCACAGAAATACATTCAACATTAACAGTTTATACAGACAAATGAAGCTTAAGACAACATTGGCTGTCTCTTACATTGTTATGTTGCAGTTAAGCTGAATAAAGCCAGTTTTATTTTACACTTGGACCGTCTGAACGCTATCTTTCCGGCGCCCAGTACCACGAACCACCGCTGTCCGGACCAGGAGTCTGCCGCCATTTTGAGTCTAATTCCCCAAAGTTGTCACAGCGTCTTTTGTAAATGTTAATTCAATTCACATTACACATCCCAGGGTACAAGTAACTAGTTACACTGACAAGCAAAAGGGTGAGAATGTTTTGAACTTGTGACTTTCAGGCTCCCTATCTCCCTATCCACTACAGCTTTCATTGTGAGACTACCATCATTTTATAGACAATCATCTTCACTATCTCATACATAAATTTGACTTGTAACTATTAGCATATGATTAATTCTGCAGATTCAGGTCATGTAACTGCATTGATACTGCTTTGCTCCTGGTGGTGGAAAAACCTTTTTCTTCTTGTATACTACAATTTACAACCTGTTCTCCCTAATAGCTCAGTGTGTTATTAGGCTGATTCCCAAGTGAAAGGTCATTGGTTCAAATTGAGGATCAGCCATGAGGAAGATTTCTCAAGAAAAGAGAAACCGCATCATCCAGCTCATCGATAGTGGTCACTCGGCCAAGAAAATTGCCAAACTGCATCATGTGAGTGCCATGACAGTCGGAAGAATACAAAATGAAGTCTGTCTATCCATTCAAAAGCCAAGAGATGGACGTCCAGGCAAAATATCAGAGTCAACAAGTCGGCTCATCACATAGTCTATCAGTTGTGGCATGACAAACACGGTAGTGGAGGAGGCTCTTATGCTTCGTAATAGTGAGATCACAGACATCCATGTAACACACGTTACACAAGTCTGGAATGGAGGCCCGAAAAAAAGGTGACTAAATATCGTCATAAGAAGCGTCAGCTCGAGTTTGCAAAAAAGTACGAAAAGTGGATAGTAGACTATTTGGAAATGGGTGATTTGGAGCGATGATGAGTCTGGAAATGGGTCTGGAAGAAACAAAGGAGAAGGGGGATAAAGAATCGAGAAATTGAAGAAACTGCAAGTGGTGGAGGAAGCCTACTGATATGAGGCTGTTTCAAAGCCAAAGTCTTTGGATAGTTGACCAGGATCGATGGACCCCTTAACCAATCTTTTTTTCTTTTTTAACTTAAAGCACTGTACTTTTTTGTGTATATTGAATATTAAAATTTAATAAGATTTTCATTGGCTCTAAAATGTCTCTTCAATCCCGAAAAAAGGAAAATCTTAGCTTTATTAAATTGCATGCCATTGTGCTATAGGGTTACTGTGTGGTGCCAGAGGGCACCGATGTGAGTGGTCCTGTATATCAGTGTTGTATCTACCATAAGTGGCTAGTGGTGACAGCTATTTGTTTGGCTGTTGGGAGTGTTTCACTCCTTTGTTGCCTAGTGTGATAGGTAAGTATGGATGTCAGTGTGGAAGCAGAGTCCCCCTTGTAAGGTCACATCCACGGTCACATGTGATTGTGTGACTGGGGGCTGATGAGATCCCTGACACTAACCATCACATAATTATTTTTAAAAAGATTTTCGACATTCATTGACAAATGATGTACAGTATAGATACATTCTTCAATCAAGTTTAGCTACATTGTAACAACATTGCATTACTGATTCTTCATTATATCCTGTGTTATAATCCAGAGCTGCACTCACAATTCTGCTAGTTGTTATAAATATTCTCCAAATTTGCCAAAAGACACATACCTAACGATTTAACTGAGCTCCTATACTACAGGGGAACAATTATTTTTCCTACATTAGGATACTAATACTAGTATTGAGATTATTGAAACACAAATTCAGATTACCATATCAAGGTCTAAGTAATGTCAATTTGAAAGTGACGTTATTATACTCTGGGGTCTCTTCAGACTCCAGAATATAATAGGTGGAGGCCCAGGGGAGGTGTAAAAAATAAAAAAAAACATTCATACTCACCTTCTGTTACCTCTTTTTGGCCTCCTCTCAGCATCTGGGTGCTTGAGGTATATATACGGTTTTGTTAAAAACTAACAATTTGGAATATTCGGTTGGAACCCAGCTTGGTAGGAACCAATTCGCCCATCTTTACTGGACACTACCATTATTTTTGAAAAGGGGTATGTTTGATCATGTCAATATGGATTGGACAGGACCAATCTGCACAGGGATACACCCACAAATAGCAATACCCAGTTGTCAATTTATTCATACATTTTTAGGAAGGATAAAAGAGGGACAGCACAACACAGAGGTTTAAGAAAAGAATCTCCAGAATTGATATTTCATGGGTAATACAAGCATATGGATAGATCATACTCACCTGAATGTAACACCTTTTTCCCCCTGAAAATTTGTACCTTCATTCACGGTGCATTCATTTATTATACAATATGCAAATGAGAAGTTGGGAGCCCCAAGGGCAACTCCTTTGCTCCAAACTGCTATGCCCCAAGCTGCACTAATATGCCAGCATAATACAAGACACAAGAACACTGGGCCAGGAAAGGTTTCATCATAGCTCCCTGGCCCTGTCACTCAAAGCAGGGAAGAGGGAAGGAGAACGTATTAGAACAGTTTGGAGCAAAGGAGTCACCCTCAATGCTCCAGACTGCTCATTTGCATATTGTGAAAGAAATGAATATCTCTGCAACAAATGGACAAATTTTCATGGGGAAAAAAGCATTACATTCAGGTGAGCCTTACCTATGCTATGTAACTATGTTGCTGGTTTAAAATGCTTCACCATGGTGACAGACTCCCTTTAAGGTTGGCCTAGTATAGTCTAGTATAGTCACAGGGTTGTAGGGTAGATCAACAAAAAATGCCTTGGCTTGCGTATAGCAGCTCTTTTCCTAAGTACTGACTAATAAAAACTTCAGGGTTCCTTGTACTGTTCCTAAATGCAGATTTGCTAATTATTATGTAGCTATTTACCAAAGGAATAACTAATTTAATTGTATTTTTTTCAGGAATGGCTAAACACAATCCAGGCCGACAGGCAGCTCCATGGAAATCATCAAGGTACTATAAACCTCAGTTTAATAAACCACGAGTCCTCAGCTCAAGCGTGCATCATCACTGCAAGCAACAAACTAATGGTGCTGACATAAACACACTATTAAATAGAGATAAAGACTTAACCAGCCTAAGACACCCGCCTCACAAAGTGTCAGTCCTCATTAAAATGCCGCTGTAATATTTGCCTAACAGAAATATTTGGAGACACATCACATGAAATTCTACATACTTTTTAGGAAAATCCACAGAAATCCATGTTGACAACGGTTTTACTTTTCTTACATTCATTTTGGAAAGTTTGTAAAATCTATTGATGCTCATGTATCACTGGTGTTCAGCAGTTTGTGTTGTCATTGGTGAAACTTGTGGATCGTGTGATGCATTTTTATAAACGCCACAAGTCATTTTGTAACTTTGTTGCAACTGCGGACATGTAATTTCAAGTTTCTGGTTCTAGTGCAAAATCTTTAAAAGGAACGAGTCACAATTTGTTTTATTATTTTTAGTCTGTTTTTATTTTCTGTTTTCTGAAATTTTTTTTTCCCATTTTCTGTACATGTTTATAGGGGCTGCCTGAGCTTCTTCTCTCTTCTGTTAACAGCATTTAGTCAAGAAAGCCTACAACCTCCAATAACGCTACTGTCACCACACCACCACCTGAGCAGCCTCTACCCCCACCTTCTGTCTCTATCCCTCTTCCCTCATAGAGTGTAAGCCCTTGCGGGCAGGGCCCTCTATCCCACTGTACCAGTTGGTCTCTGTTAGCATTATCTGTTTTGTATATCTGGTGTACCATATGTAAATCCGCAAATGTAAAGTACCATGGAATTAATGGTGCTATACAGTATAAATAAACAATAATAACAATAATAATAATTTAGTGATAGGTGTTACAGCATAGACGTGGCCATAGGCAACAATAGTTTGGAGTTGACTTATTAGGGTCTATGAGAGAGTTTCTAGGCGTGCATTGTGCACATAGGGGGAGTAGATAAGCTGGGACATCATCTATTGTCAGTGGTGAATGCAATGAGGGGTCAGTGGTGTTATCTAAAAAGGTGTTATCTTCTATTGTAATCCTATATGTAAATGAAGTGACTTTTGCAAAAAAAAAAACAAAAAAAAAACAACACCACAGAACTAGCAAAATGAAAAGTAAAGGATACTGGTGATATATCCACTTTAACAAGACCTCCACCTACCAAGTGCCATTTATAATACTGTTGGCTCAGTTTCCATTGTTACCACCTTTATAAATTCTTAATTGATACAAGGGTCAACTTTAAAGTGGGTAATCTGGGCAGCTGATCAGAGACCCTCAAGGATGGGAACCACTTGATCAAATGTAAAGCCCACAGTAATATTATTCTGCAGTGTATTACAGTATTATTTTGGAAATTACAGTATTGTGTTGGTGTACAATATTATGTGGTTTCTTCAAGTAAGTATTATTTAACTACTGCATACTATTTTGGAACTATCTGGCAGCATTACGGTGGCATTACGGTGGAACTATATGGTAGTATTATGTGGAATTACATTATGACATATGTGGAGAGGGCTCTACTTTGCTTGTTGCCCATGGCCCTGTTTTCTTAACTTTTATACACAAAGGAAACCTGTATGCAATCTTAGGACTGTTTTGCTATTAGTTAGCAGGACACTGAATTGATAAATAGGTTACAATTGTGAGAGTGATTTGCTATGCCTGTTCCTTTAGATAAAAGGAACTGTGGGGATCAGTGAGGTAATCTATTTAGATTCAATATAGTCTGATATATAACATTATATATTACTACTGTTGGATATCTACTTACATCAAATGGTTTTTAATTGCCAAACTGTAGTAGTTGTATTTGGCAAGTAGGAAAAAATATCAATAAACCAGAGAATGATAAGTTCTCTTTATTCAGTGTTCATGTATGTTACCTTAAAGGGACATTCTTTCCCCATTCATTCAATCCGCTGGTCAGGTAAGATAAAACCATTGCTGTAAATCAAGTGAAATCGCATTATTGTAAAGTCACGTCACCATTATGTTGGTATTCTGAGCCTTGTGACTTAATGAAAGCTTCTACGGTGTTTTAATACAAGTACATGGCTATTTTTCCTATTGATAAAAGTAGAGCCAAACTAATTATCTACACATGAGCTTCCTGCACTCAGCGTGTTGTATATATCTAAATAAGAAAAACAGGCTGATGTATAAAAATCACCTACGCAAGAACAATTTATAGTAACATAGCGGTTAGTTAGGATGAAATAGTTCATCAGATTCAGCCTTTAATACACCAGTGATCCAGATGAAAGGTCCTCTTAATAGAAAACTGATCTCATTTGAACTTTTAAATGGATTAACCATCACAATATTTTGTGGCAGAGATCTTCATAGTCTCACTGCTCTTACAGTCTACAACCCCCATCTATGATGATGGTGAAACCTTTTTTTTTCTCTAGACATAGTGGTTGCCCCTTGTCATGGTTCCATACCTAGGCATATAAAGATCACCAGTACACAGTACAGACCTCTGTACCTACCTTTGTACACAGTGATCAGATCACCTCTTTCCTTAGCAAACAACCCTGTTGCGTAAATCCCCGGCGATCAGATGTAAACTGTACGGAAATAGAATGAATCCTTTATGAGATCTTCATCTCTGATCGGTCATGGTACCTCAAAATGTTATCAGCCACATTTCTCTTTTTTTCGAGCATATTGCCCTATTAAGTACCATTGCTTGTTTTTTTCTTCTATATTCTGTGCTCACATGTAATCTGTGGAAACAAATGTTTAGTTCCCTGCAGAACCACATCAGGATACATTAAACATTACATGGTTCTAATTTAAGTCAGTGGGTTGTCTGTGTAATGAATGGGCATGTTGGACCCCCCAGAAAGAGGCATTTTTTTGTAGCAGCTCTCCATTTTTACTAATAGATGAGGATCTTGAATGAGAGGGGAGGTTCTCCTTTATTATCTTAGAATTCCCTATTAGACTATTTAAAGGATACCTACCTATCAGTTTATCATGTCAGATCAGTGTGGGTTCAGGTGCTAAGAGCCCTAACCGTGGTAAGCTATGCCCCATCATTTCCGATGCAGTCTCCTCAGACAGCAGAGTGAGTGGTTTATGGGTCATAGAAAGAATGCAGGGCTGGTCAGAAATGAAGAGGCACAGCACTGAGCTCAATATTTATGCCCCTTCATTTTCAGTAGGGGTGAGTTATTAAAGGGTTTTTTCCATCTCCCTCTCTCAGCAGTTTGCCTACTGTCTCTTCTTCTCACTTTATGTATTCTTCAGCAAGCTGGTGGTCGGCTTTGACTGTCCGAGCCTTTATCAGCAAACAATACATAGCTGACATGATTGTCCTGACTGCAGAGCTGTAAATAACAGCTCTGAACATAATACAGAGAACTCAGCCACCCCAGAGAGGAGTGAGTCACAATATTTGACCTAAGATCAGATACAGGCCAGGAGCTTTGACAACGATGTGTAAACAATGGGAGGAATAATTTCACATAGCAGGTAAATGAAGCAGATTTTCTAAAGCAATGTATTTAAGACAAGTCTTGAATTTACATAAGCCATTTAACAATGAAGTGCGCAGGGCAGTCTCAATTTCATTCCTGCTAGCATCAGATGCATTTCCATAATTAGGGTAAGGCCCCATGATGCGGAAAAGCTGCATTTTATGTTACAGATTTTGCTGTGTTTCTTTTAACCAAAGCCAGGAATGGCTACAAAAGCAATAGGAAATATATAGGAAGTTCTTACTCTCCCTTCTGCTCATTCTAGTCCTGGATTTGGTTTAAAAAATGCAGCAAAACCTGCAACAAAAAAAACTGCTTTTCCACAACGTGGAGTGTTAGCCTTAAAGAAGTATAGGCCTCTTAATAATTGTGTCTTATTTTGGTCCTGTCCATGCACCAGAACTAAAAGGACTGGTGTAAATTTTTGATATATATAATGCCAGTGTTTTGGTATAAATTAAAATAAATGTATTAGCCATGAAGGTCCTGATCAGTCCCGATCCAGCAAGTTTTTAGAAAAATTACATGACTATTGCAGCTGAAAAGCTGCAATTTGAATGACATGTATTAAAAATTGTCCTTTTTCTGCACCGGAAGACTGGCATAAATACAATGATAAATTCCCCCCAGTATCTGCACTAATTGTTATAATGAACATGTATGAGAGAATTCTGCATTGACGTGCATTTAGACATTCAGGTTTTTGCATGCAGTTTTTGAAGTCAAGACCAGGTGTGGATCATAATGGAAGAGAAAGCATAAATGACAGGCACTATCTCTCTTTTTTCAATTCACTCCTGGTTTTTGGCTTCAAAAGTGTATGCAAAGACCAAAACGTGCATGGGCGTAGCTATAGTGGGTGCAGAGGTAGCAGTTGCTATTGGGTTCAGGAACCTGAGAGATCCCTCAGCCATATAAAAGATTCCACTATTCTAAATGGCACATGGTAGTTAGAGGCCCGGTACAGATTTTGCATTGGGACTCAAGAATTTTTAGAGACTCCAGTTCAGATAGCTGGAGCCTTCAGCTGATATCTAACCCGCTGACCCTCCATACACATGTACAATGGGCTAGACTGAGCATGCACATGTTCCAAATGGACAGAGGGGTGAAGGCCGCTGTGAAGGAACTGTGGGGATCAGTGAGGTAATCTATTTAGATTCAATATAGTCTGATATATAACATTATATATTACTACTGTTGGATATCTACTTACATCAAATGGTTTTTAATTGCCAAACTGTAGTAGTTGTATTTGGCAAGTAGGAAAAAATATCAATAAACCAGAGAATGATAAGTTCTCTTTATTCAGTGTTCATGTATGTTACCTTAAAGGGACATTCTTTCCCCATTCATTCAATCCGCTGGTCAGGTAAGATAAAACCATTGCTGTAAATCAAGTGAAATCGCATTATTGTAAAGTCACGTCACCATTATGTTGGTATTCTGAGCCTTGTGACTTAATGAAAGCTTCTACGGTGTTTTAATACAAGTACATGGCTATTTTTCCTATTGATAAAAGTAGAGCCAAACTAATTATCTACACATGAGCTTCCTGCACTCAGCGTGTTGTATATATCTAAATAAGAAAAACAGGCTGATGTATAAAAATCACCTACGCAAGAACAATTTATAGTAACATAGCGGTTAGTTAGGATGAAATAGTTCATCAGATTCAGCCTTTAATACACCAGTGATCCAGATGAAAGGTCCTCTTAATAGAAAACTGATCTCATTTGAACTTTTAAATGGATTAACCATCACAATATTTTGTGGCAGAGATCTTCATAGTCTCACTGCTCTTACAGTCTACAACCCCCATCTATGATGATGGTGAAACCTTTTTTTTCTCTAGACATAGTGGTTGCCCCTTGTCATGGTTCCATACCTAGGCATATAAAGATCACCAGTACACAGTACAGACCTCTGTACCTACCTTTGTACACAGTGATCAGATCACCTCTTTCCTTAGCAAACAACCCTGTTGCGTAAATCCCCGGCGATCAGATGTAAACTGTACGGAAATAGAATGAATCCTTTATGAGATCTTCATCTCTGATCGGTCATGGTACCTCAAAATGTTATCAGCCACATTTCTCTTTTTTCGAGCATATTGCCCTATTAAGTACCATTGCTTGTTTTTTTCTTCTATATTCTGTGCTCACATGTAATCTGTGGAAACAAATGTTTAGTTCCCTGCAGAACCACATCAGGATACATTAAACATTACATGGTTCTAATTTAAGTCAGTGGGTTGTCTGTGTAATGAATGGGCATGTTGGACCCCCCAGAAAGAGGCATTTTTTTGTAGCAGCTCTCCATTTTTACTAATAGATGAGGATCTTGAATGAGAGGGGAGGTTCTCCTTTATTATCTTAGAATTCCCTATTAGACTATTTAAAGGATACCTACCTATCAGTTTATCATGTCAGATCAGTGTGGGTTCAGGTGCTAAGAGCCCTAACCGTGGTAAGCTATGCCCCATCATTTCCGATGCAGTCTCCTCAGACAGCAGAGTGAGTGGTTTATGGGTCATAGAAAGAATGCAGGGCTGGTCAGAAATGAAGAGGCACAGCACTGAGCTCAATATTTATGCCCCTTCATTTTCAGTAGGGGTGAGTTATTAAAGGGTTTTTTCCATCTCCCTCTCTCAGCAGTTTGCCTACTGTCTCTTCTTCTCACTTTATGTATTCTTCAGCAAGCTGGTGGTCGGCTTTGACTGTCCGAGCCTTTATCAGCAAACAATACATAGCTGACCTGATTGTCCTGACTGCAGAGCTGTAAATAACAGCTCTGAACATAATACAGAGAACTCAGCCACCCCAGAGAGGAGTGAGTCACAATATTTGACCTAAGATCAGATACAGGCCAGGAGCTTTGACAACGATGTGTAAACAATGGGAGGAATAATTTCACATAGCAGGTAAATGAAGCAGATTTTCTAAAGCAATGTATTTAAGACAAGTCTTGAATTTACATAAGCCATTTAACAATGAAGTGCGCAGGGCAGTCTCAATTTCATTCCTGCTAGCATCAGATGCATTTCCATAATTAGGGTAAGGCCCCATGATGCGGAAAAGCTGCATTTTATGTTACAGATTTTGCTGTGTTTCTTTTAACCAAAGCCAGGAATGGCTACAAAAGCAATAGGAAATATATAGGAAGTTCTTACTCTCCCTTCTGCTCATTCTAGTCCTGGATTTGGTTTAAAAAATGCAGCAAAACCTGCAACAAAAAAAACTGCTTTTCCACAACGTGGAGTGTTAGCCTTAAAGAAGTATAGGCCTCTTAATAATTGTGTCCTATTTTGGTCCTGTCCATGCACCAGAACTAAAAGGACTGGTGTAAATTTTTGATATATATAATGCCAGTGTTTTGGTATAAATTAAAATAAATGTATTAGCCATGAAGGTCCTGATCAGTCCCGATCCAGCAAGTTTTTAGAAAAATTACATGACTATTGCAGCTGAAAAGCTGCAATTTGAATGACATGTATTAAAAATTGTCCTTTTTCTGCACCGGAAGACTGGCATAAATACAATGATAAATTCCCCCCAGTATCTGCACTAATTGTTATAATGAACATGTATGAGAGAATTCTGCATTGACGTGCATTTAGACATTCAGGTTTTTGCATGCAGTTTTTGAAGTCAAGACCAGGTGTGGATCATAATGGAAGAGAAAGCATAAATGACAGGCACTATCTCTCTTTTTTCAATTCACTCCTGGTTTTTGGCTTCAAAAGTGTATGCAAAGACCAAAACGTGCATGGGCGTAGCTATAGTGGGTGCAGAGGTAGCAGTTGCTATTGGGTTCAGGAACCTGAGAGATCCCTCAGCCATATAAAAGATTCCACTATTCTAAATGGCACATGGTAGTTAGAGGCCCGGTACAGATTTTGCATTGGGACTCAAGAATTTTTAGAGACTCCAGTTCAGATAGCTGGAGCCTTCAGCTGATATCTAACCCGCTGACCCTCCATACACATGTACAATGGGCTAGACTGAGCATGCACATGTTCCAAATGGACAGAGGGGTGAAGGCCGCTGTCAGGCACCTCTGGCAACATCTTGTCTCCTATGAGAACAAAAGGATCAGGCATGTTAATGATATTCAGCTACCCGATCTTTCTCTTTCCCAACATCTGCTGTCAGGAGAGAGACAGAGGACCCATACAAATTAGTTGGTGGATTTAACCAATATGAATGTTGTGTATGGCCAGCTTATATTTAGCATGGGGGAGGGGATACAACCCTGAATTGCTCTTATCTCTTGACATTTATCTCTAGGTTGGTGACACTATCTAAGCACATTTGCTACAAAACTTGCCATTGTCTGCTTATTTTTAGAAAAAAAGAATCTTACAGTGTATGGCCTGCTACAAAACTGCATGATATAGCACTTAGCGGCCATATGCCCTTGTGTTGTGGAGATTCACTTTGTAACAGCTTCATACAGAATAGCTTGGTGTGAACTTTAAACTTCTAGAATCCTTAAGGAAGCTTTGGACTCAAACACCAAAAAGGAATAGCTGAAGTCATTAATCATCTGCTAAAAAATTTGCTAATTAGCGCCTCTGACTCACCGCTCCTCTACAGCTCGCTCTAAGAACGTCTGAAGAAAAAAAAAGAAGAAAAAAAAATCTATTCACTGCGTACTTACAACAGCATAAACCATTTTTCCTGCAAAAAAAACCCAGAGACAAAGTACAGTATACAACGCCAAGACCAAAATGCAGAGGAAAGAGGTGCATTAACTTAAACTTCACTCTGTGTTTGCTGAGCCTGATATGTAAATTTCAACCTATTTTTAAGGGCTGTTAAGTTTCACTCCTATCTTCAACCCAGTGAAATTTATCAAGGAAGTAGGGTTATTTTTATAGCACCCAGCGCCTGCCGATTGCCATGGAAACATGAATTGTTCAGTGTAATAAACTACCTCCCTCTGTTCTCATAAACACGAGGGGTTTGGGGGGGTATTGGAGTATGTAAAAGAAACAATTATTAGAGAGAATATAAGTCAGCCTAGAGAACTCGTGTGCATCCTTCCCCTGCAAAAGAATATGCCTCTTTAAAGTCTGAGAGATGCCACCGCCACTATTTATGATTGCTGCATACATACAAAGGCATAGTTAACAATCAATGTGACGCTGCCCACAATATACGCTTTGATGCCGCATTAATTCAAAAAATATCACCGCCAACATCAACGTATTTATATGAATCTGCTCTTTTTCTGCCAACATGCTCTATAATTTACTTGTAAAATGGTGTTGCAAAGAAAAAATCCACAGAAATGAATTATATTCCTGCCTAAAGGACATCACTTATGAGAAATGTTCTGATAAGAATGGAGAGAGTCTGCACGTGGATAAATATGTTCTATCCAGAAAAATACATCGGGAAGATTAATATATGGGTTATTTTTTATTATAATGCACTAGACGTACAAATTTAGTAACATTAAAGCACCAGGCCTTTAAAGTCACTATTAGGATTATTGCTATTATTATTATGCTCATGCAGCACAGAAGATGGACATTTGCCTTAGGCTTCAGGCACATGGCACAGGTTCATGGGGCTTCTACTATACTTATGAACAAAATTGGAGGCGTACAGAGGCATACTTGGCAACATTTCATGATACAAAATCAGAAATTTTAAGTCCTGCTCCTGAAACACGCAAAAAAACCCCACAAAGTTCATTTTCATGTGGGGTTTAAGCAAATTTTGCTTGTCCCAGTAAAATCTGGACTGTTGGCATGGATTCAGAGGTACATCTCTATGGGAACACTATAATAGCTCTCAGCATTATATGGCCATGTTTATTACACATGGGCGAACCTCTCAAGATTTGCTTCCTGTCCGGCAGCTCGGGTCCCCAGTTTGTTTTGAGACGAACAACTTTGATACAAACCACACTTTAAATTTGCTTAAAAAATTGTATATAATACTCTTAGGGCTCCTAGGAATCTATCTATCCAATTTCTAGTTCTCTAAAGCAAACACAAAGTATAATGTGGCGGCCATTTTAGTTAGTCCGAGAGGAATCTCCATTTATAAAAAAAAAAAAAACAATTTGCAATATTCGGGTCGAACCTGGTTCGGTATGAACCAATTTGCCCATCTCTAATGTTTAAGAGACATTTAGAAGAACCAGTCACTATGGCAGGCATCTTTAAAGGGAGACTATCACCTCCCCCAAGCATATTCAACTGTCACCACTGTAATACAAAGCAAATTACAGTAATAAATAATATATATTTGCTATGTATGTCACTTGTGTAGTTTTGGAGAAAAACAAGTTTGCAGTCTTATGAAAATTAGGCAATTGGTGAACAGGGGGTAGGCCTTCAGCTTTCAAGCAAACTTCTCTTGCCACTCAGAACCCTATGATCTCCTACCTTCACCCCCTTACAATGAGAGTTGTTTCTCCTACTGTTATGACGTCACACATCCTACTTGGTAAGCAACAACAATGCTCCCAGGGATGAGGGCCCGCCCTCAGTGCCCCAACTGCCTTATTTGCATAAGACTTCAAACTTGTTTTTCTCCAAATCTACAAAGTGACATATATAACAGAAGAATGTTGTTTTTCAATGTGTTCTGTAACATGGGTGAGTATGCTTGGGAGAGTTGGTGGACTTCCTTTAAATGAGAACATCAGTATGACATCTTATTGAAGTTATACTACTGAGTGAAAAGAAAGCCCTGCCAAATTCTGTCAAATCCTATTTAGATTGTAGTTGATTTAAAAGTAGAGGATATCCTGAAGCAGTGCTAAGGAATGCACATAATAATAACGCCCTTTCTATAGAATGTACCCAACTATTAAATCTGAGACATCCTCTGGGGGGATTCATTTAGAATTATTGCTAAAAGTGATAAAGCCCACCAGAAAATAAGTAATGTTCTTGGTCAATTTTGGAATGTCTTGAAAGTGGACCTAGATGTGTGACCTTTAGTTGCGGGAATAACCATAGAGGACCAAATATGAGCGATAAGCCGCTCCATATCCATCTCTCTCCTGTGCAGACTTGGCTTCGTAAAAATAGGGAGTCTTTACAAGGTACTTACAGATCTGGTACCTGCAGGGTGTGTCCCTACATCGGGGTTAACAGTTCATTTGCCAGCTCATAGATTGTTAAACAATTCAAAATCAAAGGTTTTATCAATTGTAAAACATCTGCATTGTGTATCTTATTACGTCTTCGTGAGATTCCCAATACGGGGGAAAGACAATTAGGGAATTTCGCAAAAGGGTAAGAGATCGCATCAATAGTATTGGACGCAAAGCTGACACACGAGTGGCACGACATGTGTGGGATCAACATAACGGAAATTCGTGCCAACTCAAATTCCAGGATCTCGAAGTGGTTACCCCAGCTAGTAGACTATGGCCGTAAAGTACTTCATAGGGAAGCTTGGTGGGTATTAACCTTGAAAACAGTTAATCTATGTGGAATGAATGAAAGCATCCCTTGCGGGCAGGGCCCTGTATCCCACTGTGCCAGTTGGTCACTGTTAGTATTGTATTTGTCTTGTATATTTTGTGTACCGTATGTAAAAACTCAAATGTAAAGCACCATAGAATTAATGGTGCTATATAAATAAATAATAATGTCTTAAGGGGTGTTCACACTAACGTTAGTATTATCTGTTGCTAGCATCTGGTACAAAATATTAACAACGGACACTAACAGATCTGTCATAAATCCGTTAAAAATCCCATTGATTTCAATGGGATTTGATCTGTTGTCTGTTTATGTCCGTTTTCACCAAATCCGTCACAAGTCCATTATTTTAGCGAACATAACACGGGGTGCAGGACTTTTGTGTCTGTTCAAAATAACGGATTTATGATGGACATTAAGTGTCCGTTATTTTTTAACATGGCTAATGGACGGTAACCAATGGTTGTCCGTTATTCTGTCCGTTTTTTCTGTGCATGCTCAGAAAGCAGAACAAAAAAAATAAGCAAAAAAACGAATCATATTAAATGGATTAGTTAAAAAAAACAGACACATTAACATCAGTAGGTCCTTTACAATAGGCGTCTGTTTTGTTGGGGGGGGGTTTAATGGACATGCAACGGTAGTGTGAATGCCCCCAACAGAGGTTTTATTTAAGATTTGATTTTATTAGCCTGTGTTTTGTTGTTTTATTTTTCCCCTCTGTGTTCCCCGTTTTGTCTATTCAGTATTGGCATCATATGCATTCTTTTATGTTTTTGGTTTATTTTTACCCACTTAAACAAAACACCTATTCACACTGGCAATGTGGTTTCGCACTGGTGCTATCATATATTACCCAGGGCCATCAATATATATATTTTGTTGTGTAGGTGTTTATTTCATCTTGATACCCATTCACACATAAGAAATGGGTACGGTTTTCTCTATATCCCGGGGTACACATGTATTTCTGCATCAAAGTGATACCTAAATTGTGGTCATATAGAGGGATAGTTGTCTGGTATCTATGGATTATTTTATTTGTTTACCTCCTTTTTGTCCTGACTTAAAAGTATCTGTGTTTATATTTACCTGTCGCCGCCTGGTTTCTAAGGTCACTGGAGACGCCGGATGCGGCGTATGCTCAGCTCCAAATGGGTCTCATTTGAGGCGGAGTCATGGGGCATGGCGAAGTACTTATATTGTCGGTGTTCCCATCCTCATATGCGGCTGTGGGTCAGGGTGTGCTATGGGGCAGACATGCTGTTTCTATCTGTACTAAATATGTAAAAAGCTTCATGACTTCAAAGCATTACTTTAAACCTCTGATGAAACACTGTTGATATGAGTGTGGAAACGCGTCATGTGTTAGAATACATGTTCTGTCATAGCTATATACAGCTGTTAGTTAGCTTTGTACATATTAAGGGTGTCCAGTGTGTTTTGGTTCTGTGGGACAAGCAACCTCAGAAGTGGAGGGTATACATTAGCAGTCAGTAGCCAGAGAATTATAGTAGCACTGTTTTGCTGCCTTAGAATTATCACCTTTGCATTTTTGGGTTTGTGTATTCATAAGCTGGTCTGAGACAGTAATGCTGCGTGTTTGACTATCATCAGCCATCTGAACACATGTATACATCTCTCCCTCCTTTAATCCTAGGGGTTTCCCAAATATTGCCATAAGGTGAGTTGGTTTTTCAACTTTGGTGGTCTCTGATAAGAGTATTTGGGTTAAACTCCTAGGTATCCTGATTATTCGGTTTGTTGGCTACAAGTACCTTTTTTTTTTTACTAATTATTATTAATAAATGCTAAATTTTAAGCATTTTAAGGCAAGTCATACAGTTTTACCTTTGGATGCAAACCATTAGTATTTACTGCTTCACTACCGCTGTTACTTTCACTTGTGTAATTGTGCTAGGAGTATATTACCATCCAGTGTCCACATTATACATATATTACCATCCAGTCTCTACATTATACATATATTACCATTTAGTGTCCCCATTATACACATATTACCGTCCAGTGTCCACATTATACATATATTACCATCCAGTCTCTACATTATACATATATTACCATTTAGTGTCCCCATTATACACATATTACCGTCCAGTGTCCACATTATACATATATTACCATCCAGTCTCTACATTATACATATATTACCATTTAGTGTCCCCATTATACACATATTACCGTCCAGTGTCCACATTATACATATATTACCATCTAGTGTCCACATTATACATATATTACCGTCCAGTGTCCACATTATACATATATTACCGTCCAATTTCCCCATTATACATATATTACCATCCAGTGTCCCCATTATACATATATTACCATCCAGTCTCTCCATTATACATATATTAGCATTCAGTGTCCACATAATACATATTTTACCATCCAGTGTCTCCATTATACACATATTACCATCCAGTGTCCCCATTATATATATTAATCCAGTGTCCCCATTAAACATGTATTACCATTCACTTTCCCCATTATACATATATTACCATCCAGTCTCCCCATTATACATATGTTACCATCCAGTGTTCTCATTATACATATATTACCATCCAGTGTCCCCATTATACATGTATTACCATCCAGTGTGCCCATTATATATATATTACCTTCCAGTCTCTCCATTATACATATATTACCATTCAGTGTCGACATAATACATATGTTACCAGCCAGTGTCCCCATTAAACATGTATTACCATCCAGTTTCCCCATTATACATGTATTACCATCCATTCTCCCCATTATACATATGTTACCTTCCAGTGTCTCCATTAAATATATATTACCATCCAGTTTCCCCATTATACACATATTACCATCCAGTGTCCCCATTAAACATGTATTACCATTCAGTGTCCACATTATACATATATTACTTGAAGTGTCACAACTCATCCACATTACAGAGATAGCAGACTACAGTTTCTAATATGTACAGTTGAAACCAGAAGTTTACATACACTACATAAAAAGACATATGCATGTTTTTCTCACTAGCTGACATGAAATCAGAATAAACCTTTCTTGTTTTAGGTCAGTTAGGATTACCAAAATTATTTATATTTGCCAAATGCCAGAATAATGAGAGAGAGAGAAATTTTTAAGGCATTTTTATTACTTTCTGCAAAATCAAAAGTTTACATACACTAGGATTACTATGCCTTTAAACAATTTGGGACAGCCCATATGATGATGTCATGTCTTTGGAAGCTTCAGATGGTTTATTGGCAACATCTGAGTTAATTAGAGACACACCTGTGTATGTATTTTAAGGCACACCTGAAACACACTGCTTTGTTGTGTAACATCATTGGAAAGTCTAAAGAAATCAGCCAAGATATCAGGAAGAGGATTGTGGACATGCACAACTCTGGTTCATCCTTGGGTGCAATTTCCAGATACCTGAAGGTGCCTCGCTCATCTGTACAAACAATTATATGCAAGTACAAACAAGATGGGAATGTCCAGTCATCATACCGCTCAGGAGGGAGACGGGTTCTGTGTCCCAGAGATGAACGTGCTTTGGTACGAAATGTGCATATCAACCCAAGAACAAAAGCAAAAGACCTTGTGAAGATGCTGGCTGAAGCTGGTAAGAGTGTGTCATTATCCACAGTGAAACGAGTACTGTATCAACATGAGCAGAAAGGCCACTCTGCCAGGAAGAAACCATTACTCCATAAAACATAAAAAAGCCAGAATAATGTTTGCAAATGTGCACGGGAACAAAGACCTTCATTTTTGGAGACATGTCCTGTGGTCTGACGAAACTAAAATTGAACTGTTTGACCATAATGAGAATCGTTACGTTTGGAGGAAAAAGGTAGAAGCTTACAAGCCTGAGAACACCATCCCAACTGTGAAACACGGGGGTGGCAGCATCATGTTGTGGGGTTGTTTTGCTGCAGGAGGGACTGGTGCACTTCACAAAATAGATGGCATCATGAGGAAAGAATATTGTGGCAATACTGAAGCAACATCTCAAGACATCAGCCAGGAAGTTAAAGATTGGGCGCAAATGGGTCTTCCAAATGGACAATGACCCGAAGCATACTGCCAAACTGGTTACAAAGTGGTTAAAGGATAACAAAGTCAATGTTTTGGAGTGGCCATCACAAAGCCCTGATCTCAATCCTATTGAAAATTTATGGGCAAAGCTGAAAAGGCAGGTGCGAGCAAGGTGGCCTACAAACATGGCTCAGTTACACCAGTTCTGTCAGGAGGAATGAGCCCAAATTCCTACAAACTATTGTGAGAAGCTTGTGGAAGGATATCCAAAACGTTTGACCAAAGTCATACAGTTTAAGGGCAATGGTACCAAATACTACTGAAATGTAAGTAAACTTTTGACTTTGCAGAAAGTAATAAAAATGCCTTAAAAATTCTCTCTCTCATTATTCTGGCATTTGGCAAATATAAATAATTTTGGTAATCCTAATTGACCTAAAACGGGAAAGGTTTATTCTGATTTCATGTCAGATAGTGAGAAAAATATGCATATGTGTCTTTTTATATAGTGTATGTAAACTTCTGGTTTCAACTGCATGCATTGTGAATATTATCCTGATGGGATATGTTGGAAATTAGAGCCACAAGTCTATGTGGCAGTATGGGGGTAGGGACGGGGAAAAACAGAAAGTGCTGAGCATGACAAAAATGCGAATGAGGTCCTAATGTCTTCACTTTTAACAAATACATTATGGAAAGAAGCAGTGAAGATGCATTATACGTGTTCAGTACTGTTCATTGTCCTAGGCATATTTATCATTATGTAATAAAAGTTCCTGCTGTGTCATCACATCGCGCGGGGTCTTATGGGGCTCTTTGAAAGGTCTACTCATTGATCAATAGGCCAACAGCTGGTGTCTCTAAAACATGAATAAAGCCTGTTCTCCAAACCTCAGCTACCAAAAGTAGCTTGAAGCAAAGGTCATCCATGATTGTTATCAAGTCAATAAGCATTATCTCACACTTCTGTCCTCATAAGGACCTTGTATATCTCTCATTGATGGCTACCTAAACAGCCTAAACAACGGAATTAGAAATGCTTAGATATGTAGCATTGTGGTGCATTTACTGCTAGGCTGCAGCTAAGAAAAGAAATTGCTGAATATTATATTTTACAACCACAGATGTTCATTATTACTTACAATTTTATTAAATATTGCTGTAAATCAGTAATAGGAAGTAAGGTTTTCTGAGAACTTGCACAAGTAATTTTTTCTGGTTTTCCTGAAGCTGACCATAACCATTAGATAAAAGACAGACAATTTCAACCATGTGGGAAAGCTATCATTGTAAAATCTTAAACTAAAGATGTGCTTAGAAAGAAAAAAGAAGAAACTTATAAAAAGTTATATATCCTTAAAGGGATTCTATCATTGGGGAAACATGTTTTTAACAGAAGCAATGTTGGAATAGCCTTTATAAAGGCTATTCTACTCCTACCTTTACTTTTCTTCTCCTCGCCGCCGTTTGTCCAAAAAAACATTTTATTCTCATATGTAAATTATGCTCAGGGAGCACCGGGGGCGTTCCCCCTGTGTTCCAAGCACCCACGCGTCATTGCCGCAACCCGCCTCCAGCGCAGCTTTTTCACGCCCCCTGCATCTTCTTCTGTTCATCTTGCATCTGCTTCTTGCTCCGTCGGCCATTTTTCTGAAGTACACTGGTGTAAGAAACTAAACAAAAACAAAATCCCTTTAAGGTTAAGGCCCCACATAGTGAGCCGCAGCAAAAAAAAAGCATGACGGTTTTTCCTGCAGCGCTTTTAACTGAAAGTCTGTAAACTTTTTCTCTGTAGACTTTCTGCTTCTATTATACCTACACAGAAAATGCCAGAGTTTCCCTAGGTATAGTTGACATGCTGCGATTTACAAAAATGCAAGGGTTTTTGAAATCGCAGCATGTCCACTGCGGATATTTTCCTGAAATGTGTATGGGATTAGCCAGAATCCAATCCACTTTGCAGGTACTGTAAAAACAAAGTTGCGGCGTTTACGCTACATGAGGCCCCGGCCTAAAAATGTAGAGCACCTCACATAAAAATCCACATATGTGTGCTCTCCTCGAAGGAGACACAACTAAAAAAAAGAAAAGTGGGGAGAAACTTTGTATCATTGTATAGATTGATCACAGACATAAATTATTTCCCATAGGAAAGTCACTCACCTGGCTTAGTTATGATCAGTATATAACACCTTGATAGGCATGTACGATATATACCACTCATTCTCCGAGGGGTCTGTTAAGAAAACAAACATTCTGTACAGGAACAACAGGTAAGGGTGGGTTCACACTTTTGGCGGCACTCCATCCACCGCGAATCCGACCTAAATGTAGGAAAACTGGATAGGCACTGGATAGGGAAAGGTTTGCGACACTTTTCTTAAAACCCCATTCACTTGAATAGGTTTTTAAAGTAATGCGCGGGTGTGCGCTTACACCCTCTGCGCTGTGAAGCCGTTTTTTTTCGTCAGACACAAAGTCCTGCATGTCCGACTTTGTTTCCAGCGAAAAAAATGGTTTTGCAAATGGTTTTGCAGCGCAGAGAGTGTAAGTGCACACCCGCGCATTGCTTTAAAAACCCATTCAAGTGAATAAGTTTTTAAGCCAAGGTCGCAAACCTTCCCTATCCAGTGCCTCCGTTCCGCTGGTCGGTGAGTGGCACCCTGCTTTAGAAACAGAGCATGAAATCAGGTATTGGGGATCTGGTTAACCTTCCATTGTTTACATATTCCTGTTGTTGTGTTTCCTTTGTTTCACCCAGATTCGATCTTAGCCTAAGGCCTAAAGCACATGACCATGTCCGTGCACATTGTCAGCGTGCTGGCTCCATACACATGATTGTGTATTATCACGTGTCCATGAACTTGGGGGAAAACTCAGGACAGGTCCTACTCTTGTCCATTTTGTGGACCCTGCTCACTGAAGTGTATATAAGGCCTTATTCCTTGCTATCACTCCTGCCTTGTCCTTTAGATACTTCGCCTGTTGCCTGTGCTTCTACTTCTGTCTATGACCCTCAGTTCTGTTACAGGCTATGCTCTTGTCTTGCCCTGGATTGTCACATCCTGACCATTCTCTTCATGGTAACCCTTGGCTCTGTACCTGACTATATTACTGTTTTACCAGCTTTACTCTCATCAGTAAGTAATTATTCTGGGGTGTACAACCTGGGAATCCAACTGGGAAAGTCCTGGCCTCCTTGCAGGGGGTTAAGAGTATAGAACCAGAAGATTTCTTAGACTTCCCTTCTAGCCTGCACCAAACCAATTGCATCTTAGATAATCCACGTCTGGCTTAAGAAACATGGGAATACAAAATACTCTGCACCCCATGGCTCCAAGATTCCTACTGCCAAAATCTATTATTGTGGAGATTTGCTTGTCTGATTGATGAATTCCAAAGCCCAAAATCCAGTACAATATGTAGATGATGCAAAATTCTTATGAGTAAAGTCACCATTGATACACCAAAGTCACCAATATTTATTAAAAAAAAAAATCACTGCTGTTGAATACAGTATGTATACATATAAATGAGATGTCCTGATTCTGGAAACATGGCTCTAGGGGTGTCCATGAGATTGCATAATGTCTCTATTATGCTCTATTATGTGACCTTTTCTAGAAAAAAATAGGAAAAGAGCAACCGCAACTTCAGATTGTTCCAGATGACATCCTGACACTGCAGATTACAATCACAAAGCTCCTTCTGTTCGCTATATAGCCTTGGCATCATCACGCAGGGACTGCTATAAGGTCCATAGGGTATAAGCTACATTTGAGGCACAATATTATACATTATTAACAGTACATTGTGAAACTGTTGAATGAAATATTATTGTTTAATATGTTATCATGTAGTAAGTATGAAATAGCTTTAAATAAATAAAACTATGAATATAGGATGAGTTATTGTATAATATATGGTGTGTTCATAAAATAACTGTGTATTGTAAATGTTATGCATTCAATAAAATAGCGTCTGTTGTCTACAATTTATCAATATGCATGAAAAAACATAAATTATACATGTTTCCAAAAAATCTGATAAACAAATGTCCCATAATTTTGCATATACAGTTCCTGTGGAGACCTATGTGTCTCCATGGTTGCAGATTCCAAACAAAACTATGTATGGTCCAATACTGACCTTTTCTCTGCCCCCTTATCTATTGGCCATAGGTGAGCAAGAAGAGAGGGCAGAGGGAGAACCAAGATTATAGGATCAGCCTGTACACAAGTTTCCAAAGAGACAAATACGTCTGTAGAGGAGCTGTAGACAAAAAAAAAGGATATTTTTATGAAGACTGTTGGAAAAGTTGCTTCATGCATTATAATCACAAGTATTGGAGCTATATAATGGTTACAGGTGCCCACATGACCTTTGAAGAAAATTAGGAATGGTGGTAAGGTAAAAAAAATAGTTAAGTACTCCCCATCAATGTCTCCAAATCTCACGTGGCCGATCATGCCAAACACTGGTATCTTTGGTTGACAACCAGTCAAAAATATCCAGCATGACCAATCTGTTTCTGACAGACAAAAGTCTTCCATTAGTCAATCATGAACAAACACTTGTGGTATCTACCTGGCAAATTGCCTGCCATTTATTCGTTATAATGGACAATTTCTGACAAAAATCTACTGTGTATAAACAGCTTTAGTTTTGGTAGAAACTTCTCATTTTGCAATGATAATGCTTTCACAGCATGTGACCACTAAGGACAGTGATTGACTTTAACAGTTATGTTAATGATGTTCATGACATCATCGCTGCAGGAACAACTCAGACCGCTGGAGCAGGGGTTATATAATGATTATTTTATACCTTTTTCTTGCCCATAGTTCATATTTTAGAAATCCTGGACAACCATTTTATGGCAAATAACCCCATAAACAATATATGTTGTTGTCCACTTTTGCATAATTGGGTAAGAGCTTGAGTAAGACTAAGCTTGGGTAAGAGTGCGTTTCTCCAGATCATGGCAAGATGTTCCTCTTTATACATAAGGACTGTATGCGTGATCTGTAAAGCATGGTTATTTCACTTGTATATTGTAAGAGAGATTAGTCTACTTCTATTCCACTGCATCTTTTGGAAAAGTAAATGTATTAAGAGACAGCAATTGTTGTTTCTCAGTGTGTTCTATATTTAATCTGTGATTTACTCCAATTTTACCCTCATTTATACCTTTCCTTTAATGCATCTTAAAGATTCCTCAGATAATAGATAGAATCTAGTACAATTATCTGTACTTTGACAATGTGACATGGAATTACTGTGCCTGCCACAAAGAACAACTATTATCAGAAAAACAGAAAAGAACTTAGTAAATTGATTTCGCTAGAAGTATTGCATAGTTGTATGCCTCTTGCTTCACCATTCTGGTTTTTCTTCTCGTTTGGGAGTACTTTTATTGGTACTTATGATAAATATTATCCAATTTCCTGCTGGGGAGTCCATGGAGACATTTTCAGACATGACCAACATTATCAGTAATTTATAGCGTACAAGTCTTTAAAGAGAATGAGTCACCGTCTCATAACAGGTATCTGAAAAAATAGGCTGTTACCTCCGAATCTTGATTGAACCACTCCAAAAAAAACAACCTACATCTATTCCTCCTAAGAAATAAAGTATATGAACATGTAAGGAAGTGAAGAATTCTAAACCCAACAAATATTTAGAACATATTAATAAACATTATAGCAAACTATCTACAACCCACCATAAGACAGTACACCAGATTCACCAAGATTTGGCCTGGTTGACCACTCATTGTAAACTATGGAATCTTCATACCTGTGCTGGTCATGGAAATTGACTAGCTAAAAGGTGATGTAATGCTTAGCCTCAAAGATCACTCACAGAACAGTTGTCTAGTTAGGCAGGTTTCCCACAAAGTCTTAATCACTTCATTCTTTCCTGAGAAAAGTGACCAGGATATTAGGCACATCTCACGCAAGTGTTCTCAGACCCAAAGTTTTAGACTTCTTCACTGGAACCATTTGTCATCCCATATTAAAGGAAATCTTTTATTTGACAGGTAAACTCTACATCACCTGAGATAGAAGACTAGATTATGGAGTGGATTGGTACCTTATGCCCACATTCATATGGGTCAGTGATGCCTTCACCTCTTTAGACGGACAAATTTGTCACTAGAGATGGGTGTAGTGATTTGTTCTGAGCTGTGTTCGATCTGAATATTCCAAATTGGTCGGTTTTTAAGAAAAAAATGGCGAGTGTGACATGCATTGTACAGTGAAAATACAGAAGAGACATGTGTCTGTGAGTCACTGTGATGTCCTGGCATCACCAGATATCACCTGACAGCCTCTCAGCCAATAGTCAATGGTTGGTGGACACCTTACAGTGCTGATGTCACATACAGTATATAAGATGCTGTGTGCAGGAACACAAGGCATTTCAGGGATGGTGGAAATAAGGGATGGATGTGTTATTCATTGCTGCATGATCCATAGCAATTACTCCATTTTCTTCAGCAATACACAGCACTGGCAACAGCAAAACCTCTAATAAAGCTAGAGAATCGTAGTAGAACAAAGTTTAGTCAGAATTCATCAAATACTGGCATATAGTGATAAAAATCATAGGAATGAGGGTGAACCTGGCTGCTTCAGCAATACAGACAATTCACATTTAACCCTTTTATTGCCCATAATCTAATTTTGTCTGTTTTGCAATAGAGCAGCTTGATCTGTGACTGTCCACAGAATGTTTTGTGTTGTTTCTAATGGCAAAGTTAGTCCTGTTAGTGAAAAATCTTTTCTTAAGGTTTTTTTTGGCAAGAGTTTAATTGCTTTCATTAAATACTAATCCTGCACTAATCTGAAAAATCTTCGTTTCTTACGGGTTTTTGTTTTTTTGGGGTTTTTTTTGCTTACCCAATAAACAGTGTGATGCAGCCTGCTAATCTGAAAAAATCGTTTTTAGGTTACCACCCCATGATGCATAAATGCAGTGTTTTCTTTGCAGTTTTTTTCTGCGTTGTTTTTTTTTTTGAGCCAAAGTCAGGAGTGGCTTGAAAGAAAAATGGAAATGGAAATATAAAGAAAGCACTTAGACATTTCCTAAAGTTAAATCCACTCCTGACTTTGACTCAAAAAACCACAGCAAAATCTGCAACATCTGCATTTCCAGAATGTGGGGCCTTAGCTTTAAGGCCCCACATTGTGGAAAAGCAACATTTTTGTTGCAGATTTTGCTGTGTTTTTTTTAACCAAAGCCAAGAGTGGCTTCAACTGGAATTGGTAATATATAGAAAATACTTAGACTTCTCCCTTCAGCTCAATCCACTCCTGGCTTTGACTCAAAAAAACGCAGCAAAATCTGCAACAATAAAATCTGCATTTCAGCAACGTGGGGCCTCAGTCTAATGGTTTTTTTGCTCACCCAATAAACAGTATGACCAGTACCTCACATTATATTCCATGCCATAATGTCACTCATGTTGCCACAGCTACCACCACTGCCACCACTCAGCCAGACATGTCACATTTTACCATGCCAATCTGTTGGCATTAAAATAAACAAAGTTATGTTGAAAAAGTCCCACATAAAAAAAACAGAAAACCTGTGCCATTGCATCTTTCAATGCCAGCGCCATTCTGTTTAAACATCTGCTCCCATGAAATGATCATTTTTGACGTTGTTTTGTTTGGTAAACTACTTCTTCTTCATCATCACTTTTCAACTAGGCTCACAGCCACCAATTTATCTCCCAATTAACAAGCCTGTAGCATTTACAATTCATCAAAATGGGCTAATTTTTCTATGAAACCATAGCTTTTTGCAATATTTGACATTATTTTCTGTGTTTGCCTTAGAGAGCTAGAAATTGGATAAATAGATTTGTAGGAGCCTTGACAGTGTTTTATACTATGTTTTAAGCTGTAGCTCATACCAAACTTGTTTAACCCGAAACGAATCTGGGACCGAACCACCCAAATACAAAATTAAATGAATCTTGAAAGGTTTGCCCATTTCTATTTGCTATCTTTTCTGATATGTACCCTAATTCTGGAATAGCTTTCTCAAACTATCCTGAGTAGGTGTGTACACTGGACATTTTGACCAAAAGATGAAAAATGGCTTTGAGCTACACACAGCACTTCCAACTATTGCCCAACTATCTGAAATGTACTGAAATGTAAGTATACAGTACCCAAAAAACCCTGAAATGCAGCATAAACAAATTAATGCCATATGACAGCTACATAGTTCTCTCTATGATCAATCAGATCACTTAGCTTAGACTGAATGCTCTGACCAGTGATTGCTGGTGCAGACAGAGGAGCTCAATGGCATCTCACTTCACTGTTATCTGGGCAAATCAATGAATCAATTATTTTTAGAATAGGCTGGAGGAGGTGAAAAAAAATCATATTCACCTGTCCCTGGTGCTCCAGTGTCCTCCCAGTGCAGTCCAGTACTCCTGCTCTGGCGTCTTCTCGAAGTTTACCGGCCGTGACATGCCGGATCCCTTCTGCTGAAGCCACTGATTGGCCTCAGGAAGAGACCCCAGGATGTCACAGGTAGACCCCCGGGACGTGGACGGAAGACAACAAGGGACCAGGAGGACCTGACCGTGCTGAACATCATCCACTGTGGGATTACATGAAGAGACAGAAGGAATGGCGTTTGTGAAGCCGAGTTCCTTCACAAACTGTGTTCAAGTGTACCTAGAAGAAGTGATGGAAGGCAAAGGGCAGCCACACCAAATATTGATGGGATTTATTTTTCTCTTTTATTCTTTCACTTCATTTGTTAATTGACAAAAATAAACTTCTATTTTTGAAAGCTTTCTTACTTTGCAGCATTTTTTTCCACGTCTGCCTAAAACTTTTGGACCACACTGTTGTTTAGCAGGGGAGGTATTGTCAAGTTATGTTCTTAGGTACAAAGTAATTTTTCTAAACTGACAAAGAAAATACCAGGTAAAATACAAAAAAAAAACTACAATAGCCTGTTTTATGCTCCCTTTACATACTTATAGTCCAAACCTATAATGAAAAGGACTCTGCATTTCAATTTCATCAGAATTTAAAAACAGCTTTAGCTCTAGGAGAAAAATAGGAAGCAGAAAAGAACTTGTCAAATTCACTATCACCTTCAAGGTCAGATTTTCAGAGAGCCATTTGGCTACTAATGCAAGATTCATAAGTTCAGCCGCTATTTCACAGCTTCAGAATGCTCGAAATCTAAAATCTGTGCAGAAACATGCACTTTTCTCTTCCTACAATGTATTCGTGATCTATTATGTAAATGCAGCATTTAAAAGAGCTGCAAATAATGACGGAATTATTCTCTAAACAATGTACTTATTACAGATAAGGATTATTGCTGTTTTATGACTGTAGAAGGTTTGCTTGCAATCCAGTGGAGATTACATTGTCCCCCAGTACAGAAGAACCCTGGTTACATCAATTTATATTAATGAAAACCCCCACAGGATACCAATCATTTAGCTTAAAAAAGGGCAGACTGAAAATGTATCATTTACTTATTTACCGTTATCTCCCATGAGACATCATTTCTAAGTTACATGTTAGTTGTGTTTCTGAAGAAGGGGTGATTCCGACCATGCAACACGCAGTCCAGTAAAAGGTCATTTTAATGTCAGCTACACTGGACCAGGATTACTTTGGTGCTATGTCCCAAGAACAAGATTTATTCTCTCTCTCTACTAAGTTATGTTCACATGTGCATACCCAGAGGCATAGTTAGGGGTCCAGCATAGGGAGAACAAACACATCCAAGCGGGTCCCCAACCCAAGTATACCAATATTGCCACCATACAGTGACCATATAGCCGCTCAACACATGGCTCTGCAGACCATTTAGGTAAAAACAGTGCAGGAAAAATATTGTGTGCAACACATACATATTTGGATCCTTACTTTTCTAGACACCTGACCCACATTGTCCTGACCTAGACAAAGTCACCATTGTGCTACTATCCCATTTATAAAATATATAATATATAAGTACTCTGGGAATGAAAACTACCCCTGGGTGCATCTTTAAATTAATAAAATCTCCTGGGTCTGCTCAATGTTATAATATTCAAATGAATGGGACTGAGATGCAGCATGGCCATGTGACCAGCAAACGTGATATCACTGCCTCAAAAGAGAAAGTGGAGCCCTTTCTGAAGGAAAGAAGCCTTGATTTCTAACCTTGCATGACCCCTTTAACCAAGGCTAAATAAATTTGTAGATTTGAATAAATTCCCTTGTTCTTCCAATCATCAATTTTGGCAAGACTTTGAAGACCAGAAGTAGTGTTGCTGTTGCCACCTACATTTTTAATTGTTATTGTTTCCACAAGTGTTCTCCCCTCATACTCCCTTTTGCCTGTCCCATACCCTGTTTTTTTCCAAGCCATTTTACTGCACACTGCTTAATTATAATAGTGATTGAAAACATTTCTGACTTTGTGTGTATGTCTTTTTTTTTTGGTTTTTGTTTCTACAAAAAACTTTTTAAAAAAATATCAAAGAACTAAAAGCTCTAAAAGGGTGATCTGATCAGTGAGTACTAGACTAGAACTGCATCAGTCAGTTATTGGGTGAGCAAAAAAAAAAAAAACCCTTAACAAAGATTTTTTCAGATTAGCAGGCTGCGTCATACTGTTTATTGGGCGATTATTTTCAGATTAGCAGAGGTGGAATCAGTCTTTTGCTGTTAAAAAAGCAGTGTGCCTTGTGTTCCTGCATACAGCATATTATATAGTGTATATGACATCAGCACTGTTAGGTGTCCACCTACCAATGACTATAAGAGGCTGTCAGGTGATGTCAGGTGACATCAGACAGTCATAGTGACTCATAGACACGTGTCTCTTCTGTATTTTCACTGCACAAAGCATGTTGCGTCGGCCATTTTACTTAATCTGAGACTAATCGCTATTTATTTAGTTGGAATACTCGGGTTGAACCTGGCTCAGAACAAATCGATTTGCCATTAATATTTTGCTTTAGCATCCAGTTTTCTTCAGGACTATATATACAGAAGCCCTCATTGATGTCCACATGTTCAGTTCTTCCTTACGTCACTATGGATGAAACGTCACAGTAGACTACAATGACTGGGCAAAGTGGTCACTTGACATTATGTGGCCATTGATGTGAAGGTGTTGGATCCTAGTATATAAATAGTGCTGAAGGGGACCAGTGGAGCACAGTATAACAGGGTCATATTTTTACATATATTTTTACTTTGTTATAGGTTGGAACTATTAAAGGGGTTTTCCAGGCAAAAAAAAATATTTTTAAAAAAGGTCTGTTAGTGCTATCAATGGGTTAAATAGTGCATGCAAATACCTTTAGCATCCAGTTTTCTTCAGGACTATATATACAGAAGCCCTCATTGATGTCCACATGTCCAGTTCTTCCTTACGTCACTATGGATGAAACGTCACAGTAGACAACAATGACTGGGCAAAGTGGTCACTTGACATGATGTGGCCATTGATGTGATGGTGTTAGATCCTAGTATAGAAATAGTGCTGAAGGGGACCAGTGGAGCACAGTATAGCAGGGACATATTTTTACATATATTTTTACTTTGTTATAGGTTGGAACTATTAAAGGGGTTTTCCAGGCAAAAAAAATATTTTTAAAAAAGGTCTGTTAGTGCTATCAATGGGTTACATAGTGCATGCAAATACCTTTAGCAGTGTTTTGAGTGATTTCTGGCTTTCTATGGGAGCTCCTGATATCCTATGCATTTGTTTACATGGGTAGCTTCCTGCTGTCTTAGCCTACAACTACCATGATGCATTGGAGGCATATGGGCAAATATACATTTTTTTTTAAAGGGAGTAAATTAGAAGTTAGGTGGGGGAGGGGGTTTAGCTTAGTGGTAAAGTTTTTATTTATCCCAGACAACCCCTTTAAGGAGGCTTGTTTGTATTTCGGACAAACTTTCTACATTTTCAAGTTTCTTTTCTTTTTTTTTTGTCTCCATAGTCCTGTTGTCAAAAATACAGGTACAATGTGCAGTGTGTTCGAAGCAAATTGCATTTGAATGCAGGAGCACAACAAGCCCCTGTGCTCTCAGTTCCTATTATTATTATTAAAGCAATACTTTTACAAAACACCTTCTTTTTTCCCTTTCAGTGACATAGGGCCATTATATAAGTATAAGAGCTGAAGAAAGAGTAATATAAAAGGGATTACAAAAAGACCTATCATTTTTCAGTTCATTTGTACCTCCCCACTCTCTTCTCAATTATTGTCTGCGTATTTCTAGAAAATGTCACGTGGAGCTAAAAATATTACAATCCCCGCAGATTATTATAGGTAAAGATGCATAGATTAAATACTTGCTAGGAACAATGGTGGCTTTTAAGTTAGTGCTTCAAATAGGTTCACTAGAAGCAAGGGAGGATATAGAGAGTTGAGGGCCCCTGAGCAAGAACAGTTATAGGGCTCTTGTTTTCCAATAGCTCAGCATAGAGCACCCCCTTAGGCCTTATTCATGTGAAAAACATCCGGACATTTTGAGAACACACTGATTTCAATTGGTGCAATCTCAATTGATTCACATGGCCCTTTTTTTTTGACCGACCGTTTATAACAAGAAAACTGATATGCTCTATCTTTGTCCTTTTCATAGACACATGCCGACGTAAAACAGATAACACTTGTTCATTAAAAATAGAAAAACGGAACAGATGTAAAACAGCTGTTAAAAACGGCCATGTACGTCCATTTTTTAACGACCATTAGATTCGTCAAAAACATCACTGTCATGTGAATAAGGCCTTACTTTTTTCTAAAAATCACCAAGTAATCGCTAGCCATGGAGTTCATTCGCTTAGGCATCTACCCACAATAGAAAGCTGGTGTTCAGGTAATAGGTCCCCTGACCTACCGGGCCCCTGGGCAGCTGCCCCAATGATATGTCTGTCCCTGATCAGAAGTGAAGATACAGCAAGTGATATAATGCAAAGGCCAGCCAAAGAAGTAAAGGTGCCAGAGCCCAGTGCTGTGCCAATCCTTAAAAGTGCCACATGGGAAGACCACTTTTTCTCCAGATCTGTTAATTATAATAGGGCTTGTCAGGTTTCTTGCAAGGAGATTGGCATTCTACAGGAATGCATTCTACATTCTACAGCATTGCAGCGCTATTTTGGACAGCACTTTTTTTATGCAATTTGCATTCATTTGATGACCATTGAAGACGGATGAGTGGATTGGGTCAAAAAAATAGGCCAATGGGTTGGGGGGTGGGGGTTCTATGTGTCTGCTGATTCCTTCAGGCATTCTTTGTATGCTTTTTTCTTTGAGAGGACCATCCCTATAAAGGTACCATTTTTCTGTGCAAATTTGGGTGGTCAGCTAAAAGAGGTTTAATAGTATTAACATGATAAATAGATTGAGGATAGATAGATAGACAGATAGATAGATAGATAGATAGATAGACAGATAGATAGATAGATAGATATGAAACAGTACAGGTAACCTTTCTTTTCTCCCTTTTAGCACTCAGAGTACTTAGGTTATTCTGAGCGACTTTACTTATTTTGTATATAACATTGTCGCCTTTCAGCTCATAGAAAAAAAAAATAAAGAAGAAAATCACATCTGAAAGCAATAATATGCAGTAGGAAAATGTATTTCTTTCATGCATTCAATACTGTAATTAAAACTATGTGCTACATTTTTGGAATAAATGTCATTTAATAGTTCTGGTTATCCTATATTACTAACATACTATTGAGAAGTTGTACAATGAGAATTTCTTTGTCACTTGGAGAATTCAACATAGAAGCGCAAGGCACTGTATTGATTTAAGATGGTGTCCAAGCGTAGGAAACCAGGGACCTCTCTATGATTCTGATTGGAACCATAATTTATAATATAATAGGAGGTTTGTGAAGCCATTTGCCTTTTCAGGTTAATGGGCTTTTGTTGAACAGTGTAGGGAAAAAAAGATAACTCTTCCAGGCAGTTTTAAGAAGTTTAAAAGGATTTCTAATCATAGGCTTCTATTGAATTATTACAGGCGGTTAATTAGCTGGGGATGTGTCATTGTTTGAGAGGGAGAGGTGGGACCAGGAGATGAGCTGCTCTAAAGAACATGGCAAAGATTTCACAATGGAATTATCTCAGGAATGATGAGGGCGAATGAACTAAAGATAAATGGATATTAATGTGTGGCGAGGCTTGATTTACACTCATAATGGAAATCTAAACCATGTGAAGATTCTCCGATGTATTGTACTGGCATTTAACGCTCACCGTTTATCATGCAAATCAGTGGCAGAAACTTTGAAATATGATGCAGCGCCTTCTAGGGGCAGCTGAATAGCTTCATGATCCAGAATATGCTATCCCTATTCCTATTAATGGGATTGTAAAATAGATATGGTGGATTAGTTGATGGATGAAGTTTATAGATGTTCATCAGGGAAAGTAGAAAATGTGATGAACTGGCCAGGGATTTGATGGACCACTTTTTTTGGACTTTTTATGTTCTGTTATGGGAATGTTTCCCAGGATAAGACCAATTGTTTGATCTATCTAGTACACAGAAGAAGACAACCGTGACTTTAAGTTTTTTGAAAATGTGGTTTTTGGGTGATATCAGAGCTAATATAGAAGATATGGTGGATTAATTCATGGATGAAGCTTATAGATGTTCATCAGGGTAAGTAGCACATGTGATGATCTGGCCAGGGATTTGATGGACCACTCTTTTTTGATTTTTTATATTCTGGTATGGGAACGTATCCCAGGATATGTCCTATGGTTTGATCTATGTAGTACAAAGAAGTAGACATCTGTGGCTTTAATAGGTTTCTGCTAAATTTGTGGTTGATATTGAACCTAAAATTACAGCAGGAATTTAATCCAATGCTTCAGTTTGTTCAAGCTCACCAATGCCGATCAAAGATTTGGCTTCAAGCGGTTGTCCAGGCTTAGAAAACAAAAGGTCTGTTGTGTTTTTGGATGCAGTTCTAGCACTGGGGTATGCATGGTATTGCCCCATTCACTTAAAAGTGCTATATCCCTGAAGAAGCTCAGTATTCAATATCCCAGTTTGCCTGGTAGACTCATCACTATAAATACTCAGTACTAGGAAAATATTGGATACATGTACTGCAATTGTTGAGTTTTGCTCACTCTCTAGTCAACAAGCTAAAGCATACCAAAATCCACCACTGCCTATAAGGCAGTATGCCAGAGGTCCTCCAATTGTCACTTCATTACTGTATTTGGGTATGAGCTATCCTTTTCCAATATAAAGCTGTCCTTCATGCATTGCAGGGAGAAGACCTTTAAGATTCAGATATGTGCTCAGATGATAATATCCCACACAGCTCAGACATGTTTTCAAAATGTCAGGCAAGCCATGCCTTCCCCCCAAAAAAAGTCAGTTAATTGCTGGGATCTAATCTCTATAGTGCTACGAATGACACAAGCCTTTTAATGAAATGAAAATTACATTCATGCTACAGTCTCATTAAAATGGGTTAAGTTTGTGGTTTGTGGTAGTAATGCCAAAGTTCTGAAGTTGTGTTCAGGGTCATAACTATAGGGGGTGCAGAGGTAGCAATTGCTATCGGACCTTGGAGCCTCAGGGGGCCAAAAAACCACTCCACAACATAAGAAGACACCAGTATTATAGATACAGTGCCTTGCGAAAGTATTCGGCCCCCTTGAACTTTTCAACCTTTTGCCACATTTCAGGCTTCAAACATAAGGATATAAAATTTTAATTTTTTGGTGAAGAATCAACAACAAGTGGGACACAATCATGAAGTGGAACGAAATTTATTGGATATTTTAAACTTTTGTAAAAAATAAAACACTGAAAAGTGGGGCGTGCCAAATTATTCGGCCCCCTCAATTTAATACTTTGTAGCGCCACCTTTTGCTGCGATTACAGCTGCAAGTCGCTTGGGGTATGTCTCTATCAGTTTTGCCTATTCTTCCTTCTTCGAGCTCAGTGAGGTTGGATGGAGAGCGTTTGTGAACAGCAGTTTTCAGTTCTTTCCACAGATTCTCGATTGGATTCAGGTCTGGACTTTGACTTGGCCATTATAACACCTGGATACGTTTATTTGTGAACTATTCCATTGTAGATTTTGCTTTATGTTTGGGATCATGGTCTTGTTGGAAGATAAATCTCCATCCCAGTCTCAGGTCTTTTGCAGACTCCAACAGGTTTTCTTCCAGAATGGTCCTATATTTGGCTCCATTCATCTTCCCATCAATTTTAACCATCTTCCCTGTCCCTGCTGAAGAAAAGCAGGCCCAAACCATGATGCTGCCACCACCATGTTTGACAGTGGGGATGGTGTGTTCAGGGTGATGAGCTGTGTTGCTTTTACGCCAAACATATCGTTTTGCATTGTGGCCAAAAAGTTTGATTTTGGTTTCATCTGACCAGAGCACCTTCTTCCACATGTTTGGTGTGTCTCCCAGGTGGCTTGTGGCAAACTTTAAACGAGACTTTTTATGGATATCTTTGAGAAATGGCTTTCTTCTTGCCCCTCTTCCATAAAGGCCAGATTTGTGCAGTGTACGACTGATTGTTGTCCTATGGACAGACTCTCCCACCTCAGCTGTAGATCTCTGCAGTTCATCCAGAGTGATCATGGGCCTCTTGGGTGCATCTCTGATCAGTCTTCTCCTTGTTTGAGATGAAAGTTTAGAGGGACGGCCGGGTCTTGGTAGATTTGCAGTGGTCTGATACTCCTTCCATTTCAATATGATCGCTTGCACAGTGCTCCTTGGGATGTTTAAAGTTTGGGAAATCTTTTTGTATCCATATCCGGCTTTAAACTTCTCCAGAACAGTATCATGGACCTTCCTGGTGTGTTCCTTGGTCTTCATGATGCTCTCTGCGCTTTAAACAGAACCCTGAGACTATCACAGAGCAGGTGCATTTATACGGAGACTTGATTACACACAGGTGGATTATATTTATCATCATCAGTCATTTAGGACAACATTGGATCATTCAGAGATCCTCACTGAACTTCTGGAGTGAGTTTGCTGCACTGAAAGTAAAGGGGCTGATTAATATTGCACGCCCCACTTTTCAGTTTTTTATTTTCAACAAAAGTTTAAAATAACCAATAAATTTCGTTCCACTTCACAATTGTGTGCCACTTGTTGTTGATTCTTCACCAAAAAATTAAAATTGTATATCCTTATGTTTGAAGCCTGAAATGTGGCAAAAGGTTGAAAAGTTCAAGGGGGCCGAATACTTTCGCAAGGCACTGTAGCACATGGTAAGTGGAGGACCCATTACATATTTTGCATTGGGGCCCAGGAGCTTCAATTTACATTTCAGGTTGTGTTGGTATGTAGATAGACTGAGTTAGTTTTAGACCTCCAGAAGATCTTGGCAGTTTTGCATTCTTCACTAAATTAATATTCTTATTACTTCCAGGGACTTTGCTACATGAAGACTTAAGTAGCTGCTCTCAGCATTGAAGAATGATGAAGTTCTTCAGTGGTGACTTTCCTGGTCAGCAAACCCCTTAAATGTAAGGCAAGTAATCTTTCCTCTGTAGAGTGGAACAGGAAATGATTACTCGCAACAGGAAAATAAGTAACTTGACTTACACAAAGAGGTATTAGTTTGATTAATATTGTATTAGTCACAGAAAGTTGTATATATATGATGAGTGAGATTTATAAAGACTGGTGTTTCACACGGCCAGAGTGTCGGAGTGAAGATGTGCCTAAATCATTAAGAGGCATACACTCCTGCACTCTGTGCACCAGAGCTATAATTTACGCCAGTTTCTGCCCCTCCCAAGCCCTGTCCCAACACACCTCCTTTTCAGAAAAATGGCATCTGAGGCATAAATGCACCAAAAGTTGAACATTTTGGCACAAACACAGCCTTGTGCCAAAAATTTAAACTTTTATCATACATTTTACATCAGAGACAACATACATCCATACAAGGTCATACACACTGTGTAAGAGCGGTCTTTGCGCCTTTCCAAGGCAGTCTATGTGGCGAGTCTGTTTGGTTGGTCTGCGCCATGAGAAGACGGAGGCTAGACTGTGGGTGCTTCTGGTCCGCAAGATTACAGCTGTCTGGGATAAGAGTAATGTGGAGGTGTTACACAACTATTCTAAGGGCTGCAAGCTGGGGATCCAAACCTTCGTGCAAGACAGACACCTTGGATATAAACAGCAGGATCCCTTAGAGTCTGCACTCACTCACTTTGAAACTCACACAAGGATAAGACACATGAATGACAGACACATAGCTGCATGTGCGCAGAAAAACTCTGCCTACTATTATAGTGCACAACGACATTAAGGGACATTTATAAAGAATAATGTTTTCAATGCCAGTCTTCATATTTCTTGTGGTGGTGGAGAATCTCCCTCATTCACTATAATTAAGATAGCAACATAGAGGTACTATCTGCCATAGCTATCAGTAAAGGTATAATTGCCAAGTGGCTTAAACTAGCCATATACATTACATAAATGCCACTGAAACCATTGAGACTGTCCAATCATCTAATGTGTATTGGGGCATCCATCTCCTCATGGCAAGTGTTGGTGTAGTAGTTGGATTCTTTTGTTCTCAGGGAGATAAACCTCTATTCACGGAGTCTGGCTGAAGCCTTTTTCCCTACCCCAGCCACACATGTATGTGTATGGGGAAATCTGGAGAGGTAGCTATCAGTTAAACAGGCATGAGTCCAACAGATTTCCTGTGCATGATAACCATTCTTAAGCCCCTTGCACGCGACCATGTCCACCCGTGCACTGGCCATGCTTCCGCAGCCCATTCATTCTTAGAAAAACCCGGATAGCACACTGACCTAGCACATGATCATGTGTATGGGCACTTGCAGTGCTTATTAGTGCTATTTGTAAAGAGTTGTGTGGAGTATACAACTTCTGGTTATCTATATACTAAGTGTACTTGTCAGAAAATAACCTCAGGACAGGGAGTCCATGCACATTAAACAGACACATTTAAAATGTACTGTAAATTTCCTACTATGTCAGAAAAATAATATTTTTTATCTTTAATTTAATTTCAGATACTCATTCAGTATAATTCAGTACTGGACAAGTTGATTAGAATGGCCACTATGGCAGCATATTTGGCATGAAAAACAGAATATATTCCGTTCATCGTCCTTTTCTTAGATGAGAAGGGCACTTTGTATGCATGGAAAAAACCTGCGTCAATAGCAGGTAATATCCACAACAGAACAACAGAAAAAAAAGTAGTTGTCAAGCACAGAGTCAGCATTTCACATCAGCCATATATATATGAATCCATCAAAAACATAAATGAATATGTCCAAGGAGTACATGTCCAACATGTTCCAAACTCAACTAACGGAATTCTTAGAGAATGTTTCTATGACTAAGAACTCTATTACTTGAGTTGGATACGCGTAGGATGTAACCCTTTGACATGTTAATTTTATGTTTTTAATGGATTCCAATAAACATGGATGTTTTAAACTACTTTATTTTTCTACAGCATATTTGGCAAGGGATAATGTGTTTTACCTCATAGTGAAATCAATCGTGTTATATTGAAGTGGTAGGATATGAACCATTAATGATATTCCAGTTTTCTGTTTTTAGCCTAGCCTGGAACACTCGGTCCATATTTAACTCCTAAATGCAGATTTGACACAAGAGTATTGCTTTTAAATACAGGTTACTCCTATGGAGCTAAGCATACTATGAAAATTCCTTCCTCCCTCCTATGATATATAATTATTGTACCCCAATTAGTTTCACCTCCTGCACTAAATTCAGTTCATGTAGCTCACGCACTCAGAAATATGAGGAACTGCAAAGCACTAGTATTAGGATTATGAGCACTCAGTACTGGTGACAAATCCATCAAACTGTCTGCTGGATCCTATCATTGTCGCCGGAATCATCAATCTTAGCTTTCAATCATTAGTCTGTTTAATGTTACTGCATGTACAACGTTTAGCCACATTATATCATAGACTTATGTGAGGTCACATCAGATTAGTGGAGAAACACTATGGAACAGAATTATTACCCAGTTCAAATACTATATGGACCCCTTATATATACAGGAGTATATATGTCAGATATGTCTATGGGGGATACAAAGGGGCATGTATAAATCATTGTTATGTTATACATTGCAAAATATACATAGAGATGGCAGCAAAATGCAACTTGGTTCATCTAGCCCTTAATTAAAGGAGTTGTCCAGGGGATTTTATTTTACTTACTTCCTCTTGGGATTTTTTCATGCTGGACCAGGGGGTTCAGGGCTATCTCTGACCCTGGGTCACGTGATCAGAACTAGGGGTACTCCATCACCTCCCTCCCCTCTTGTTTTACTTGTAGTTACCTGTGCTATGGGGACTGGCTTTTCTGTAGTGCAAACACCTCTGTAGAACAGGAAACTACCTGTAAAAATGGAAAAGGAGGGAGGAGGCGTAGCGACCCAGGGGCCAGGTGCTGATTCTGATCACATGAGCCGAGGTTAGAACCCCCAGGTCAAGCATGAATATCACCCTAGAGGAATTAAGTAAAATAAAACTTCCTAGACAACCCCTTTAAGTTCACTTACCGTTGAATGCATGTTTGTTCAAAGTATATATTGTTCTTTCATTAAAATACTGTTTCCCGGCATTACTTATGATTTTTCGCCCATTACTTTGGATTTTCTATTATTTTTCCATCAATATAACTGTATGAGGCCATGGATTTTTGCGGGACAAGTGGTAATGTTTAATGGCACTATTTTGGGGTAGATATACCAATGTCATTGATTAACTTTCTGGGAAGGAATTTAAAAAAAAAAAACTATTTTGCCATTGCCTTTTTATGGTATAAATTTTTAGCTATTCACTGTGCAGATTAAATAACCAGTTAAATTTATTCACTGGGTCGATAAAATTAAATAGATACCAAATTTACAAGACCCATAACTTAATTATTTTTTTTGTTAATGGAATTATGCGTGGTCTTATTTTTTTGTGGGAAGACCTGTTCTTATAACACTTTTTCGGTGGCCAACAAAAAATGGCAATTCTGGCATAATTTCTTTTAGATATATTTTTACGCAGTTTAGAGTGTGGGTAAAGTAACATTACCGTTGTATTGCTTGGGTCCTTATAGGCACGGAAATACCCAATATGTTTGTTATGTTTTGAATGTTTATTATTTATTAGACATTTTGGGATGGGGAGGATTATTTTATTTTTTAGCACATTTTTTTGCCCTCCTGGGGGACTTTAACTTGCGATATTCTGATTTCTTTTATAATGCATTGCACTACAATGTAAAGACATTGGACCACTGCTATCTTGTTTGCAGGGATGCCAATGCCTCCAGGAGGGAACCCCCTTCCTCCAAAATCCCATACCGACTGCAGCATCTAAGGAATTAAATGCCTGGAATTGGTGGTTTGTTGAACCCAGACATTAAGAGCCAGTGCCTGAAAGCATTAGGAGCATGTGCCCGAGCGTGCAAGACACAAAGTCAATTGCAGCAAAAATAGGACCATTAGTGACCAACATAGAAAGTTTACATGCTAGTCACTAATGGGTTAATGAATTATTGGTGAGTTTTTTAAAAATATTCCATGTTATTATCTATATTTAAAGAATTCTTAGAAATCCTACAGTTCAGACTCTAGTCACTAAGCCAAATAATATGCTGAGACTTCCTGTTTTCTGTAGGATAATTGTTTGCATCAACTACCTCATTTATCAGTACACTGATGATCACAGCTACTACAAATTATTTATCCCCCCCCCTTTGCAATGACCTCTGCCCAGGTCACAAAGCATGCCTAGAAAACTCTCCCATGGAAGTCAATATGGTCTGCTCCAAACCATTGTGTCTATGGCCCATGGTCCATTTACAGGAGACAGGAAGTCACAGACTATTTTAGGCTTTTTGAATGATTTTTTTTATTTTTTTTATAGAAAATAACATGGTATGGTACATAAAAATATGATTTAAACAATCGGACATTTCCTGGTGACACATTCCCTTTAAACTCCTGATATCTCTACTTATAAGGATTAGATTCAAAGGCTGTGGATATCTTTAGAGACATTATTGTACATTTCTGGCTAAAAATAATTTTTTGTATTTTGTGGCAAGCTTTTGTCTTCTGCATTCTCATACATTGCAGGCTGCTCAGTTCACTGCTCAATCCACCTGAAGAGCCCACTGATGGCTTGGTCTGTAGCCCCTGTCTCTGTTCTATAATAATAAAGCTGACTTTCCTTTTGATTTAACTTTTTTTTTTTTATTTGGTAACAAAAATGTCAGTTTAGATTTGTGTATAGAAGAACAAAGAGATGGGCTACACACATCATGTTTTCAGCAATCTTGTTTGATAGACTTCACACTGGAAGAGACTGAGTAGCCTGCAATGTATAGGAGCACATGCAGGCTGTAGGAGATAAGCAGCAAAAAACTTGAAAATGATTTTTAAGACAAAAATGCATGCATTTTAGAAGAAAACCTAGGAAAAATAGCTGTCAGATATTTCCATCTTTTTACATTACTCATGTAGTGTAATGCAGTTGAGCAATTTTGGCACCTTTCAAAAAAGGTGCATATTATAAATGCATTATAAAATGTTAGTACAAATAAAAATTCACAGAATAAGAAGAAAAAAGGCACAAGAGGTTTGATAAAATCCCTAAGTTATGTGCATTTGGGTCTAAGGGAACAAGGGCTGGAACAAGCATCATACTTAGAGCATAATTTCATTTTGAAAAAAGTCACCAGGGTTAAAATTGAATTGAATAATATAAAAAACAAAATTGCATTGTGTGAATAGGATTATATTTTCTACTTATGCATAGCAAAATCTGGGCACTTTGGGGCACATTCATTAAGACCAATGTTTTATACGCTGGTCAGAATATATAACCTGCTGGCAACAGATGAGCCACAATTATTAGGTGGCAAAGGCCTCTTAATAATTTTGGTACAGATAGTGTTATTTGTGTGGCACAACTAAAACTTACTCCAGAAAGGAATTAAGGCCCCATCTGGCCCTGCCCATTTGCCACCCATGCCATGCCCACTTCCTTAGTAAGTGACATGAGCAGCGAAAAATGGCTAAAATGGACAAATATTTGGCACCTTTGGTATGTGTGTGCTCTGAGTTGCATATTTATGTGCTGTGAGTGTGTTTTATATATATATATATATATATATATATATATATATATATATCTTACCCATGAGCTGTATATATGTGTGCTGTGAGTGTGTTTTATATATATATATATATATATGTATAATGCCCATGAGCTGTATATATGTGTGCTGTGAGCTATATATACTGTATATGTGTGATGCATTTGTTATGTACAGTACAGCATATGTGTCTGCCCTTTATAGAGACAATGCACAGTACTATTTCTATTGCCCTGTATTTATAACCAATGCCCAGTATAGTAAGACTGCAAAGTACTACTGCGCTAGTTGTGTGTGCTGGGTTTCATTCTTAGTACTGGATCTTATTATGTCTATATGGACAGTGCACACTACCACTTCTTTCCTTATTCTATTATCCTGTAATTCTCAATATCTGCTATTATTTTGTATATACGCACAATGCACAGTACCACTTCTCCAATCTGGTATGCTGGATGTACTTCCCAGTGTCGGCTCTTATTCTGTATATATAAACACTGCACAGTACCACTTCTCTAGTCTGGTATACTGGGTGTAATTCTCAGTATCTGCCCTTATTCTGTATATTTGGACAATACACAGTACCACTTCTCTAGTCTGGTATGCTGAGTATAATTCTCAGTATTGGCTGTTATTCTGTGTATAAGAACAATGTACAGTACCGCTGCCTCTGGCAGGAAAAAGGTTAGATTCAGACCATTTTTTCAGTACTCCTCCTTTCCAACTTCCCAGCCCAAAAATAAAACCTGAAAAAATGCAATGAATAACAACATAAAAACCCAAGCAAAACAATGTGGCAGATTTACAAAGTTAAATGCCCTAGAATTCTGGAATGGGTGGGTCTTAAAATGCAACAATATGTACACATCTAATAGGTGGTATAAACTTATTCTAGACATTCTAAAGATGCACCAGATTTATCATGCAGCATCTGCCACTGTGATAAATCTGATGCATTTTAGTATTTTCGAGTCTATGTTTGCCCTGTCTAATATAATCAGACAGTATTAGTACATCTATACCAACATGTGAGAATTCAGTGTAAAGAGTTATTCACATTTTATAGAGTGATGGCATAATGTTAGGATATGCCATCACTTTATGCCGTTCCCTGGATCCACTGCTGATCCTAAGAATAAAGGTGCCATCTGCTAAAGATATGTCACTAATATCAGAGCGGTGAGGGTCTGACACCTGTCATCCATGTGTATCAATTTAGTTGTTCTCAGCAGCTGATATACAGAAAAGGGAGCAGGAAGCAGACAACTTTGTTCTCTTACTAGTGGCAGGAATAAGGCACTGCAGCTTAGGTTGCATTCAGATGAATGGAAGCTTATCTGCAGTACCGGGTCTGGCCACTACACATAGAACAGAGCTGTCTGCTTCCAGCTCCCTTCTCTGTGTAGGCGCTACATTTTCCTAACAAATGAGTCTCAATCTGTTGCTTATAATAACCAGTTCAATGGTTGGTTACAATAACAATAGCCAACAGGATATAGACAAAACACAGTTTAAGTACAGGAGGTCGCACACATACAGAATACTGTTGAATGCAGACATATCAGGAAAATTGACACAGGGTGTTTTAGGTCTCTTCTGAGATTTCTAATATGGGTTTAATTAAAGGGGTTTTCCAGGACTTTGAGGTTGATCAATTATCTTTAAGATAGGTCATCAATAACAGATCAATCAGGGTCTAAACCACAGGATAAGTAAATTTGTTCCAGTGTATCACACTGACCATGACAACTGAGCTGCAGTAATCCAACTCCGCCACTATACAATGTACAGAGCTGTCTGCTTCCAGCTCCATAAACTGGGGAAGATTTACTAATTCTATCCAAGTATTAGCCAATCCAAATTTAGACTAGACAGTCTTAAACCACATTTATCAAAATGTCTAATTATGTTAGTTAAATCTGGTGTATGTTTAGACTGTCTAGTATAACTTTCCACCACCAATTAATTGCCTTAAATTATGACAAATAATGCACCAAAATTTTGGTGCATGTTTTGGTGCACAATGTTGAAACATAAGCCACTCCCCTTTCTCACAAAGCTGTGCCCCTTTTTCGTACAAGTGTATTGTGTCTAAAACATTTGACAAATGCCAGAATGCTTGGTTATTTTGTAAATTTCTGCCCTTTGTGTTATTGTTGTGATATGCCTTCAGGTATCAGCTGATCAATGGGGGTGCCAGGTGTGATGTTATATTGCTGGTATATCCTAGGAATAGGTTATCATAATCACAAACCTGGAAATCTTCTTTAAGGAAAAATTAGCTTTTACAAGTTTATCCCAGTCTTTAAATAACAGAACATTTCCCCCTTGGCTTCATATAGACTGTAACTCAGCACCAGAAGTGCCTTGCGATTATAACCGCTCTGGGTCCTCCATGTGTCCACAGGCCCTAAGGTCATCATGGCAAGAGGGTACTTTCTAAAGTGCATAGTATCTGTTAAATCGGCTTCTCTCCTAAACCCCTGTGAGTTTTTATATGGATGACTGGAAGGGGAGAACTCCAATAGGAAGAAGAAATGGTGGGAGTTAATTACAATCTGGCACTAAACGTGTAAATAAAGGAAAAAAAAGAAGATAATCAGGCTATGTCCCCAGGACCTTCTTCACCTTCGCTCACATGCAGAACAGCCAGCATCTCTATTTAAAAGCTAATTTTGTGAGTCTCAGGTTAAAAGGGGTTAACAGCGTCTTGCCTGTAACACATGATTGGTCTTTATGAGGTTACCGTGTGCGTCTGTCTGAGGCCTACAGATGATGCTAAAGAGACTATAATGACAGCAATTCAAAGCAATCTAATTATGCAAACGCGAGGCTAAACAATTTCATCATCCCTAAATTAGATCGTCTTAATGAGATAAAGACACCAATTAATCCTGAATTAATTTCAATAGCCCATTTCAGGCAAACACTTTAATATGCAAATGTAAATGAGAAACAAAGCCTTGCGTGCACTGGCAGAGTTCAGGAACCTCTGGGTTTGCAGCTGGCCGAGGTGTAAGCAGAACAGCAGCACAAACACACAAATGGCTGGCTGATAAGGCCCATTTAACACAGTCAGGTCATGTTAGCTACTTGTTGTATATTTATTCCCGTTGTTTCCCTATTTAGGGTTCCCTTATGTCTGTCACAAGCAATTGTTTTTGTTCTTTCCCTGAGTCGGCCTTGTAAAACCTCTGCGTGGAGGTTGTATCATGCATGTTTCTGAATGTGGATGTGTTTAAACGCTCGCCGGCAATCTAATCTGAAATAAATGCAGTGTTAAACTAGCAATCTATATCCAAAACTCCGTAATGCAATCTCTCCAGTCACCCATCTGTGACGTCGCTGACAGTACTTAAAAAATAACATTGCAGAAATAGAAAGGAATGGGCCAAGCGTTCCACTCTTTCGCTGCCAGCCGTGCAGCCGTTCTGGCGGCCTCCCATGGCAATGCGTTGGTTAAGCATTCATTAGCAGAGATGATTTGGAAGTGTTGGAGCATAATAACATCGGCCCGTGTTATGGGAGGCAAGCAATTCTCCGAGGGAGCCTCACAGGCTCTCGCGTTTATTAATGAGCAGCTTTCCTGTGTTACTGAGATGTATTGGGTTGGGACTCCCCTAAGTCAGAGCCTCGGACATACACAGCTAGGACTTTTTTTTTAATTTACCTGCCAGACTGTGGGGAATACAGGATCATCTCAGATAGCTACGTCAATAAAACCAAGTAGTCTACTAGTATGTGCTGCCTGGTTTTGAAGAGCGGGGCCAAGGCCTTGGATTGAAGATTCACTTTCTTCTGTTCTGGGAGCAGATTTAAAATTGCAAGCCATTTGCAGATGGAATTCCGTGACACGATTGTTCATGGGTGGTCAGCCACGGTATATGGTACGTATTAGTTCTACACATTACAATGCTTTGAACTGACACTTAGGAGTCACTTGGTTATTTAATAAATGATCACACAAAATGGAAGGAGGAAACACCTGGACTTGACTTTCCCCTTCCACGAGCTGTGTAAATTATTAATGCATCATAAAAGCAAATGTAAAAAAAATGGCAAAAACATCTGTTAAAGCGTTTTACAAAGGGGCAATGCAGATCGATGACATCATCATTATGCAATGTTCTAACCTGATTCCACATTCAGTTTCTCAACTGACCTTTCTGATAAAGGGCCAGTATAATTAAGATGATATACCGTATTCTCCAAGATGAAGAAAAGATGAAAAACAGTCTTGGCTGGGAGATGGAAGGACGGAAATGACATTGATTTTACGACAAGCTGAAGTGCTGGTGCCAGTACCCAGAACGTTTCAATTATCTCAGAGCAGAGTGAAGAGCGGGAGGTGCCTTGCTCATTTTCACCTGCAAAATTCTCCCATGTAGCACTGCAGCAGCTGTGTTACCGTTATTTCCGTCCTCTCATCCTTTTAGAGCTGAATGACTTGATATGCCCTTCAAGCTTCAGTGACTCTGGAACCGCAGCACTACGAGCTCATATGTTATAAAATAGAGAAGATTATTAAGGGCAGTCTCAAGGGTAAGAATATTCTTTTGGAACAAAATAGTGATGGCTTATTATTGGAACTGTCCAGCAGTTCATGACAAATTTGGGCACTTGAGTGGGTAACCAGTTTACCCACCTTAGTGACCTAGTCAGATGAATGCTTCTTGGATATTCATCATGCACCTATTACCAGTGTCATTTCTGTTGCTCATTAGGTTTAATTGAAATCCAAGTGCGTAGACTTATACATTAAGGATTTTCATATCTGTAAAAGGCAAAATGTGCGACAAACCTATTAGGGATTAACTTATTATATAACTTTAATTACAACATGCACGTTTTCCTATAGTCTTGTCAGTTTGCCTAAGGGTCACATTTTGATGTCAAGTTGAGTTACTATAACCATGACACTTGTTTAACTCCATGAATCCATAATGACCTTCAATTTATATGACCAGGTCTTGAGACATGCACCATCTCATGGTTCCTCACCACTTTATGCTCACTCCATGTATTGTTTTTCTCAAGTTCATATAACTTTTATAAAGTGGAGCCGATATTAACCTGGTTGTACACATTATTTGGCTTACAGATGTAGTATACCCCCAAATCCATCCATACATATACACATTTGGCTCATCCAAACATGCATGAGTTCTGAATGATGAGAGAGGAGGCCACTGAAAGACATCTCTGATGTTCTCCCATGAGAACAAAGGATTGGGCAGGTTGAAATCCAGACGTCAAATCATTCTTTCTCTAGACATCTGCCATCAAGAGAAAGTCATATACATTCATTGAATGATTATGCTGAAATTGGAGGGTTTGGCCAACATAATTGAATGTGTATGGGCAGTTTTAGTCCTTGTCTACATCTTTTTTATCATGATATACTCTTGATAGACTCTTGATATCATGACATTCGTTTGCTATCACTGACATCTCGCCAATGAAATCTACCTATAGTTTAGACTCTATAAGTAGACACACTTTATCTTGAGGACGAGTTTGAATTCTGTCAGCTAACCTTACGACAGGGACATAGCTGGCGGGCACAAGAAGGGCATCTATTTAGATACAGAGATACAGCCTGAGCTCTGGGTGAAAGAAAGCCTGGCTATAGCTTTGCTTATGAGGTAGCTAACTGGAGTGCTCTTGCAACACTCTGACCACTTGTCAGCTGCTTTTCTATCAGTCTCCAGTCCAACTCAATCCAAATCATCTCCATTGGGTTCAGATCAGGTGACCATAGTGACCACCATGCTTCCTGCTTCACCACTGATTTTCACTTACAAACCAGAATGTAACACTGGCGAGCATGAAATATTTCAAAGAATTTGTTATATGCAATCCCTGTTACGTTGAATGTATAATATAATATAATATATAATATACTGCACGCTCCTAAGCTATCTAAACCTTCCCAAGATGTGATATAGAAATTCTAACCCTCTGTTGCAGGCCTCCTTGATATAGGATGTTGTTGGGTGTAATATTTTCCAGGAGAAGATGTGACTTGCTAATGTTTTTCTGAAGCAGCATTAGTACTTAGAGCATTGATTACAGAAGTGCCAGTGAAAAATGTGTTTTTCAGCAGCACTTCAAAAACATCAAGTCATAGTCCCCAAGGTATCAGACCCTACTGCTACAAACATATGTGCCAAATCAGGAATCTGAGCGGAACATGGTGTGTGGTTGAAATGTGATATATAATATGTTTACTGAGGACTTCAACTTTGTAATTAACAAACCTTCCAGGAGTTTAACCCACTTTCTGTTCTTATAAAATTCCTCTTGAACTCAAGCTGACACACAGTGAAATTTAACCCATGTACTTTAAAAAAAAAAAAAAAGTAAAGCTGGTATGGTAAGTAAACCTATGACAAAAAATATTGTCTGCCGTTTATCAAACTCAAGGTAAAGATCCAGTGTTGGGGATACTCTAGTGCTCATGTTGTATAGTTGTGCAAATAGAATTTCTATGTACTTAACTTGAATTTCCCAGGATTGATGCACATTAGGTTGTTGTCTAACTGGTCCATGGGGTTTTCTCATGAAAGACTTTTATGGTACCAACTAGATATGTCAAATGTTTTGATAGCCTTGCTGTTAAACTGCCAAGGGTTTTACGACCAAAGTACCCCATACATCACACTACCTTCCCACTATACAATCATAGCCTCACATCCCTACATAAACTTCTCTCATTCTTTACATCACAAGAAAACACAAAGCTTGAAATCAAAAAATCTCAAATTTGAAATTTTTAAACGATCAAATTTTTATTGGTTTTACAGACATTGCAAGTCTTCTCACAGTAATTCTCTCCTTCAGTAAAGGCTTCTTTGTAGTCAGTAGTGTCCATAAAAGAGAGAGGGCCCTATAGATGCCAAAATGGCTCAGGATTTGCCATACAGGACAGAAGGGCCTGATGCTTGTTTCCCATCTATGCTCTTTTATGACCCCCTTGTTTGCTGACAATGCTATTATGACCACCTCCTACTTTGACGTTGACAGCACATAGCCTATGAAGGAAGTGATGTGTCGTGGATTGGCTTGGTGGGTATATAAGGGGTGTGATAGGCTGTCTGAACAAACATCACTTGTCATGGGTAAAAGGGGTGATTTATTAAAGTTGCAAGAAAAGATTATTAGCTTTCGGGCAGTATTTCTGAAAGTTTGTGAATTGTTTATACAGTGGGGAAAAAAAGTATTTAGTCAGCCACCAATTGTGCAAGTTCTCCCACTTAAAAAGATGAGGCCGGCCTGTAATTGTCATCATAGGTAGACCTCAACTATGAGAGACAAAATGAGAAAACAAATCCAGAAAATCACATTGTCTGATTTTTTAATAATTTATTTGCAAATTATGGTGGAAAATAAGTATTTGGTCAATAACAAAAGTTCATCTCAATACTTTGTTATATATCCTTTCTTGGCAATGACAGAGGTCAAACGTTTTGTGTAAGTCTTCACAAGGTTGGCACACACTGCTGCTGGTATGTTGGCCCATTCCTCCATGCAAATCTCCTCTAGAGCAGTGATGTTTTGGGGCTGTCGCTGGGCAACACGGACTTTCAACTCCCTCCAAAGGTTTTCTATGGGGTTGAGATCTGGAGACTGGCTAGGCCACTCCAGGACCTTGAAATGCTTCTTACAAAGCCACTCCTTCGTTGCCCTGGCGATGTGCTTGGGATCATTGTCATGCTGAAGATCCAGCCACGTTTCATCTTCAATGTCCTTGCTGATGGAAGGAGGTTTGCATTCAAGATCTCATGATACATGGTCCCATTTATTCTTTCATGTACATGAGTCAATCGTCCAGGTCCGTTTGCAGAGAAACAGCCCCAAAGCATGATGTTGCCACCCCCATGCTTCACAGTAGGTATGGTGTTCTTTGGATGCAACTCAGCATTCACTCTCCTCCAAACACGACGAGTTGTGTTTCTACCAAACAGTTCTACTTTGGTTTCATCTGACCATATGACATTCTCCCAATACTCTTCTGGAACATCCAAATGCTCTCTAGCAAACTTCAGACGGGCCTGGATATGTACTGGCTTAAGCAGGGGGACACGTCTGGCACTGCAGGATCTGAGTCCCTGGCCGCATAGTGTGTTACTGACGGTAGCCTTTGTTACGTTAGTCCCAGCTTTCTTCAGGTCATTCACTAGGTTCCCCCGTGTGGTTCTGGGATTTTTGCTCACTGTTCTTGTGATCCTTTTGACCACACGGGGTGAGATCTTGCATGGAGCCCCTGATCGAGGGAGATTATCAGTGGTCTTGTATGCCTTCCATTTTCTAATTATTGCTCGCACAGTTGATTTCTTCACACCAAGCTGCTTGCCTATTGCAGATTCAGTCTTCCCAGCCTGGTGCAGGTCTACAATTTTGTTTCTGGTGTCCTTCCACAGCTCTTTGGTCTTCACCATAGTGGAGTTTGGAGTGTGACTGTTTGAGGTTGTCGACAGGTGTCTTTTATATTGATAACAATGTCAAACAGGTGCCATTACTACAGGTAATGAGTGGAGGTCAGAGGAGCCTCTTACAGAAGAAGTTACAGGTCTGTGAGAGCCAGAAATTTTGCTTGTTTGTAGGTGAACAAATACTTATTTTCCACCATAATTTTAAAATTAATTCTTAAAAAATCAGACAATGTGATTTTCTAGATATGTTTTCTCATTTTGTCTCTCATAGTCGAGGTCTACTATGATGTCAATTACAGTCCGAGCTCATCTTTTTAAGTGGGAGAACTTGCACAATTGGTGGCTGACTAAATACTTTTTTTCCCCACTGTATGCTGCTATGGTGAAAGTGTATTGTGAGTGGACAAAAGGCAACTTTGGGAATAGCTGATTTGGAAACTGCAGAGTGATGCCAGTGATGTGAGAGGTAAATGTCAGCTATGTGTGTGTGTGAGGGCTAACCAACATGCTACAGTGAATCAGCTCACTGTGAAAATGAACCAGGGGGCTACCAGGCATGTGTCTAAAACAACAGTTCAACGAACCCTACTGCATATGGGGCTCCAAAGCAGACAGATGGTCATTCCACCTACTGTATGCTAACAAATGTGCATACAAAAAAGCCTTCAATTTGCATGGCCATATTGGAATTGTCTTCACCAATGAGTCACATTTTCTGCTTCATCGAATGGATGGACATTGCCATGTCGGGGAACAAACATCAGAGAACAAACACCCTGTAACCATAACCATCTATCTGGAAGGCACTCTGAACCAATTCAGATATGAATCCATCCTTGTAGATCACATACACCTATACATGTTGTTTGTCTTCTGGTATATTGTCATACAGCTAGAAATGACTGACATTGATTAGAAGAGTACAACCAAGAAGTCCAAATAAGATTTGAGCCCAATTGAACATCTGTGTGACCAACCACTTCGATCATCGTGTTCACCCTATGGATTGAGCCTCATGAACCCTCCAGTAAATGTGGAATGCACTACAGTCAGCATGACTTCAGATGATACAACCTAAGCTAACTGTGAGTCCCCCTGATATACCCCATGGGTCACATGTATGATGATTGTGCAATTCACATGTATGAATTACACCATCATTCCCATTTCATTTTTTACAACCTACCAGCACCTTATTGGGTCACTCCCAGCCCGTCTAGCGGCTGTCCATGCTGCACACAGTGGTTACTCTGCTGGTTATAATAATGTGACTCGATTCTGTATGCTCTTTTTGAAAGTTGATTTTCCAGAAGCTTCATTTTTTAAAGTATTGATATAGTGTTATTTATCTGTGCTAGGTTGAGCTGCTATGTAACATACTACCATAACCAGAGAAGATGGCTATCTAACAGAATGAACATTTTAAAAGGCTTTAACTTTACTACTTATATTAGACCATTAAATGGGTTATCAGATGATTGAATACTACTTTTCTGTGCTACATCACACAAAACAGAACACATTTTTAACTGAAATCATTAAAAAATATTGTTGTTCCATATTTGCTATGGTGCCCCCTGGTGCTCTTGTGATTACATCTTTGAACATCCATTAAAAAGGTCATTTTTAGTATGCAAATTCTTGGCTGATTTTTGGCAGGCTTCCACAATAACAGGAATCACTTCTCTCTCCATGTACAAGAAGGTCTGGAGGGTGGAACTAAGCTATTGAGCATGTGTGACCATCTGCACTGGACCCTTAAGGTGAACGTTCTGAAAAAGAGTCAAAAGATGACCAAGGGGATCCAAAATTTAAGTTTAAGCCAGTCAATAACTGGCATAGATTTTAGGTATAACTCTGGACTATATCTCTACCTATCCATGCAAAGGGGAAAACACTGTTAGGTTAGGGTCACCTGAATCTATCTATCTGTGGAGCTGACTTGATACGGGCAGCATGGTGGCTCACTGGTTAGCCTTGCAGCGCTGGAGTTCTGGGTTTGAATCCTACCAAAGACAACATCTCGAAGGAGTTTGTATGTTTTCCCCGTGTTTGCGTGGGTTTCCTCCCAAACTCCAAATACATACTGATAGCGAATGTAGATTGTCCCCTATATGGGACAGTGACTGTCAATGTCTGTAAAGCGCTGCAGAATATGATGGTGCTATATAAGTAAGCATAATAAATAAATAAATAAATAAATAATATTGGTCTCTGGTGAAAGACTTTCTTTAACATTGAACCTTATTTAAAAGGATTTTCATTAAAATTTGTCAAATGAATTATAAATTATAGCTGGAATTTAAAATGACAGTATGGTGTTGTAATAGGTTTCAATGAGCTATAATGATTTTGTAAAGATAGGCAATTTTACTATTCAAAATAATATTTATTTTTTTATAATTTTTTTTTCAAAACCTACACAATGTTAGGTCACTGTATGTATTGACCCATTATGGTTGGGTATGAGCATGGTACAAGATTTTATGACATTGATGCCCAGAAGCTTGACGCTACATTATGTCTCATTACAGTCATCCATATATATTCTATTTACTGTTGCTGTTAGTCAAAGGTTCTGCATGCAGATGTACTTTCTAAGTGTATGTTTACATGTTCAGTATTAGTCATAAGTAAATCCACTATGGATTTTCAAGAAATCTACAACAGTTATCCCACAAACATAACCATATATTAAATTTTAGACACTTTAAAAAGTTTAACATTTTTGCAAATATAAATAAACATTTTACAGAGTTTTAAAGATTTTCTTTAACCATCTTAGTGGTGACAGTCTGCCATGTTGATCGGTTGCCAAAGGATATGACATAAATGCAGGAACTTTCTGTGGTCTAATACTTGTCAGAATACCAGGCATAATTTCCTTATTGTGGACGGGTTATTAGGCTGGGACACTACGTGCCCAATAATATAACGTGGCCACAATAAGGAAATCATGGAAGGGTTTCTGACAAGAGCCACACCATAGAAAGTTCCTGCATTCATGGTTGTATCTATTGGCAACCTATCAAGACAAAAGGCTGTCACCACTAAAATAGTTATACTTTACAGATTAAAGATTTTATCTACTTCCCACATTTTTCCCTGCTAGCTGAACCTGAAACAGAACCTGAGATATGACTAGTTAAAAACACAGTTGGGAATTTGAACTTAATATACAGCAGTCCATGCTGCATATAAAATCTCATTTGCAACTGTGTTTTTAAATAGTGATATCTCTAATTCTTTTATAGTTAGTACCTCAATCTCAGCTTTCTTCTGATATCAGAACCATTTTCTAGGTGGTATAAAATCAGAGATACAGCTATTTGAAATGATTTTAGTAAATGCTTCAGCTCTACATACTGCATTGAGTACAGATCTACAGACAAATTCTCCCTAGCAATGCTTAGTTAGATCATTGAGAACTGTACAGCCTGTTTTCTATTAAAATAAATTAATAAAATATATTAAATAAAGGTTCACCGCTCACCACCTGACACCATAGCAAAAAAATAAAATAAAATTAGAGTTACACTTTAAAATTCTCCAAAAATTTTAATTATTTATATTTGCAAAAATATTTAGCTTCTAATTGTCAACACATTTAAATGTGGTTATGTTCTTGGGATTACCCCTTTAATGTTGAAACATGTAATAGTAATATTTCTGGTTGTTACGTCTATGCAATTAGAATGCTTCATCTGTGTACTGATTTCCCATTCCATAACCAATTAGGAATATTTTCTCTCTTGATACTGAGTTGTCTGCAGTGGATACTTTCCTTTCTCTCTACACTTATACACAGCCTATGTGATTCACCCACTGCCCTTGGATGCTTTGCTTCTTCTTCACTTTCTGATGTGTCATGTAGATCCTCCTCCTCCTTCTTCTTGCTATCTCTTAACAATGAAAGTATGGAGTGAACATAGACAGAAGTGCTCAGTTTAATCTATGTGAGAATCAGCAAGACAGCCATCTGTATGAAGGAGTTACACAGACTCTACAACGATAGAATTATGTAAATAATATGAAAGAAATATATAATGAGGACTACAGTATTTATAAAGCTACTTAACTTTATATTTTGGAATAATATTTGTAATGAAAAAAAAAATCAATGCAAAGGAATCCATTGTTATGACTTTTCTGTGTACATATTGATAATGGTACAGACTATGCTAAAATATATGCGACACAGTCGTTATTTAACACAGTTTTTTTTCAAATGATGTAAATAGGGCATAAAAATAGTTTATCTATAACACAAATTACGTCCTCATTTTCCATTTCTCCAGAGCTGTCAGCGTATTACGTGGATGGCAATTAGTTGTCTTGGTGCAAAAACAAAAGAAGGAAACAAAACCTGTCTAGAGCCGTATTAATCATGTTTTGAAAATAAAGACTGGAGAAATTCTGACGTAAACAATCCGGTGTTACAATGTTATATGTTATAATAATATAATATCATTTTTATTTTTGTTTGTTTTTTTGTTAGAAAAATCCTTCAACCCTGCCATATGGGGGCATTTAACTGGTATGAATGCAGTGAAGGACATATTAACAGAGATATGTTACTTTTCCCCTGAGCTGACACTTTTTGTTGATCGTCAACTCGAAGAGAAAACATTGAAAGAAAAAGAAAATAAAAATGAGAGGGACATTGGTCTGGCATTTGACAGGATGTTCTTAACTATGGGCAAATTTGGCATGACAAGTGTTCCTTATCTGTCTTCCATGTGTCTATCTCATGACGTTATTCGTTATCCTCCAAATTTGCTGCTCTGACTTTTTCTTTACAAGTTTAGAGTTACAGTGCAGTCTTTTGCCATCGTCTCCGGGATCTTTTCAACTTGGAATTTCTGCCCATTTTCAGGAAATGTTGCATTTTATGTTGTCACATCTCATCAGACTTCATGCGCCAGGGCCGCAGGGTGTTGGGTGGGGGGAGAGAGATGGGCCCCGTGTACAAATGGATACCAAAGTAATAACAAAATCCGCAGCAGTCACATTTCATTAAAGAAGAAGATCGCAGTCGTTCCATTTTTTGGTGGCTGTAGAGAATGGCTTGTGATTTCACTACAGCACAAGAAACATCTCATGTTCAATAATAACATCAACATGAATGCTCCTAGGTGCGTTTATTGTATTGCTTATTTTTAGACTGTTCCCAGTCTGAATAATGTAAAATAGAATAAAAAAGTCATAATAAAATTTGTACAACGGGATTAATATGTGTATCAAAATTTAAAGCACTAATAGCTGTCATGTTTAAAGGGGGTGTCCAGTTTTTAAAAGCCATTTTCCTACACCCTATGTAAGGTAATTGCCAGTTGAGCAATTCCCCAGTGCTGCTGCAGAACCCTGGAGGGAGGGGCAAAACAAGACAGTGAGCCCTAAAGCTGAACCCCCCCCCCCCCCTGTCCCTGGCTAACTTTCCTGATCTGTCCTAGGTGACAGCCAGCAACCGGTCGATTAGTCCCTTCCTAATATAAGTGACACACAGAACAGGACAAGACAAAACAACACAGAAGCAGAGTCAGCAAGCCAAGGGGTGGGTAACAGTCAAGCAATGCAGTACCAAAACAAATCCAAGAGAGTAGTCACAGGGGGAGCCAAAGGTCAGAAGTCAGAAATACAACAATAGCAGAATAGGAGCTAGCAGGGACAAGTCAAAAGACAGAATCAATAGCCAGCGCCCATGTGAGGGCTGATAACCTGTTTATAGAAAGTCAGGACCTGCCCCAGACTGGATTGGTGGACAGGCTGTCAATCACACAGGAAAGGCTGAGATTAACTATTGAGAAGCCGAAAGAAACAAGGTGCTGAGACGGGTGTGGCAGAAAATCAATTACATAGTCTAGGACAGTGTTCAGACTGAGCAAAAAGAATCTTAAACAAGGAATCAAACTGAGCATGCCTACTGCGCCGCCGCGTGTGGGTGGAGGGTGATGCAGAGACCCGAACAGGCAGAGACGTTACACCCTATTAATAAACTCTGTGTTAAAAGGACGGCGATCCTCTGCTCAGGATTCAAATTGATATGAATGGCCATCATTTAATGCTTAGTTTTCCAAGTGGTGGCGCTGCAGGGAAATATGGCACATTCTGAAAGATTTTCCACAGATTTCGGCTGATCCTTTGGGATCCCAGCTGGAGGACACCTTGAGATCAGTTCATTGGGAAGAGACTCATCGAAGAGGTTGGGATTGTCCAAAGCAGGGAAGTTTTAATACATTAGAGACACAGATAGAGTTGAAATCACTGCCTGCCACCCAGAAAATCGGCACGGCACCTAAAATGTGGGACTGTCCCGCTCGATTTGGGCAGTTGAGGGGGCCCCTGCTATCATAGGGCCTGGTGCGAATGCACTGTTGGCCCTATTATTAAAGTAGCCCTGGTCCAAAGTAGACAAGGATTTCCCTTTAACTAACCCTGTCTGCAACTGTTTCTTTAAACAGAAGATTTACTTTCTTTACTAGTCAACTGGACATAAAAAAAAAAAACTTTTGATGGTGACAATTCTCATACAATACACAAGCTTTAAGGTTGTAATACAGTCTAATGTATAACTGGAGGTAAAATCTATAATATAACCGAAATAATGGTATGAACAGGTTGGGTTATATTCTAGACTAGGTTAATGTTTCCTCCTCACAGACCACAGTACATTGTTGCCTTCACACCAATCACCAGAATCTCTCACAGTATCAATTGCTCTTATAACTAGAGTAGTAGGAGCAAGGTCACTTCTACATCCAGTCCTTTTCCTAAGAGCCCTTTCCCAGCCAATTTCTCCTACCTTTCCCATTCAGTCCACTGCACCATAGGGCTGCTAATTCCTTTTGTACACTAGAACTACATACCTTCTCAGGCTGGCTTCTGGCTCAGTCCATCCCAGTCCCTAGCCTTTCTGACAGCACCCAACCCACAAGACTGCCATCTCTCACAGCTAACCAAAAAGCTGACTTCTCCCAGAGCTGACAATACACTCAACCTGTACAGCTGTAACTACAGCGGGCACAGAACCCTACTAGCTGTCCCTTCTTTTGGGCAGAATTTCCCAGTCCTTTACTCTAAAGTATCAATGACGCCATGGTCACGTTACTATTTGCTCTCTAGTGACATTCTTTAGGACTTGCGAGGTGATATCATTATGTCCCCAAAACCTATTATGCCATGTCTCCACAGGCCCAGGCATTAATACTTTTTGAGTCCAATCACAGGTCTCCCAGGCACCATTTGAGAACAGTCCACACACAGCCCCTTGGAGTCAAAGACTGAGCAGAAGTTGACAAAGAAAGAAGCAAAAACAGAGACTTAGACTGATGCTAAATAAAAAGTTCTATCACAGCCCAAGATATATCCTGCATGATCATTGGGGCTGTTTTTGGGTCAGAGAGAACTTTGGGAGGAGATTCTTCTTTACTTTCATTGTGCAGTGTATAGCAGCTAGTTTCCTCCTCTCAGCTCGGGGGATCTGCAAACTACCGTAGCGTCTGCAGAGGGGAAAACTGCTCAAAAATGCAAAATACAAGTCATATAATGGCCAGAAATAGTGTTAATCCTCATGTAACACATGGCAGCTTGAATGGAAAAGCCACCTGATTCAAGTTTGCATTAAATTACAGTTTCTAGGAATACTATACTATTGCCATTCAATGCCCATATATAGTGGCAAAATGATAGTCCTATAAATACCTTTCCATTACCAAATACTACAGTTATCATATAATATCAGCAGGTGTTAACTAACAGTCTTATATAGCTCGAATATACTATACCACTATTCATTTTCCAATAGTACTCATAATGCTGCACTATACAAGTAAAAGCCAAAGCTTTTGTGAGTCCACAGCAGCTGAAATATTGTGTATACTGTGTATTATAGGGACAGGGGTAGATTATAGGTGGTTCCCCTGCACCAGATAGTGGCAATATGGCGATCAATGCAGCCGGTACCGCACTTCTATTGTAGCCGATGTGCCACTTCACTGTCTTGCCTTCACAGAACCGCCATCCAGACTCCACCCTCTGACAGTCACCTTAGTCTTCCACCAACAGAGAAAGGACACACATGACACCTGGCTTCATAGTGTCATTTCCTTTACTGCAGCAGATGTTATAGCACAGCAGATCTTTACAGAGTTACCACTCAGTGGGATGTAAGAGTAACTATGCAAGCCCCCAGGCTGTGGCGCTGGATGACATGCTCCCACTGTCATGGGGGATGCACCGATTATGACCACAGGATCCAGGCTCCTGCTCCCCAAGTATACTCCTTAAGGAGAGCTTACATCCTGGCGACTGTGTCTAACATGCAACCAATAAACCATACTGCTCCAAGTTGTGGTACACTAACTTCACTGACACTGAACTCTTGCTAGTCTCCAAGGCACAGTCAGAACAAGGGTTTAACACTTCCCTGTGCAATGAACCAACTGATCAAGGTGTGCGTGTCCGTAACACCTTACAGTTGCAGCAGTAAATTATTAGGACATTGGTCTGAGGTCAAAATCTTTCTATGTGAACCCTGCTAGCAGGTAATCGTAGACATTAAAGTGAAGTTATCTGACACAGCAGTCTTCACAAAGTCTGTCACACAAAATCTCAGTGAAATAAAGGAGCTGGCAGACTAGATTTGACCATTTATTGTCCATGCTTACTGTGGGGTGTTAAAATAGGGTCAAAACATCACTCATTTTAGGAACACTTAATATTTTTAGTCAGTAAATAAACTTGACCATGTATGGAGCTGTCAACTTCTGTAGAATACATCAGCAAATAACAGACATGTCAATTAGGTCTAAGGGATGTCCCATAGCAGTCTAGCAGCCAGCAGTGAAGAAGCAAGATGTGTCAAGTCCTTGCCTGGCAAGAACTACAATGAGGAATGTGAGGGATAGACGGAGTAAAGAGTTTCATATTACTAGTAATAGAACTTTAATCTTAGAGAACTGTGTACCTCTATTTATCTAGGTACTGTCTGGCGATATTTACCTATGAATGGAAGATGAGAATAGGGAAATACGTACATAAACACACTGGGGGGAATTTACTAATCCTGCTATACCAGTTCTCTGGAGTAGATGGGAGTAGTTTTGCCGCATCTTTGGCGCACAGCCCTTTTTTGCACAAATGACTCGCCTCTATGATCTTTTTGTGTCCCACTTGACACTTTTTCCAGAAGTGGCGTGGAAACCAAGGTGGGCTGGGGAGGGGACACCTCTGCCAAACAAATTTACTATAACTCATATTAGAAAACTAACATGAGTTATACCAGAAATCTATGCTGGTCCTTGACTGGTGTAGATTTCATTTCTGGCGTACAGAGACCTCTCGAGCGGTGCCTGAATTATTAGGAGGCCATAAGCCTTACCAATTGAGGTATATCTCAAACCAGCTGGGGAAATAAGATGTAGAAACACCAGTCCTAATAAATCCCCCCTCCCATTATTTTAATGTATGAGATGGAGAGATCAAGATGGAAATGACGTTTCCAAATGTTCAACCTAATATTTTGTCTTATGGGCCGCAGACATGCTAACAATGTCTGATTTTATTTTTGTCTTAAGCCTAAAATCTGCTGGTTTAATGGCAATCCATCAAGTGTCACCAGACATAAGGGTAACAATAGCTGAATTCATACCTAGCAGACAAGCATAGTACATTGTTTAAATGGTTCAGAGACATAAAAGCGAGTGGTTGATCAGTCATACTAAATGTATAATCTCCATGTCAGCTATTTATCCTGTGAGTGGAGCTTACAACTGTGGAATGAACTGGAACAGCCGGTTACTGTAATGTGTTTGTGGTAACAGACTGTATCTGTGTAGAGCAGATGCATTTCCTGAGTGCATCATCCTGCTGTGTTGTGTCATTTGGTCCTTGCATAAAAAATATCCACTAATTTTATATATACATATTTAACTAGTATGTTGAGAATTATTTCTAGCTGCTTATTTTCCCAGTGGTCCAGTCCAGAGAATTGCTCCAACTCTGTGACCTTATTGTCCTAGAGTTCTTGCTGTACTTTGGTACTCAAGGCCAGTAACTGTGGAGTCCTGTAATTCACAAGCGCCCCTCGACCTGATCCCCCCTCCCTCTGACCACTAGTCATAGGAAGGCTTGAGCTCCTGCCAGCAAGTATTGATTTTCACTTCCCAATCTCCAAGCTGGATGGGAAGAAAAGATTAAAAACACTTTGTCAGTCTGAAGTTGAATAAGAACCTGCACCGGGGATGCCTTTGTTTGAAGGGGTCAAGGATGGTGTTAGCTTTCCAAAGATTAACTATTCCTCCCCCAGACAACCAGAAAAAAGCTTTTCCCAGTTTTATAGCCCTTGAGCATGTGGCCCCATGGTGTTAACACTTTGTCATCCACAGTGTTCTTTGGAGATCGTTGTGATTGTAGCAAAATTAATAATGACAAATTTCTATGGGAAAGATCCTTGGCCGTTGAATTCTTACTGACCCTACCTGCAGAAATGTGCTGCACCTTGAGAAGACTTCCTTAGTTAAGTTGCAGCACCATATGATGTCATCATGTCTAGCTTTTGCTAGGGATGCTGTCAGGTCGAAAAGATAGGGTTAGGAATATAAGTGAAACTTTGTATCTTCTAACACAGATGAACTATGTGGCCTTTCATAGAATACGTTCAGCCATCCCAATAGATGATATTTACATTTACTGCGGTGACAGGGTGCCCAAAAAAAAAAATAGGCCCTACTATTTAGTGTAGGTTCAGGATTCTTAATTCTAAAGCGATAGCATGTAACATTTTGGTGGAATTGCTTCATATAACATACATGCCAACTGCCCCAAATTTTCCAGGATTGATCTAAAGTTTTATACTCTATTCTGACAAATTTGACTTGTCTCGGGTAAACTCTGCCAGGATAGGGCAAAGTTTTATGCAAAAGAGGGCCTTCCACGGCCGATTGTGGCATTCCTGATTTTGACAATTAAAATGTTGGTAACTATGCTGCATGGACTTTTGGGATGGATTCAGATTGCTTGGAACTCCAGAGAAAAGTATGGTGGGCACCACGTTCACAGTAACAAAGCCATATAGCATGCAACCAACTTAAGTTGGAGAAACACATTAGATAAGTGTCAGCAGATACCACTGATGTAGACAGGTTCTGTTGGGGAAGACCAGTAGACACCAATGTCTAAATATATGACATTAAAGCACTAAAGAAAGAAAAAAACTTCTTACCCTTGTAAGTATATATTACTAACCTCTGTACAATCCTAACTTCTGCAACATGGTAAACCTTCTGTATATTTTGCACGCAGGTATCTATGTACAGTCATGGCCAAAAGTTTTGAGAATGATACAAATATTAATTTTTACAAAGTCTACTGCTTCAGTTTTTCTAATGGCAATTTGCATATACTCCAGAATGTTATAAAGAGTGATCAGCTTAACAGCAATTACTTGCAAAGTCAATATTTGCCTAGAAAATGAACTTTATCCCCCAAAACACATTTCAACATCATTGCAGCCCTGCCTTAAAAGGACCACCTAACATCGTTTCAGTGATTGCTCCATTAACACAGGTGTGGGTGTTGATGAGGACAGGGCTGGAGATCAATCTGTCATGATTAAGTAAGAATGACACCACTGGACACTTTAAAAGGAGGCTGGTGCTTGCCATCATTGTTTCTCTTCTGTTAACCATGGTTATCTCTAAAGAAACACGTGCAGTCATCATTGCACTGCACAAAAATGGCCTAACTGGGAAGAGTATTGCAGCTAGAAAGATTGCACCTCAGTCAACAATCTATCGCATCATCAAGAACTTCAAGGAGAGAGGTTCCATTGGTGCCAAAAAGGCTCCAGGGCGCCCAAGAAAGACCAGCAAGCGGCAGGACCGTCTCTTAAAAGTGTTTCAGCTGCGGGATCGGGCTACCAGCAGTGCAGAGCTTGCTGAGGAATGGCAGCAGGCAGGTGTGAGTGCATCTGCACGCACTGTGAGGCGGAGACTCTTGGAGCAAGGCCTGGTCTCAAGGAGGGCAGCAAAGAAGCCACTTCTCTCCAGAAAAAACATCAGGGACAGACTGATATTCTGCAAAAGGTACAGGGAGTGGACTGCTGAGGACTGGGGTAAAGTCATTTTCTCTGATGAATCCCCTTTTCGATTGTTTGGAACATCTGGAAAACAGCTTATTCGGAGAAGAAGAAGTGAGCGCTACCACCAGTCTTGTCTCATGCCAACTGTAAAGCATCCTGAAACCATTCATGTGTGGGGTTGCTTCTCAGCCAAGGGAATCGGCTCTCTCACAGTCTTGTAAGAGACAGCCAATGTTGTCTTAAGCTTCATTTGTCTGTATAAACTGTTAATGTTGAATGTATTTCTGTGATTCTGTTCCTTTAAGACAGCAGCCATTGTAATTGTGACATGATGCTGGAGTGAGACCCCCCCCCTTTTATGTCAGCCTGCCTGTTCTGCAGACAGAGTGTGAGCAGAGAAGCAGGAAGTGACGAGACAGAGAGCAGCAGCCATCTTGGCAAGTGTTGTATTGAACTGGTGTGGAGATTTTTCTGTACAGCTAAGCTGTATCTTGGTCCAGAGACAAACAGAGTGTAAAGAGACAACAGGACTAGTGAGTCCACGTGAAAGGAACTGTGCTCAGTGGCTGATCAGTGAGACTGACATTGTGACTGTGTATATGGATACCACAGATAGAGACTCGCAGTGCTGTTGATGTACTGGACGGCACCTGCTAAATCCCGGCTTACATCCCAGCTCAGTGTATGGATTCGGCAGGACTGTCAGTGTGCTGAGTGGAATCTGCTGTTGGATTACATTGCATTCAGTTGGTTTCCCTGTCTGTTAAAGAGGACTTCATTTCTCCCAAGATCCTGATAACCGTGAGGAGAGGACGCTTCACTATAAAAGAAAGGACCGACTTTGGGCCCCACCGCGCGCTTCTACGGACTGTAAGCGGTCCACCTGGACCACTGGGGAAAAGGGGGTGCACCCAAATGTGAAGTCAGGGTCAGTTAGGGATAGTTTTGAGTATATTGTTCATTCAGTGTCCATACTGCAGAAGTGGACAGAGTAAAAGTAGAAACCATTGCAGAATTTGCCTTGAAATTGTTCATGCTATATTGTATATTTTGCTTGTCTTTAGCCCTGTCATTTTACCTTTAACTAGCCTTTATTAACTTATAGTAAATATATATTTTTTTTCTTGAACTACCGTGTGTGCGTTCATTTCTGGTTGCGGAGTCCAAACCACCTGCCTTGCTCTCGGTTCACAGTCTTGCCTAAAAACACAGCCATGAATAAAGAATGGTACCAGAATGTCCTCCAAGAGCAACTTCTCCCAACCGTCCAAGAGCAGTTTGGCGCTCAACAATGCCTTTTCCAGCATGATGGAGCACCTTGCCATAAAGCAAAGGTGATAACTAAATGGCTCAGGGAACAAAACATAGAGATTTTGGGTCCATGGCCTGGAAACTCCCCAGATCTTAATCCCATTGAGAACTTGTGGTCAATCATCAAGAGACGGGTGGACAAACAAAAACCAACAAATTCAGACAAAATTAAAGCATTGATTCTGCAAGAATGGACTGCTATCAGTCAGGATTTGGTCCAGAAGTTGATTGAGAGCATGCCAGGGAGAATTGCAGAGGTCCTGAAGAAGAAGGGTCAACACTGCAAATATTGACTTGCTGCATTAACTCATTCTAACTGTCAATATAAGCTTCTGTTACTCATAATATGAATGCAATTATATTTCTGTATGTGATAAAAACATCTGACAAACACACATAAAAACCAGAGGGCAGCAGATCATGTGAAAATATAATATTTGTGTCATTCTCAAAACTTTTGGCCATGACTGTATATGTATCTGGAAAGTACTTGAAATTGAGATGTGGAGGCATCTAGGTGGTAGAGGCTGTTTTCAAAATGCCCATTTTACCCTCCCTATAATCTGGCCCTGATACCTACACAGATAAAGGAGCTGAAAAGGATTTTAATGGTATGAAAAAAAATGACACCAATCCTGAGGTTATTCTAAACAGTCTCTCTAGTCGGAAGCCCAAATAATCAGATGATGCTTGCATATCCTTGCAATAGCACCCTTAAAGCACTGTGGAATATGATGGTGCTATATAAGCAAGCAAAATAAATAAATAACAGGTGGTTTTTAATTTTTTTAATACATTTTAGGGGAAATTATAATTTGATATATTAAAGTGCATTAACTTAAAACAATTCCTCTCAGTGTTGACTCATATCATTGCACCATTAAATAGGTGGCCATATCCGTGCTTGCTCAGAACTACCAGACATCACTGAAGGTGGCTTATCTCTCTTGAAGATGAAGGGCCAGACAACAGTCCAAAAACTTTTTCTTGCCACCATAGGCTAAATGAAAGTTAGCTGTATATCAATAACACATTAGATGGTGGGTTCAGTAGACCTTAGTTTAATGCGTATGGTCAATTATATTATACATGTAGGACTAAAGGATAGACATATGGAGAATGGATATTAATCGTGATCAGTATACTGTAAAGCAAAACTTGTGCATGAATTGTATCATATATTGAATGATTTCCTAAGATCTAATATAAAACAGAACATCAAAAATTCAACCATCAAATTTATTTTTGCAGATTGATAATGATAGACAAAATGGTTAAAAACAGAAAAAAATCTCAAACACCCATGAATGAATAGTATTAGGGTTTATCCAATATTCACATATAACATGTAGGAATGATCATCAATGATATACTTGTCAGTATTTCCCTACAGAACATGGCGCTGGAATTTCTGCCTTACTCCTTCATACAGTAGAGTAGATATAAAAGCACATATGTTCTCAGACGATTCCTTAGAGGTTTTCCCATGAGTAGAATACCCCAAGTCAACCACACAGACTGCTCCTCCGACTGCTTATCACTGGGGATTGTTGTTGCACAGACACAATTTTCCTCTGCCTGCTGCCCTTGTCCACCTCCCTTCCCTGCCAGCCGCTGTCACTTGTCACACAGAGCGTTATCGTGTCAGCCTGTCCTTGTCAGCATAGGCGGGAGAGCCCCTGAATTGCCCTGCGTCACTTTGCTATGGCCAGGCACATCTGAATCCATTGCCTCATGGATGATAAATGAGCGGCAGTGTCTGTGGGCCTGTGAATTGGTTTGGAGTAGATAACGTCCGATCGTATCATCTCCTGCAGAAAGGGGCTGACTGGAATCATCCATTACCTCTGAGAGCTAGGACCTGCAGGGCTGACACACACATAATGTGATGCTTGACCAGGACAGTCCATAACCCTCTGCTTTCTAAGAAGCAGCACTAACTGCTTCATCCCCTCACAGCCATTCTCCTTCCTCCAGTAATTCTTTACATTTTGTGTGGTAATGATCCGGTGACTCCGGGCCTACCAGCGTCTATTATTATTATTTTTTTTCCAGATATGTCTGATTTTAATAAATGAGTATAATAAAAGCAATTCAGAAAAAGGGATGAAAAAAAGAAGTTGTATCGAGTGGCTGTGAGGTGGACCCCGCTTCGCCTCTTGTGTCAGTCAGCAAGACGAAAAATAAAAAAAGCAGAACAACTGAGAAATGGTTGCCCCTTTCACAATAAAATATCTCTTCACGGTGAAACTCTCCAATTTGTTTTGTCGTGAAGCACCGGTGTCAGTACATATTTAAAAGTGTCCGCCTTGTGAATCTTGTTTCACGGTTTAATAAACAGCTCGCATGCCTTCTGACGCAGAAGATGAAGTGTTGTAGCTGTCACTCCGTGTGGGGTTAATGCAGCCCTTTCATAGATAGACTCCTGGAGATTATGTATTATTTACACATTGTAAGTTTTGGGCAAGTGAAGACAGATAGGAGCGTGAGCACCTGTGCAGGACAGAGGGGAGCCGGGCCAGACACCTACCTGTCATTTAGCCCTCTGGAGTACAGGAATGTGGAAAAGCCACTCTGACACATGATGTTTAAGCTCACAGCGGCTGTTGCTCCAGTTTTAATGCAGGAGAACAAATGAAATAATCATGGCAGCTTTATGACGTCGCATGAATTTTTCATGAGCGTTCATAAAATTTCACGATGCCCTCAGCTGGGAGAGATAATTTTTAAATACTGTGTTGATGTCAAGCACGTCCTAAATATTGCATGTTTAGAAAGCAGCGGGGCTGAACCTTGAGGTGGTGAGGGAAGGAAAGGTAGAAGCATAATGAGATTTAAGAAGTGTGTAGGTCATCACAACCGGCCAATGTTATTTCCAGACAGAGAGGATAAAGAAGCACAGTGAAGGTACGTCATGGTGGATGCTACCTTGGCAATATTTAGGAATAAAATACATGTCAGGTGTGGACATGTAGGTTGAAAGTAGATCCCCTATCGTTTTTTACATTTTGATCACATACAGCAATGATCTACACATGACAATCACTTTCCATGTAATTATTCCATCAGACCATTTTTTGCATGGTCTAGGTTGTCAGCATCCATATTACTTATCAACCTAACTTTGGTCAATGTTGTCAAGGAATTCCCTATATAGCAGGGCCATAAACATTGCACAATCACTCACAATCATCATATTAATCCATCTGTCTGACATTCACAGTATGGAAATCCTGCCTTATGACATATGAATCTATTACTTCTGCAACATAAAGGGACATGGCTAAATAGTAGCAAGTCAATGTTTTCATATGCTAAACCTATTCAACGTTTGAGCAAACCAATGTGTCTCTTCTTGTTGCTTCTTACAAGTCAAGCTTTCTAATGTGCATCTTATCTTTTAACTATTGAGCCTGTCATAGCTATATAATTACTGTATGTACAGTGGGGAAAAAAAAGTATTTAGTCAGCCATCAATGGTGCAAGTTCTCCCACTTAAAAAGATGAGGCCGGCCTGTAATTGTCATCATAGGTAGACCTCAACTATGAGAGACAAAATGAGAAAACAAATCCAGAAAATCACATTGTCTGATTTTTAAAGAATTTATTTGCAAATTATGGTGGAAAATAAGTATTTGGTCAATAACAAAAGTTCATCTCAATACTTAGTTATATATCCTTTCTTGGCAATGACAGAGGTCAAACGTTTTCTGTAAGTCTTCACAAGGTTGACACACACTGTTGCTGGTATGTTGGCCCATTCCTCCATGCAGATCTCCTCTAGAGCAGTGATGTTTTGGGGCTGTCGCTGGGCAACACGGACTTTCAACTCCCTCCAAAGGTTTTCTATGGGGTTGAGATCTGAGAGACAAAATGAGAAAACATATCTAGAAAATCACATTGTCTGATTTTTTAAGAATTTATTTGCAAATTATGGTGGAAAATAAGTATTTGGTCACCTACAAACAAGCAAGATTTCTGGCTCTCACAGACCTGTAACTTCTTCTTTAAGAGGCTCCTCTGTCCTCCACTCATTACCTGTAGTAATGGCTCCTGTTTGAAATTGTTATCAGTATAAAAGACACCTGTCCACAACCTCAAACACTGACACTCCAAACTCCACTATGGTGAAGACCAAAGAGCTGTGGAAGGACACCAGAAACAAAATTGTAGACCTGCACCAGGCTGGGAAGACTAAATCTGCAATAGGCAAGCAGCTTGGTGTGAAGAAATCAACTGTGGGAGTAATAATTAGAAAATGGAAGACATACAAGACCACTGTTAATCTCCCTCGATTAGGGGCTCCACGCAAGATCTCACCCTGTGGGGTCAAAATGATTACAAGAACGGTGAGCAAAAATCCGAGAACCACACGAGGGGACCTAGTGAATGGCCTGCAGAAAGCTAGGACTAACGTAACAAAGGCTACCATCAGTAACACACTACGCCGCCAGGGACTCAGATCCTGCAGTGCCAGACGTGTCCCCCTGCTTAAGCCAGTACATATCAGGGCCCGTCTGAAGTTTGCTAGAGAGCATTTGGATGTTCCAGAAGAGTATTGGGAGAATGTCATATGGTCAGATGAAACCAAAGTAGAACTGTTTGGTAGAAACACAACTCATCGTGTTTGGAGGAGAGTGAATGCTGAGTTGCATCCTAAGAACACCATACCTTCTGTAAAGCATGGGGGTGGCAACATCATGCTTTGGGGCTGTTTCTCTGCAAAGGGACCAGGACAACTGATCCGTGTACATGAAAGAATGAATGGGGCCAGGTATCATGAGATTTTGAGTGCAAACCTCCTTCCGTCAGCAAGGGCATTGAAGATGAAACGTGACTGGGTCTTTCAGCATGACAATAATCCCAAGCACACCGCCAGGGCAACGAAGGAGTGGCTTCGTAAGAAGCATTTCAAGGTCCAGGAGTGGCCTAGCCAGTCTCAAGATCTCAACCCCATAGAAAACCTTTGGAGGGAGTTGAAAGTCCGTGTTGCCCAGCGACAGCCCCAAAACATCACTGCTCTAGAGGAGATCTGCATGGAGGAATGGGCCAACATACCAGCAACAGTATGTGCCAACCTTGTGAAGACTTACAGAAAACGTTTGACCTCTGTCATTGCCAAGAAAGGATATATAACAAAGTATTGAGATGAACTTTTGTTATTGACTTATTTTCCACCATAATTTGCAAATAAATTCTTAAAAAATAAGACAATGTGATTTTCTAGATATGTTTTCTCATTTTGTCTCTCATAGTTGAGGTCTACCTATGATGACAATTACAGGCCGGCCTCATCTTTTTAAGTGGGAGAACTTGCACAATTGGTGGCTGACTAAATACTTTTTTTTCCCCACTGTACATGTACGTCAAGCTTTAATAATTGTGGGGGTATATATAGTCTGGAAAACCTGTCTCTGATATATTTGCACTTACCACTAAGCATTTTTTTACTTATAGGCTTTTGAAATGTATATCTGCTCTAGAAATCCATTAAGATTAACAGAGAAGGAAGTTTGTCTTCTAGCGGATGAATTGCCATTCAGATCCATCACTTTTTGGGTTTATAAATTCTGTTTCAGTATATGTGTGTGATAAGACCATAGGTTAGCAGAGGAACAGATCTAGAGTCCTATGGTCTCTAGGGCAAATTTTGAACTCTCCTCTTCCTACAGTTAGAACTTGTGATTCACTGCCATGTGATCATACACATTCTCTTTTTTTATTGTCTTCCAGCCCAGACAGCCATGACAACTTCTTCTAGCCGTGGCTTATCTCTGTAGACATGAATGCACATGCTCATCTCTTCCCTTTTCAGACCCTTTCTCACTTTTTCCTCCACCTCTAAACAAACTCACTATACATAGACATAATTGGGCCTTGACCATATTAATACCCCTCTTGGTGCCCCAAACAGAAATAGAACACCTTCCAAAAAATTATGCTACCCCCTTTAGGCCCCACTTTGTAATAGTCCTCCTAAGAATGCCCCACCAGGAATAGTGCTCACAATAATGCCCCTTTTTTAGCTCCATACATTACAGTGCCTGCCCCACATAGTAGAAGCCCCACATAATGTTTATGCCCCCACATAGTAGAATCCCTCTTATTTCTGACATATAAAAATGTTATTAATATAATTTTTAATCCCCACCACCACCATTTGTAGTGGTCTCATGTGTCATTGAAAAATAAAAACCTGAAGCTCACCTCTCCCATTCCCACTGCGATCTTCTTCTTTCTGAAATCCAGCACAGGTGGTGCAATAGAGTAACGTTATTCCACTGCCCAAGTAAGGGCCGTGCATCTGACCTGTTGTAGGTGTAAGTCGTGAAGCAGTGATCCAGGGCTTACTGCTCTGCCTTAGTTTTTAACTTAAGCAGGAGGACCAAATTCCAAGCCGGAGGGCTAGGTCAAGTAGGAAGGAACCGCGCACCACCCAGGTATAAAGTATCCAAAAGCTCTTTATTTAAATCCAAACACTACGCGTTTCGGGGATATCTCCTTTTTGTCAAGTGTACAGGAAGTAGCAATGCTAACAAAAATACACAATCTATGGTCTTATATAGGGAATTCATACGCCCACAAAGGGAGGGAAAAAAACACCCCTCTGTGAAACAGTTCCAGTGCACGATATGGTAGTTGTGGCCTAGCGCACAACTCCCCAAGGTGAGAGTCCTACCTTATTATGACTTACTATTGTTGATAGTGTTAAACAGCATTACACTATGCACTGCTCGGTGCTGTTTTCTTGTTTAAATTATTTTCTACACTTAGTTTTTAACTTGAGACAGTTGAAAGAATTTCTGGCCATCTCCAGATCCCCTTACTATACAGCCCTGGTAGTGGTCACACCCCCTGCAATTGCAATCATCACACCACTGGACTTGGAAACCATCAGTAATATGAGCACTTATTCTATATAGCTGGAGGGTAGTCCTCAAATTTGTTTGCTCTGGTGGACCTAAGGTACTCAGTCCAATACTAGAAGAAAGTAGCAGTTGTGGTTCAAGCCAGGGCTTTTATATCTTCTTCTACTGGCTTCACCATCCAGCCTCACCATTGGTCATACTTTATTTTACATATTACCATAGTTTATCTTGGGATGTGTTTCTGTAACCCAATAGAACATTAAATTAAGCACAGAAGTTATATTGGTAATTTATAGTGTGGTGCAACCAGTTCCTGTGAAGCATATGATCACGTCTGCCTACCCAGCTGTGCCTCGCCAACATCTGGTCGGCACCTCACAAGTGAGGTCCACCTTATATTTTGAGAAACACTGGTCTAATCAATGCGCTAATTCATACAGTATTGATTTCCCCCCATTAAATTCTGTATAGACAAGGTTTGACATACTCTAAATAATTTATAATATTAAAATATAACATGTGCATATGCATATGTTTTCGAGTTAACATTCTGAAATTAGCACTAGTGGTTAAGCAGAACAGGTGTTAAGGCTTGATGGCACCCAGCAGGCTTCTTGACAACAAACAGCTTCAATCCTATACAAAGTCAAGCTGATGGAAAATTTGTCTTATGGCCTACTAGATTCTAAACTAAGGCATCAATTTATTTGCATATATTTTTAAGTATTACATTTTTTGGAAACTGGAATCTTTTCTTATTTTTACAATAAATTAAAATGAACGTTTCCCAGTGGAGCTTCTTGTTTTAATTTCCTTTAATTGGAAATAATTCTCTAATCTTTAAAATAGTTCTCTAAGGGTAAATTCACACAAGGCAGATTTGTTGCTAAAATTTCTGGAATTGTCCCAATTCGTTTAAATAGACATAATAGAAAAAGATGCGTTTGCCACCAAAACAACTACACATAGCAGATACAACTCACCGATTCAGACAATATGTCACTTCAAGTCTGTGTCTCAGTAAGTTAATGTGAGAAGGAGAATAGAAAAATAAAGATGTGGCAGGGTGGGTATGCTCTGCTAATATTTTCAGGTAGTGCAGTGCCTCAGAGCCTGCTAAGGGTGTGTTCACATGTGCTTTGTTTGATCTGTTCATCTGGTCTGTTGTAGGGCCAAAAGGATGGATTAAATAGCAATGGTGGTTTGCCTAATAATGGACAACAATGGGTCCTGAGGGGTCCCTTTGACTATATTAGGGACTGTTGGGTATCCATTGTTTTCTACTTGACATTCCCAGACGAAGAAATTCCATTTGCAGGAGTTTCACATCTGCAATTTCTGATGGACTTGGTGCCAGATGGACACTGGCTCAGATGTGAACATAGGCTAAGTTACTCCATACCAGAGCTAGTGACATTTCCCTCATTACAGTACTCTGACCATAGAAGTAGCCATGAAAATGGTCAGAAAAAGGATGTCTAGGAGAGCCTTGTGGGGTCCCGGTTGAATTTTTTTCAACTAAGGCATGTTTGGCTCAAAAACGTAAAGGAACACTTTTCTAAACCATACATATAGTTGTCACAATCCTGCCCCCATAGATTTTATGACTAGCATATTGCCCAAAAGTAGATAAACACAAAAGTCCAAAATTCAGAAGCCTTAGTGCAAAATCCTTTAAATCTGTGGTCCGGATAATCCTGTAACATGTCCACAATGAAATGGAAACTAAAACTGGGCCTATACATTAGGTGTATATCATCTGAGTTGACCATCAACTGTGTATGGAATCCTCCTGACACACCCCTGATGCTAGGAGATAAACCACTGCCATATGAGCCTACAGTGGCTCTCCCCTCTCTTTGTTCAGCCAAGCCGAGCATGCATGTATGTAAGGATTACCTATTGGCCAAACAAAAAAAATTATCTAAAATGTATGGGCTGCTTATGTTGATATGTATGCCCAGCCTTACATTGTTTAATGGGAGCATGAAATTGCAGCCATCATTTTGTACTATTGCATATCTGTAATTTTAAGAGATTTTCGTTATTTTTATATATTTATATAAAATATCTGAAGACAAATAATAAGTCATTTATCATTGGTTATCTATGTGAACAAATGTGTGAAAAATGGAGAATATCTCAGCCTCATTTGTGGCACCCAATGTATACGAGGCGCAGCTATCCAGCAAAACAATAGTTAAATATTACTGTCAGGAGGCTTGTTAACAATATTTGTGATGGCACCTGTGACCAGAGAAGGGGCCCTCACATAATGCTATTTTTAACCTCCTTCATCCTCACTGGCAGAGCCCACTCTGCAAAAAATATCTTCAGAAAATGGGATTTAATGATTCATGGCAGGGTGACATTTGTGCATGAAGCAAAGGCCTAAACACATACTGACGTCTGGTAACCAAGTAACAGCTCTCGTAGCCTTACATGCTGTACTAGAGGAGAGAAAGGCCTGCACTTAGCATGAATGTGAGGCTGAGGAGTCCACAGAATGGAGCGTGTTACAAAAAGACTATTTAAGGATATTGTCACATGGGCACTTACTGCTCTGCCGTCTTTTAACCAAGGTTCCTCTGCCATGTTTCCCAGCACACATCGGACACTATAAAACCACGGTGGATACCACAAACACTGCCAGCAGTCTACACACAGCGTTAGCCCTAAAGTTGTAAAAATGCACAATCTACTGTGTTCTGTGTTTCAAAATATATTTGGTTGGATTTACATAGAGACAAAGAAAGTGGTTGAGAACTGTCATAGAGCAAGATGGTTAAAATGAACAAAAAGCTCTAAAAAATTTTATGTGTGAATAAGAATTAAGAGTTCAACATAAAATAAAATGACATATAACATCTGGCCACTGTATTATTGTACATGCACAATACTACACTACAGATATCCCATGTGAAAGCAGCCTAAATATCTAACAGAAATATCTCAAAGAATTTCCCAACAGGGAAATTCAGCAGCGTATTTTCCTGAAACCTTGAAATTAGGTGTATCTACAGCAGCAAACCTGCAGGGATCACCCTGGGTCTCTCTCTGCTTGTAGTCTTTATATTGCAAAGGTTAAAACTGCTGGTAAAAACCACAGTGATGACCCATGTAGCGGGCCACAGCGCTTTTCACAGAAAGTCCACAGAGGTTTCTGCTTCCATTATACCTATAGGGAAACTGCCGGCATTTCCATAGGTATAATTGACATGCTGCAATTTCCAAACCTGCAACAGGTTTGGAAATTGCAGCATTTCCGCTGCACGTATTTTTCTGCAGTGTGTGGATGGGATTTGCTCAGCCTAACCATGGCATTTACAACGTTTACTACACGTGGAGCCCAGGCCTAATAGTTCACAAGCTGGCGATGAAAACCTACAAGTCATTCTGTATGGCAGGGACTTATTTTTTGCAACATGCAGATAAGATTTGGAGAATGCCCAGTGAGGCTTAACCATTTATTTATTTTATTATTTATTTGACTTACTTATATAAGTGAGCCAAATAAATAAAAAATAAACCATAAGGTGCCAATCACACACTTACGTGTAGTGCACCATGCTAGCTAACAGCCTATTGGTGACTCCATAATTCTTATTTCAGGCATGCTGTCCAGCACCTAACAAAGTACCGAGTCGCTATACTAAAAGAAATGTATCACCAATTTTTTAATTTATTCATTACAATCAGAGAGTGAAATCTATCACTTTAATCTGATGAGTTTTTTTTTATATACTGTAGAGTTTTTTTTTTTTCTACTTTATGTATATGATTATGGGAGCTGCCATGTTGCCTGAGCTTCTCCTCTATTTTGTAAACAGCATTTAGTGATATGCTTTACAGCATAATTATGTCCATAGACAGCAATAGTTGACTCATTGAGGTCTATAAGAGAGTTTTCTAGGCATGCTGTATGCAGGGAGGTGGAGAAGATAAACTGTGACATCATCTATTGTCAGAAGTGGATGCAATGATTGGTCACTAATGGTGTTATCTGTACAGGTGTTATCTTCTATTGTAATTCTGTCCATCTTGTTTTTTATGTACAGTAAATGAGTTTACTACTGCAAAGTAAATCCATACAAAATTGCCAAGTGTCAGTCTATTATTAGGCTTATTGGCCAAATTGAAAATTATAGTGCCTTTTTAAAATATAGATAGGAAATGGAAAATTAAAAATAAAATCAACAAAAATAGTTTCACACAGAAATGTGATTAAAAAACAGGCAACTTTTTGTGACACATTTCCATTCGAAACAATTAACTAAAAAAGACATCATAATAAAACATATTACTGAAAAAAGGCTATACTTATCTGACGCACGGTGAAGCAGTACTACACTGTTCTCAAGGTTACACAACCCTGCATTCACATGACCGAGTTTCAGCCGTGAAACATGGTCTGTGTGTTGGCTGGATTTACCAGCCTGAACAGTATGCTGGGAGACGGACTCCTAACATAATAGTTATCTATGCTGCTAGGAGTCCTTACCTCCCAGCTACATACTGTCCCTTACTTATCAGATTAAGGTTGTTACAGCCCTTCTTTTGAAGATGACCAGGCAACAATTCTGCAGTATAGTGAACTATAGAAGTTTCACACATTGGTGTCAAAGGATCAGAACCTAGAAGTTTATATAAAGTTTATAGGCCTGGGTGAATATGTATGTAAGTAAGTCCATGTATTATATTTCATGTAGAATATGATATCAGGCTAGAGGTACAAAAAATCCAAAAAGTAATTTTTAATGTGGGTTATTTAGAGGTCATTGCGAGTACTGAGCAGTAAAACTGGAGCAGTATAAATAGCATCAGGCCAGTGACCAGGTGCCCTTCCTGTGGACACGTCTATTGTACTTTTTGACTTTCCTTCTATTTTGTGAATTAAAATATGATTCACTTCCCTTGACGGTTCTAAAATAGAAGGTCTAATGATATATTCTACCTTTCCGCTAACCACTGTAATTCCCTTGCAGACCAGATCACCAACACTCGCCGGATTAATATCTCCAAAACTCTTCATCAGTTAAGCAATTCACCGTCATCCATGTTTCACTGCCATCCTATCAGTGCCCCAAATCACACAGTCATCAGCTATAGTGTCCGCTCATGGATAGTATCCATACAACTATGTAGAATATATGATATTATTCATATATATCATATATGAATTCTATTATTATGATCATCATTTCTGTTATCCTAGTTATTATCCTATTATCTATTGTCCACGTTTTGTTTTAACCTTTTATCTGTTAATTATTTAATGTATACACACATTTTTTTTTTAATTCAGGTTTTGGGGTTTTTTCCCCCCAAACATGTAGAAAACAGTATAAAGATATAGCACATATAACCATAACCCCATTTCTGAGACGTACCTATTAGGAGAACGGACAAGGATGCCAACAATTGTCACCCTGCATTATATAGGGGCGTATAGTTATAGAAAGAGTCAAATCCATCCACCTTATCTGGAGGAATGGGGTCAACGGGATCAGATAGGAAAAACATTTTGCATGTTTTGGTTTGTATCAATTGTTTTCTCCTTTTGAACATTTGACTTAACTTTCTGGATTTCTTGTAAATAACTTCTCTATTTATATAGCATTTTATTATTCTGAGATCCTTTGAAGGTCCATGTCTTGTGTGTGTATAAAGCGTGTGTGAATTTTCAGTTTCTTGTATAACACCATGTCTGAAGAAGAGAGCTAGTACTCTCAAAAGCTTACTATCAAATATACTCAGTTAGCCTCTAAAAGGTATCACCTGATTTCTTCACTCTTCCACTAGTTACATCTAAGGCTAAGTTCACCCTAGTGTTATCTTTTAGGTTCATCTGATAAGGTGAATGTACATGTTATTTCACCCAATAAATATGTGACATAATCACATTCTTGGCATTAATGGCTAAGTCTGGCAAAGATGAACTCAATTGGTTAACTAAATAAGACAAGTTTGACAGATCTTACGACATTTGAATTTTTTCCTTAGATCACAATTGAAGGGGTTATCCCAATACAGACACTTAGCCCCTATCCACAGGATAGGGAATAAGTGTCACATTGCTGGGGGCCCGACCGCTGGGTCCGCCAGCAATCAGAAGAATGAGGGACTGACAGTCACCCTACATCCTCCCTGTGAATGAAGCAGCAGTACATTGGTATGACCAGCACTCCATTCACTGCTATAAGAAGAGACTGCAGTTCCAGAGACTCAGTGGCAGAGTTATCTATCTAGGAGTTGCAGAAATTGTGACCGGGCCCCTGATTCACTGGGGCCCAAAGACCTCTCTCACCACACTAACACTAATTTTTATTTCTTGGATCTCCTTTGATCTCTGTCAGTCTATGTATCAGAAATCCTTCTCTCCTGCTCTCTACACTGAGATTTCTAATACACAGGATGCCCTCAATGTCCCCTACCCTGTCAGGAAATCATTATCCTCTTAATGCCCAAAGTAGCAGTAGTTGCTGACACCATGCATCAAAACTCTTGGTACAATATGCATGAGGTCTAAAAGCAAGATCACCTGTCCACTTGAGCATAACAATGTACAGTAGAGGACTGTGTGTACATGTGAAATAGTTACAGAGCCTGATGGATACATTCAGTGACGTATATGTACTAGGTACATAATGAACACTGAGCCACACGCTTCCATTTATTTCCACCCTATCAATCCACCAGTACATTATTAACAGGACTTCATAATAAGATGGAGCTATTAGATAAAGATGTATCATATAGTATGGAGACATGTCAGACATACATTGCAGAAATAATCATCACATCTTACAATGTGAAAATGTTCACATTCGGGGACAATATTTTATGCATGACAAATGTATGACACAGACTTTTAGGTAGATGGAGGGTGCAGAGTATACTGAGAGCTATGCAGGGAGCTGATAACATAAGAAATAGCTTAACCACCAGAAAAAAATACATTGTAACAAATACTGCAGGCCAGCAGACCAACACCTGTACTGTTCCATGTATTCTACACTTGCAATAGAATCTCCAGTGCAACCAAGCAAATATCTATAGCAACCCAGTGAAATGCAAAGTGATCTCATTTGCCATGTATCTAGGGCTCATTACATGCAAATGAGCTCCGGCATGTGTCGCAGAGATGTGCAGAAATAGCAGGCCTGTTAGTGCAGGGAAGCAAGCTCCATCGTCTTAGGAAAATTGACTACGGCTGTCCAGATAAGCCTGTCACTTTGTACCTTAGCACAACGGTTTCCAATACTAACAGTACATCAGCAAAGCACTTCAAGATTAATTACATTTACAAAATTATACCTAGCTCATTTTTCACATATAATATATCAAGATAACACTAACATACTGTAACTCTATTTATCCTATCATCTATCTATCTATCTAATTATCTAGTATCTATCTATTTATCCTATCATCTATCTATCTACCGATCATCTATCTATCTAATTATCTAGTATCTATCTATCTATCTATTTTTGCACAGTATCTACTATCTATCTGTCTATCTATCTACCGATCATCTATCTATTTATCTAATATCTATCTATCTGTCTGTCTATCTATCTGTCTATCTATCTATCTTTGCACAGTATCTACTATCTATCTGTCTATCTATCTACTGATCATCTATCTATCTATCTAATATCTATCTACTGTCTGTCTGTCTATCTGTCTGTCTATCTATCTATCTTTGCACAGTATCTACTATCTATCTGTCTATCTATCTACTGATCATCTATCTATCTAATATCTATCTATCTGTCTGTCTGTCTATCTGTCTATCTATCTATCTATCTATCTATCTATCTATCTTTGCACAGTATCTACTATCTATCTATCTATACAAAGAAGTGAGGCATCACTTAAATTGGAAAAAGGCAAAGGGTGTATTTATTCCATAAGTGCTATGTTTTAGTCCACTGACAAATATGGGACCCTCTCTGCATGACAAAGGTCCCACATTTGTCAGTGGACTGAAACATAGCATTTAATATATCCTTGTATTATATCCTGAAGGATTTGTCCTTTAACCCCATGAGATAGCTTTTGTTTACACAGTGCTGCTCTAGATTTTTTCTATAGTTTCAAGATTCTTCACATAATGGAACCAAAAACCATGGGTGATAAACTAAGTACACCCCATGAATCCTTAGCTTGTAGAGCCACCTTTAGCGGAAATAACTTGACATAATAGTTTTTTGTATGACTTTATCAGTTTCTCACATTGTTCTGGAGGAATTGTGACCCATTCTTCTTTACAGCACTGCTTCAGTTCTTTGAGGCTTGTGGGCATTAATTTATACAGCATTTCAATAAGGTTGAGGCCTGAACTTTGACTAAGCCATTGCAATTCCTTGATTTTCTTTTTTTCAGCTATTCTGTTAAGAATTAGAGCCTATAAAGTCTTATGCAATGCTTGGGGTTTTGCAATTTATTTTGTATTGTATGGTCTGACCTTGGAGTGAATTTGCTGAGACATCCATTCCTGGGAAGAGTGTCGGCTGCCTCGAATGTTTTCCACTTGTGAATAATCTTTATCACTTCAAAATGTTTGGAAATGGTATTATAGCCATTACTGATGTCGTTTCTCCTTGGATTTGTTTTACAATACAATTGAATGCTCCAGACCAGTAAACTGCCAAAACATCTGCTGTTATAAAGGTGGTCATACTTGCTGCTGATGAATTAAGCAAGTACATCTGATTACCAACACATGTCTGCTACTTCCTCTTAATTCCTATGGAAGCAGTAAGGGTATACCTAATTGTTCATACACTGCTTCTGTATTTTGCCCTACATTTTGTTAAATAATGACATTGTATAATTTGTCATGTGTTATTGGCCATCTGAAGTTGTGTTTATCTAATTTCAAGACCTTCAAAAGACCAGATTTTTTATCATGCCCCCATCCAAAAAGTTAATGTGTTATTATTTCGATTACAAGAAAGTTTATCAGGTTGGGCTTGATTATAAGGGATACAATGTTTTTTGGGGGAATGATGGACTGTATAGTCTATAAGTGTTTAAAGTAAAGCAAGCCATACATTTTAGATAGCTGCTAACTAAATGCTTGTTAGGCTGACAGATATTTCATGTATGTGTTCTCAGTACAGATAGGGGAGTAAGTCACTGTTAGCCAGTTATCTCCCTTAAGAACAAAATGATAAGGCATTTTGAAAACCAGCTTGGACTACCCTTCCTCCTTCTGATATCTTCTGTTAGGGGAAAGTCGGAATATCCCCCAATATACCTTAGATGATTGCCTGGTCCCACAAAAATTGGACTCAGACAATATTCATGTAATGTAACTGTTGGGCATATTTACTAATCCTGGCTAAAATTTAGACAACCTTACCTTAGACACTCTTAAAATGCATAGATTTATTACAGTGGCTGATGCTGATTGATAGATATGGTACATATCACATTTAAACTGTCTAGTCTAAAGTTATACCACCTCTTAGTGGGCATACTTTCTTCCAAAAGTCAGTCTTTTGGCATATTTCAGGTACTTATTGCTGCATCTTAAGCCACACCCTTCAACCTAGGCCACTCCACCTTACCTTAGTTGGGAATATTGGTTTAAAACTAGATGTGAAATTTTGCGTCAGAAATGGACCAACAAATAAATCCAACAGAATTCTTTCAAAAGCACAACAGTGAATGTGCTAGTAAGGATAGTTCAGGGGAGATATAAGTGAGTGATGGAAGAATTAGCCAGTGATGCCAGTAACAATTGATATAGCAGACAGCCTTGGACATGACAGTATAGGCAAAAAAGGTACGAAATTATACAAGCATATATGTAGAGTTTTAATTAAACTCTCTGGACACTCTTAATACGGCATCCACTATACAAATTGTAAGTATTTAATATCCATTGTGTCTATTACAATATAAATTGTATCCAAATGTCTGTCAAGTGGATAAAAGGAACATGTAGCTCTGGAAGAGATATTCACATATTAAATGCCCCTCTTTGGCCAATTGAAATACTTCAACTGTTACAAAAATAATGGCCTAGATGAAGCAATGTAATTAAAATGACACTTCGTCCAATAAATGAAATATTTGAAGATGGCCGGAATCTGTGGAAGAGAAATGTGCTACAGCTTAAGAGGCAATTCTCAGGCTCAATCCTTAAATTTATATGTCAGTGCAGAGTAATGCTGACTGACAATTCTTACTTACACACAAACTTTCAGCTTTTGTTACAGTTACTTTTGCTTTTAGTGAAATTTATGACATATGACAGGGCAGCTAATGAAGTATCTATATTCATATAAACTTGAAGTGTCCATATACGTACACTAAATAGAATGATTTATCTCACTTCTAATTTTAGATTATTTTTGTCTTATTCGTCATAGTTTCAGGTGTATCTTAGGACTGGAATCCTATGTAGCCTCTAAATTAAAGGGATTCTGCAAGACTAGATATTGATGGCTTCATTAGGATAGGTCATCAATATAAAATTGGTGGCATTCCTAAAGATCATTTCATCTTTAGTTAGCTACATTTTTGAAATAGTTTGTAATAGTCAATATGAAAATATGGAAAAATATGAGATGCTAAAATAAAAATTATGATTATAATTATTATTAAATGAAATAGCAATATTTCTGAAGGTAACATCCTTCCAAGGTTAGGGCATACTATATCATAATGGTCTGGATATATGCCAAGAGGTTATTCTTATGCCATACATCAGGCAAGTATGTGTTGGCATACCACTTTTTTATTATGTTAGAAATCCTATGCTTTACAGTAACAGAGCATTCTATAATAGGTGATAGAGAGATACCTGTAGATAGAAGATAGATAGATAGATAGATAGATATGCAGCGGGAGAAAATGGGAATTTGCAACTGTATGGCATACAGTTCGATACATTTGGACACTCAGTCTTGCATATATGTCACGAGATTTTCCTGGCATATACATCAGACATGCAGACTAAATGCAACGATGAACAGAACCTAAACTGTGTTCTGTATGGATAAAGGGTTCCTTCCTTTGGTGAGCCCAATGAACACCAATGATGGGAACACAACTGATTTAGTTGTAGTTGGTATTTGTGGCAGTGAAGGTCACACCCTTGTGTGCTCATTATATTAGGCCTTATCAAAAACTCAAAGCTTACTACGCAAGTCTGTAATTTGTGTGTGCTCACTGGTGGACCATAGGCATGACCACTTGTAAATGAGGCTATTTCAACAGTAACATCCATTTTCAGATTTGATTAAACTACACAGTTTCACATTAAAGTGTTACTGTCTTTTAATAGGTCATTAGACATAGGACTATTTCTGGCCATTATATGACTGTATTCAGCATTTTCACCCGTTGTAATCATCAACAGACTCTAATTCTCTAAATCTCAAATTCTCAGTTTTCCCTTTTAGGTAGAGATTAGCTACATATATACTGTACACATAGCAAAGATGAAATCATGCTCTACAATGACTCTATAGCGCTCTATCAGAAGCAGCAATACAGTAGTATTAAGCAGTGTAAGCTGTAAATTCAGCACTGTGGCAAGATACAAAACTTACTAGAGCCAGAAGCAGAGTCTATGTGTGTCGCTGCCTCTCTATCACTCTGCAGCGGCTCCCTCCTCCCCCCTCCCTTCTTTGTAGACTTCTATGGGCAGCATGTAACCTGATCCCACAGTGAACTAAAAGTTAAATTTATTTTTCTTTCTCCAGATTGATTTAGCAGAGTATTCAGAGTTTAGGAAGCGGGAAGGGGGAGTGGCGGAGAGGGGAGCCTGATAAGTGGAGAAGGAGGCAATTTTTTTTAAGCAAATGATATTCTAAAGTTTCTTATATTCACATGTAATGCATTTTTCAGGTTGAAGCTTTGCATAGGTAAACAACAGTTTCTCATAACATTTTAATCCATCATCCTGTGCCGTACTGGCAGCTTCATGTTGTGTAGTGTAGTCAAAGAAACTATCAGATGCTATTTAATTACCAGAATTAAGACTTTGTTTTACTTGATTGTAGTCAACAAGCAGTAGTAGAAACACGCAGGGTATGGTACACTTACCAAAATTATTACTACTACTACTTATTTAGCCATTTATGTATCACTCTCTCATATACAACTCATACAGTAAATTACAGATATTTTAATCTTTGAATATTTTTTGGTGGCTCTAACCAAAACTGTGTGTTCTAAGGGTTAAACTCACCTGCCAGTGGTTTTCAGAGCCTCTCCGACCTCATAAAGAGCTGGTGATCTCTCCAGCTTTTCAGCAGCTAATAATACACTGGCTGATTCTCTGCCCACAGGGAGATTGTCATCCATGCTAAAGTTTGACATTTTACACTTTAAGTAAGCGTAGCCAGCAGCAAAGGGAAAAAAAAAAGCAGCTGAGAGACAGATTCGTCTTATTAAAAGAAGATGTCACCAAAAGAGCAAGTCAACAAATATTCCACTGCTGTCCAGACACAGCCTGCAAAGAAGACTTGGGTAAGAGGGTGTTACTGGCCTTTTGTTTTGGTACCAATCAATGTGTTAATTATCATTAGTAGTTTATAATACACCAATGAATGTCCAATTAAGGCTTTGTTCACATAATGCACATTTGGTTGCATTTTTTTCCTAGTACACAAGGAGTGGATGTTTAACAGAAAAGAAGTATCAAAGAGAGTCTTGTACTGCACCTTGTTTTTGGATGCCATGATAGTTCTGGCTAAAAAGATGAAAGCAAAAATTTGCCAGACCTGTACTGTGTGAAGGTCAAAGAGCAATTCTATCCTATGATGCTTGTACATGGATAGGAAGATTTAGAAGACATACCCTATAAATGGTTTTTTGCATAGTCCAAACCCTGATTCACCTCTGCAAAGCACCAAACCCAATTGTCTGAACAAAACTCAGAATGAAATGTTTGGGTCCCCTTCATAGTCCCCACTCTCTGATCCACTGACCATTTCTGGAATATGCTTTACATTCTTATATACATTAAGACCTGACCTTCAAGGGATAGCTGCTTCTTAGTCAAACGGAAAAGAAATACTGAATTTGTTCAAGTTATGTCTATTCTATCATGAAATATTATCAAATGTTCTCCTTTGACCCATACCTGGAGTAAATGTGCATCTGAGAGCTATAATTATTATATAGTGTCATCCGTGCGGTGCAGACAATGCCTTGTACAGTAACTTGAGCATATTGGACCCTAATACACAATCTGTGAGGCTGGCTTCACACAGCTGAATTTAGGCAGGGAAAGTTAGCCTATGTATTGGCCAGGTTTGCTGACTAGAACCCAGCTCAACTGAACTGAAATTCTCACCTTAGTTCAGCTGGGCTGTGTTCAAGCAGGTCATTTATACTGGTGTGAAATAAAAAAAAGCCTTTTGACCCCCTCAGGTCTATGTGCACCTTCTGTGTCTTCCATTTTTACGTCTGTGCAAAACATATAATACTCAACATGCCTGACCATTTTTCCCCTGACATCTGCCATCAGAAGAAAATAAATACTTCAACATATAAATTAGATAGTGGTCAGCCTGTCCCGACAAAAGTAAAAGAGGACCTATAACCATGTCATGTCAGAAAAGCCCAATGACATACATTATCTGTCACTTCTGTCTGAGCATTTTGGTGTTTTGTTTACTCAAACCTATTCAGCCATTCCAAAGATATAAGCCCTATTAGTGTTGATGCAAATTAGGCTACACTAGCCAAGTGGGTGGTTACTCTGTGGTTTTTCTGGATCGGGGTATCCACATGCTGTATGTCATGCACTGTTACCACTCTTTAGGCTAGTATACTCTAATTTGGATTAACACTAAAAGGGCTTATATCTTTGGATGGCTGAACATACTTGGATAAACAAAATGTCAAATTGCTCAGGCTTTATTCACAGCATGACTCGCGTTCCATTAAGGATTCTACCCCCTTCCCCCCGTTCCGCTTGAAAAATGCGGAGAGAGAAGTCTCCACATTTTTCGGGCGGAAACCCGACAGACCCCTTTCTAGTCTAAGGGGTCCGTGGGTTTCCACGGGTAACCGCTTTCTAAGTGGGTTGGTTTTACATTTTTCGGGTTCCCAAGCAGACCCGAAGAACGGAAACCTGGGTGCATGTGTAAACCTAGCGTCAGGGTGACAGTGGCTATCATGTAAGGTATTTCTTTGGGTTTCTCAGACATGGTGACAGGTTCTCATTAAACACTTCAATGCAAGCTATAGCTTCCTACTTTTTATATAAGGGAAACCTATTATTTCACAATATATAGCCTTCCTTTCCCTGGATATCAATTGCCATAAGTTCTGTGACATAAAACATGTTGTCACCGTTTAACAGCTTCTCCGCATTTATACAGGTTACTAAGATTAGTCCGAGTAAAGCTTTCTGTATTACTCATCTTTACAGAGGCCTGGGCGCCACACAAATGGCTACTTCGTCTTCATGTACAGAGAATCAGGCAATTGATTCAATAACCTTTAAAGGACACTGTTACCGAATGGAGATGAACAGAGATAAAGATTCTTAATGAAGGAGGACAAAATGACTGTAAATCAGCTTGTTAGAGACACACAAATGAATCGGATCCTGGAGTCAACTGATCCTGTCCACGTTAGGACTCGTATAATTGATATCAGCTTTTAATTCTGTGTAAAGAGGATTCTGAATTATGGCTTTAATTGATGTTGGAGATGTCAGGGATGCTCCGTACATGAAGTCTGCAGCACAGCTTATAGCTTTAATGGTTTCCACTAAATATAGAAAGTTTACCTTACCACTGAGCGGGTCAGAAGACCTTCCAATATAACAGTCCATCCAATACGTGATGTAGTAAAGAATGAAATTAATTGGGAATATAATTAGGGAGTCTATTGAAATGTTCTTTAGATATAGATACATTAAAAGGGGTTTTTTTTTAACCTATTTTGGCTACATATATGTATAAGGTGGTCACTCACCAGAATTATTGGCCTTATGACTAGTAGGTCTCTGGCCCCAATGTTATTGCTTACATTTTCATTGCTACAGTTTCCTGCAGCCCAAAGTAAAGTGGTCCTTGGGTATGGATTCTGTCACCTTCTCAGGTCTGTAGGGCTAAATAGAGTCTAACACAACCAAAACTGCTTTCATCCATTTATATGCTGTTATACTAGGCTACTATGCTATCGTGCACTTCTTTCCTGTGTGCACTTCTGATTCAGAGAAATTAAACTATTACTCCATACACAAATGAGTTGTTTGGTACACCCGGGGCTTGACCACACCTGCTAGAGCACCCATTTTCATTTGTGATTGTCACCCTAGGCTAAGGCCCCACATAGCAAAACGTAGCTAAAGAACACTGTGGAAAAACAAAGCGAAAACGCATTGCATTTTTTTCCACAGCATTTTTGATTGATTTTAGCTGTGTTTTTCTTCTCCTATTAAATTTATAGGGAAAAGTAAATTCCTCATCAGCAAGATTGCACATTGACACAAGAAAGGTATGTGCATTATATGAGTAATGGCCCCTACAACAGCATATAAGTGGTGTATATACTATATATGTTGCCTATTCAATACAGAATACAATATAAACTTATCACCCTCATCCACAAGGCTCTCCATAATGCTGCACCTCCCTACATTTCTTCCCTCATCTCTGTCTATCGCCCAACTCGTGCTCTCCGCTCACTCAATCACCTAAGACTAACATCCTCTATTATCAGAACCTCCCACGCTCGTATCCAAGACTTCTCCCGAGTTGCACCACTTCTCTGGAATGTTCTACAATAAGATTAACTCCTAATTTCTACAGCTTCAAGCGCAAACTAAAGGCACATCTTTTCAGACAGGCCTATCACAACTCCTAATGTAGTTAGAATCCCTAAAATGAACCCTCCTCTGATCACGCTTCCGCATTACCCCACATGATACGATGCCATTTCAGACTAACTTTATATGTCCAGACACCATCTGCACATTAAAGAACATGGCTCATACAGCTTTATATATGTGTTATGAAAGTCACCTCTATCACAGAAACGGCCAGACCACTGTATAAGCAATGCTACTTCCGATGCCGCCCCTGCTACCTCTTGTGTCACCCCCTCTACCTCATAGATTGTAAGCTCTTGCGAGCAGGGCCCTCGGTCCCATTGTGTGAATTGACTATTTCTTTGTAATGTATCTTTTTGTCTGTACTTGAACCCTACAAATTGTGCGGTGCTGTGGAATATGTTGGCGCTATATAAATAAACTGTAATGTAATGTAATATATATAGTGGTGTGTGTATGTATATATATATATATATATATATATATATATATATATATGATATGTGTGTCCTCACAAAACATATGCAGCATGCCTGCCTGTCTCACCAGCTACCTGTACAAGGATATACATTCATTTTGGAAAATTCCACCAGTACAATATACATACTGGTGATACAATCTTCACACTAGTACATACAGTGCTGGCCAAAAGTATTGGCACCCCTGCAATTCTGTCAGATAATACTCAATTTCTTCCAGAAAATGATTGCAATCACAAATGCTTTGGTAATAATATTTTCATTTAATTTGTCTTCAATGGAAAACCACAAAAAGAATTGTCAAAAAGCCAAATTGGATATAATTCCACACCAAACATAAAAAAGGGGGTGGACAAAAGTATTGGCACCCTTTGAAAAATCATGTGATGCTTCTCTAATTTGTGTAATTAACAGCACCTGTTACTTACCTGTGGCACATAACAGGTGGTGGCAATAACTAAATCACACTTGCAGCCAGTTGAAATGGATTAAAGTTGACTCAACCTCTGTCCTGTGTCCTTGTGTGTACCACATTGAGCATGGAGAAAAGAAAGAAGACCAAAGAACTGTCTGAGGACTTGAGAAGCAAAATTGTGAGGAAGCATGAGCAATCTCAAGGCTACAAGTCCATCTCCAAAGACCTGAATGTTCCTGTGTCTACCGTGCGCAGTGTCATCAAGAAGTTTAAAGCCCATGGCACTGTGGCTAACCTCCCTAGATGTGGACGGAAAAGAAAAATTGACGAGAGATTTCAATGAAAGATTGTGCGAATGGTGGCTAAAGAACCTCGACTAACATCCAAACAAGTTCTAGGTGCCCTGCAGTCCGAGGGTACAACATTGTCAACCCGTACTATCCGTCGGCGTCTGAATGAAAAGGGACTCTATGGTAGGATACCCAGGAAGACCCCACTTATGACCCAGAGACATAAAAAAAGCCAGGCTGGAGTTTGCCAAAACTTACCTGAGAAAGCCAAAAACTTTTTGGAAGAATGTTCTCTGGTCAGATGAGACAAAAGTAGAGCTTTTTGGGAAAAAGCATCAACATAGAGTTTACAGGAAAAAAAAAGAGGCCTTCAAAGAAAAGAACACGGTCCCTACAGTCAAACATGGCGGAGGTTCCTAGATGTTTTGGGGTTGCTTTGCTGCCTCTGGCACTGGACTGCTTGACCGTGTGCATGGCATTATGAAGTCTGAAGACTACCAACAAATTTTGCAGCATAATGTAGGGCCCAGTGTGAGAAAGCTGGGTCTCCCTCAGAGGTCATGGGTCTTCCAGCAGGACAATGACCCAAAACACACTTCAAAAAGCACTAGAAAATGGTTTGAGAGAAAGCACTGGAGACTTCTAAAGTGGCCAGCAATGAGTCCAGACCTGAATCCCATAGAACACCTGTGGGGAGATCTCAAAATGGCAGTTTGGAGAAGGCACCCTTCAAATCTCAGGGACCTGGAGAAATTTGCCAAAGAAGAATGGTCTAAAATTCCAGCAGAGCATTGTAAGAAACTCATTGATGGTTACCGGAAGCGGTTGTTCGCAGTTATTTTTTCTAAAGGTTGTGCTACCAAGTATTAGGCTGAGGGTGCCAATACTTTTGTCCGGCCCATTTTTGGAGTTTTGTGTAAAATGATCAATGATTTGACTTTTTTTTCATTCTCTTTTGTGTTTTTTCATTGCAAGCAAAATAAATGAAGATATTATTACCAAAGCATTTGTGATTGCAATCATTTTCTGGAAGAAATTGAGTATTATCTGACAGAATTGCAGGGGTGCCAATACTTTTAGCCAGCACTGTATATATATGGCAGTAACATAACATGGCAAAATACAACATAACAGCAGGCCCAACTGTAAGTCATAGCAACAATCAAAAGAATTCTTGAGATGGAGGTGTGGCATCCCCGAGCTGGCTATGGCTGGGCTGAGGGTGATCTCTGTGCATTGTATTATTTCCTGTTGCTTCATAGCCTGTGTGACATAGCAGGGGGTCCTGAGTCTCACACAACACAGCGCCACCTAGTGAGCCTCACACATGCATTACACCTCCCATAGGATTGAATAGTAACCAAATGTCCAATGGGAGGACATCGCCTGGGAAAAGGGGAGGAGTCAGCTGATCACTGGGTCCCCATGGTAACACCCCTGCAGGAAGGTCCTGCGTGTGAGGAGTTAGAAGTGTGGAGTGTTAGGAGGAGGAGGTGAGGAGATAAGTGTGATGTCCTGTGAAGAAAGCAGTGAGTTTAGTGTAGGAATCTCAAGTCCTAGACAGGCCCAGGAAGGTTGGAGAGCTGACATACTCCAGCTATTCAGAAGATCCTGTCCCCTGTCTGCCTAGCCATCGCCCTGAAGGAAGTCAAGCATCATTATCTTGTCAGCATGAGACTGTGGAGAGAACATTCTGGAACACGTGCTCCATAGCCAGTATCACAGGATCCAGGGGCTAAGGCCAGACCTGTGGAATATCCTGCCACCCTGACTATTGCACCCCGAAACTCTGAGCTATCAGGACCACATAACGTGAGTGGGGAATATTATGTGCTAGTATCATGGTGGGCATCCTCCTATGAGCCAAATAGGAGCCCAGACGCACCTTAGGGCTGTAACACTGAAGTATAAGGGGCTAGGAACACCTTTCATCAAGTCTACCCTGCACCCCAGGACTTTGCTGTGTCACCAGGCGTACCCCGTTGTTTTGTATTGAAGAAACTGTTTAAGCATTTGTGCCTCCACACCCATGGAAGTAAAAGTTCAACTTTACAACCGTTTCTGTGTCTGACTCTGCACCGACAACATCAGGGCTCCCCAAACACCACCAGTCGGCACAGTATAGGGGAAGCGCCCCGGGGGGAACAATCACCACCAACATTTGTGCAGCCCCCTCATCACCGGTACCAGTGGTGGTAACGTGGGACAGCACCAGCGCTGCGCCCTCGTGCCCAGAGACCGTGACAAGTCTGCGCTGTTTGCACCCCGCAATCCCAACTGCAGCGTTACCTTCCATCTGGTCACCGCAAGAAAAACTGGCGTCACGAACAGGATACGGGTGTGTGCCATTTTGAGAAAGTCGCCACGAAAAGTGCGCCAAATTGTCTCCAGAGCATCGGTCTTTATTGTGGACTTTGCTAAGATCAAGTTTATTCCCTGAGAGTGCTTGCCACAAAGAGGGGGGAGCCCTATACCCCTGAAGTAAGCCCTAAAGACTGTCCTCTCAGTGTGTTACAGCCCTGGAAGAGTTAAAACGCCCAGGACTTGTTTGCTGCGCCACATCGCTGTGTAAGAACGCCCACAAAGGGTTAACTGTACCTTGCAAAAGTGCGGGAGATTTTTAGCACTGCCCATGAGGCCAGGAGACCCATCTGCCGCCATCTTAGGAGAGCCCAGAATGCTGAGCGCAATGCTCCAGCGCACCCATACAAGAAAGTGAAAGGCGAACGTGCCAGCGCCATTTCTGACTCTCCGGTGCCGCATCACCGTCCCTGCTGTGCACCGCTGATCTCTGGTCCACGCTGCAGTTGCTGTCAGTGAGTACTGTGCCTCCCTGTCCTTGTCTTCAGTCCTCCCATGGCCCCAGCGAGTGTTTTCCGTGTACAGTGTCCGTGGGGAGTGCTACCATTAAAGAGGGGGAGCACACCGTCAGCCTGCATCACAGTGACTCTGTTAATAGCTACAGCATTCTTAAAGGGACAGCATTCCAAGTTGTAGTCTCCATTCCCTGCCAGCAAGCAGTTGATTTTCTTAAAGAGACGGCGACCTAATTTCAGTCATACCTGCAAACAACATGACTGAGCAAAGTGACATTGTGCCATCTGTTTCTAGTGATCCAGCAGTGCCCATGGCGAGCAGCCTACCATTCTCCATGCCATTTTACCCTGGCGCACCATGGCTGCCGCGCTACAAAGGGGAGGCGCATACCCTCAGGGACTTTCGTGAGAAGATGCTGTCTCTCTTCCAGTTCTATCCTCTGAATACAGAACAGCAGATACAGATCCTGCTGGGCCAGCTTGAGGGTGCTGCAGATAGGGAGGTCAAATCCTGGCCTGCCTCTGACAAAAGAACCCCTGGGCAAATTCTGGACAAACTCCAGGTGAACTTTGACGTGCAATCTGTCTCCGAGGTAAAGATGCGCTTCTTTTCCAGACGACAACTACCTGGTGAGACCCTGCGGGACTATGCTTTATCCCTCCAAGAGGCGTTCAGAGCTGTGGTGCAAGTGGATCCACGTGAAAATGTGGACTCTGATAAAATCTTGCTTGACCGCTTCATAGAAGGGGCGGGTACCACATTGCTCCAGAGTCAGTTGCGAATGCTTGCTGCACAACATCCCAGCATCACGTTTGCTGACTTCAAGGCCCTTGCCATCCAGGTCTTGGGACAGGAGCAGCCCCAGCCGAGCCCAGTCATCTGTGCTCCCTCACCTGGACCCTCAACAAGCATTGCTCCAGTTGTCCTGCCACTACCTCTGGGTACCTCACCTGCTGCCCAAACTGCGCAGACTACACCAGCAGACTCCAGAGATGACCTTCTGGCCCGAGTGGATCATCTGACCCGTGCCATGGAACAGATCACCGTCCGTCTAGATCGTCTGACCCAGCCGTCTTCATCGTCCAGTGATCCTTTGCGAAGTCTCAACATCTCACCTGAGTCGCCACCCAGACGTCCGTCTTCAGTGAAACCTCCGCAGAGTGAGAGGCCATACTGTACCTATTGCCATAGATATGGACACACCAGGCCTCAGTGTTTTCAGTTAAACGGGCCACCCCCGAGGCAGCGGGCCGCCCCTCGGGAGGAAAGAAGAAGGGCCCAGGTGAATCTTCAGTGCCATTGTCACGCTTCGTCTCAGCCTGCCCACACATCACAATCCGGGTGAACGGCGTCCCTCTGACAGCGTTGGTGGACACTGGATCTCAGGTAACAACCCTGCGCAAGCAGGTGTTCCTTGAACATTGGGACTTAGATGTGTTGAATAGAACACCTGACACATGGATAAATCTGTGTGCCAGCAATGGACAGCCCATACCACAGCAGGGTTATTGGGAACCCACTATCCAGATTGGGGACTTGAAACTGCCTAGACAGGGTGTAATTGTCACTGATGTAGAGGATGATAGGTTTGCAGTTGTAATATTAGGCATGAATGTTTTACGCCATTGCTTTGCAGAAGTGTTGGATGCCTTGCATGCCTCTCTCCTTACAGCTTCTCCCAGTGACCAGCAGACCATTCAGCGGGCCATTCGTGTACTCAATGCCCAGCACAAGTTCGCCAACAAACAAGGTGAAATTGGTCGAGTCCGGATCCAAGATACCCGTCCAGTAACCCTACAGCCTGGAACAGAAACTATGGTGTGGTGCCGTGCCCGTCCGGGCATAGAAAATCAGGACTACGAGGCCTTGCTACAACCCATACAGGTAGATGGCCAACCACTTGTCATGGCTGCCCGCAGCCTTGTCACAGTTTCCAATGGACGTGTTCCTGTCCGCTTAGTCAACTTGGGCGATGCTCCAGTGAACCTCCACAAGTTCCACTCTGTGGCCCTGCTACACCGGTTAGCACCAGAAGACATTCTCTCTGGTGATTCTACCGCCACACAGCGTTCCACCCAAGCTGCTGAGAACATTCAAAATGGAGCCACGAAGTCCTGGTGGGATGAATTGAACGTGGGAGACGCCAATACCCCTATAGAGCACATCAATGGGGTTCGCAATGTGGCCAAGCGTTACCAACAGGCATTCAGCAAACACCCATTGGACTTTGGTAAGACCACGACCATACAACATCGCATTCTGACTGGCAACCACCATCCAATCAAGGAGCGTCACCGTCCAATACCACCAGCGATGTACCAACCGGTGAAAAAGTTGATCCAAGAGATGCGAGATGCTGATGTCATCCGGGAGAGTAACAGCCCCTGGGCAGCCCCGCTAGTCCTTGTCAAGAAGAAAGACGGAACCCTACGATTTTGTGTGGACTATCGTAAACTCAACAACGTCACGCACAAAGACGCATACCCATTGCCGCGGATTGAGGAATCTCTAACGGCTTTGGGATCAGCTACCTGTTTCTCGACCCTGGACTTAACCAGTGGATACTGGCAAGTCCCTATGGCGCCTGAAGATCGTGAAAAGACTGCGTTTACGACCCCGATGGGACTCTTTGAATTCAATAGTATGCCATTTTGGCTATGTAATGCCCCAGCCACATTCCAACGGCTTATGGAGAGGTGCCTCGGCCATGAGAATTTCCAGAGTGTGCTACTGTACCTGGACGATGTTATTGTATTCTCCCGGACATACCAAGAACACCTTCGTCACCTGTCCGAGGTATTCAAGGTACTTATACAGCACGGCCTAAAGTTGAAGCCCTCCAAGTGCTACCTGTTGAAACCCCAAGTTCACTACCTTGGGCATGTCGTGAGCGCACAAGGCGTCCAACCTGATCCTGAAAAGATCACTGTAGTCCAGAACTGGCGAAGACCAACTACCATCAAAGAAGTCCGAAGCTTCCTTGGATTCGCAGGTTACTACCGGCGTTTCATACCACACTTCGCCCAAGTAGCCGAGCCTCTGAACGAGTTGTTGCACGGTTGTCCCAGAGAAAACTACAACCGAAAGCTTCCGGTAGACTGGACAGCGCGTCAAGAGGAAGCCTTTCAAGCGCTTAAAGCACTTCTGACGCAACCACCAATTCTAGCCTATCCCGACTACAGTCAGCCATTCCGCTTGTACACAGATGCAAGTCACCAAGGTTTGGGTGCAGTGTTGTCCCAGGTTCAGGACAACAAAGAGCGAGTCATCGCCTACGCCAGCAGGAGTCTGAGAGGCGCGGAGAAGAACGACCAGAACTATAGTTCTTTCAAACTCGAACTTCTGGCGCTTGTCTGGGCCGTGACAGAGAAGTTTAAAGACTACCTGGCTGCCACACCCTTTACCGTGTACACAGATAACAATCCGTTGGCGCATCTGGACACTGCTCGACTGGGAGCCCTTGAACAACGGTGGGCCTCAAGACTCGCGAATTACAAGTTCTCTGTCAAGTATCGCAGTGGCAAGTCCAACGCTAACGCTGATGCACTCTCAAGGTTGCCTGTGGGAGAAGAACCACCCCGAGAAGACATCTGGGAAGAGGTGGAGATGCCACCATTCTACAACAAGTTTGCCCAACAGGTTGCTATTGGTGTTCCTTTAGAAGGAGAATCTCTGGCGAAAACAGCTGCCGAATCCCTCCAGGAGCCATCTCTGTGGAAAACGTTCCAAGAAGAGAGCAGAGTTTTAGGAGAATTGTCAGATTTCCTGCTTACAGGAAGAATACCAACCCGTGTAAAGAGAGGTCTTCATGATGTGGAATTAAAACGCCTTTGGCGACAGAGGAAGCGCCTGTTTGTCCAACGAGGCCTTCTACTTAGAAACACTCTTGATCCTGTCACAGGTGAAAGGCTTCATCAGATCCTCGTACCAAGAAGAGACGCACAGATGATACTTGAGGCGTATCATGACAGATCCGGTCACTTCGGGGTACAAAAGACCGAAGCTACCATCCGTCGTCGCTTCTATTGGGTTGGGATGAGGAGTGACATTGAGAGTTGGTGCCGAGAGTGTCCCGCCTGTAGTATCACCAAGGAAGGTCGAAGAGATCAGAAGGCCCCTCTACATCCAATTAAGACTCAAAAGCCGTGTGAAATTGTTGCTCTGGACCATGTGAAGTTGGGTCCCACACGTTCCGGCTACAGCTACGCTCTGACAATGGTGGATCATTACTCCAAGTTCCTTGTCATCGTGCCTGTCAGAGATCTTACAGCAAGAACTACGGCTGAGACCTTCTACGCAGAGTTTGTCCGCCATTACGGTTGTCCTGAGCATATCCTCACCGACCGTGGATCGGCGTTTGAATCCCAATTGTTCCGTGAGTTGTGTCAGTTCCAAGACTGCAAGAAATTGCGAACCACAGCGTATCACCCTCAAGGGAATGGTATGTGCGAGAAGGCAAATCAAGTGATCATCGGCATGCTAAGAACAGCCGCAGTTACACCTGGTGTTGAGTGGCCTGAGCGTATCAAGGACTTGGCCTATATTTACAACAACACACCCCAAACATCTACGGGATACGCACCATTTTATCTAATGTTTGGAAGACAAGGTCAACTTCCTTCAGACTTAACCCTTGGTGTGAAGGTCCCTGACACCATCAATCCACTACCCATAACAGACTGGGTTGTTGAACACCGCCGACGTATGGAGGAAGCTAAAGAGATAGTTGAAACGCGCATGGATGAGGTTCGTAGGAGACAACAGGAGGATTACAACCATCACGCCCATGCAGCGCCCCTGAAAGTTGGCGACCGTGTATGGTTAAGGAATAACCATCGGAATGGGAAATTGGATCCATTCTGGGAGAAAGAACCATACAGTGTCATCTCCATACCATATCCTGAATCCGACGTGTATGAGATCTCTAAACCTGGGAGACAGCCCCAAGTAGTACACCAAAACCGTCTGAAGCTGTGCCTTAAAGAAGGACTACCCACGGAGGTGACCCCAGCTGAGACGACGAGTACAGAGATCTTGTCACCTTCTGAAGCGAAAGAGAGACCCCCAACGTTAACTGAGCTTATGTGGGCGCCTAAACTACTACCATTTAGCTGTTATCCACCAATTGCTCTAGTGCAAGAGAACCCTTCGACAGATGATTTAATTGATTTCAGTGACTCTGTTCCTGATTCAAATCTCGTTCCACTTAGGCGTTCTGAGCGTACCACAAAAGGCATACCTCCAACACGCTATAGTGATGCCATGGCTGTCCTTGAGTAAAAGAGGTTAACTGTCTCTGCTTCTGTGTATATGTTATTCCTGCTCTGATTACATTAATGTTTTTCCTGTGTGTATATACAGTATATATATAATATCTTGCCATGTAATATAGTATTTACATTTATATGCAACAATCCAAGCCATAGTGCCTGGCTCACCGAGCCAAGGAAGTTCTGTTACCCCATTGCGGTATGGGCATTCGTGCTAGAGTGCCTACTCTTCCTTACAGAAAGGACTGTTTATTGTTTCTCAGAGAGACTCTCATGATAATGGACACTCACGAAATTTGTGCCAGAGAGCCTCTGGACCCATTTGCACTACTGTTGTTTCTATATGGACTGTCTGATGGTACCGCCAAAAGGTTCCATAAGTCTGAGTTTAATTATCTCTCCGTTACCCTTCAGACTTCTCATGGACATTCCAGGACTATGCCGGGAGGTCTTACCTCAAGTTTCTAGGTATTATATTTTTCTAAACTGTTAGTGACATTTGCACTTTATTCGTATTTATTAACGTTATGTTACATTTCTCACCTTCACCCCAGCCCGTCGCCGAGGTCGGCTCAGTGAAAGAGGGGGAGTATGTGGCATCCCCGAGCTGGCTATGGCTGGGCTAAGGGTGATCTCTGTGCATTGTATTATTTCCTGTTGCTTCATAGCCTGTGTGACATAGCAGGGGGTCCTGAGTCTCACACAACACAGCGCCACCTAGTGAGCCTCACACATGCATTACACCTCCCATAGGATTGAATAGTAACCAAATGTCCAATGGGAGGACATCGCCTGGGAAAAGGGGAGGAGTCAGCTGATCACTGGGTCCCCATGGTAACACCCCTGCAGGAAGGTCCTGCGTGTGAGGAGTTAGAAGTGTGGAGTGTTAGGAGGAGGAGGTGAGGAGAGGAGTGTGATGTCCTGTGAAGAAAGCAGTGAGTTTAGTGTAGGAATCTCAAGTCCTAGACAGGCCCAGGAAGGTTGGAGAGCTGACATACTCCAGCTATTCAGAAGATCCTGTCCCCTGTCTGCCTAGCCATCGCCCTGAAGGAAGTCAAGCATCATTATCTTGTCAGCATGAGACTGTGGAGAGAACATTCTGGAACACGTGCTCCATAGCAAGTATCACAGGATCCAGGGGCCAAGGCCAGACCTGTAGAATATCCTGCCACCCTGACTATTGCACCCCGAAACTCTGAGCTATCAGGACCACATAACGTGAGTGGGGAATATTATGTGCTAGTATCATGGTGGGCATCCTCCTATGAGCCAAATAGGAGCCCAGACGCACCTTAGGGCTGTAACACTGAAGTATAAGGGGCTAGGAACACCTTTCATCAAGTCTACCCTGCACCCCAGGACTTTGCTGTGTCACCAGGCGTACCCCGTTGTTTTGTATTGAAGAAACTGTTTAAGCATTTGTGCCTCCACACCCATGGAAGTAAAAGTTCAACTTTACAACCGTTTCTGTGTCTGACTCTGCACCGACAACATCAGGGCTCCCCAAACACCACCAGTCGGCACAGTATAGGGGAAGCGCCCCGGGGGAACAATCACCACCAACATTTGTGCAGCCCCCTCATCACCGGTACCAGTGGTGGTAACGTGGGACAGCACCAGCGCTGCGCCCTCGTGCCCAGAGACCGTGACAAGTCTGCGCTGTTTGCACCCCGCAATCCCAACTGCAGCGTTACCTTCCATCTGGTCACCGCAGAGGGGAATTCTGTCAGTGTCCATTGGGCTTATTAGGTTTTAACAATATCATATGTATATAAGTTTTTATAGAACATCTTTAAAGGTAATGGATCATTGGCAAATGACATCATCTAAGTGTCCATTCATATCATGTTTCTTACATCCGTTTAGCATACCTATATAGTGGATGCAAAAACACAAATACAAACAATTGGCCATCTGTTTAAATAAAGATCAATGTAAAAAAAAAAAAACAAAGCAGATACATTTTAGTCCATTTGCAACAGGTTTTTGCAACAGGTTTTTGCATCCGTTAAACGAATCTGTTAAATGGATCTAAATAATGCAATATTAATGGACCCTAAGACTGAGGCCCCAGGTTGCGGAAACGCAGCTATTTTTGTTGCAGATTTGGCTGCGCTTTTTAGAGCCAAAGCCAGGAGTGGATTGAGCAGAAGGTAGAACTATACAAGCTTCCTATATATTTCCCATTCCTTTTGTAGCTATTCTTGATGTTGACTCAAAAAACCACAACAAAATCTACAACAAAAAAGCTGCATTTTCGCAACGTGCGGTCTTAGCCTAAGTCAGGTTTTAATTATAATTTTTGTTTTACAACAATTTCAATTTTTTATGCGATTTCTCATATAAGAAAATATTTCAGATGACACTAGAACACACAATAAACTAACATTCTCTGTTTTCTGCAGACTGCTTGTCTGCTTTGCTGTGTAGACTGGGACAGAGTAACCAGGAGTTAGTGAATTAATGATGTCTGACAGCTCTATTGCTGTACCTAGATAAGACAGAAATAAATAAAATCTATCTATCTATCTATCTATCTATCTATCTATCTATCTATCAATCTATCGATAATAAGACGTTCAAATCCTGCCAGGGACAACATCTGCAAGGAGTTTGTATGTTCTCCCTGTGTTTGCGTGGGTTTCCTCCGGGTACTCCGGCTTTCTCCCACACTCCAAAGACATACTGATAGGGAATGTAGATTGTGAGCCCTACTGTATATGGGACAGTGACTGTCAATGTCTGTAAAGCGCTGCGGAATATGATGGCACTATATAAGTAAGTATAATAATAATAATAATAATAAGACTCTGTATGCAGCTCCCTGTATTCCATCAAATCCTTAAGACTGCCATAAAGCACACATACCCTAGTGTACTGTCTTTGTATACAATACAAGGATGAAGTGCATGTCTCCAATACAGTGAAGTTTCTAAAAAATAAGTTGTTACAACATATTATATAAAAAAAATGAATAAACACATTAAAGGGGTTACCTGGTTTCTAATGATGGGCCATCAATTTTAGATCTGTGGAGGTCCAACAGATAGATAGATAGATAGATAGATAGATAGATAGATAGATAGATAGACTTTAAATGGTTAAAATGCCGTGTTATATGAATTATTTCTCTAGAATAAGGTTGCGTAATTCTATATAGAGTTAATAAGGAAGAGCAATGTGCCAGGCGGATGTGGAACTGAAGACTGCAGATTCAGACATATGCTGGTGGGCAGCAGTTTGCAGACGCATGTGTCACAGTTGGATCTGATCGGCGATGTTTGAGAAACAGCACAGCCATAAAATATTATACTTCGTTTCCCTCAGCATATCTTTTTGCTGTAAAAATAATTGTAAAGATTGCAGAGACTTACAGATGGCATGTAAACACTTTGAACGCTCAGATCTGGCTTTGTTAAGAAGTTGAGAAGTGATATGATACGACACGGGTTTTTAGTGAGATGTTGAAGAGCAGTCATTTTTTATTAGGATTTGTCCTTTTTTGAATTACACACACCACTAAAAAGCTAAATAAATGTGTTCAGCATAAAGATTACAGCAACTCCACCGGAATGTCTCAGGCATTTTGAGCCTACATGACATATAGCAACAATGAAGCACTAGAATATTGTTTTTAGGAGTGTATCACCCTAAAGTATAGAACACCACCAGTAAATAGAGGCCTTTACAATATTCTGGTTATTTCTATTGCTTCATATTCTTCAATCTTTGTCTTCACTTGCTTCAATCTTTGTCTCCAGTTGAGTTCACAGTCTAATTTCCCTATTTCAGACATATACACTAGGGACTATTTAATCGGGAATCCAATTAAATGTTTTTTGTTTTTTTTTTATATTGATGACCTTTACTTAGATTGGTGAGGGTTTGACTCCTGTCAACTTCACCGATCAACTGACTGAAGTCCATTAATGTATAGCAGACACAGTGTTGCACATTGGCTATGCCAGCCAGTATGCACTGGCATTGAACTAAGCTGCAAAAAAATCTATGAGACTGGTGGGCATGATGTCACAGTCATTAAGAGTATGTTCACACTTCCGCCTCAAATTCCTCTTCCATTTCCACCACTCCAAACTCATGCGAACTCAGATGAGTGAGCCTAATCCGTGACAAGATCGAGCAAAATGCTTATTTCTCAGTTTCCTGCTTCATTCCATGCCACTCATTGTTTTCAATCAGGATGGAAATCAGGCCAAATTCCACTGTGTGAACATACCCCTAGAAGTGGCCATAGTGCTCGCCCATGGTAGCACAAGTCTCAATAAATAAACAAATGTCACTCAATCAAACCAATTTAAATAAATAAAAACTTAAAGGGGTTGTCCAGTTTCAGCAAATTAATGGTATTGGTTTGTGTAATGAAAATTATTTAATTTTCCATTATACTCTCTGTTATCAATTCCTTATGGCTTTCTAGATCTCTGCTTGTTTACTTCTGGTCATTCTATGGTCATGAGATGGACACATAGATGCATCTCAATAAATTGGAATATCTTTGAAACGTTTATTTTTTTCAGTAATTAAATTAAAAAAGTGACCTCCTATATTTTCTAGATTCTTTACACACAGAGTGTTCTATTCCAAGTGTTTTATATCTGTAAATGTTGATTATGGATTACAGATAATGAAAACCCAAATCTAAGAAAATTAGAATATTGTAAGTTCAGTTCAGTATTGTAAATTCAGTGTATCACCTGCCAAGGTTTCCTAAGCCTTTAAATGATCCCTCAGTCTGGTTCAGTAGGACACACAATCATGGAAGACGCTGATTATGAATTGTATTACTGAATTACTGAAATGAATGAACGTTTCAAAGATATTCTAATTTATTGAGATGCACCTGTAGGTGCACGGCTCCTTGCAGTCACAGCACAGTAATCAGAGCTCTGTCCTGTAACGAGCTGTGCACCTGTGTGTACATGACCATTTTTAACCACTGGAAGTAAGCAATGAATGACAGCAAGCAGAGATCTAGAAAACTGAGGAATTGATACAGATAGTATATTGGAAAATTTTATAACTTTCATTATACACACATTAACATTTATCTGCTGAAAATGGGCATCCCCTTTAACACACTTATTGTTTGGTGAGAATTGACAGTCACGCTTATTAATAGTAACTATAAAAATTCAAAACAAACAAACAATAATAATATTAATAAATATCAAATAAATAATTACAAAAACTCACATAAATAACCAGTTCATCTCTGTTTTAAATTAATAATATATTCCCCCAACAATAGCTGGGAGACTATACCCCAACTAACAAACATGGCAACAAAATGTAATAAAGAGGCAGGGAGGTGTGGCTTGTGTTACTGATCTTGAAAAACTGACATGGAAACAGCTGAGAACTGGACTTATAAAGAGGGCTTCCCTGAGTCACTAATCAGAAGACATCCAAGACCTGCACAAGTGTCCCACGGAATCTTCTGCTTGTGCCTTCATCACAGCTGACCCTTGAGCTTTGACAGGTCAAAGAGCAAAGACAGATCACAAAAAAAATCATATAAAAGGGGCCCAAAACACAAATTGCCACCACCAAATAAATGAAGGTCTATGCTACCTTGAGTCCCACACGCAAAACTACTCTGGGAGGGGGGGTGTTTTCAATTGCTGTGACACCTTCAATCAGATGATCAGCAGCAATTCTGACAGTAGGACCCCCACTGATTTGATGTTAATGGCTATCCTAAGGATAGGTCATCAATATAAAAAAAAAAAAATTTGAAAACTCCTTTAACACATCATATATTTTTAGAGTGTGGCAGGTCACTATACTAACCGATGCTAAATGGGGGTGAACGTACAACTGGTTGGTTTTGAGCCAAAGACCCCAAATATCAGTTGTTTATTATGAATCAAACTACACTGACCAAATCCAAAATGTCTTGGTGTCTCCCAAAAATGACAGATCTTCTGAACTCAAATTGGAACAGGTAAGTCACCTGCAAAGCCAAGAGTTTATACATCAGTAAAAGTCATCTCCTCGATGATGATAATGATGATAGAGATCAATGTCGGGAGAGGTAGTGACATGTGATCAGCCACCTAAATGTCAAGAACCTGCAGTGACACAGCCGAGAATATGAGATTAATAGGGACCTTCACGGACTCTGTATGCTACCATACAGTATCCATTATATAGAGCCCTAATTCTTTAAATCATCCAGGGTCAACATATATGGATTCGAGTAATCATTTATTTACCTAAGTTCTTGGAATGGAGCCAGGAAAAAGGGGCATGAGCATTCGGTATGGGAGATGGGCTTCTCTGGCAGATCACTTGTCTCACCAGTCATCCTCCAAACATCTCCTATAATTGTGATTTATTGAGTGTAATATTGCAGCGCATTATTTGCTTAAAGCCTTGTTCCTCAAAATGTTTCTCCTTTCCTATCTGAAGGGTTTCTGTTATGTGCATTTCTTGGGAAAATCTGCATCTTTCAGAGACTTATAAGAATATCACTCTACAGGAGTTTAAGACCTGACTCATAAACGTCACTCACAGTATCCATTGCTGTGAATTTTACCATTTATTCCTCAGCAATAAAATGCAAAACGCTCTGTAAAATGTTATCATTGCTTTAATGTGATCAGATGGCGCTGGGATCCCGATTTATCAGATGGGAACAGGTCTCAGACTAAGCAGCTTTTATCTTTTTTCACTCTACTGTCGGACCCCTCCCTCAATGAGTTCAACTGTACAAAAAATTTTGATTTATTAATGCAAAAATCTTGCTAGTTTCTGCAGTGCTATTCTTCACAACTGTTCTGCTATATGATGTCATGTCTTTAAAGGGAAATCCTGGTCTAATAATCTCCTGACATTATATTAAAAGGTCAGAAGATGATACTCAAGGGGGATTTAGAGCATACATACTTAAAAAGGTGGAAGCCTAATCCATATTGCCTGTAGTCATAAGATAAAAGTTGGCTGACCCTAGCTATTTCTGAGGGGTCTGGCAATGATCTTATGTGTGGTTGACAGTCCATAGGTAAAATGGATTGGGCATGTTGATATCAAAATGCACAATCTTTTTTTTTTTTTTTTTTTGCCAAAGGAGATAAGACTCCCCCCAAATCCAGAAGATACCAGGAGCTCCCAGAGACACCCAGAAATCACTCAAAACACTGCTAAAGATATATGGGTGTATTTATTAACCCATTAATAGCACTAACAGACCTTTTTTTAAAAAAATAAATAAATTTTGCCTGGAAAACCCCTTTAAGCTGTGATTTAGCACGGTTGCCTTCTAACTTGTGTTTTGTCTCAGGTTTTCTGTCAAATTTTAAGCGTAGTTATAGATTGTGATTGGGTTCTCCATAAAAGGCTTGGAACCCTTATTTTGCAAACTTACTTTTACTGAATTTCCTTTATAAGATTCATTTCCTCCAAGTACATTCTAAACAATATGAACCATAATATGACTGAATGCAGTGTGAATTTTACTGCCAATATTGTTTCTTAACAAAAGATATATATATATATATATCCAGTGTGTTTGTACATATACAGTACAGACCAAAAGTTTGGACACACCTTCTCATTCCAAGATTTTTCTGTATTTTCATGACTATAAAAATTGTAGATTGACACTGAAGGCATCAAAACTATGAATTAACACATGTGGAATTATATACTTAACAAAAAAGTGTGAAACAACTGAAAATATGTCTTATATTCTAGGTTCTTCAAAGTAGCCACCTTTTCCTTTGATTACTGCTTTGCACACTCTTGGCATTCTCTTGATGAGCTTCAAGAGGTAGTCACCTGAAATGGTCTTCCAACAGTCTTGAAGGAGTTCCCAGAGATGCTTAGCACTTGTTGGCCCTTTTGCCTTCACTCTGCAGTCCAGCTCACCCCAAACCATCTTGATTGGGTTCAGGTCTGGTGACTGTGGAGGCCAGGTCATCTGGCATAGCACCCCATCACTCTCCTTCTTGGTCAAATAGCCCTTACACAGTCTGGAGGTGTGTTTGGGGTCATTGTCCTGTTGAAAAATAAATGATGGTCCAACTAAACGCAAACCGGATGGAATAGCATGCCGCTGCAAGATGCTGTGGTAACCATGCTGGTTCAGTATTCCTTCAATTTTGAATAAATCCCCAACAGTGTCACCAGCAAAGCACCCCCACACCATCACACCTCCTCCTCCATGCTTCACGGTGGGAACCAGGCATGTAGAGTCCATTCGTTCACCTTTTCTGCGTCACACAAAGACACGGTGGTTGGAACCAAAGATCTCAAATTTGGACTCATCAGACCAAAGCACAGATTTCCACAGGTCTAATGTCCATTCCTTGTGTTCTTTAGCCCAAACAAGTCTCTTCTGCTTGTTGCCTGTCCTTAGCAGTGGTTTCCTAGCAGCTATTTTACCATGAAGGCCTGCTGCACACAGTCTCCTCTTAACAGTTGTTGTAGAGATGTGTCTGCTGCTAGAACTCTGTGTGGCATTGACCTGGTCTCTAATCTGAGCTGCTGTTAACCTGCGATTTCTGAGGCTGGTGACTCGGATTAATTTATCCTCCGCAGCAGAGGTGACTCTTGGTCTTCCTTTCCTGGGGCGGTCCTCATGTGAGCCAGTTTCTTTGTAGCGCTTGATGGTTTTGGCCACTGCACTTGGGGACACTTTCAAAGTTTTCCCAATTTTTCGGACTGACTGACCTTCATTTCTTAAAGTAATGATGGCCACTCGTTTTTCTTTACTTAGCTGCTTTTTTCTTGCCATAATACAAATTCTAACACTCCATTCAGTAGGACTATCAGCTGTGTATCCACCTGACTTCTGAACGACACAACTGATGGTCCCAACCCCATTTATAAGGCAAGAAATCCCACTTATTAAACCTGACAGGGCACACCTGTGAAGTGAAAACCATTTCAGGTGACTACCTCTTGAAGCTCATCAAGAGAATGCCAAAAGTGTGCAAAGCAGTAATCAAAGCAAAAGGTGGCTACTTTGAAGAACCTAGAATATAAGACATATTTTCAGTTGTTTCACACTTTTTTGTTAAGTATATAATTCCACATGTGTTAATTCATAGTTTTGATGCCTTCAGTGTGAATCTACAATTTTTATAGTCATGAAAATACAGAAAACCCTTGGAATGAGAAGGTGTGTCCGAACTTTTGGTCTGTACTGTATATATATACTGTATATATGAATTCTATGGTTTTACATATCGGGCCATAATAAAAAAAAAAAACATCTGTTCCTTAGAAAGTCTTAAAATTAGGTAGATGCAATTTCAAATGAACAAAAATATACAACAGATTCCTCCGGTTCATTTCTTTTATAAAACTGAGGCCATAATGCAAAAGCCATGTGTGAAAAACTGACTACACCCATGAATCAGGAGCTTGTAGAACTACCTTTAGCAGCAATAACTTGAACATCACATTGATCTGCAAGAATACTGTCGAGCATATAATACTGTTTGGGGCCCTGTAACCGTCACTATCAAGAATTTGCTGTAGGGAGGGGGTAGGGGGCCTCGGACAAAAGTTTGCACCGGGGCCCACAAGACTTTAGTTACGCCACCGGCCCAAATCATCACCCTTCCACCACCGTGCTTGACAGTTAGAATGAAGTGTTTGTGCTGATATGCTGTGTATGGTTAGTGCTTTAGTGCTAAACATCTCCACTTTGGTCTTGCCTGTCCAAAAGACATTGTTCCAGAAGTCTTCTGGTTTGTTCAGATGCAACTTTGCAAGCTGTGCTGCCATGTTCTTTTTTAGAAAGAAGAGACTTTCTCCTGGCAACCCTTCCAAACAAGCCATACTTGTTCAGGCTTTATCTAATTGTACTGTCATGTGCTTATACATTTTACATGTTGAGGCCTATAGAGTCTGTTGCTTGGGTTTTTTAACTGTTTCTCTGAGCATTGAATGCTCTTACCTATGGGTGCATTTGCTGGGACATCCACTCCTGGAAAGATTGTCAACTGTCTTAAATGTTTTCCACTCATGAATAACCTTTTTACTACAGAATGATGGACTTCAAATTGTTTGGAAATGTAGTTATAGCCCTTCCCAGATTGACAGGCAGCAAAAATTGGTTTTCTAAGATCATTGCTGATGTCTTTCCTCCTTGGCATTGTGTTAACACGTCTGAATGCTCCAGATCAATAAACTGTCAAAACTTCTGCTTTTAAAGAGGTGATCACACTGACTGGTGATCAATTAATTAACATTTGATTAGCATCACTTGGCTGCTACTTTCCTATGGAACAGTATTTAATTTTGACACACTACTTCTGAATTTTGGCCTAGTGTTTGTTATATAAGTAATGACACCATGTAATGTGTCATGGGTTATTGTTCATCTAGGGTTGTACCTATGGACAAGAGGATTTCTTATAATGTACTGAAACTTATAACCATAGAATGCAATAAGGGTTCTCTTTGTTTTTCTTATGACTGTATATGTAAATAGTCTTGTATAAATTGATTTACCTATAACAATAATAAAAATGATAATAATATTGGCTTATAATAAACTCAACAAATCTTATGTTCAGCCAATACCTTATGATTGCCTTATACAAATATATGAAGTAAAAGGAAAATATATTTGCTTCATGATATTATGATTATATATTTGTAATGTTAACTACCCACATAACCCCAGGACTTACAAGAACCCCTAAATAAATATATTATATATAATGCTCCATCATACCAGGTCCAAGATATACCTCCATACAATCCCCAAACAGCAAAATGTATGCAGTGCCACTATATAATACCCACAAAAACTGTCCTAAAAGTACACTTTAACTAGTTCCAGACCGCCTACTGACTATATACGTCCTTGGAAGGTTAAGCAGTTGAGCAAAATCATGCAATGGTAAGATCAGGATGCCAGCTGTTACTACAAAAGACAGGCAATGATGGTTTATTACCATACCTGCTTTCCTGAGCACTGTGTACACAGTGTTCAATGAGTGCTATGTGCGCAGCTATGTGAGACCTCCATGATCAGGCTCCATTTCCAGTCCCATGATCACATGAACTTTAGGGGCCTGGAAGTGTGTGAGCTGCTAGGTCCTAATGCATCAGCCCCAATTAGAAGGGAAATCAGCAAAAAAAACAAAAGTAATGTTAAAATTCCCCGCAAAGGTCTATTATGACCTTATGGGTGGCACAATGTAAAAAATAAAATAATAATAATAGGACAAAAAAAGGTGACCACACCCATGTCACAGGTTCTATCTCTGTGAGGGAGAGGGAAAACCATTTATGGCTGGGGCCCCACGTTGCATAAATGCTGAGGTTTGGCCACGGTAGAAACACCACGACAAAAACCATGGCGTTTTACTGTCGCTGCAAAGTTCTAGCGAATCCCATCCACACGTTACAGAAAAATACACAAAGTGGACATGCTGCGATTTACAAAGCCATTGCGGTTTTGGAAATCACAGCATGTTAATTAAACCTACGGAAACGCCGGCAGTTTCCCTATAGGTATAATGGAAGCAGAGAGTCCGCAGAGGAGACCTCTGTGGACTTTCTGTGAAAAGCGCTGCAGGAAAATGCATTGCCGCCGCAGTTTTTTCCGCAGTGCTTTTTGGTTGCAGCTTGCTATGTGGGGTCTTAGCCTAAAAACTTTTTTTTTCATAGCACTTCGTTTTATTAAAAAAAATTAAGTATGACAAATGTGAACAACACACGCGTCCCTTCCTTTTTTGTTTACATTTTCCTTGGATATTAAAATAAAGGAAAAGCATGCAAAAATAAAATAAAAACAACGGAGGAATAAAGTCCTATATACCACACAAAAATTATTTTAATAACCCAAAAAAAAAAAAATTATAGCCCTCAAAACAAACAAAAATGTGACCAATCCTGAACAAGGAAAAATAGAGCAGTCCTAAAGTGGTTAATCAAACCTGATATTCATTCTCTTCCTCCTTGGTTTTATCACGCCATCAAGGAGGATGCCTATTAGAGATCAGCAAATCGAAGCTGACGAAGTGGAATTCAATCCAAATTTCAGGAAAAATTCGATTCGCATCGAATCCGGATTTCCTTATGCTTTGTAGTAACGAATTGCATTTTGTTCAAAATGGCTGCTGCACATGTTAGGACATGGAGCAAGGAACTCTGGGAACGCGGGATCACCCACAATGCCATGCATGCAGCCAATCAGCAGCCAGCCCTGTGATGTCACAGCCCTTTAACCCCTTCGCGAGTGCCCTACGGCATGTTTGACCGCTGCATCCAAGGTGTTAAAACCCCCGATCGGTTATGGAGCAGGGTGTTAGCTGTAACCATTTTGCAGCCCACCCCGGCTCTCTGCAGACAGGAAATAGCTGTTTATTCGCCGCGATTTAATTCAGATCGAATAGAATCGTATTGGAAAATTCGTCGAAGTTGCCGAATTGAATTTTTGAAAACTTCGCTCATCTCTTATCCCTATGGAGCTTTCCAGGTGACATCTTTGGCTTTACCCATTGCAGACTAACATTTTTCTATTTTATATAACTCTATTTTGCTTAACCTCCTTCACCCTCTTTAAAAAACATCTTTTTCCTCCCTCCTTTGCAATTTTGGGAACACTGCTCCAGAAATAATCCAATATGCAGTTATGGAGATCTAGTGCACATACCGTATCTGCTGGGCTTTGTGACTTTATATGTTGGGAGGCAAGTTTACAAGCATGCCACAGTAGTAGTGAAGGGACAGTATAATAAACTGATGTGGAGTGGATACAAAAACCAATACCTTGGTCTCATAAAGGGATAACATTAATGGAAGAAGTGGTAAATGGTGACCCTGTAACCTCATCTCTACTCTGTATTCTAAGATAACAAGAGACATCTGATGCAAGGGATCTAAAGCTATACCGCAGTGTTAAAACTCATGTGTTGAATGTGGATAAAACAGATAATTGTAGGACTTTTTATATGTTATTCATTTTTATTATTGAGCTATACAAAAGGTGACCCCAAATATTTTGGGCTGTTCTCCTAAAACATGGTGTCATTTTGAATTCTATTATCTATTCTAAGGCTGTAACTTCATGTCATTGAAATAAATACTTATTACCCACCCGCCTGCTTTGAGAGATCCAGATCCTTACTCATTTTGATTGTATCAATAGACTTGGGCCTTCAAAACAACCATGCTAATCCTTCCATTAAAGTTTATATCCAAGACATAAGGTAAGTTAAAAATATAATTTTATAAGTGATCTTTTATTTAAATAGTTTTATACTATCATATGCTGAGTGCATGCAGGGGGTGGGCAGAGCAGGAAGTCTGTGAGGTACAATTTCAGCCAATAGCTGCAGAGTAAGCAGGGTGTCATTTGGCAACCTTTCCTGTACTGCTTAGTAATTTCCAAATAATGTGTTATTTCCTCGGGTGTTAAGGACTAAAGCTGACTATACATATAAGATGAATGAGGCTGAATCTGCTGATTTCGGCAGGACTCGCTTTGTAATGTGTATGGGGGCCTCCGACCTCTCCTTCAATAGCAGATGTTGAAGGAGAGAAGGTTCAAGTAGTTGGATTCTGTTCTCAAAGGATATAAGCTGAACTTCTAGTGCTATAGTTATCTATGATGCTAGGAGTCCATGCCTCTCCACCACATACTGTCCCCCGTACTGTAATCACTATGGGACAGTATGTAATGGAGAGGCAGTCCCTCTCTCCCTGCATTGTGTACAGGCTAATAAATCCATCTCACAGATGAACCTAGTTACACCTCCAAGACTCGATTAGTGTGAAACCAGTCTAAAAATGCGCTTCACTGTCATCTTCTTGATGGGTTTATGTCCAATATATGTAACAATGGTGGCTACAATACTGTTTCCTCCTCCATTGCGTTATATGGCGACGGTACGTCTCTGTAGAACGAAACACAGGCAAAGTGAAATATCCTCCTACACATGTTCACGTAATTGAGCACATTTTAGGGAAAACATATTGTAATGTAAATAGGGGGTCTTGAGGTAAGACCCCTTACAATTGTAATATGGAAGCAAAAAATGACAGTGGGTTATTTCTCAAAATTTGCACAATAAAGGTGAAATTATCATTTAAATCCTAGAATGCTCGGTCTCTCAATCATTAATTATACCCTCCGTCAACTCCATACCACTGCAAATCACTCAGGAAAATTAATTATGCTTGTTAACCGTCCAACGCCGTTCTCAAACGGTCATAAGTCATTACAAGAAACCAGTTCAAACATTCTATTTTATCTCGTCGCGTCTTCGGTAAATCACTATGTAAATATTCATTTCACCTCCCTAATTAGACACACGAATTTCTACAGAGGCGCCACGGCTACGTAAGCTTCCTGCATCACAATAAGACAACATATGTATGTCATACACCCAGCGCCAGCCAGTCGGAATTTATACCAGGCTTCAAACAGGTCACTTTGGCAGTATATATAAATATACAATAACTAAGTTTTAATGCTATTCAAACTGAGCAAGCTAAAGCTCTCAAAAGAAATGTGTCCATATAAAAATGATGAAGGTGAAATTATTCAGACAGAGGAGATAAGTCGACCACAGGGGCATAAAGTGGGAATGAGGCAAAGAGACAGAGAGTAAAATAGACACAAACATGGAAGAAGAGATATGGAGAGAGCTGAGCATGCAGGTAAAAATAAAACAGGAGAAAACCCAGGTGGATTTTGGGCAAGCTGTTCTCATCAACTCTGCTACTCCCTCCTGTCACAGCAACTGTCAGACAGGCCCTGCTCGTAATGAAAGGAAAAATATTTTATTCAGATTTATTAATTTGAAAATGAAGCACGCCTGTCGGCAGAGGGACAGCTCCTCTCAATCTGTCATCGTTGAACCACGCGGTGCTGACACGGGGAATCATTCGTCTTGTCTACACTGACAGGCGGATCTCTCCCATAGCTCTTCCTGGGGGATCGCCCAGGGATTAAAAAAAAAAAAAAACGGATAAAACACATTCCGACGCAGAACAGCCTCTTTATTAATGCAAATTACACGGGGAGGGGAAACAGGGGAGCTGGTGAGAAATAAATAAATAAAGGAGTGACAATATAAATAAATAATTGCGCCGTGCGTAGCGGAGGTGTTCATGTCTCGGCGTCAGTCCTTTCTCATTTATATCCAGAGATGTTTTGGAGGCTTTAATAAAAGGAGAGAGTTTAATGTGACACTAATGGACAGTTTCTTATTTACAATGATGTCGCTAGCAGCCCTGCATACGAATGAAACGCATCCATGTCTGTACTTATGTCACCGAGCTGTGTCTGCAGCTCAATACCCAGGGATTGCTGTAGATGAAAATAAGAAGTTGCTACAAGGCTGGCCCTTTTCTGCAAGGAAATACAGTTCTCATAGATTTCTTGCAATACGTCTTATGGCATGTAAACATAATGGTATCACTATAGACTTAATAGAAGGGTGCCCCCCTTCGGTGAAATTATGCCTTATAATCACTTGGCTATGGTGTATGGTACAATATTTAGAATTACCACAATTTTTTTTATTGATGTTCTGGTGACATTACACATAAGACAGGCTAATATTATAACCTGCAGAGCATTTCATGGGTTTAAGGTGCCCACACTGTATGCATCTTAAAATACTGACATACCACCCCTAAAAAAAGGGGCCATACTGGATCGCTGACTGAGGGGAAGCTCCCATGATGGGGGTTGGAAGGATCAACACTATTGACCAGTGGGAGAGATTAGGGGCAGTCCCAGTGTAACAGAAGGGGGTGGAAAGAAGCAGTTACAGTCATATGAAAAAGTTTGGGCACCCCTATTAATCTTAATCATTTTTAGTTCTAAATATTTGGGTGTTTGCAACAGCCATTTCAATTTGATATATCTAATAACTGATGGACACAGTAATATTTCAGGATTGAAATGAGGTTTATTGTACTAACAGAAAATGTGCAATATGCATTAAACCAAAATTTGACCGGTGCAAAAGTATGGACACCTCAACAGGCCACTGTGCTCTTAGGAACCTTGAGTGCTGCAGAAATTCTTTTGGAACCTTGGCCAGATCTGTGCCTTGCCACAATTCTGTCTCTGAGCTCCTTGGGCAGTTCCTTTGACCTCATGATTCTCATTTGCTCTGACATGCACGGTGAGCTGTGAGGTCTTATATAGACAGGTGTGCGCCTTTCCTAATCAAGTCCAATCAGTTTAATTAAACACAGCTGGAATCCAATGAAGAAGTAGAACCATCTCAAGGAGAATCAGAAGGAAATGGACAGCATGTGAGTTAACTATGAGTGTCACAGCAAAGGGTCTGAATACTTATGACCATGTGATATTTCAGTTTTTCTTTTTTAATAAATTTGCAAAAATATCTACATTTCTGTTTTTTCTGTCAAGATGGGGTGCTGAGTGTACATTAATGAGAAATAAAATGAACTTTTTTGCTTTTAGCAAATGGCTGCAATGAAACAAAGAGTGAAAAATTTAAAGGGGTCTGAATACTTTCCGTACCCACTGTATATAATTGTATATATATACAGTCATATGAAAAAGTTTGGGCACCCCTATTAATATTAATCATTTTTAGTTCTAAATATTTGGGTGTTTGCAACAGCCATTTCAATTTGATATATCTAATAACTGATGGACACAGTAATATTTCAGGATTGAAATGAGGTTTATTGTACTAACAGAAAATGTGCAATATGCATTAAACCAAAATTTGACCGGTGCAAAAATTTGGGTACCCTTATCATTTTATTGATTTGAATACTCCTAACTACTTTTTACTGACTTACTGAAGCACAAAATTGGTTTTGTAACCTCACTGAGCTTTGAACTTCATAGCCAGGTGTATCCAATCATGAGAAAAGGTATTTAAGGTGGCCAATTGCAAGTTGTTCTCCTATTTGAATCTCCTCTGAAGAGTGGCATCATGGGCTCCTCAAAACAACTCTCAAATGATCTGAAAACAAAGATTGTTCAACATAGTTGTTCAGGGGAAGGATACAAAAAGTTGTCTCAGAGATTTAACCTGTCAGTTTCCACTGTGAGGAACATAGTAAGGAAATGGAAGACCACAGGGACAGTTCTTGTTAAGCCCAGAAGTGGCAGGCCAAGAAAAATATCAGAAAGGCAGAGAAGAAGAATGGTGAGAACAGTCAAGGACAATCCACAGACCACCTCCAAAGAGCTGCAGCATCATCTTGCTGCAGATGGTGTCACTGTGCATCGGTCAACAATACAGCACACTTTGCACATGGAGAAGCTGTATGGGAGAGTGATGCGAAAGAAGCCGTTTCTGAAAGCACGCCACAAACAGAGTCACCTGAGGTATGCAAAAGCACATTTGGACAAGCCAGCTTCATTTTGGAAGAAGGTCCTGTGGACTGATGAAACAAAGATTGAGTTGTTTGGTCATACAAAAAGGCGTTACGTATGGCGTCAAAAAAACACAGCATTCCAAGAAAAACACTTGCTACCCACTGTAAAATTTGGTGGAGGTTCCATCATGCTTTGGGGCTGTGTGGCCAATGCCGGCACCGGGAATCTTGTTAAAGTTGAGGGTCGCATGGATTCAACTCAGTATCAGCAGATTCTTGAGAATAATGTACAAGAATCAGTGACGAATTTTAAGTTACGCCGGGGATGGATATTTCAGCAAGACAATGATCCAAAACACAGCTCCAAATCTACTCAGGCATTCATGCAGAGGAACAATTACAATGTTCTGGAATGGCCATCCCAGTCCCCAGACCTGAATATCATTGAACATCTGTGGGATAATTTGAAGCGGGCTGTCCATGCTCGGCGACCATCAAACTTAACTGAACTGGAATTGTTTTGTAAAGAGGAATGGTCAAAAATACCTTCATCCAGGATCCAGGAACTGATTAAAAGCTACAGGAAGTGACTAGAGGCTGTTATTTTTGCAAAAGGAGGATCTACTAAATATTAATGTCACTTTTCTGTTGAGGTGCCCATACTTTTGCACCGGTCATATTTTGGATTAATGCATATTGCACATTTTCTGTTAGTACAATAAACCTCATTTCAATCCTGAAATATTACTGTGTCCATCAGTTATTAGATATATCAAATTGAAATGGCTGTTGCAAACACCCAAATATTTAGAACTAAAAATGATTAAGATTAATAGGGGTGCCCAAACTTTTTCATATGACTGTAAATCGAAAAGCCGAGGAAAGCGTCAGTGCACTAGTTGGAAGAGAGCACTGAGCATCCCCCACCTACCCTCCCCTTTTTCTTTACAGTCTAAAGTTTCCAAGTCTAGGAATGGGAAGGTTGGGAATGTAGGTCCGGGTGAACTGCCAATTTTCTATTTAGGGTCTTGTCATGGCAGTGGCTGGTGGGGAGGTCCTCGGAGTTGGTTTAGTGAGTATCTGGTTTGGAGGCTGAGGAGAGCCAGGAAGGCTTTGGACTCCCCACATGACATGTGGTTAAAAGAGGATGTTGGTCTGGCAGGATATCGAATCGTGGACAATGGCTTAAGGCCTGGTCACTCCTGGCAGTGTGATTTGGTGCCTCCGAGCTGGGAAAATGGCTGGAGGTAAAAAGGTTTCAAAAGTTAAAGAGGTTGTCTGGGCAAACAAAATATTTTTAAAATAGGTTGGAGAGGTGAAAAAAAAAAATCATTTTCACCTATCCCCGTTGCTCTGGTATCCTCCCAGCTCGGTCCTGCTGCTCCGGTATCTTCTCAAAGTGAAACTGCTCGACGGCTGTGATGTCCCGGATACCTTCCACTGAAGCCACTGATTTGCCTCAGTGCTCACGTACGGCAGGGGGAGGACAACAGACCAGGAGGACAGGACCATGCTGGGAGGCACCGGAGCTCCAGCGAAAGGTGAGTATAATTTTTATTTTTTTTTTCACCGCCCCCAGCCAATTTAAAAAATATTTTTTTGTTTGGACAACCCCTTTAAGTAATGCTTATATGCCAGATCTGTAGACTCCGAGGATCTCCTCATCTTGGGAGATTAACATCAAAAACGTTAATGATGTTTTGGTAACTATATTGTATGTTCAATAACCTTGACTGCAGTGGCCAATTAATTCCATATATGAATCCAGTGTCTCATTTACTAAGGTCAAGTGACTGGCCAGAGTGAAAGGCGTTGACAATCTCCTGTCATATTCCCTACCAGATATTGTAGTGCATTCAGTGTATGTAACATGTATGTGGTGTACTTGTATTAAAGGTTTTTTTTTTATTTCATAAAGTTATGGCCTATCACTTTGTGGCCATATAACCTACACAGTTCCTAGCAACCACAATGACACAAATTTTTATGTAAAAATACAAAAATATTTCCATTCTTCTGTCCTCGCTTCTGAACACTTGGGCTGAAGGATGACCACGTAAAGCTCTCGATAATATAAATAATATATAAAGATTACTGGAACATTTTTATTGAATTGGCATAGATCCCAACTCCTTCAACCTCAGTACACCTGAAAGAAACAGGAAAAGTTTTTTCATGTCACACATTGGTTTGTTAGGATGTGATCCATTAGGATTTATTAATTGATTTAGTTTATGTTTTAGGCAATATATTTTATATGTATTAGGGCACTAATTTATCTATTGCTATTGGATCCATTCTTTCAGTTTATGTTATAGTCACTAATACCAACTGCAAGAAAAAGATCAAGAAATAGTCTATTCACATGACTGAGCTGAGTCTCGGCTATGTTTTTAATGGATCCATGTGTGATCCTTTTTTTTACCCATTCTCCTCAATCAGTGAATTGGGTCCAAGAATACAGATGTGAAAAGCCAATCCAAGAAAAAAGAGCATGTTTCACGGACCCTGGGCTGCACATGGATGAAGTCATAGTCGTGTGAATACGCTCTAAGAGAATGACAAATGGAATTTGGTAATGAAACAATTGGCAAAATTTATTTGTGATCAAAAGTTTCCGTTAAAGAGAACCTTTCAAGCCTTCTACCAATTCCAACTCTTTACATTCTTTAGTAGGTGGTGCACCACTGATTCTGGAATTTTTTCTGTAGCCCCCACCATTCCTGACCAATCAGTGCTGTTATATTTAGAACCCAATTTGCTAATGCTGTCAGGTGGGTGGTCCCAGAGAGAAAATTCCTTTTGAAAGATGTAAAGAATTGTAGCTGGTGAAGGTAGAAAAAGTTCCCTTTAACAGGTCCCCTTAATGACGCAGAATAGTTTTTACGTTAATGCTCGGCGACTTTTTTCATATTTTCCCTCCCCCTCTTCCATAATTGATAACCTATGTGAGGGATAATTCTTTGCGTGCCAAGTTGTATTTAATTTGACACCATTTTGGGGTACATATAATGTTTTGATTAGCTTTTATTTACATTTCTGGGTGTTCATGTGAAATAACACAATTGTACCATCATTTTTTGCATTTTGTTTTTACGTTCACATTTTGCGTTCACTCTGCATTAAAAATGACATGGCAGCTTTGTCCGGCGGGTCATTATGATTACATCGATACCATATTTATATTTGTTATTATTACATTTTACCGCTTTTACAAATAAAATGTCACTTTTTGAAAATGAACAATTTTCCTGGGGTTACTGTATTCTGACACCTATAACTTTTTTACCTTACTGTTGACGGACATCGCACAGTATTTCCTATAGGAACTATGCATAGGCAGTCAGGAAGCCATGGCCCGGGCTTCTGGCTGCCTTGGAACCGAGGTGCAACGGGGGGGCGAATTTGCCCCTGGACCAATTAATCAAAAGTAATCACGGCATCCAGGGGGCAGTGGTGAACCTAGCCTCTTTGCTGCCTGAGGCAGACTATAGAAAGACGCCCCCCCCCCAAAAAAAAAAAAAAATTGAGTTTCCATGCTACTAGCTTCACACGCTGTTATCGTCACACAATATACACAATACACAAAGTTATAAAACAGTTTTTAAGAATTCTTCTTACTACATTACTTCAGTATCAGATCAACAACACGGCTTTAACAATGAAAGTAACTTCACACATCTTCTGCTTGGTGGATGGACGAGCCCACGTGGCCCCCATTCTCTATAATAGGAGCGCCACAGATAGCTGAGTACTGTACTTCGGCTATCTTTGCACTCCCATTGAAGTGAATGAGAGCCACGCGGGTTCGTCCATCCACCAAGTGACACACCTATATATATGGCTGCGGTCAGGCTGAATTCCCACCTAGTGGGGGGAAAAAACCCAATTCTCAGGCTCAGTGGGGGTCTCAGCAGACAGACCCCCATCACTCAGGTATTTATCCTCTATCATTTAGGTGAATACAGGGCAGTAACATTTTGTGACTTACAGGTGACGTCTCAGATTAATCCTTCACATTTCCCTATTTACCGCCATGACCACTTCTTCCAGCTGTGACTTGTCTCTGTAAAGTTTACAACACAGACATCTTTGGCTCCTCACTTTTCCAGGCAGCTGACCCACATTGTCCTCACCTGCACACCCATCCTGCGGCTACCCCAATTATATAATATATGATATAACCCCCCATAATGAATAATACCCCCAAGTGCATCTTTATATTAATAATGTCCGTGTGTACCCTGTATAAATAGTGCCCCTTATTAATAATACCCCAGGTGTTAACTAATTAAAAGGTTTTCCAGGTAATTAATAAACTAATCAGTGGGGCTCAAAAACCCAGGACCCCTACTGATCAGCTATTTGAATGATACCTGTGTAAGGGCCGTGACCGCTTCTTTGTTTACATAGTGTCATTTATCTCATAGCGGCCATGTAATGTAACTACAGCCTCGTCCTATACACATCTATGTGACAAGGCTGTAATTACATCACACGGTCACTAAAAACAGACAGTGTATGATATAAACAAGCGACAAAGCCCCTGTTTATACCGCCCCATTTACACACACTATAATGTTCCACAGCAGTCCCTGCACACAGTATTACGGCCCGCAGCGGCCCCTACACACGGTATTATGGCCCACAACAGCCCCTGCACACGGTATTATGGCCCACAGTGGCCCCTGCACACGGTATTATGCCCCGCAGTGGCCCCTGCACATGGTATTATGCTCCCTAGTGGCCCCTGCAGACAAGTATTATGTTCCCTAGTGGCCCCTGCACACGTTATTATGCTCCCTAGTGGCCGCTGCACAAGGTATTATGCCCCATAGTGGCCCCTGCACATGGTATTATGCTCCATAGTGGCCCCTGAACACTGTATTATGCTCCATATTGGGCCCTGCACATGGTATTATGCCCCATAGTGGCCCCTGCACTGGTATTATGCTCCATATTGGCCCCTGCACATGGTATTATGCTCCATAGTGGCCCCTGCACACGGTATTATGCTCCATAGTGGTCCCTGCACACGGTATTATGCTCCATAGTGGCCCCTAGACACGGTATTATGCCCCATAGTGACCCACCCATCTTTTCAGACCCCAGAGTATAATGATCAGAGAACCAGGGGAGGTGACAAACATAAAAACCACTGTTACTTACCTTTCCTGGACACCGGTGCACTCCCTGCAGCTTTCGGCCCTGTTTAATTTCACACAGACATCCCGTGATCAGGCCGGTGACACGACCTGATGACGTCACCAAATGGCCCAAGCCTGCTCGGAGTAATATTGGATCGCAGGAGAGGTAAGCAGCATTGGTTTTTATGTTCCCTCACCTCCCCTGGGAATCCGATTATATACTCTGGGGTTTGAAAAGACCCCAGAGTATAATAGTAGTATTTGAGGCCCGCGGCCTCACTTACCTACCCCTGCACCTGCTCTCAGTCGCTTCCCCTTCTGCGTCCCATAGCAGAAAGGAAAGCTGAGGCGGGCACGAGCAGGCGCGAGGGTAGGTAAATAAATAGGCCGTTACCTGCTGGGGTTACTCCAGCAGGTAATGGCCTATTTATATAAATAAAAAAAAAGTTATCCTCACCTACCTGTGATCCCTTGACAGAGCCGCCGCCTCCTCTTCTTGTCCGCGACATCTGCGTCTCAGCGTAGGCGGTGCGATGACGTCATTGTATCGCCGCTTGCGCTGAAATGCAGAGGTCTCGTAAGCCAGTCCAGGACAGGCTCCTCTCAGCTTTGTTTTTTTTAAAGCAGCCTGTCCTGGGCTTTTTTACGTTAAATAAATAGTAAAAATGCCGCCCCCCAGACAGTGACGGACAGTGCCACCTGAGGCGGCTGCCTCACTTCGCCTCATTAGAGGTGTGCCCCTGCCAGGGGGTTAATCCAACTCCAGCGGCTGGTCCCGGCCCTCGTCTGTGTTACACAGCCAAGTGCCAGGAGTAATGCCGCAGGCACAGCTTCTGTGCCCACTGCATTACAGCGCTGTACTATTACGGTGCTGAGCGTTAACTATACGCTCATCATGACGTAATAGTATGGCATTGAGCATTAAGGGGTTAAAATATATAACTCTTTGTTTGTGAATAATTTCTGTATCAGAAAAAAGAGCAAGATAAATATAGTATGAAATTAATCAGCAGTGAATTTTTATCCGAAAAATTAATTGGTGTTAAAAGGTGGATATTTACTTTAACTTTACATCTACATAAAATGTGACTTTTAATGATTTACTTGTATTGTAGTTATTACTGATACTGGTTTTCTTTTTCCAGGTACACTCATTCCCCTTCTCAGTTGCTCACTGCTATGTTCTAATAATAAGCTGCTTATAAATATACAGTATCAGATTGCAATTGATGGTGATGGTCAGTCATGTTGAATTCTTTTACAACATGGTATTGTAAGTCAATCATGTCCAAATGCTTGTTACTTTGTGTTTGATATCTTTTCTTAAATTGTATGAAAAAGGTTGTTCTTTTGTATAACCCCATGGACAGTCCCATCTTGCATGTGTTTTGGAGAATGATTTGTATGTATAATCTAACATAAAACAGAAAGGTTGCAGGCCAGTTGATTATAATCCAATATGTATGGCCATTTTAGGACTTCAGCCAGGCAGTAATGTGCATCCATTGTAGAAACCTTACAATATAACACAATTCAACACTACCATTATAGTGATGATTAGAGATGGGTGAACCACTTTGTCGCAAGTCATGTTCGACCCAAATATTCTAAATTGTTCAATTTTTAATGAAACCGAATTAATGGTGATTCATCTCAGACTAACTAAAATGGCCACCACCACATGTTTGAGCAGTGAATACAGAAGAGACACAAGTGTATAAGTCACTGTGTGATGTTCTATCACCACCTGACATCAGCTGACAGCCTCTCAGCCAATAGACAGTGGTAGGTGGACACCTTACAGTGCTGATGTCATATACACTATATAAGATGCTGCAACCATCATCACGAGCTAGTTGCAGTAATGGTGGAAATAGGGAATGATCTGTGATTCATTTCACTGCATCATACAGACCAAAGTTCTGAAAAGCTTGCAAGCAAAAGGAATGTAGTTAGATTCAAGCAATTTAACAGGCAGATTTGTGGTAGAAATCAATAGATAGGAGTTAGGGCATAGCTGCATTTCTGCTCTAATACAGAATTACAGACACACAGACAGGACAGTTAACCCTATTATTGGCAGTTGGTTGTGCAATAGAGCAGTTTCATCTGTATACACAGTCTTTAAACAAACCTTTTAATGGCAAAACAATCCTGTTAGTGAAAAATATTTTGTTAAGGGACCTTTTGGGCATGAGCTTACATTTTTTTTTATTAAATACAACTAACAGCAAAGTGCTGATTCTGCCTGCACAAAGCTGAAAAAAAACTCTGTTATTTAAGCGTTTTATTTTCTTGTTCACTGAATAAACAGTCTAGCCTGCGCTTAGCTGAAAAAATCAGTGTCACTGTTTCCCTTTATCATCATGTTGAAATTACTTTACTGCTGTTGATGCTGCCTGCTACTCCTAAACAGCTACCACCACTGCCACGAGTCAGCCAGTCATGTCCTGGGGCCCGATCAATCATATTACACACTGCCACACATATTGACACAGCTACCACCACTGCCACGAGTCAGCCAGTCATGTCCTGCGGCCCGATCCATCATATTACACACTGCCACACATGTTGACACAGCTACCACCACTGCCACGAGTCAGCCAGTCATGTCCTGCGGCCCGATCCATCATATTACACACTGCCACACATGTTGACACAGCTACCACCACTGCCATCACTCAGCCAGTCATGTCCTGCGGTCTGGTCCATCATCACATTCCACTATAGCACACTGTTGGTGCCACTACCACAGTGCTGGCATGAAAAAACATTTTGATTTCACATCTGCTCCCATCACGGGATAATCTTTGGTGGCTTTTTTTTACCAATTCTTCATCGCTTTTCAAGTTGGCTCACAGGCACAAATTTGTCTCCCAAATAACCATAAACCTGTAGCACTTACAAGTCATCAACACTGGCAATTTTTGCTACAAAACCATTGCTTTATGTAATATAACCTCCATGTGTGTCTAAAAAGCCATGGACAAGCACCTTTTCCACTAATAAAATGGTAATTTGGTAAAATGCATAAAACTGAGCGTCAGCGCAGTGTATGGTTAAACTCTAATTTTGTATTCACTGTTTACCATTCGTTTTTCCATAGACATACATGTCACATTCACTTTGACATAACTTTGGTTGTGTTTGCCTTAGAGAGCTAGAAGTTGGATAGATAGGTTCCTATGAGTCCTAAGAGCCCTATTTTCTTATTATAACATATATATATATACTGTATATATATATTATAATAAGAAAATACAATAATGAATTAAAGGGAAAAAAAGCCGCAAAAGATGGAAAAGGAGATTGATGACTAATGGAAGGAAAACCAGAAGAAAGCCTAAAGGTATTCAAAATGAAGGACATCTCGACCAAAGGAGTCAGTCATATTAATGACCCCGTTGACATATTCTAGGAGAAGACAGAGGGAAAGTTCAAGGTTGCTTTTAGTCATTTCTCAGTGCAGATTCACATTAGAGTTAGAGAGTTGGAGTTAGGGAGTTTCATTTTTCCTTCCAAATTGGAATATATCGCACAAACCCAATTTTTTGAATATTACCTTTTTTTAAATCAGTTTCCGGACATGATCCCTCTGAGGATACTGTGAATGTGAGTAATCATTGATCTTGCAGTGGCTGTATTCATATAAAGGTCAAAAGCAGACGTGTTTAGAGCACATTGATTTCACTGTGTCTAGCCACATGTCCTATGTTTGTCTGTGAGGGATCCATGAAAACGGGTCCCAGATGGATGCAAAACGGCTGTGAAAAATGGACCATTTATTTTTCACAGCCATTACTCTTCACAATTATATGAATATAGCCGTACAGTTTGGGAACAATGTGAGAATAGCCCAGTGAGATTGTCTGGTTGGAATACTTTACGTGACTCAACGCTACTTTTGGCAATTTAATATCATCACAATGGATCATTATACACAGCAAAACAGCATGGTGATGTCACTTGGTGTTTTCTTAAGCTGGCCAACACAAAAGATCATGGTTGGCCACAATGTAGCCAATCAATCATCTTTTGGATCAACCTTGTTGTTGGATATAGTACTAGATTTAGTGCTGCTGTTCTTGTGAGTGTAATCCTCTGTCAGATCATTCATACAAACAATCGCACCCTCAAACTGACGGCCTGAACTAGCAGATCTGAAGGTTTTTAAATAGCAAACAAACCAAGACTTTCGATTGATCATCCATACCCCTTTAGTTATAGCCAGCAGTGGCAGAAAACATATAAACTGAAAGGTCACATTTGTGATAAGCCAAAAAGATAAAATTGGTAAATTCAGCTAACTTTACAAATTTTCTATTCTTTTTTTTGTACACTTTGGCTTGTATGGAGGTTAACTCCTATAGACCCTGGAGTGAAGTGGATTTTACCATTAGATGGAGTACTCCTATTATGACCACAGCACCCTCTTCCCCGGGGTATCTGAAATCATAGACTATTGACCTCAGTATATCACCATTATCACACTGCCAGCACAGGAGGGACAAACTGGTCTGCAACCATTCTTTGACCGATCCTGTTTGCATGTCTCATTGAAGATGTAGTTCGATCTGGGGAGAGCAGATTACAGAACAGAAGGAGCTACACAGGCCACACACACATAAATATATATATATATAATTTTTTTTTCCCATTTTTTATGTTAAATCCTGCTTATTCTAAGCTTATAAATCCAGTAGGCAGTTGTATTCACATATTGACAGCTATCTCTGTCCACCCACTGGACTATTAAGCCTGGAAGAAGAAAAAATGTAAAAGAATGAGAAGCTATTCTTAATTTTTCCCACAAAACTATATATCATTCTGATCAGCTACTTGTGCTCTGTAGCCTGCTGTCTGTATGTCGTACTGCATGTTCAACAAGAGGGATTCCCTTTAAGGTTTTCCCATTTATTTTGGACACTGCATTCTTTCCTGCTTTTTCTTTTTTAAGTTGCATTTGTCACATTTTCTAGAGCTATAAGCCAATGTGAAAATAAAGCTCTGGACTGCTCTCTATGTCACATACTGCAGCCAGACTGGCAACCTAAGATGCATCATTAAATTTATTATGCAACATTTCATTCATTATAAGTGTACTAGGCGGATTTTGCTTTGATAGATATGTGTGAATGAAATGTTACACCATACCTGTCATACTTGCTGGAACATTTATGTGACAGCTTTGCATTGCTACTGCTGCTCTTTATCATGATTTCTATGTCCTAAACCCCAATAAATGATTTTTGGCAGATCTATGGCAATATATATTAATGTGAAAATGGCATGTGGCCAATAAAACCAGAGCCACTTACATATACTAAAACTGACAGCCACAAGATGCTTTTTACCCATATGTGTCATGAACACGCACGTGTCCAGCTATGGCTCACTCCATTGTCTCCTATTATTATGATCAGGTCTGATCTACAGCTTTCATATTCCGCTTGTATTTTCCTCCATTCATGATAATGAGTTGATTTCTATAGGACTATTGACAGCTGCAAAGCAGACACATACAGTAGGGAAAAAAAGTATTTAGTCAGCCACCAATTGTGCAAGTTCTCCCACTTAAAAAGATGAGAGAGGCCTGTAATTGACATCATAGGTAGGTTGTTTGTAGGTGACCAAATACTTATTTTCCACCATAATTTGCAAATAAATTCTTTAAAAATCAGACAATGTGATTTTCTGGATTTGTTTTCTCATTTTGTCTCAAATAGTTGAGGTCTACCCTATGATGTCAATTACAGGCCTCTCATCTTTTTAAGTGGGAGAACTTGCACAATTGGTGGCTTACTAAATACTTTTTTTCCCCATTTTTAGGATGGGTCATCAAGTATAAGATCATTGGGTTTGACCAATACAACCAAGGTGCGTCACAATTATCCAGACACATGGTTATGGTTATGGTTATGCCTGGTACTGCAGCTGGTCCTCACTCAACCCAGTTGAGTTGGGCTGCATACTAGGCACAGGCTGTCACAATTGTATGTATGGCATTATGCGTGGATAAACTATGAAGGGGCCACAGTGCTTTAGTAAGCACTATGATCCATCAATTTTGCTGATTGGTCCTGTGGTCAGACACCCAGTATTTACATATTGATGGCCCACCTAAAGCTGGCCATATGCATTAGATTAATATCAACTCATTGATTTCTAGAGGATCATCCAATCCTCTAGTATTTATGGGGGAGTCAGACTTTCCCCTGACAGTAGATGTTGGGGATAAGAAGGGTCAAGAATGTTGGATTTCAGCATACCCCGTTCTTTTGTTCTCAGGGGAGATAAGCCACCAGAGGTGTCTGGCAGCAGCTTACTCTCATATCCCCATTGAGAACACATACACCCATATGTATGGGAGGATAAACAAATGTGCCTTTCGGTTCGCCTATCTCTAGTTAGTACGGTTGAAAAAAGACATATGTCCATCAAGTCCAATCAGGGAATGGGAAAGGGCATAATGAAAGGAAATAAGTATTTTGTACATTTCTATAAGCATCAATGCTATTTTGCTCCAAAAAGGCATCTAAGCTTATATAAAACTGTCATTATTTGTCTTGTGTCAAAGGTAATACATATTTATACACTTTTATGCCTCACTTTGGAAAAAAGCATTTCAAAAGGGGGTGTGGCTTACAGGAAAGGAGGGATTGACTTAAAATGTGCCTAAATTTTGGTCCCAAATCTGGGGCAGATTCTTCCGTGTGAACCTAGACTTTTTTATGCTTTTTTAAGCAAATTTTGAAAAGGTTAACCGAAGCAGTTTTTTAAGCATTTTTGCCTAGCACACAGGGTTCTGTTTCTTAAAACATCTAGTTTTTTGTTCAAGAGCACAGCCTCAAAAAATCCCTTAAGGCCGGGGCCCCACATGGCATAAACACCACAGTTTGGCCATGGCAGAAACGCCACAGAAAAAAACGCTGCATTTTACATTGACTGCAAAGTGGATGGGATTCTAGCAAATACCATCCACACATTGCAGAAAAATATGCTCAGCAGACACGTTGCGATTTCCAAAACCGCAGCATGTCAATTATACTATGGAAACACTGGCGGTTTCCCTATAGATATAATTGAAGCAGAAAGTCCGCAGAATAAACCTCTTCTGACTTTCTGTGAAAAACCATTCTGCGTTGCCACCGTGGTTTTTCCCGCACCTTAGCCTAAAAACCATTTAAGAGATTTTTATTTTTTTCTTCCATTTATTTCAATTGGAAATTCAAGTGGAATCCACTTGAAGATGGGGCAGGACACTTCTTTTTTTTCTAGTAGCTGATAAAATCTGCTAGCAGAAAATATGTATATTTATACATCTGTCACTGCTTCCCATTGGGAGGCATATTTCAGGGTGTTTTTTTTAAGGTGTAAGAAAAACTTTATGTGAACATACCCTACAGCCAGCCTTACATATTAGATTTTCATTGGCCAACATGGCCAATTTGGCAATCAGCAATGTGGATGCCATGAATGGCCATTCAAGACAGCAGACTTTAGTCTGTTTAAAACAGATTGGTCACTCTGGATATTCTCTGCCAACTGTTGGCTGAACACAAGTGCTGTAAATGTCATGAGGTAACAGCCTCAGGCGGTGTCACCTGGCCACTACCTACTGGTTCCCCTCTCCTGTCCAGTCTGGCATCCGCTTCTTCCTCCATAGGGTGTTGTAGCGTTCTTCAATGTCTGCACCCTGGAGTCAGTAGTGGATACCAGACGCGACAGGAGACACGAGACACTGCGAAGATGCCCAGGACAGTTGAGGCTGGGTGAATATAAGTGTTTTTTATCCCCTCCCCCAACCCCAGGCCTTGCTTTATTATATTCTAGGGTCTGCTTCATGGGTGACAAACCCACAAAAGTTTCAGGTTCAGGCCAAGCCCAAAACTTTTGGAAAATTTGGGTTGAATCTAAGACTAACTGAGTATACTGTGTGGGGGCTAAAAAGAAGAGGGGAATATTATGGGTGGGAGCCAGTAAAATCAGCAATATACTGTGGGGGTCAATAAAGGGGGCATTATACTGTGTGTGGGTTAAATAACGGGATTTTTGATCTGCACATCGAGAGGCTAACCCTACAATTTAATAAGGGGGGCCACATCATGGGTATTTTTGGGTGGGAAGTGCTTTTCTATTGGTCGCCTCAGGCAGCAGAGAGGCTAGGTAATATAACAGTGTTTGGCATTATCAGCTGTTTTTGGAGAATAAACAGCCACATTGCACAGACTCCTATTTTCTATTTTACCTAAATTTCCCCTTGTTTGAGCAGTTTAGTTGTTGATGGTGGATCATTTATACAGACAACTCCATCATCAAATGGACGGTCGCATGAAAGCCATCCAAAATTTAAAGTGTATGGCTGGCACATGACCATACACATCAGATCTGTCTTCTGAAACAAACATTCATCAATCATTCATACAGACGACCGTTCCAAACACGTAAACAACAAGAAATGTTCATTACAGAAGTAACATTCATTATACGAACATTCGCCCTAATGCACACGGTTTCTGAAAAACATATGCCCATAATACACAAATCACCCAGAGGTCAGTCAGTCTAGTCCACACGCAAACAATTACAGCCAACAGGCGTCCAAAAAATCTAACTCAACTGATTTTGGTTGTGACCAACTTTAGTTGATGGTCAACTGTATGGGACAAACGTTCATTCGACGAATGTTCAAAATCTACCACTTCAGCAGTCTAAAGTCTAATGTGTATGGCCAGCGTTAGCCTCCCCTATTGTCTATACAGCTCTGTTTATTATACCAGCACTATATAAAGGATATTAATACATAAGTAGTCTAATATCTCTACAATCTGAACCAAGATGAATGGTAATAAAAAATAACTTTGCCATTCTGACAGTGACTGTAATTCAGCTGTAACTAGCTGCTCTCTCCTACCTCTCATCTCCCCATACCTGCACTGCATATTCTGCAGTAATTTCTGTCCTCACCCAGATAACTATTACTGCATTACCCAAAAAGTAACACGTTAATTATCCGGAATGCTACTAACATATTCCTGTTGCTTTTTAGCAGCTCAGCTAGAACAAAGCAGGGAGATGGAATCAGCTGGGTGGTTTTGTTCAGAAACCTGTGCTGGTAAAAACACGAGCGTAACAAGGTCTCCACGGACTGAGGAATTAATATTTAATGCAGCTTGTCAGCAAGATCTTATACTTTTCAAAAAATTCTTGTTAACACAGGAGTCCTTTACCCTCCTCTATTTGACGTATTGCTTTCTATACGCTGCTGTTTGCACTGTATTTATTTGCATTACAATGGGAAAGCCACAGATATGGAGCCTGGAAATCAGATGTCTTTCTCACACCTTGCAGAATCTGTTACAAGCTATTTATACCTTCCCATGAAGAGAATTGAGCAGCCTTCAATGTGTAATGTTATCCTCACTTTTACTCCTCAAGTGCTAGATGTCTACACATATATCTCAGTGTGGCATGATATATTCACACTCTTTATAGTGTATCGCAATTACTTTACTATCCTCCTTCATTTACCTATCAAGCCCTAATTTTATGACTCACCTGGATTATGTTAAAGTATAACTCTGCACCGTGCAGTCTTTATATAAGATAATAGGGATCAGGATTGGCAGCAATTACCTCATACATTGACAGCAGCCTGAACATATAGAAGGGAAGATCCTAGATAATTTTTATTTTACCAGGTATGGCAGCCTATGGAAGCAAACTGGACACCAGCTGTTATGCATCGGCCACTGGGCAAGCTGCAGGCAATTCATATTCCTTATAGTCGCACTGTGGTATTTTCTAATTCCTCCTGCTGTCTTTGGTAGCATTTATATTAATAGAAATATATTAGGAAACTGCTACTTATGCTATGTTATGGTATTTTATGTACAGCATCTGCTGACATTTGCTTGTATAGACATAACTATAGGGGTGTAAAGATGTAGCAGATTTCTTTGGTAGCGGTTGTTGCAGATTTTCAAATGCCCGGGCCAGAATGTATAAATTCTAATGGATTTGCCGTAGCCTCTATTTGCATTGCAAAATCCATATGTTATACCTACATTTAGAAGTAGTCCAGTGATTGGTTTGCCATTCATTATGTACCTATTCCACATAATTCTTCCAGTGTTACCTTATTTAGTTATTCCTTTCTATGCGACTCCTTCTCTATAATAAGGTCTTGTGACTCTCACTTTGATCAGATAAAATCTACATGGAATAACGCATCAGTCTCTGACTTCCTATATGATGGACTGTACCACAGAAGCTCTCCACAGGGGAAGACAAAAACTTCTGTCACTAACTACTGATGGGCAGGCAGTTCCTGTCACACAGCTTTAATATAAAAGATCACAGGTCAGCTCCCCTAACTATATACTTATGGTCTCTTATATAATTATACTGTCAGCTGCAGGTAGATATAGCACAGTCTCTAGCTGCCCATGTGATGCTGTGCTGCATCATGAGACTGACAGAAAACAAAGAAAAATATAAAATCCAAGATGGCATCTGACCAGTAACAATATTTCATATTAGTGGTTTTAGGAAAATGCAGTGTTCAAATTCAATATGTATTGACCATGCAATGAATTACGGTCATTGCTTTTCTTGCCTTTGCACTATTTATTTGTTACATCATTTTTATCCTCTGCATTAAATTTCATAAATAAGCCCAAGTAACAAAAAGATGAGCACAAGGGCTTATAGCAGTATTTATGGTAATGCCTGAGATATAGGAGGGTCTAACCTCTGAGACCCATATCCATCTCTAGAACGGGGTTTCCCTGAGTCCCCTCTTGCAGTGAAGGCAAAGATGGCCCCATGTGCACAGGTCTCTGTGTTCACTTGTATCGGAGTGCCAAAAATAGCCAAGACTGACTTGTGATAGATGTGTGTCCAGGAGGTAGGATTTGCATTTATTGGGTATGTATGGCTTATACTGTGAATGTCTGAGATGAAAATACCCTTCTGACCATAGGATGTGCAGTGGCTGCAGTGGCATTCAGCCCTAGAGCCAGAGGGGTTTCCTATACAGGAGGAGAGCTTGACTATGAATGATGTGTAATAGTTGGGGGCCCTTGACACAGTTTACACTGTAGCTGACATATTTGTTGGCTGACTGTTCTTCATGGTGATTGGTGCATATACATATATATAGGCACTACATTAGGATAGTCACAGTATGGTCTACTTTATGGACACTTTTTTATGCCTAATACAGTAGCATGGTGGGTACAATAGTATGAGCAATTCCAGGTTTATGTAATTACTGTGCTGTCATACTATGTGGCCTGCACTTTATGGACAAAATAACTGGGAATAACTGCAAGGTACGACCACTGGGTACAAATGTGCCTTAATATTGGGGCAGTTTGCCCATCTTGGTGAACAAATAGGGCAAATGATTTTTTTAGGCTATATCTAATGTATTTTTTTCAGATGTAGGCAGAAATAATAAGGGATAATACTGGGGCAGCGCATGTAATCAAACAATTTACTTCTGTGTTGCTAAAAGAGAACCATTATATTACAAAATGTGCGAGACAACTAACAGATTGGGAATGTTCATTGACAAACCATAAACACTGGCCTTTAGGTTAGGCTGACATTGTGTATCGACTTTGATGATGTCATATGGATGTCACACTGTTTCCGAAATAACTTTAATGAAATTTAATTACATCATTTTAGTAAGTAAAAGGGGCATCTTGTCTGGAGGATCCAAGGACATTCAACTATTGTGGCAGAAAGGAGTAGGAGAAGGACACAGGAAAGTCAAAGACACCGAAACTGAAAACATAAAGCTAATTACATGGGGTATTATAATTAGTAATACACAGATATATAAATCTGAAAACCTTTTTTATCGAGTAGAAGATAATAAAAGCAAATGGTGACAAGCATTCATAGAGTTATTATGAGCTAGGGAAAAGCAGAGGTCAGCACGCAGGCTGCCTGGCGCATATCAGGTAGGGGACTTGTCAAATACAAAGAAGATATAACAAGCAACAAAAAGGATAATGAATTCCCTTGCCAAGACCAATGTCTCTTTCCTTTATTCATCTAAGGTACTTTATATTTGTAAAAAAAATCCCTTGTTCCGTTCCTATCTAAGCCTGAACCACTCTTTCGTGGCTTGATTCATTTTTGGTTTCTCCAGACTTTCCTAGCAAAGTTTTGTGAGAAATTTACCTGTTACTCAAAAACATACTAAACCCAAGAAATCCAGCTAAATGTTTGCACAGAAACCAGAACATAAAGGGGTTATCCAGGAGTTTACTACTGACCTATCATTAAAGGTGTTTTCTGAGCAAAAAATATTGATGGCTGACCCTAAGGATAGTTCACCAAAATCAAATAAGTGAGGGTACAACATTTGATACCCCACCATTCAGCTGTTCTCAGCATGGAGCAGGAAGCAGGCAGTTCTGTTCTCTTTGTAGTGGTCAGACCTGGTACTGCAGAAGAGCTCCCATTTATTTGAATGGGGCCTAAGCTGCAGTGACTCAGTTCTGCCACTACCCAGAATACAGAGCTCACTGTTTCCTGCTCCATTCTCTGTGTATCAGGAGCTGAGAACAGCTAATCGATGCGTGTGTCCTGGGTGCCAGACCCCCACAGATCTGATATTAGTGATCTTTATGATAGGTCATCAATATTTTTAGACCAGAAAATCCCTTTAATAGAGGTTATCAATATCCAATTGTTAGGGATCAAACAACCGGCACCTCCACTGCTTAGCTGTCTGCAGTAATGTACCAGAAATAGCAAGAATATTAAAAAAAGGTACTGTATGCTAAGTCATATTGAAGTCACTCTGCAGATTAGGCAGAAGTTCTACATCTACTGATGAACAGAAAAAGTCAGACTGCCTGGATCTTTATGTATCTCACATCAGAGACTTACTTACAACCTGCATCTAAGAGTATTGAAACCTGATTGTGCTCTCCATCTGAAGTTATTATTGGGCCTGTTCCTTTAAATATATTGCCCATGCTATTTTTCCCTTTGTATATATGTGTGTATTTCTGCAACTGTTTTGCTGCCAAATGTGGTGTTTCCTATGTTGTAAAAATGAACAGTGTGGGCATGTTCTTTATTGGGACCCCCGACGGACTCAACAACAGAGAGCCCAGGGCTAATAAATAATAATATAATAATTACTTTATATAGTGCCAACATATTCTGCAGCACTTTACAAGTTAGAGGGTACATGTGTTAAGTACACTGTACCTTAGACCTTAAGCTGCAGGGCTGAGCTGTTCAAGGTTACATGGAGAAAAGTGGCTCCATGCACTGACATAGACTTTCTGGTTATACAGTACATTTGGGTGCAAAAGCATGCCATGTGGGCAATAGTTAAATAGTAGTAAATGGGAAGAGTAGCAGTCAACTAATGCACCCCCACCCAAGGCTAGTGCAGAAATAAACTACGAATAAGTCATCAATATCAAATTCATGGAAAACCCTTCAAAAAGGCATTGCCTTGCCTGCAGTGATTCTGTCCTGTAGTAGATGTTCCTCTGTACATATTTACACATCACTAAAAACTAAACTGATAGAGAAGAACATTTCCATTTTAATACGATTTTCTTACCTCTTGGTATAGACAACACAGCACTACTGACTAGATATTCCTAGCACCTACTCAGCAAAGACTGAGATAATAAAACTGGTGAAAGTCTTTGAATATTTACCCACACATGATTAATATTAACTATACCTTCTCATGTAAGATATACAGTCATATGAAAAAGTTTGGGCACCCCTATTAATCTTAATCATTTTTAGTTCTAAATATTTGGGTGTTTGCAACAGCCATTTCAATTTGATATATCTAATAACTGATGGACACAGTAATATTTCAGGATTGAAATGAGGTTTATTGTACTAACAGAAAATGTGCAATATGCATTAAACCAAAATTTGACCGGTGCAAAAGTATGGACACCTCAACAGAAAAGTGACATTAATATTTAGTAGATCCTCCTTTTGCAAAAATAACAGCCTCTAGTCGCTTCCTGTAGCTTTTAATCAGTTCCTGGATCCTGGATGAAGGTATTTTTGACCATTCCTCTTTACAAAACAATTCCAGTTCAGTTAAGTTTGATGGTCGCCGAGCATGGACAGCCCGCTTCAAATTATCCCACAGATGTTCAATGATATTCAGGTCTGGGGACTGGGATGGCCATTCCAGAACATTGTAATTGTTCCTCTGCATGAATGCCTGAGTAGATTTGGAGCTGTGTTTTGGATCATTGTCTTGCTGAAATATCCATCCCCGGCGTAACTTCAAATTCGTCACTGATTCTTGTACATTATTCTCAAGAATCTGCTGATACTGAGTTGAATCCATGCGACCCTCAACTTTAACAAGATTCCCGGTGCCGGCATTGGCCACACAGCCCCAAAGCATGATGGAACCTCCACCAAATTTTACAGTGGGTAGCAAGTGTTTTTCTTGGAATGCTGTGTTTTTTTGACGCCATGCATAACGCCTTTTTGTATGACCAAACAACCCAATCTTTGTTTCATCTGTTCACAGGACCTTCTTCCAAAATGAAGCTGGCTTGTCCAAATGTGCTTTTGCATACCTCAGGCGACTCTGTTTGTGGCGTGCTTTCAGAAACGGCTTCTTTCGCATCACTCTCCCATACAGCTTCTCCTTGTGCAAAGTGTGCTGTATTGTTGACCGATGCACAGTGACACCATCTGCAGCAAGATGATGCTGCAGCTCTTTGGAGGTGGTCTGTGGATTGTCCTTGACTGTTCTCACCATTCTTCTTCTCTGCCTTTCTGATATTTTTCTTGGCCTGCCACTTCTGGGCTTAACAAGAACTGTCCCTGTGGTCTTCCATTTCCTTACTATGTTCCTCACAGTGGAAACTGACAGGTTAAATCTCTGAGACAACTTTTTGTATCCTTCCCCTGAACAACTATGTTGAACAATCTTTGTTTTCAGATCATTTGAGAGTTGTTTTGAGGAGCCCATGATGCCACTCTTCAGAGGAGATTCAAATAGGAGAACAACTTGCAATTGGCCACCTTACATACCTTTTCTCATGATTGGATACACCTGGCTATGAAGTTCAAAGCTCAGTGAGGTTACAAAACCAATTTTGTGCTTCAGTAAGTCAGTAAAAAGTAGTTAGGAGTATTCAAATCAATAAAATGATAAGGGTACCCAAATTTTTGCACCGGTCAAATTTTGGTTTAATGCATATTGCACATTTTCTGTTAGTACAATAAACCTCATTTCAATCCTGAAATATTACTGTGTCCATCAGTTATTAGATATATCAAATTGAAATGGCTGTTGCAAACACCCAAATATTTAGAACTAAAAATGATTAAGATTAATAGGGGTGCCCAAACTTTTTCATATGACTGTATATATATACAATTATATACAGTGGGTACGGAAAGTATTCAGACCCCTTTAAATTTTTCACTCTTTGTTTCATTGCAGCCATTTGCTAAAAGCAAAAAAGTTCATTTTATTTCTCATTAATGTACACTCAGCACCCCATCTTGACAGAAAAAACAGAAATGTAGATATTTTTGCAAATTTATTAAAAAAGAAAAACTGAAATATCACATGGTCATAAGTATTCAGACCCTTTGCTGTGACACTCATAGTTAACTCACATGCTGTCCATTTCCTTCTGATTCTCCTTGAGATGGTTCTACTTCTTCATTGGATTCCAGCTGTGTTTAATTAAACTGATTGGACTTGATTAGGAAAGGCGCACACCTGTCTATATAAGACCTCACAGCTCACCGTGCATGTCAGAGCAAATGAGAATCATGAGGTCAAAGGAACTGCCCAAGGAGCTCAGAGACAGAATTGTGGCAAGGCACAGATCTGGCCAAGGTTCCAAAAGAATTTCTGCAGCACTCAAGGTTCCTAAGAGCACAGTGGCCTCCATAATCCTTAAATGGAAGAAGTTTGGGATGACCAGAACTCTTCCTAGACCTGCCACTAGGTTTCAGGGAAAATCCGCCATTGATCTATAGTGATCTACCTTCCAAAAAGTGGAGACAGAGCAGGTTCCTCTTTTCCACCAAGGAGAACTTATTTGCATAGTTCTTTCCCATCACTTTTTTTTTGTTATTGGGATTTCCCACAAAGAACATTTATCACCTATACCCCAAGGATGTCTAGAATGAGGGTCCCAAGTCCTTTTTCTCTTCACCACATGACCACAGTGAGGAGGAGTTTGTATGGAGTGGTAGCACCTGTGTATAGGTGATACATGTCCTTAGTGGAAAGACCCCTTTAAAGTTACTCTCCACCATAGTAAAAAAAAAAAAAATTGACTGTACATTAAACAAGTATAGTCTACTTACCTGGTGTCCTCCATGCTATTGCCACTGCTTCTGTTCCCCATCTGTATCATGATAAAATGGCCAATGAACTCTTCCAAAGCAATGTTTGTGAGTCATAGGCAAAACCTTGCTCAACTGCCCTGTGATGGACACAGTGCTGAAGGCTCGGATGGGTATGTCTGTGGCTTACAGACAGTGATCCATCAACCATTTTATAATGGAACAGATGGGGAGCTGAACAGAGCAACAAAAGCAGTGGCTGCACCATAGGAGGAGATCAGGTGAATATATTATATATGTTTAAAGGGGTTGTCAGGCCCCAAATTGAATGTTGATACTGATGATCTATCCACAAGTAATAGGAGCAGTGCAGAAGCCCCGTCCATAGCATAGGCTTGGTTCTGGTGAACTGCAGCACCGCTCATATTACATGATATGTGCGGAGTTTGGGTGTTGGACCCTGACAGATCACATACTGATGATCTATCCTGTGAAAAGGTCATCAGTATGAAAATTCAATTTGGGGCCGAACACCCACTTTAAGGCATATTCAATTTTTTTTTCTTATACTGCTATTAATCACTACAAGTCATCACTGGTAAATCTCCCTCAATAGATATTTGTGCCAACAAGTGTTTTTTAGTATATTCAGTAGGGTGAAGAGTATATTAATGTTAGATTGTCAAAAGAAGGGTCTGTCATGTATTTTATTTCTTTTTTTCTGCAAGATACTTTTGCACAAATCACCAAAAAATCCAAGTACACTAAAAGTATATAATGGATTTAGTAGCAGAAGCAAACCTAATGTCCAATGTTCAACTGTTCCCCATGACTAGTGATAATCTCAGAATTATTGTGCTCTTTATAATACCTATATAGAGTACCTGTCATGTCATAAAACTTTTGACATATCAGAGGCTTTGATCAGTGGAAGTCCCAGTGCTGTATGGGTAAATGAAAAATCTTTGACTCTGTAAAATGCTTGTTTGGCTCTCCACGAGACCTATACAAAGCCAATCAGAACCAAAGGGGACAGTGCCCAGCAGAGCGCTTCTGCCCCTACACTTTAACACAGATAAAACTAAATGACTTGTGAAAGTAAAAACAAATATAGGAACAAGGATTGTATAGTATATCTCAAATTCACTTATTCACAGTACTGTACGTAAGTTTTAGGCAGGTGTAAGTAAGAATGCTTAAAAAAATAGAAGTGTTAATTTTGCAACAAAAATAAAGTATTAAGTAAATGATCAACAGAGAAATCTAAATCCCATCAATATTTGGTGTGACCCCCCCCCCTTCCTCCTTGCCTTCAAAACAACATCAATTCTTCTAGGTACACTTGCAGACAGTTTTTGAAGGAACTCAGCAGGGAGGTTGTTCCAGACATTTTGGAAAACTAAGATAGCTTCTGTGGATGTAGGTATAACCAAATCCTTCTGTCTCTTCATGTAATCCCAGACAGACTGGATGATGTTGAGATCAGGGCTCTGTGGGGGCCATATCATCACTTCCAGGACTCCTACTCCAAACAGTGACCATATATTGATATTAATATATGATATTGATTTCATTTAGATTTCTCACTTCATTTTGATAGCTTATTTATGTCAATTATTTACAATGCTATTTTTCAAAGCTATTTTACTTTGTTGCATTTTTTCCTTATCTGCCTAAAACTTTCACACAATACTGTATATTATTAGTGATGTAGCCATAGGGGGTTAAGGGTAGTAGCCACACCCAGTCCTAGTATTTGAGGAAGTCCAAAGGCCCCTTTACCACATAGGATGCTAGAATAATAAATGGCACAGGACAGGTGGAATGCCCTGCTACAGCTTTACATTGGGGTCCAGTTACGCCTCTGCACATTATAACTATTACATATTGTTAACCTTCCCTGAAACATACTGATCACAGGGAACCATCATAACGGCCTCTCACTTTTCATAGAAAGAGATATAAGGAGAAATATTCCTTCATACTTCCTCATGTATTCTTGACACTCTTTCCCTATTGAATGGAGAGATGAAATTGAAACACTTTCATAGTCCTTGGTAAGGTGGCTAATGGATCAGCATAGGATTGCTGAATGAGCGGCATTAAGATGCCGCAGTTATTGAATACACATTAAAGAGAACATCTCTCAGTTACTTAGTAGCTCAGTTCACAATGGATCTTTGCAGCTTGGACATGCTGAGTCGACTAGAGCTTTTAGCATTGCTGCACTCAAAATAGATTTGCTTTTGGCCTGAAGATGTTCTTCTGGCATCATTACCTGGATCCAAATAATATGTATCCTTTCTGCTCCAATTCTGACCATATTCTCTTCATCAATACTGAGGTTTATTCAGACAAGCCTTTCAGACAACATCTATCTGCAATGGAAGATTCCTTCAATAATGGGAAATCGGGCAGATGCTTAATTTGCAGTAAGAGATAAGCCAACTGGGTCATCTATGCAGTCTTCTCATTTCTATATTCATTGAAACTTTAAAGTGGACCTGCCATCATCAATTTACATATTCTGGTTCAGCGGTAGATAATACAGCTAACAATAGATCATGTTAGCCATTTCCAGAAGTGATTACATTTTCTGATTTAGTTGTGGTGTGTGTCTCTCTCATTCTCATCCTTTGCTGTGAACTAGAGACGGTAAGCACAATGCAAAAAATTCTAATATTTAATAAAAATTGAACTGCTAACTGTAAAAAACTGTTTCAATGTATCTACTCAATCCAGGAATTGAAAGGGGTTGTCCCAAGATTTTAACATATCACCTACCTACAGAATTGGTGGTAAGTGTCTGATCAGTTGGGGTCCAACCAATAGCACCCCCACCAATCACAAGAATGGGGTTCCCGTGTTCCCTGTTTAAATGGAGCAAGAGTTGAACTTGCACATTGTACTCTATTCATAGCTATTTTTCCGGCAGTACAATAGAGTTGCATGACCACCGCTTCGGTCAAATGGGGAAACATCGCTTCTCATGATGTCTGGGGTCTCTGTAGTTGGATCTTCACCAGAAGCTTAGTTATCACCTGCCCTGTGAATATGAAGGGAAAAAGCTTAAATCTTGGGACAATCCCTTTAAAAGAAATATATCAATGATTTTTGATTTATTTATTAAAACCAGATATTGAAATATTAAGAGTGAAGAACAATACAAGCACCCTCCCAACCCTCTGCACCACCTATTCTATCCCCCTTCTGGTTTCCACACATAATAATACTGGTATCATATTAAGCAACATTAAATGAAAGCACCTTCTACAGACTTGTAGCACAAATGAGGTAATACTGAAGATACAAGTATTATAAAATCCTGTTAAAATAACTGATTCAATACAGTAGTCAGCTGGTTAATATTGGCCCCAAGTGCACATGCCTTATATAGCATAATGTTCATCTTAGTCTCCTCATTATTAGATAGTCCCTTATTTCTAAACAGTGCTGACATTTCTAGTACTGGTTTGTCCTACAATGGTGCCCAGAGGTTTTCACATTTATTGAGATTTTTGTGTTTTTGATACATTGCTTTTTTACACATCTGGGAGGCTTGTATGCAATGATAGGCTATTATCAGTTTATGGGCTATATAAAGCAGGCACCCCACCACCACCTTGCTCTGTTTCCAGTGTTAAACCTTCCACATAATCTAACCGAATCTATTTTGATTTTCTGATAGTAGATTTTTTATTTTTTTTTGCAGAACCCTCATGGTCAAAGACAGCAACAGTCTGTAGCCAACTCATTCTATGGAAAGTTTTGTGGACTTGCTCTGTGCTGGGAGAAGGATTAGATAAACTGTGACATCATTTATTGTCAGTTGTGGACTTAAAGGGAATCTGTCAGGGCAATTTGGGACCCTAAACCACCCACGCATCCATATGGACCTGGGGTTTAGTGTCCCAAATCACCCTGTTATAATGCAATCCATGGCCGCATTAAAAATAAAAAAGCTTTATACTCACCCGGCTGCTGTACTCCCCGCACCTGCACAGTTCTTCATTGAAGCCAGAGGAGTACACTTCAGCTTCAGTGCGTATGCCCCACAATTACGCAGTGAATCCGAGGTGTCCATCTTTGGTTTCACTGAAGAAGAGCGCAGGCGCCGGGAGGCATGCCAACGAAGAAGCTCATGAATAAGCCGGACTGCTCTCACCGAACAGCATTGATCGGACCCTTCTCTAGGTAAGTATAAAGGTTTTTTTATTTTTAATGCGCCTGCGGATTGCATTACAACAGGGCGATTTGGGACACTAAACCATCCACAGGTCCTTATAGGGATTCACCTGACAGATTCCCTTTAATAATGGGTCAGTGGTGTTTATATATAGATGTATTATCTCCTATTGTAATATTGTCTGTCTTGTCTGTGATGTAATTGAGGTGACTGCTGCAAAGAAAACCCCTACAGATTTAGCAAGTGTCAGTGTATTATTAGGTTTAGTGGTCAGAGTGAAAAATTGCAGGATTTAATGCTTTAAATAAAAATATATAGATAGATAAATACATAGACAGATCGATGATAGATAGATAGATAGATAGATAGATAGATAGATAGATAGTATTAGTGACATTAAAAAATAAAAATATAAAAAATGTTAAAAAATATTTTTCACATAAAAAAAAACTTGGTGTCATTTTTCTTGTGACACATGCCCTCTTCGTTTTGCATGTATAGGGTTATTGTGGAAGCATAAGTTATAAAAATATATTTCTAATTTCTTATCAGAATTAATTACACAAGAGGAGTTTCAATAAATCATAAACCTTGGTTAGATTTAGGACACGAGTCCTCCTCATCATCTTTATCTGTTGCCTGTGGTCCATACACCTTGGCTTACTTTACCTATTCCTGACCTATGATAGTAAAGCTAAAAATAATCTTTATTATCAGTATCAATAACCTTGTATTGTTTTTTGTCTACAGCTCCTACATAGGCTTCAGTGTCTCCATGGTAACAGGCAATGTAGTCTGTGTAGTCTGATCCTGCAGCCATACTCTTGGAATGTTTATATTCAAAACGCCAAAACATTGTGTTCTGCTGACAGTCATCTAATATTGTTATGAACAGCACTAAAAAAGCTGCACTTGGCTCTCCCAACTCCAGCAACAACCACCTGCATCGGTGGGTGTGAAGCATTGCTAAGCAACAGGCTTGTTCCAAGCACATTGCTGGAATGGATAAACGTTTGCCATGGCCATTTGACCCTGGCATTCTATTTAAGCAGGGAAGGTTCTCTGAACCCTGGCATGTCTGTATCACAGTTCAGTTCCTAATCTAGCTCCACCTGGCTTCTTTTGTTGTGACCCCAAATGGCCTTGTTTCTGGTTTCCTGGTCTGTTCCTGATCAATGGCCCATGCTTCTGTGTTTTAGGCTGTTGGATTCTGCCTTTCTTCATCCACCTGGATCTGATCTGGTCTGTTCCTGATCTCTGCCTATGTCACACTGCCTGGATTCTGGTTCCTAGACTTCCATGTTCTGATCTGATCCATCTGACAACACTCTAGTCCTGTTCTCCTGGTTGTGATTCTCACTATGGTCCAGTCCTGATCTGTAGGTTTTGATTTGGATCTATCTGCAAATTTGGTGTATGTTTTCCAGCCATGTCTTCCTAATTATTTCCTGTCATCACTACAACATCTGACTGCAAAGCTGTTGACCATTCTGGGAACCACAAACAGGGAATTTCCCTGCAGCAAAGCGAAAACATCCTTGTGGAGGTTAAAGGAGAAAAATAGGAATCTTATAGACTCTGAACCTCAGTCTAGCTTGTGCAAAACCAGTTGCAATCTTATAAGGATTCACTTTCTTTTCTATAGCAAATGACTATGGGCAAATTTAAGAAAGAAGAACAAACAAATGTCAAATAGTGTGTAATTGTCACAATCTAAATGTAAAATATTGAGTCATTGCCATGTATGATCTACATCCCAACTGGGCCAACATAGCTAATGATTATTATTATGTTTAAGATGAGATGTAAATCTGTAAAGATAAAAATATTTTTCACAGCTGTCTATAGGGAATCTCAGCAGCCATGTACTGTAATCTGATAATCCCTTTAAATTACATAGCACGTGTTACTATGTCTAGCTTTGTTCACCAAGGAAGTCCCAAGAAAGTGAAATTGCAAGTGAAATACCCTCTAATGCATTTTTTTCTTTGACTTGCTGAGGTGGTATAACTAGATGTTCATGCGCCCAAATAAAAAAATGTGTATTAGGCCCCTTCATCTACCATGTGCCCTTTACACTTGTGTCTTTTAATGTGCTAGAGAAACCTTTGACCCTCTTCATATACCAGCACACCCATTCTAGCAATGTCCGTGTCTCCTTACTGACTCTACAACTTCTCTATACAGTGCTGGCCAAAAGTATTGGTACCCCTGCAATTCTGTCAGATAATACTCAGTTTCTTCCAGAAAATGATTGCAATCACAAATGCTTTGGTAATAATATCTTCATTTAATTTGTCTTCAATGGAAAACCACAAAAATCCAAATTGGATATAATTCCACACCAAACATAAAAAAGGGGGTGGACAAAAGTATTGGCACCCTTTGACAAATCAGGTGATTCTTCTCTAATTTGTGTAATTAACAGCACCTGTTACTTACCTGTGGCACATAACAGGTGGTGGCAATAACTAAATCACACTTGCAGCCAGTTGAAATGGATTAAAGTTGACTCAACCTCTGTCCTGTGTCCTTGTGTGTACCACATTGAGCATGGAGAAAAGAAAGAAGACCAAAGAACTGTCTGAGGACTTGAGAAGCAAAATTGTGAGGAAGCATGAGCAATCTCAAGGCTACAAGTCCATCTCCAAAGACCTGAATGTTCCTGTGTCTACCGTGCGCAGTGTCATCAAGAGGTTTAATGCCCACGGCACTGTGGCTAACCTCCCTAGATGTGGACGGAAAAGAAAAATTGACGAGAGATTTCAACGAAAGATTGTGCGGATGGTGGCTAAAGAACCTCGACTAACATCCAAACAAGTTCTAGCTGCCCTGCAGTCCGAGGGTACAACAGTGTCAACCCGTACTATCCGTCGGCGTCTGAATGAAAAGGGACTCTATGGTAGGATACCCAGGAAGACCCCACTTCTGACCCAGAGACATAAAAAAGCCAGGCTGGAGTTTGCCAAAACTTACCTGAGAAAGCCAAAAACTTTTTGGAAGAATGTTCTCTGGTCAGATGAGACAAAAGTAGAGCTTTTTGGGAAAAGGCATCAACATAGAGTTTACAGGAAAAAAAAAGAGGCCTTCAAAGAAAAGAACACGGTCCCTACAGTCAAACATGGCGGAGGTTCCCTGATGTTTTGGGGTTGCTTTGCTGCCTCTGGCACTGGACTGCTTGACCGTGTGCATGGCATTATGAAGTCTGAAGACTACCAACAAATTTTGCAGCATAATGTAGGGCCCAGTGTGAGAAAGCTGGGTCTCCCTCAGAGGTCATGGCTCTTCCAGCAGGACAATGACCCAAAACACACTTCAAAAAGCACTAGAAAATGGTTTGAGAGAAAGCACTGGAGACTTCTAAAGTGGCCAGCAATGAGTCCAGACCTGAATCCCATAGAACACCTGAGGAGAGATCTCAAAATGGCAGTTTGGAGAAGGCACCCTTCAAATCTCAGGGACCTGGAGAAATTTGCCAAAGAAGAATGGTCTAAAATTCCAGCAGAGCATTGTAAGAAACTCATTGATGGTTACCGGAAGCGGTTGTTCGCAGTTATTTTGTCTAAAGGTTGTGCTACCAAGTATTAGGCTGAGGGTGCCAATACTTTTGTCTGGCCCATTTTTGGAGTTTTGTGTAAAATTATCAATGATTTGAATTTTTTTTTTCATTCTCTTTTGTGTTTTTTCATTGCAAGCAAAATAAATGAAGATATTATTACCAAAGCATTTGTGATTGCAATCATTTTCTAGAAGAAATTGAGTATTATCTGACAGAATTGCAGGGGTGCCAATACTTTTGGCCAGCACTGTATAAAGGGTGTAATGGAGTTTGTAGTCTTTGTGGATCCTTAACTGGGAGCTTAGGAAGATTAGTATTACAAGAGCATCTGTGAGACTCTTTAATTTAAAGATATCGGCCTCAATGACAGAATAACTTAAAGGGGTGTAATCTAAAAATAAAGTTCAGAAAATGTAATTTAAAGAAATACTTTTCAGAATCTACCATGTTCCCCGAAAATCCTTGCTTACACACCCAGGAAGCAATGATGTACTCAGGCACATGAGCACTATAGCCGATCACTGGCCACAGCAGTCACGTTCCATAAAATCACTGCCTGCAGCAGTCAAATGCCATAAAATCACTGCCTGCAGCAGTCATGTATCAAAAAAATCACTAGCCACAGTATTCAGGTCCTACAATATCACTAGCCACAGTAGTCACGTGCCATAAACGTACAGGCCAAAGCAGTCATGTGCCAAAATATTACTGGCTGCAGCGGTCATGTGCCACAAAATCACTGGCCACAGCAGTCATATGTCATAAAATCACTGGCTGTAGCAGTCAGATGCCATAATAGCACTGGCCACAGCAGCCACGTGCCATGAAATCATTGACTGCTGTAGTCACAGGCCATAAATTCACTGCTCACAGCAGTCATGTGCCACAATATCACTGGCCACAGTAGTGATGTACCATAAACTCACTGCCTGCAGAAGTTATGTACCAGAAAAATCACTGACCACAGAAGTCACATGCCAAAAACTTACTAGTCAAAGCAGTCATGTGCCAAAATATTACTGGCTGCAGCGGTGACGTGCCACAAAATAACTGGTACTATATTTTTTCTGCCTACCCCCTGTCCAGCTCCTGTATGTTAATAAAGATAGATAGATAGATAGACAGATAGATAGATAGACAGATAGATAGATAGATTTGTTTATATCTGTTTCTTACTAACAATAATGTGGAAATTATTTCTTAATTGTTACAATTCTGCAACAGACCAAATAAGTAGTGTTTTTGATTTGCTAAAAAAAAGTTTATTTTAGGTATTTTAAACATGTAAATCTTGTAACTTTGAAAAGTGGCCTTTTGATTTGTATCATTCTAGAACTCTGTGAACGGTGGGGAATAGTAACATGGGTGGATATTCTTAGAATTGGCAGATTCCAATATTTATCCTGTGCTGTGTCAGTGCAAATTGCTCTGTGACTGGATACATAAAACATGCAATTCACAGACAGGCCCTGGACTCCTGGCTCAAGCGCTGGCACCATAATTCTCTTAGCTTGTTTCCTCTCTACGCATCCTGCGTGTCAGTTCCCAGAAGCCCTCAGGATTTGCCCTGTGACCCTGAAATATAAATCCTGTATTGTGTTTATTTTTACCTAAAGCAATAGGGCTTTTTTCCCCTCTCCCCACAGGATACTTATTCTTAACAGGGTCAACGGTTCCTACCCAACTAAATTGCTCTATAAAAACTGGATTTTATTGCACACAACTTTTGCGAGCTCCACTGGGGGCATTTTTGGCTATTGATCGGTACCTGCGATAGCGGTAATATTTTCTTTTACAGATAGAACAGTACAAGTAAAGTAAGACATCAAAAGAAAACAACACCGATAAAAGACATATTTCAACAACAGGAATACAATAGTAATAATGCAACAATGATAGAAGTGTGAAAACAATTGACATATAGATTAATTTTGTTTGAGCACATACTTTATTATATATGGTATTGTATATTTAGAACTTCCTTAATATATTAATAAATTACTTCGTTATAAGTAGGCAAGGCTGTGGAGTCCAATTCCGACTCTACTATTTACTCAAAGTCTGACTCCCCCTCTGACTCTGACTACTACATAAATGAGAGCCATGGTCAGACATATGCAGTAAAGCTCCTCAGATTCATAAAGAAACTAGTGATCAACTATATACTGTATATATACTGTATATGTAAATATGCAACAAACTATACAATATTAATAATTTTATAATATAATTTAAAATAATTACTCATTTTGTTTTGAAGCCAAAATCAGTCAGTAACTTCTTTTCAACTCCACCCAAAATTAGCCTCAACTCCGACACTCCATAAAATAATGTCCTTGTGAATTCTTTAGCAGGCTGCTGTTTATGGTAGTCTGTATTCTACCTGCTCTCCTATAAAACCACCTTCACTGATTTATTATAATACTGGAAATATACAAGAGAATATCTGGGCATGCAATTCCCCGAAATATATATATAATTGCTAAAGTTTATTTTGTCACCTGCCACCATGGTACACCGTGTTTGGCCTAATGGAGTGCCCATGGGGGTGATGCATAACACAGGTTTTCTCTCTTTGGTGTTTGAAATCCATGAATCATATGTACAACCCTTTCATCCAGAGTATAAGTAGTGTTTCTTAAAATAGTGGAAGGCTCTGTGCAGACTGTGTTTGAGTCCTTCCCTTGGTATATAGGCCAGGAACATGTTTTGCAAGTGAGATATCTGGTTCCATTTACGTAGGGTCTAAAATGGTATACTGTGGCAAACCTTTTTTTTCGGCTGTCTAGAATAGCGGTCATGTGACCGCAAAAGTGCTGTGGCCCCTTCACACAGCTGATTAGCAGGGGTCCTGGGGGGGCCAGACCCCCCACTGATATCTTATTGGTAAGCTATACTGAAGACATATCATCAGTATAAAAGGACTGGACAACCCCTTTAACGTTTGGTGTGGCTTCTTCATTGTAAGGATAGGTAGGGATGGCCGCATCGGGACTCCAACTGGTCGATAAATGATGGCATATTCCCTTGCAACTACCTCCTTAAGGACAACTACTCTGCTATGTGAATGAAGTTTTAGGGGCTTCATTTTTTTTTTAGTTATGCAGGAATACCACAGCTATATCTTATCTTTCGCTCTTCATCTTGCAGAGTAGAATGAAGTTCTGTGATAGTAGTTTTTGTCTATATATACATGTCAGTCAAGATAAAGATCTAAAAAGTTGCAAATATACATAAATTAAATATAATGACATCCAATGTTGTTAGAGCATTTATGTGGGGTGCTGTATGTCTACACATATAACCCTGGGGGAGAGACACATTTTGATATCTGTGCATTAAACTCCAGGAGCTCAGAGCCTTATTCCATGTCAGGTTTAGTGATGCATTTGAAATATGCTAGGAAGATATGCCGACCACAGAATAATTCCCAGAATGCCTTGGGCACCTGACACAGCAGAATCGCCTCCCTGGTTAATCAGCATTGCTTCAGCTGGTTCTGTCAGCTTGGCTGGATGTGAAAAGTGCAAAGGAGATCCATCACAAATAGGGTCTGCTCACACCTCAAGCTGTTCAGAGTTCCCTTAAGCACTTTAAGGGGTTGTAAAGTTTTATATGAATTACATTGCATTAACTGAACACTAAATCTGTAACATATGTCAGTGTTTGGTCTCTGATCTCGGGGTCTGTAACTACGCACTGGGGTGTTTGTTTTCATATGCACATCCATACAACAGGCTATATAGACTCCTGTTTACATTGATCTCTATGTACACATCATGTACACACACTGCTTAATGGATGCATGTGTGTAAACAAATTCAGTCCCAACCTGCGGCCTTGGTCTTCAAGCTTAGCATTTGGGAACTGATTTTCACATGAAGTGTATTCATAGGCGTATTGCTGATAAAAACTTTACAATTATTATAAAGGGTCTAACCTGGAGGCAGCGTGTCATAGAGCCAGAGGAGCGGAATAAATTTCTAATTTGCCATTTATTCATTTAAATATATGCTGAGTCCAGGTTTAGGAGTCCAGTGGGCGGTGCCTCACTGTGACTGGCAGCTGTTTCTGTATGTGCACTAATATAGGAAAGGTCAGTCACAGTGTAGAACCGCCCACATGACTACTGAGCCCAGAATGTGCAAAGTTTTAAATTCATAAATGACAAGCTATACTTGAAAGTTTCTAACAAAACTATATATCAGTCTGCTCAGCATCTCCTGCTCTACAACCTGCTGACTAGACTGACTTTTCAAGGAGACAGGTTTCTTTAAAGGGGTTATTTGGTTTCTAATATTGATAGCCTATCCTTAAGATTCAATATCAGATCTGTCAGGGTCCTATAGATTTCAATGGAACAGCGCTGCAGTACCAACCCACACGTCTCTACAGATTGTACGGCAAGTGAGCAGCGTGGCTCGTGGTATGTAAATAATACTGCAAGCCGTGCTGTTTCGGGAACTGGTGATCTGCAAGGGGCCCAGGTGGCAGACCCTCACAGATCTAACATTGATGGCCTATCCTATTGTTAGAATGTTAGAAACCGGATAACTCCTTTAAGACTAACTATGATCCATAAATTAGTTCCAATGGACCAGTGCCAACCAAGGTGGTGGGATGGTAGAATGATCAGCACTACCAAAATACCTGGACATTCTCTACATGAACTTCTGGTTTTTGTGACTGTATCACAACCCTATAAGGAGAGAGACCATTTATGGTAATTAATCTGCATTTTTCGCCCCAAACAGTATCACCCTAGGTCCCGCTCAGTGCTGTTTTTTGTTGTTTCTTTGATGCATAAGTGACAGACATATGGTGTTGGACATTACAGCGTGTGCAGGGCATCATAGTGAGGGCTCATGGACACGGTTATTTTGTAGAGACATATAACATCTATACTGTACCTCTTTATGTCTCGCTTTTTTACAGGGGCAAACAGAGTTTCTGTCTATTAGACTTTATATGTGAAACGTTCCATTGGATTCTACATGTAGGCAGGTGCTCTCCAGTCCACTACAAATATTGCTGCTGTACAGTTGTACTAAAATAGCACTTCTGTGCAGATTCTGTGCCAGGGTTCGTAGGCCCTAAAATCACCTACATAAAAGACACCTCAAGAAGAAGAGAAAATGGTTATGGTCTGGGACAGATACGGTGCTCAGAATGAGGCTAAGGCCCCATGTTGAGGAATACAGCTAAAAAAGGTTGCAGAAAAAAGCACAGCGGAAAAGCATCACATTTTTTTGGGAAGTATTTTTTGCTGCGTTTTTGTCTGTGGTCTTTCTTCCCCTATTAAATCTATAGGGAAAAAGTTTCCACAGGTAAAATTGACACATTTCATTTGCAAGCGATACCAAGTCTAAAAATATGTTCAGTAAAGGGATATTACAAATTGATATACACAAACTGAACCCAGTTCTGAATAGAATTTGTATATTTTGTGTGCTAAGCTATTACTTTGTCCTTAGCGCTAAGGACTCATGGACATGGCATTAGCCTTGTGCATGGAGTCTTTACTAATGCATATCATGGATGTCATATGGAGGTCCCCTAGAATAGAGATGGGTGAACCTGAAGATTGGTTTTGGGTTCAGATGAGTTGACCCTCCAGTTTGTTTCGGTCCAAACTAGAGATGAGAGATCCGGTTTGGATCAAACTGGATTTGACCCGAATTTTCCAAAAGTTTCACGTTCATCTAAACACAAAACTTTGGGGATTCGTCACCCGTGAACCGGAGGTGTAATCATTATACTGTGGGTTCTCTTTAGACCCCACAGCATAATAGGTGGAGGCCCAAGGGAGGTGTAAAAAAATAAACAGTTATACTCAACTTCCCTCACCTCATCTGGGCTTCCTCGTGGTGCGCAGCACTATCCCTGGGTCCACTTCTGGCCTCTTGCGGCTTCCTGGGTGACATCATGGGTTGACCACCTGTAACTGGGTTTCAGTAGTCACATGGATGCCACAAGGAGGCCCAGAAGAGGTAAGGGAAGATGAGTATATCTGTTTTTTTACAACTCCCCTGGGCCTCCACCTATTATGCTCTGGGTTTGAAGAGTCTCCACAGTATAATAATTTCAATTCCGGTTCACAGGTGACAAAACCCTAAAGTTATGTGTTCAGTTGAAAGATATACTTATGGAAAATTTAGGGTCAAATCTGAATCACTGCTTCAAAAGCAATGCTATGAAGCAAGCCTCAATTTTGTTTTATTACAGAATAAAAAACTGTATGAAATCAAATCCCATGGAGATATAGTTAGGTACAGGTATAAAGAAGCTATCGGAGCTAACAGTAAGTTTTGTATCTCACCACAAGTGCATTCATCACATCAATATAGTTGAGTAGTTCTCTATAATATCTACTATGATGGAGCTGCTGTTTCTGAATGAGTGGGAGAGAGTTAGGGAGCAGAATATCTGTTTTCTTCATGTACTGTATATCAGCAACATCATGGCAGCTACTTTCCACTCACTATCACATTGACAGCTGAAAATAGCCAACAGAACTTGCAGAGAGGAAAACTGCTAAAAACTGTAGAATGTAAGTCAAATAAAGGCCAGAAATGTTACTCCTCATGCACACGCACAACAGCTCAAAAGTCATGCATAACTTTGGGTACGCTTCAAGGTAGTCAAGACCAGTCTTACCAGTATCGATATTACATATTGCTATTAGTGTAAGTAACTATTTATTAGGAATGGCTACACAACTTATATTTGTGCTGTCAAAACCACACTGAAAGAGAAGCGTCACTTTAAAATAAATGATCCAAAGAATGTTTACTCACCATTTCATTTCTTATTGAGAAAAACTGCAGAGCTAAATGAACCACAAGCGAGGCACTTAATAATATAAGAGGGAAAAGACAGGCGCTAAAGATAATTTAAGTGTTATTATCATAGAGAGGGTAATGCAAGTCAAAAGGTCTTATTATATTATCAGGATATGAAGTATAAAGGGAAAAGTTTGCCAAGGGCTGTAGCTAGTAGAATGCCATCACAGACTTCTAGCTCCACCTCTGGTGAATTCTCCTGCTTCCAACCAGAAACACTTACCCACAATCGCAGCATCAGCTGCCACTCGGCCTCTTCCTCACGTTAATCTCTCTCTTTCCACTTCATCTCTCTGTGACTTTCTCAATTATGTTTCTGGTAACAGGCTGGTGAGAATGTAGCAGCAGCTTCATTAGGCCCTGCTGCCTGTAGCAATGAGTGTGCGCTGCACATATTGATCCCCTGCCACAGAATGAGCAGCACAGCGATCTTCACTCACTGTGCCCAGAATTGGCACAACTTACAAGTGGAAACATTTTGGCTTAAGCACAATTTGCAATTCTAACCCTTTCGGTGCTTTATTATGTGTGTAATAGAATTCATGCCAGAGTAGACAGATGCAATAGTTGATGCCTATTTACATATCATTGCCCAGAACTCCTGGCTGCAGTGAAATCTCTGCGATGATATGGCTTAAGAACATGTAGGGCTACGCTAACTAAATAGTGCTGCCATTATAAAGACAGGCATTTTTTTTTTCTAGGATGTATATTCCCATCTTGCAGGTAATATAATGTGCAAGGAGGCATCAGCTCCTATCCTATTTGTATACACCATAAGCATAAGGCATACATTTATAGTTAGATGTGATTACATGGTGGCACCATCCAGGGGTGGACATACCATTGATGCAGCTGCACAGGCACCCAGCGGGTTAGGGGGCCCTATCACCTAAACACCAGATTTCTACTGCCTATTAGATGGCAGGTAAGATGTCTAAGCTAATGAATTTCATGGCTAATAATTATTGAAGGATTGTTAGAGAGACATAGAAGAGTGCTCTATGCTGAAATATTGGAAAATGATGGGCTCATAACTGTTCTTGCACAGGGGCCCGCAGTGGACAGTCAACATGATATGTTCTCATATGTGGCCCCTAGACCATGCATAGGTGTTTACTGAAATGGGAGACAGAGTTGACCTACAGTATATATACATGGATTTAATTTTCCTCCTTATTTCTAAAATAAGCTGTAAATAGATTTATGGGAAAACCGTTACTAAATATAATTATTTATTTTATGCATCAGACATTATACGATTTATAGAAGTCCTCCTATGGAAACACAACTTTCCATTTCTGCACCCAAACCTGAACGTGTTTCTCACTCTGCACTTTATTATGCGTACCATACTTCTATCTTGCAGTTCAGCCTCCTGTCCATTTTTAAGCAGCTCGCATCTTGAATTTTAGATTTCATCTGTTTTCTCTCCCTCTTGTTATCAGTCCTCTGATGGCTTAGCATAGCATCACAAGGGCAACTAGAGCCAGTACCATCAGTTCCTGCTGGTGACACATTATGATTACCTTCCCTTCTATATTCTCCTAAGGGTTGTTTCATCCTGCCAAGTTCAGGCCAAGTTCATCTATCAAAAGATGGACTACGAAATACACCTCAATTTCTGTATGTACCTAATGCAAAATCAATACACTCAATACTAGTATATAGAAAAAGTAAATACAAAGTTTCCTGGACAACTGCTAATTTCAACACTGCCATGATCAAGTGAATTTCAACCCAGCTGGCAACCAGGAGCAGCATAGCATAGGGATACTCTACATAGGAACCATACTACTTTGCGGCAGTCTGACCTTTACTGATCAATAAGCAATGGTTTAACCATATGATATCTATCACTTGCCACCTGACTACCCATCTGTACCTCTTCACTGATGCATCTTGTGAAAAAAAAAATGGTAAGGGCCATGGCCTAGGGATCCGACTGTTTAGCCCTCTTTGTGCAAGTTGTTGTAGAAGATCAGGAGGATCCCTTAGACTCCTTACCTTACTTCAGTCAGCACCAAGCCAGTTTCAGTGCAAGGTTCCGCTGTCTTGAGGTACATCAGCCTAACAGTCACTTACTTCATAGGTTGTTGGTCTTCACTTTTTTTCCCAAGGAAATATGATGTGTTTCCCTTCACACATACATATATGTATTAAAAAATGGGAGGTGATGGTGTGTCATAGAGATTTTCAGAAGTACTTAGATGGGGAGCCGAAGATTGGTGCTCTGTAGTGAAAAAACTTAGCCACAAGTGTCATAGCTCAGAGATTTTCTTATCTCCATGTTCCAACACTATGATAAATTCAGAGACCATCATTTCACTTACTTACTTTCCTGGAAAAATCATTAAGTACAAATTATTTATTCTTCAACATCAGGAAAAAGCAAACAACATATTTCAAAGAAAATTACATGCCTCAATAAGTAAATATAATATTGCATATTTCAGTATTTCATGTGCCCACCCTTACCTTTATTATCACTTCTCTTTTCAGAAAACTTATTTAAATTTTTTTAAAGGCAACTACAAGAATATTATCTTACACTTCTTGCAAACATTTCCAAAATTTGGAGAAGTTTTGAGCATTTTCTGCTTCTCATCATCAAAATAATGCAAATAGTGAATTATACTGAGGTTTGGGATCTTGGGTGGTTATAGCACTAAGGACATCTTGATCTTCATAGCAGTGAGCTTGACTAAGTTTATGTTCACATCTAATTTTATCTTTGCAACATATTCACTGAATATATAGCCCTAAAACATGCCTGTTAGACATGTACACACAGGTATATACTGTATGTTTCTGCTGTATTGGTAGACTTTAAAAAAAAAAAAAAAAAATAGATCTAAGAAGTGGCATTTGAGGTGAACATCTGCCTTGGACTATTCTTCATTTCCTAGCCTTCCGGCTCCCCGTGGTGGGAAATTTAAGCTAAGCTTCAGCTTTCCACTGTGGCTTTTCCTCTCAGAATAGGCTCACATGAATGGTGCTTATCAGCGGAGTTGTTTGCGCCACAGACTCTGCATCTGAATCAGCTGCGGAATCTGCAGCAAGATCAAGCCAGACACTTATTTTTTCAGCATCCTGCTTCAATCTCTGCTTTCCATTGAAAACAATGTGTCCTTGCTACATATATAAGACAATTTGTAGTCCTACCAATACACAATGGTGGGTGAAATTTATAATTTTATCTATGCCAGAAAACTGTTGTAGATGAGCGTAGATGTGTCATCTTTGGTGCAAGGCCCATACAGATGTAGCAAAGGTTAACATGACTCATAACACTGTGGCACAGAATGCTAACTCAACTCTTTCAATGGGTTTTTAATGGCTTTTGTTGTCTTCGGAGACAGGATATCACACTGCAGAAAGTTATCATGCTGCAGAAAGCCAAGTTAAAGACTGCTACATCTTTATTTGTACCACAGATGTGCCACTTTGTCATTTTCCCGAGTCCTAAGTCACTTTACGAACTGCTGCTTTCTTTTTCTTCTCTTTTTTTTTTTTTTTTTAATAGGTCGTTACCTGCTGGAGTCCCATCTCACGTCACTGACATTGAACAGCGTCAGGACGTCGCTGACAGCAACGTGATATGGGATGCACAGGGCCCCCTGAAGGGCAGAAGAGGAAACAGAGGTGGGCGTGATCAGGATCGGGGATCGGTGAGTAAGGCCAGCAGGACTCCCTGCTGCCTTCATGCCTCTTAGTGACGTCATGCCAGAGTAACCCATGCATATTGACGCCCGCGTAACCCACGTCTGTGATGTCATTGAACAGGAGTGGCGCCAGAGCCCAGGAGAGTTGAGTAACACTGGTTTTTATATTTGATACATCCCCTGGTCCTCCGAACATTATACTCTGGGGTCTGTAAAGACCCCAGAGTATAATAATAGCTTGTGGGTGGTGTACCCTAAAAATTTTGGCCCTGTCAAATCCGAAATTTTTGCAATATCTGTAATGAATATCCTAGGGGGCCACTATGGGACATAATATTGTGTGAATGGGCCACTGTGGGACATTATACTGTGTGGAGGGACTCGCTATGAAACACTTTACTGTGTGCAGGGGCCACTATGTGACATTATACTGTGTGGAGGGGTCGTTATGGGACATTATACTGTGTGGAAGGGCCTAAAGGGTTATGCTGCAAAAAGTATTCCTATAGATAGAGGATAAATACCTGATTGGTGGGGGTTTGATCCTTTCCCCCTGCTGCGCATTCATCCTGACCACAGCCTGGCTGAATATAGGTGTGACTGGTGGAGGATGGCACTCCCATTCACTTCAAAGAGAGCTCCGGAGATATCCAAGTTCTGTACTTCGGCTATCTCCAATGTTCCCATTCACTTCAGGATAAATACTTTTCTTGGCATAACCCCTTTAACCCTATTGTTGTACAAGACATAGAAATAATCCAAAACAGTTAATAAATGTGGTACACAGTATATATGGTACGCCACTTTTTTTTTATCAAAATGACACCAGAGTTCTGGCACATTTTCTCATTAGATGTTGCATTGGCCATACATTGAAGTTCTGGGTTACCCTAGTTACTACCATCTGGGCTATTTTCATGCATCCTCATTCCTCCTTCATTTAATATTATCTATTTGTATGCCATAAATCTATTGACCGATATGACAACCTCAAAGCTTAACTCTGAGATGCCTGAAATTCTACATTTGTTGCCCCTGGCCGAGGTGCTAATCTCCCTTAGTGTACTATTATTTCAGTCACCCGCTACCACACAGATAGTTGTCATGCTTTAAATAAGTGTAAATCCACAAGAAAACTCATTGTGACACGGGTGTCAGCAATATGAAGTAGATAGTAATGGACAGACGCAGGTGTGTGAGTAGAGGAAAGTTTTTGATAGTCCATGAAACTATGCAAAGCATTCAGAGAAAAGAGAGAGACTGCTTACCCATACATTGGTGACTAATGTTTTAGACTCTTGCAACCATAGCATGCATGTACCTTTCATTGTACAAAACAATGCATGAGAATGATGTATACTTCTAGTTTTTTGGAATAGGGTTTGAAACCTACTGGAATGGCTTCTGAGCTGGGCTGTGATGCCGTCTGCAAGCCGGCTGCTGAGTGAGAGAGCAAGGCATATACTGAGAGACTATTGCTGTATGGATTGGCAGTGAGTGGGCACCATTCTTATTGACCACAGCTGTATGGGCAACCACCATGTCGAATACAACTCTGTATTAGTGCAAGGACATTTCCTGTAAACTGAGCCCTCATTAACTGACACACAGGAAGCAGAGAGCAGCGAGGGCTGGGCAGTGCCAGAATGGAACTGCATGGCATCATTGGAGGTGAGAAGCCATGTTACGTATTTATCATGTCCTTCTGACCTCTGCTGTATATAATCAATAATCACTGGAAAAATCCTTTAGGCCGGGGCCCCGCGTGGCATAAACGCTGGGGGAAAAAATGCAGCGTTTTACAGTCACAGCAAAGTGGATGGGATTCTAGTGAATACAATCCCCACTTTGTGGAAAAATTCACACACCGTTGTGGTTTCCATACCTATGGAAACGCCAACAGTTTCCCTATAGGTATAATTGAAGGAAACCTCTACAGACTTTCTGTGAAAAATATTGTGGGAAAAAACATGATGCATTGCTGCAGTTTTTACCGCAGCATTTTTTTGCTGCAGGACGCTACGTGGGGCCTTAGCCTTAAAAGGGAGATGTCAGGTTGATAGCCATAAACCACCTAGAGGTAATTATGGACTCAGGATTAGTGTCCCATATTCAGTACAGACCAAAAGTTTGGACACACCTTCTCATTCCAAGAGTTTTCTGTATTTTCATGACTATAAAAATTGTAGATTCACACTGAAGGCATCAAAACTATGAATTAACACATGTGGAATTATATACTTAACAAAAAAGTGTGAAACAACTGAAAATATGTCTTATATTCTAGGTTCTTCAAAGTAGCCACCTTTTGCTTTGATTACGGCTTTGAACACTCTTGGTATTCTCTTGATGAGCTTCAAGAGGTAGTCACCTGAAATGGTTTTCGCTTCACAGGTGTGCCCTGTCAGGTTTAATAAGTGGGATTTCTTGCCTTATAAATGGGGTTGGGACCATCAGTTGTGTTGTTCAGAAGTCAGGTGGATACACAGCTGATAGTCCTACTGAATGGAGTGTTAGAATTTGTATTATGGCAAGAAAAAAGCAGCTAAGTAAAGAAAAATGAGTGGCCATCATTACTTTAAGAAATTAAGGTCAGTCAGTCCAAAAAATTGGGAAAACTTTGAAAGTGTCCCCAAGTGCAGTGGCCAAAACCATCAAGCGCTACAAAGAAACTGGCTCACATGAGGACCGCCCCAGGAAAGGAAGACCAAGAGTCACCTCTGCTGCGGAGGATAAGTTCATCCGAGTCACCAGCCTCAGAAATCGCAGGTTAACAGCAGCTCAGATTAGAGACCAGGTCAATGCCACACAGAGTTCTAGCAGCAGACACATCTCTACAACAACTGTTAAGAGGAGACTGTGTGCAGCAGGCCTTCATGGTAAAATAGCTGCTAGGAAACCACTGCTAAGGACAGGCAACAAGCAGAAGAGACTTGTTTGGGCTAAAGAACACAAGGAATGGACATTAGACCTGTGGAAATCTGTGCTTTGGTCTGATGAGTCCAAATTTGAGATCTTTGGTTCCAACCACCGTGTCTTTGTGTGACGCAGAAAAGGTGAACGAATGGACTCTACATGCCTGGTTCCCACCGTGAAGCATGGAGGAGGAGGTGTGATGGTGTGGGGGTGCTTTGCTGGTGACACTGTTGGGGATTTATTCAAAATTGAAGGAATACTGAACCAGCATGGTTACCACAACATCTTGCAGCGGCATGCTATTCCATCCGGTTTGCGTTTAGTTGGACCATCATTTATTTTTCAACAGGACAATGACCCCAAACACACCTCCAGACTGTGTAAGGGCTATTTGACCAAGAAGGAGAGTGATGGGGTGCTACGACAGATGACCTGGCCTCCACAGTCACCAGACCTGAATCCAATCGAGATGGTTTGGGGTGAGCTGGACCGCAGAGTGAAGGCAAAAGGGCCAGCAAGTGCAAAGCATCTCTGGGAACTCCTTCAAGACTGTTGGAAGACCATTTCAGGTGACTACCTCTTGAAGCTCATCAAGAGAATGCCAAGAGTGTGCAAAGCAGTAATCAAAGCAAAAGGTGGCTACTTTGAAGAACCTAGAATATAAGACATATTTTCAGTTGTTTCACACTTTTTTGTTAAGTATATAATTCCACATGTGTTAATTCATAGTTTTGATGCCTTCAGTGTAAATCTACAATTTTTATAGTCATGAAAATACAGAAAACTCTTGGAATGAGAAGGTGTGTCCAAACTTTTGGTCTGTACTGTAGATCTATAGAAACTCCATCCATGCCTGCTTTAAAAAAAACAAAACAAAAAAACCTTTATACTTAACTAGAGATGAGTCTGATGAGTCGCATCAGCTTCATCTCTGGTGCTCCCAGCATCAACGCAGTTCTTCAGTGAAACCAGGGACCTGCACCCCGGCTTGTGCCCAAGGTCATGCGCCCTGAAGCGACAGTGCACGCCATGATGGCAGCTTGGTGTAACAGCATATGGTGTTTGTTGAGAATGGTCCATGTGGGACCAAAATGTCCATGTAACATGATTATTACTAACCGAAGTTGCCAATATAAATGAATCTCCTTTATATGTAAATATACAATTTTTAATATGTTATATTGATGTGATAATAAAGAATTTTGATATACTTGCACAAAGATCACGAGTGCAGTGGATCCTTCTACATAAGGACCTGACAGGTTCCCTTTAAGCTTGTTGCCTCTTGTAAAATTGTTCATCATGTCAGTTTCCTCATCTTGGATAAAAACTTTGATATCTTATGAAGACTGACATTGCTTATGCCAGTCTTTATAGTCCCATATCCGGCGGAGGGTGCACTTCATCATAAATGGGCTGGGCATCTCAGGGAAAATGTATACATCTCATAGCCCCCATCATTTACACCAGATTTCTGGCACATATGATGGTAAATCTGGCCTCTGCTCGCCCTTGGGGCCAAAGGCGAAATGGCAAAGGCGGTACAGAAGTGAAAACAAGCACAATGTTTTGCTTAAAATGCTGATCTGTACAAAAAGTTGTGAATTTTTATGTCTTGTACAGCGGAAAATTGGCATACAAAGCATAATAAATCTGCCCCTTTGTTTTAGTTCACCTACTAAGCCTCCTTGACTTATGCCATCCACTGGTAGGGCATCCAGTTATACTACAGGTATAACTAGTACGTTAGTAAGTTAAAGATTCTGGTAATGTCAAACCACTTTACAAGAAAATACTATTATATCACCCTAGGAAAGCCAAGAAATCGAGGAAATGCGGATGAATCAATGACCATGATCATTTTCTCCTTTCTTAGAACATATGCGCTGCGGATGGTCATTGTCATGTTTTGCTATGAGGCTGCACACCACTTCTTTTTGTTACCTAGTTTTATAAAAGACCATCTTGTGTCTAGTTTATTCCATTGCTCTGTTGCTTTTTCAGGTAATATGTTGTGTGTAGAAGAAGGAACATATAGAATCCCATAACCCTGTCATACAATGTGGAACAGATGTTGGTATCACATCATAGTGGGTGGATGTGCATGTTATTTTGCATGCAGAACTATAGTGGCTCAGTCATGCAAAATTTGCATGGAGTTTGTATGTTGTTATCATTATTCTTATTTAGCTTACTTGTATCGAGCAAACATGTTCCGCAGCACTTTTACAGACATTGTCACATATAAGGTTCACAATATACATTTCCCTATCAGTATGTCTTTGGAGCACGAGAGAAAACCCACACAAACACAGGGAGAACATACAAACTCTTTGCAGATGTTGTCCTTGGTTGGATTCGAACCCAGGACTCCAGCGTTGCATTTACACACATTCCACAAACATACTAACAGGACCTGTTTCAAGGTAAACCAGCTAACCTATCTATTATAGCAATGAGTTGATGTAGATTTGGGATATAATTTACTCTGCACCAACTTCTAAAACTGTTATAGGGCTATAGGAGACCCTATTCCTACCACTAAACCCCACCTGCTTTTCTCGTCATTTTGAGTATCAAAAGAACCATAAAAGAACAAAAAGTTGAAAAAAATAGTATGGGCCAAAATTTGCAACTTTTAAATACAGGTAGTCCTCGACTTACGACGTTGATCCGTTCTTACGCGGCGTCGTAAACCGAATTTCATCGTAAGTCAGACCATACGTTCATACAGTACTGTACCATAATAACAGTACTGTACTGTAAACACTTAGCCTATCCTAACACAGTACCCTACATAATTATCAATAAACACATAGGTACAGTAAAATATTGTGCAGTACGCTTAATAATGAAATACTGTACTGTAAGTACTGTAACAGTAATAAACAGTGTACTGTAATAAAAAAAACAGTACGTACGTACTGTACTGTAACAAACAAGGAGAACAATTCCAAAGAGTACAGTACAGTACCGTACTGTATTCTTCCGCCGCTGCACGTAAGTCGGAATAAGGCGTCGTAACCACGAAACGATGTAACTCAAGACCGTCGTAACCCGAGGACTACCTGTACCAGAAAACTTAGGCTAAGGACCCGCATTGCAAAAAGCTGCTATTTTGTTGCGTTTTTTTGAGCCAAAGCCAAGAATTGCTTCAAAAGGAATAGGAAGTACATAGGAAACTCTTATATTTCTGCCTTCTGCTTAATCTACTCCTGGCTTTGGCTCAAAAAACTGCAGCAAAATCTGCAACAAAAAATGCTGCATTCACGCAACATGGGGGCTCAGGCTTAAAGTCCTTAATACCCACTACCCTCAGCAGTGTTTTCACAGATTTCCAGGTATTTTCTAAGCAGCATGCAAGAGTTTTCACTTACCGTTCTTGAATATTGAGGTTGAGACTCCACATTGCAGAAACACAGCAGAAAAAACACTGCACATTACAGTACCAGCAAAGTGAATGAGATTATGGCTAATCCCATCCACATATTGCTGAAAAAAAAATCTGTTGAAAAACACAGGTGTTTTTGAAAAACGCAGCATGTCAATTTTACCTGCAGAAATGCCTGCATTTTCTCTATAGATATAACAAGGGAAGAAAACTGCAGACAAAAACACAGCAAAAACACAATTAAAAAACCTTGGGAGGAAAAAAACGTGACAGGTTTCCGCTGCAGTTTTTTCCCACACTGTTTTTTTAGCTGTGTTCCGCAACGTGGGTCCTTATCCTTATAGTGTTTTTAATGCATCTTGCTTTTTTCCCGAAATATAGGGCAGCTTTTCTTTAAGGCTGAAGCCCCATGTGGAGTAAACAAAAACCGCAGCTATTTACAGTCCATGCAAAGTGAATGGGATTCTAGCAAATCCCATCCACACATTGCAGAAATATACCCGCAGCGGAAATAATGCAATTTTGAAAACTGTTGCGTTTTTGGAAATCGCAGCTTGTCAATTATACCTACAGAAACACTGGCGGTTTCTCTATATGTATAATTGAAGCAGAAAGTCCGTAGAGGAAAACTCTGCCGACTTTCTGTGAAAAGAATTGCGGGAAAAAGCATGATGCATTTCCGCTGCATTTTTCGCTGCGACCTATGTGGGTCCTTAGCCTAAATCACTGCATGCTCTTATTTTGGTATTCTGCAGCATTTTTCCTCCCATAGATTTTCATAAGGGAAAGATGCAACAAAGAAAAACACATGTAAAACACACATACACTTACCGCACATTGACATGTGATAACACACATTTTCTAACCAAATGGATCGAAGAACATTTCCTAGCGCAATAAACCACAAGTCCCTAGTCAGCCCTCAGCTCCAACAAGACTAAAAATTGAGTGGAGAAAATTAAGACATTTTGGAAAGGACCTTTGTGTTTTTGGCAAAAATGAAGCTTCACTTTAAAAGGCCTGCACAATTTTGGCAACCCCTTTCCATAAGTTCTATTAGTGCATATTGAGGTCAAATAGGTAAAACTGGCCATAAATATTAGATGTATATCATATAGAGCTGCCTATTTGATGGAACCAGGGAACCATCTAATGTATAGCAGCCTCCCAATTCTCCTCCAGAGATCAGGAGAAGCTGAGCAGACTGATATACAGTTCTTATAGAACAGTTTCAGTATAATTTGTAGGATCACCCACTAGACTCCTTAATACAGAAGGAGTAGAGATATAAATGGCAAATCATAAAGGAACTTTAATAAGAAAAATATATATTAATCTGCTCAGGTCCAACTACACTTTGATTGGACTGCATTTTCAACACAACAGAGTCGTTTTAAGTACCCGGGCAGCACAGTGGCTCAGTGGTTAGCACTGCAGCCTTGCAATGCTGGAGTCCTGGGTTTGAATCCTGCCAAGGACAACATCTGCAAGGAATCTGTATGTTCTTCCCGTGTTTGCGCGAGTTTCCTCCCATACTCCAAAGACGTGCTGATAGGGAATATAGATTGTGAGCCCTATATGGAACAGTGACTATCAATGTCTGTAAAGTGCTGCAGAATATGATGGCGCTATATAAGTAAGCAGCATAAATAAATAAGTACCCCCAATGGGTTACAGATAAAAGGGGTTTTCTGGGACTTTAAAATTGATGAGATAGGTCATCAATTGAGGATCCAAGGGGTCCAACACCAAGAACCCTGAGAATGTTTGGTAGAAAAAACACCAGTGTACCCTTAGTGCCATATCTGCGTCATTGGTTGCATGGGCGGAGCTGCAATACTAATCACAGCCACTGCACAAATATACAGCACTTTGCTTGGTAAGTACTGAAGAGGCTGCAACACCCACCCAAACAATGCACCCACTTTAAACAGATCACTGGCTGGGCCCAAGTCTTGGTCCCCTGACAATTGTTTATTGTTGGCCAATCCTAAATAAAGATCATTGGTTAATAAGTCCCAGAAAATCCCTTTAGACTAAGGCCACACATTGTGGAAAAGCTGGGGTTTTTTGTTGCGTTTCTTTTTTAAACCCAAGCCAGGAGTGGATTTAGCAGAAGAGAGAAGTAGATGTGTTCCCTTTAAATTTTCCCACTCCTTTTGAATCCAATCTTGGCTTTGGCTAAAAAAAAAAGCAGCAAAATCTGCCACAAAAAATGCAGCTTTTCAGCAATGTGTGGCCTCAGCTTAACCACCTCTATACCACCCGTAGACTATATACGCCCGGAAGGTGGTTGTCTATTTCTACAAGGATGTACCAGTACGGCCAAGCACAATTCAGCAGCTGCACAAAATTGTGCAGCTGCTGAAACGCGGAGCCGGCTGTAACTTCAGCCAGAGCTCCCAGAGAGAAGACAGAGAAGGTTTATTACCTTCCCTGCCATCCCGATCGTTGTGTATACAGCGCTGAATGAACATGACGAGTTGTGTTTCTACCAAACAGTTCTACAGTCATGGCCAAAAGTTTTGAGAATGACACAAATATTATATTTTCACATGATCTGCTGCCCTCCGGTTTTTCTGTGTGTTTGTCAGATGTTTTTATCACATACAGAAATATAATTGTATTCATATTATGAGTAACAGAAGCTTATATTGACAGTTAGAATGAGTTAATGCAGCAAGTCAATATTTGCAGTGTTGACCCTTCTTCTTCAGGACCTCTGCAATTCTCCCTGGCATGCTCTCAATCAACTTCTGGACCAAATCCTGACTGATAGCAGTCCATTCTTGCAGAATCAATGCTTTAATTTTGTCTGAATTTGTTGGTTTTTGTTTGTCCACCCGTCTCTTGATGATTGACCACAAGTTCTCAATGGGATTAAGATCTGGGGAGTTTCCAGGCCATGAACCCAAAATCTCTATGTTTTGTTCCCTGAGCCATTTAGTTATCACCTTTGCTTTATGGCAAGGTGCTCCATCATGCTGGAAAAGGCATTGTTGAGCGCCAAACTGCTCTTGGACGGTTGGGAGAAGTTGCTCTTGGAGGACATTCTGGTACCATTCTTTATTCATGGCTGTGTTTTTAGGCAAGACTGTGAGAGAGCCGATTCCCTTGGCTGAATGGTTTCAGGATGCTTTACAGTTGGCATGAGACAAGACTGGTGGTAGCGCTCACCTCTTCTTCTCCGAATAAGCTGTTTTCCAGATGTTCCAAACAATCGAAAAGGGGATTCATCAGAGAAAATGACTTTACCCCAGTCCTCAGCAGTCCACTCCCTGTACCTTTTGCAGAATATCAGTCTGTCCCTGATGTTTTTTCTGGAGAGAAGTGGCTTCTTTGCTGCCCTCCTTGAGACCAGGCCTTGCTCCAAGAGTCCCCGCCTCACAGTGCGTGCAGATGCACTCACACCTGCCTGCTGCCATTCCTCAGCAAGCTCTGCACTGCTGGTAGCCCGATCCCGCAGCTGAAACACTTTTAAGAGACGGTCCTGCCGCTTGCTGGTCTTTCTTGGGCGCCCTGGAGCCTTTTTGGCACCAATGGAACCTCTCTCCTTGAAGTTCTTGATGATGCGATAGATTGTTGACTGAGGTGCAATCTTTCTAGCTGCAATACTCTTCCCAGTTAGGCCATTTTTGTGCAGTGCAATGATGACTGCACGTGTTTCTTTAGAGATAACCATGGTTAACAGAAGAGAAACAATGATGGTAAGCACCAGCCTCTTTTAAAGTGTCCAGAGGTGTCATTCTTACTTAATCATGACAGATTGATCTCCAGCCCTGTCCTCATCAACACCCACACCTGTGTTAATGGAGCAATCACTGAAACGATGTTAGGTGGTCCTTTTAAGGCAGGGCTGCAATGATGTTGAAATGTGTTTTGGGGGATAAAGTTCATTTTCTAGGCAAATATTGACTTTGCAAGTAATTGCTGTTAAGCTGATCACTCTTTATAACATTCTGGAGTATATGCAAATTGCCATTAGAAAAACTGAAGCAGTAGACTTTGTAAAAATTTATATTTGTATCATTCTCAAAACTTTTGGCCATGACTGTACTTTGGTTTCATCTGACCATATGACATTCTCCCAATACTCTTCTGGAACATCCAAATGTTCTCTAGCAAACTTCAGACGGGCTGGCTTAAGCAGGGGGACACGTCTGGCTCTGCAGGATCTGAGTCCCTGGCGGTGTAGTGTGTTACTGACGGTAGCCTTTGTTACGTTAGTCCCAGCTTTCTGTAGATCATTCACTAGGTCCCCCCGTGTGGTTCTGGGATTTTTGCTCACCGTTCTTGTGATCATTTTGACCCCATGGGGTGAGATCTTGCGTGGAGCCCCTGATGGAAGGAGATTATCAGTGGTCTTGTATGTCTTCCATTTTCTAATTATTGCTCCCACAGTTGATTTCTTCACACCAAGCTGCTTGCCTATTGCAGATTCAGTCTTCCCAGCCTGGTGCAGGTCTACAATTTTGTTTCTGGCGTCCTTCCACAGCTCTTTGGTCATCACCAAGAGACAATTTAAAACAGGTGCCATTACTACAGGTAATGAGTGGAGGACAGAGGAGCCTCTTAAAGGAGAAGTTACAGGTCTGTGAGAGCCAGAAATCTTGCTTGTTTGTAGATGATCAAATACTTATTTTCCACCATAATTTGCAAATAAATTCTTAAAAAATCAGACAATGTGATTTTCTAGATATGTTTTCTCATTTTGTCTCTCATAGTTGAGGCCTACCTATGATGACAATTACAGGCCGGCCTCATCTTTTTAAGTGGGAGAACTTGCACAATTGGTGGCTGACTAAATACTTTTTTCCCCCACTGTATAACATATAGTCTATCTCCACATCAACAGGAGAAGCACATGAAGGAAAAATATTGAATGGAGGGGGAAGCAACACATGGTATAGCTCCTAGTATTAAATCCACATAGATCATAGTGCATAATTAGCATAAATACAGCAGCAAAGGTATGAATACTCAATCAGGGATACCAGAAACTAACAGGAAAAAATGTAAAATACTATATTCATCACTATCGCACATACACCTATAATCCCATGTAACCACATGTAATGCATGAATAATACTTATGTATGCAAGAATTTGGAAATAACTGCAGAAATACCAGGAATTCTAAGTAATTAACTCACCCATTATAATGGAGAACCACGTGGGAATCACCCTCTCATACAACAGCTATGACCCCAACGCGCGTTTCGTCAGGAGGCTTCGTCAGGAGGTACCACAAAAAATGCAGCTTTTCTGCAACATGTGGGCTCAGCTTAAAGAGGACTTTTCAGGTCCTCATGCACATGTGGTTTTATATACCGCTAGAAAGCCAACAGTGCGCTGAATAATTGCAGATAAAATTACAGTCCTATTCATTTCTATGAGACCAGACACTCGACCGCAATTTTTTGCAGCCATATATATACTACATATTCAAGGACTGCACATTATGAAGCGTGTCCTATTTTTGGCCACATTAGTGGCACAGACAGGTGTAGGGAATCAAACAAGATCCATGATTGCAGATGACATATTGATGCAATGTGGACGTGTTTTTTTGCGAATTGCGGATCAGTACTTGCAGACAGTAAATCCACTACAGTCGTGTATAGAAGGCCTTAAAGCTCCAAATTTCCTGCTCCTACCTGACAGCTGTTTCAGATATGAATGGAACAGAAAAGATTTCCATTGGTCTAAGACAATCAAATTGTCATCTGATTGTAGAATTATCTTTACAGCAATATCCAGCTTTAGTCAGTGCGTGACACACATCAATTTACCATGACTGTAAGCAAGGCAAAAAACAGTAAAATAAATAAAAATCAATAATTAAAGCAGCCTGCAGTAATGTAGTAATGTATCATAATATGGTAATATTGTTATGGGGAATGATCATGAGAGGCTCTTTCTACACAAGGATCATTGCTGTCACCAAACCTGACGTAAATTATCATTCTTTTTGTGGGAGATTCTTGCATATTTGTACATTTCAGCATTTTCATAGTTGGCAAAATGAGGAACCTTCTATAAAATACATTTCTGAGTGTGAAAATGAAAGGGCAGATTTACCATGGAGAGACAGAGAAGATCCGGAGCTGCAGTCAATAGCAATTTCCCTGTGTAGATCGATACATGAACTGCCTCTCTAGCTGCAGAAATTACTTTGTGGGTTTGTCGGGGTACAGAGAGGGGAAGGGAGGGGGAGTTCAGGAGGAGGCAATCAGAGATGATTTTGTTAAGTGCATGCTGCTGTGTTTAGAATGTAATTGTCTGGAGGCCCAGGGCACCATCACTGCACTGCAATGTAGAGCGCAGCACTATTAGCAGAATGGGACAAATGCATTTTACATGGTTCTGTGTTCTTATCATTTAGGATGCATTCAGAATGTGCGGCCAGGTATGATTATAACCATGTTAAAAAAATGGATCCAAAAAATGCGTTCTTGATGTGACTTTTCTTTAAAGGGAATCTGTCACCAGGGTGAAGCCTATTAAACCGGCAACACAATTACATAAGTCTGGCTAACCTGAATGTTATGCTTCTTTTTCCCCACGAACATTTGTGACTCCATTGCTGATATTCATTTATTTCACAATATGTAAATGAGTAGGAGCACCTATTACACTCTGGGGTCTGACGAGACCTCGGAGTATAATACGATGGCCATTATAGTTCTCCATTTGTTCAGTATCGTAAAAAAAAAAAACTATTTGAAATATTAGGGTCAAACCAAGTTCTAGCCCAGCTTTGGACCTACTGTCTCATACACACAGCATCATTTGTGTATGCAGAGCTGTAGCTAGGCTTTCTATCACCTAGGATAAAGATAAATTTCACTGCTCTTACTCTGTATCTAAATGCATAAAAATGGCTTGTTGTCGCCCCTCTATGACAACCAGCAACCCAATTGACCCCCTTTCACCCTGGAGAATGGGACATTAGACCTGGGCCTGGGAAATGTGGCACATGAATTCCTCCATAGTCATGCAAATGTACCATCTTCTATACCAGAGATCTAGAATTTAGAACATTCTATTCTGTGGCTTCATTCAGAGGTAGTACAGTGGTGGGCAAAAGTTTTGAGACTGAAACAAATTGTAGTTTTCACCAAGTTATAGGCTTCAGTGTTTTAGATGGTTTAGTCGGATGTTTCTATTGTAAACTTAAGTACAATCGTAATCATTTCATTAGTTTTACACGTTTAATGACAAATACATCAAGTTTATGCAAAGACAATGTTGACTTGACCCTTATTTTTCAAGACTTCTGCAATTCACCCTGGCATGCTGGATGTCAGCTTCTAGGCTAAATCCTGACTGATGACAACCCATTTCTTTGCTAACCAGTGCTTGGTCTTTATCACAATTTCTGTGTTTTTGTTTGTCCACCACCTTTTTGGGAATTGACCAAAAGTTCTCAATGGGATTGAGATATGGGGAGTTTCTTGGCCATGGTCATAGTGCTCAATCATCCTGGAAAAGGCATTGTTCTTCACCAAATTGTTCATCGAGGGTTGGGAGAAGTTGCTCTTGGAGGACGTTTAGAAACCATTCTTTACTCAAAGTAGTGTTCTTAGGCAAAATGTTTGTGAGTCCTTTTCCTTAGATAAAATGCAACCCCACACATGAATGATCTCAGGATGCTTTGCTGTTGGCATGACACAGGAATGATAATAGCGTTACCTTTTCTTTTTACATTACAATACACATAAATGTTGTTCTATAAGGTATTCAGTCACCCTTTATTCTGGGTAGTCAAGTGTGCATGGGTTCTCAATGGGGTTGTGGAATAAGCTACTACCAGAGACCTCCGACTATGATTTATCTCTTGTAAGAAGATACCGGATATGTTGAAATCCAACAGCCTGATCCTTCTTTTCAATGACATCTGTTGACATCAGGTGAGAGTTGGTACACCCCCAAACACATAAGATAGTTGGATGGTCCTTCTGTAGTCAGCACGTTTGGCTGACTTTGGCCACTTTACACCAAAAGCTCAGTGTGGTCCAAGGTTATTCATTTCAAACTAGAAGTAAATGAAATTTTCCCTAAAAAAATAGGCAAATTATGCCAGATAAGTACAAAAGGAGTGCCACGTGGTGCGACAAAATTGTCTTATCTTGATCTTGGATCCACTACAGATAAAATGTAATGTTTTGACTCTAAGAATTGTGATTGATGCATCTTCTTCAGCATAGTAACACTAGCACATCTCTTCACTGACACACAGCCAGTGCTGCTGGCTGATCTAACAGTGTGACAGACAGACAGTCATTCACTGTCGTATCTCCCTTCCATTTACATCAAAGTCTTCTACTCTAGTCCTAACACTATACGTCCCCAGAATCCCCACGCACTGTAATATTTGTATATTATTACTATCTCTCTCAATCTCATCTTATATCCTATCTCTCTAATCTTTCCCTACAAAATGGACATCTCTTTATGTCTGGGCTTTAAATACTGCCTATGAGTCATGTACAGGGGTATCCCACCAAAAAATATATACCTTCGGGTATACATTTTTTTACAATGAAAATCAACAAGCAACATATAAAATTGTATGTATACTGTTGCATTAGTCAGGGCCATACTTTCAGTGCATATGCGCTCTATTGTCTAGAGATTTCAGCAAGCTGTCTATGTTTGCAATCATAACTAGCAGAAATCTGACTGCAACACTATAAGTATATATTAATAGTATTATATGTGTAGTAACAATTGTTGGTCTAATCCAAGCTTATAAATTTACACTTTAAAAAACTGAAGCCAAAAAATAAATTTTGTAGTAAAAACAAAGTATAAAATAGATTTTGTCATTCTGCAAAACCAAGAAGATTTCAAAGTAATTGAATTGATTACTTGTCTAAAACCCTGTTTATATGATTATGTAGATTAATGCAGGAAATGCTGACAGCGCTAGATACGCCACTTATATTATGTGGAAGTCACAAGCAGACATTACACACAGAGCTGCTGGTCCAGTGTTCATCTCACTGCTATTCAAATATTTCTCTCCCACAGGTACAAAGTCTACATAAGGCTAAGGCTCAACGTAGCAGGCCGTAGCAAAAAAGCACTGCAGGAAAAACCACAGCGGCAACACATTGCGGTTTTTCCTACAGCGCATTTCACAGAAGGTCTGCAGAGGTTTCAATTATATTTTTAGGGAAACCACCAATGTTTCCGTAGGTATAATTGACATGCTGTGATTTCCAAAACCGCAACAGTTTTGGAAATCGCAGCGTATCTGCTGCACGTATTTTCAAGCAATGTGTGGATGGGATTTGCTAGAATCCCATCCACTTTCCAGGGACTTTAAAATGCCATGTTTTTTCCATGGCGTTTATGCCACGTGGGGCCCCTAATGGGGTTTTCTAGGACTTCAATATTGATTACCAATTTTTAGGACAGGTCATCCATATCAGAAGGTGCGGGGGGGGGGGTGTCTTACTCCTGGCAACCCACTTAACTTAGCATTTGGATGGCCACTGTAACCAGGTACAGCGCCTTGCATTTTATAGATTCTGTACACGATTTTGCAAACGGGGGGGGGGGGGCAGAAGAAGTCACAGGGTTTTAAACACCTAATCTGCAGGAGAAGCTGATCTAATATTAATGTCCTATCATAAAGATAGGTTGTCAGTTTTAAATGAAATCCTTTAAAGGGAATGTGTCACCAGAAACGACATGTATTTTAAATCAAAGTTTTAAGTTAAACATATTTTTTTTATTATTTTTTTAAATTTTCCATGTCACTATCTATACTTTACAAAAAGTATTAAATCCTGCAATTTTCTCCCTGTCCACTAAGGCTAGGTTCACACATGCGCCTGGTCTCTGCTGGGGGATTCCGTTCCCCATTACTCTTTAAAAATGTGGAGAGAAAGATCCTGCAAGCAGCACTTTTCTCTCCACATTTTCTGCCCTTTTCAGGCAGAAACCAGGCGAAAACCTGGTGGACCCCATTATAGTCTATGGGGTTCACGGGTTTCCAAAGGTAACCGCTTTTTTAAGCGGATTAGAATGTGAACCTAGCGTAAGCCAATAGACTGACACTTGCCAAATCTGAAGGGGTTTTCTCTGCAGCAGTCGCCTCATTTATATCACAGACAGGATGACTATATATAAGGCCTCCTAGCCATCATTGCATCCACTACTAACAATAGATGAAGTCACAGCTTATCTACTCCACTCAATGCATAGAGTTGGTCTAGAAAACTCTCCCATAGGCCTGAATGCATTGGCTTCAGTCCATCGCTGACTATAGCCATGACTGTGCTGTAAAGAATATCACTAAATTGCTGGTAACAGAGCAGAGGAGAAAATCAAGCAAGATGGCAGCCCCATAATCATGTACAGAAAATAGAATAAAAAAAAATGCACAATCAGAAAACAAAACAGATTAGCAAAAATTCACATTCCTTATTTAACATCCACTCCCCCCTACTGTACTGCTGAACTGAAATCACAGCACCATAGACCCATGTACGTATGGATATCTATTGGCCTATACAGTATGCCTGGGTGTGTCCAACTGTACATGCACATACATCAAGTCAAGTGAAGGCCCTATACAGTACCACATACAGTGCTTGTTGTTTCATATTAACAAATGCCTAGTACAATCCTTTCTGACAGTGGCGGGATATCAGAGTCGAAACTAACGGCAGCAATATCTCTGGCAGAGGGGCGCATAAGAGCAAAACTGACAGTCAGGTGAATTCAGGGTACTGTCAGCTTTCTAGCAGACATGAAAGGTTCTCTTTAACTATATTTTTGTCTTGTGGCAGACAGGAAACAGCAGGGAGGTTCCTGCTCCAGCAAGTTGTCCTACAGCCAGACACAGGACTGTGAGGAATATGGAGAGGAAAGGGAGTAAATGGCTGAGCTCCTGCAATACATACAGAAGATTTCATATTATATTTCTTAGCTTTAGTTACAGCATGGAAAAAATAAGATCAAAGGAAAGGAGGAGATGAAGGGTAGAAAGGCTGGGATATTTTTTACATTTCCTTTGTTTAGTATTTCTTTAAATCAGCATTTCCAGGATTCTAAATTCCTCTATTGCTTATTCATACTATAAAATCCCTGTTGGCATTTCAGCCTTTGTAACATAAAGAACATGGAATAAAGATATATTCTGTCTGTCATTGTTAAAGGGTTCTTCCCATTTTATCCACAGGATAGGGTATAAGTTGTAGATTTGGTGGGAGTCTGATCACCAATCACGAGAATGGGGGTGTTTTGCTCCCTGAAGTGATGGTTGAAGAATGGTGGCCTCCAGTGGTGTAACTAGGAATGGCTGGGCCCCAAGGCGAACATTTGACATGGCCTCCCACCCCGAACAGTGTTTTTTATGTTCCCTCACCTCCCCTGGGCCTCCGACCATTATACTCCGGGGTATGAAAAGACCCCGGAGTATAATGATAGCAGTGTTTGTGGGGTTCGCGGCCTGCGGCCTTATTAAGCGATCCCCTCTCCTGCTCACAGCTGCCTCCGCAGAAGGGGAAGCGCAGGCGGCCATGAGCAGGAGCGGGGATCGGTAAGTAAATAGGGCCCGTTACATGCTGGGGATACTCCAGCAGGTAATGGCCTATTAAAAAAAACATTGGGGGCCCGCTGGGCCCCCTAATGTCCCAGGCCCTGTAGCAGCTACAACCGCTGCTACCCCGATATTTATGCCCCTGGTGGCCTCTCTCCATTTGTTTCAGTGTGACAGCTGGAGATAGTTGTGCACACTGAAATGAATGGAACAGGGGGTATTTATCCAACCACTGCTCAATTCAGAAGGATGAACAAAAAACACCCCTGTTCCCCTTATTCCCAATAGTTGGACTTCCACCGATGTACAACTTGTCTCTTCTGTGCACAGGGGATAAGTTGCTAAAATGGGAACACTCCTTCACGGAACACTCAGCAAAATGTATACAATTGTAGGGGGTCAGTGTATGACATATTGATTCAAAGAACAGAGAGAATCCCTGTGCCATGAATACTCCATTTTAGGACTAGAAGGGACGATACAACAGTGAAATTAATAGTTTTCTTAGTGGTTTCCTATGGCTTACTACCGAACAGCACCTGAAAGTCAACTTTTCAGCAGTACAAATGTATAAAACAATAGTACAGCTAGTACACATTTCGAGGTCACTATGTTCTTTCTTTTCTAGAAGTAACATTGTGGTACAGACTGGACAGTGTTCATATTGCATAATGTAACTAAAAGCTTGGGGCTGTGGGATTTCATTTGAAGCTCCATCTCTTGTTAATATAGTTCAGCAAATACAAAATATAACAATGTAACTCCACCGTGTTCTAACCATCATACCTACAGTCAACAAGACAACAATGCTGGCTCTCTGTCAACAGCAGACGTAATCCATGAAGCTGGAGAGAAAGGACTTTTCCAGGTTGGTTTAGTTTCCATTTTAACGGTTATTGAGTGCACAAGGATTTGATCTCCACAAGTGGAAAATGTAAGTAAAGCTGCTTTCACACAAATAATCTGTTTTTGGACGTTCTATAAACTAGTGTATTTCCATTTTTCATTTGTGTGCCATCCATGTGTCATTGTTTTTTTTCTTTTTATGTCTGCAAAAAAAAGAGGATGCCGTCTTCTTTAGCATCACCAATGAATATGTGAAAAAATGAATATGTAAAAAACAGATGAAAAATCTGTCTGATGGATGATGTCTGTGTGCTGTCCACTTTTTTTCCCAAAGACCCATAGACCAGAATGACTGAGGCAAGTAGAGAAAATAGAAATAAATAGTGTATACTACAATCTTTTTTTATATTATCTCTTGATCTGTAAAAAAAAAGGGATGTGTGAACGGCTTCTTTCACTATAATGAGTCTGTGTGCTGTCACTTTTTTCATGGACAGCGCTTGGTCAGAAACATTATTAGTAAGAAAGGGCCCTAAGATGCCAACAGGTCAGTGGCGTAACTAGGAATGGCTGGGCCCCAAGGCGAACATTTGACATGGGGCCCCCCCCCCAAGCCGCCGCCCCCAACCCCCCCAAGCCACCGCCCCCAACCCCCCCCAAACCGCCGCCCCCAACCCCCCCCACACACAAATCGCATTCCTGCGCACACTATTATGCCCCATAGTGGCCCCTGCACACGGTATTATGCCCCATAGTGGCCCCTGCACACGGTATTATGCCCCATAGTGGCCCCTGGACACGGTATTATGCAGCATAGTGGCCCCTGCACACAATATTATGCCCCATAGTGGCCCCTGCACACAGTAGTTTGCCCCATAGTGGCCCCAGCACACAGTAGTTTGCCCCATAGTGGCCCCTGACACACAATAGTTTGCCCCATAGTGGCCCCTGCACACAGTAGTTTGCTCCATAGTGGCCCCTGCACACAGTAGTTTACCCCGTAGAGGCCCCTGCACACAGTAGTTTGCCCCGTAGTGGCCCCTGCACACAGTAGTTTGCCCCATAGTGGCGCCTGCACGCAGTAGTTTGCCCCATAGTAGCCCCTGCACACAGTAGTTTGCCCCATAGTGGCCCCTGCACACAGTAGTTTGCCCCATAGTGGCCCCTGCACACAGTAGTTTGCCCCATAGTGGCCCCTGCACACAGTAGTTTGCCCCATAGTGGCCCCTGCACACAATAGTTTGCCCCATAGTGGCCCCTGCACGCAGTAGTTTGCCCCATAGTAGCCCCTGCACGCAGTAGTTTGCCCCATAGTGGCCCCTGCACACAGTAGTTTGCCCCATAGTGGCCCCTGCACACAGTAGTTTGCCCCATAGTGGCCCCTGCACACAGTAGTTTGCCCCATAGTGGCGCCTGCACGCAGTAGTTTGCCCCATAGTAGCCCCTGCACACAGTAGTTTGCCCCATAGTAGCCCCTGCACACAGTAGTTTGCCCCATAGTGGCCCCTGCACACAGTAGTTTGCCCCATAGTGGCCCCTGCACACAGTAGTTTGCCCCATAGTAGCCCCTGCACACAGTAGTTTGCCCCATAGTGGACCCTGCACACAGTATTATGCCCCATAGTGGACCACCCATGAACGATTATTATACTCTGGGGTCTTTTCAGACCCCAGAGTATAATGATCGGAGACCCAGGGGAGGATAGAAACATAGAAAACACTGCAACTTACCTCTTCCTCGCTCCAGTGCACTCCCATGCGCTACTTCGTCCATCTTCAATGTCGGACCGGATCTCGCGCGATCCAGGCCGGCGTCGCGACACCTAATGACGTCGGCTGACGTCTGGGATGTCACCAAACAGGCCCGAAGCCTGCGGAGCGGCGAGTTACAGTATTTTTTATGTTCGCTCACCTTCCCTGGGCCCCCGATCGTTATACTCCGGGGTCTCAAAAGACCCATAAGTATAATGATAGCAGTGATTGTGGGGTTCGCGGTAGCGACTGCCACAGGGCTCCGGGCCCCGTAATGTTCCGGGCCCTGTGGCAGTCGCTACCACTGCTACCCCGGTAGTTACGCCCCTGCAACAGGTGCATGATTTTGGAGCTAAAATTGAAGTATTACTAGGGTTGGGCAATTATGACCCAAATAAAAATCCTAATTAATTCAATAACTATTTTAGGACACTGCCATTGTTACATGCGATGCCCCCCTATTTACATAGCTCCCAACCGTCCCGCATCTGGCGGGACAGTCCCAATTTTACACTGCTGTCCCGCATAGCTTACAGTTTGTCCCACTATTCCCCTGAAGTGTTTTGCTGTTAACAAACTTTATTAGGGTAGGGTAAAGGCTAAATGGTAGATGCTAAATCGTAATGGCTAAAGGACCTTTGATGACGTCATGAACATGTGATCAGACTCTTGTGTGGGCGGAGCTATTCTGGATACTGCGGGACACACTGCGATGTTACACAGAAAGCTGGGAACAGAGAGTGATGGAAGATAAGTAGGAGAGAAGAGAGCATGTGTGAGCAAGAGGGGGGAACTGGGGGCAGATGTAGGGGGCAGTTAAACTGAACGCAGATGTAGGGGACAGTTAAACTGAAGGCAGATGAAGGGGCAATTAAACTGAAGGAAGATTAAGGGGGCAATTAAACTGGTGGCAAATAAAGAGGGACATTAAGCTGGTGGCAGATAAAGGAGGACATTAAATTGGTGGTAGATGGAGGGGGCAATTAAACTGGGGCAGATGAAGAGGGCATTAAACTGGTGACAGATGAAGGGGGACATTAAATTGGTGGCAGATGAAGGGGGGACATTAAGATGGTGGCAGGTGAAGGGGAACATGAAGCTGGTGGTAGATGAAGGGGGGGACATTAATCTGAGGGGGTAGATGGAGAGTGACATTAAACTGGGGGCAACTGGAGGACATTAAACCGTGGGGGTAGCTGGAGGGGGACATGTCTGCCTCTAGCTGCCCCCAGTTTAATGTCCCCCTCCAACTACCCCCACTGTTTAATGTCCACCTCTAGCTGCCCCAAAGTTTAATGTCACCCTCCAGCTGCCCCATAGTATAATGTCCCCCTCCAACTACCCCCACTGTTTAATGTCAACTGCCAGCTGCCCCAGTTTAATGTCCCCCTCTAGTTTCCGCCAGTTTAAACTGGGGCACAAGGAGAGGGACTTAGTACTGTGGGGAAATTGCAGGGGACCATTATAAAATGGGGGCATATAATGTTAGGGTGACTGTAGGAGTATTATACTGTGTGGGGGCACATGGAAAAATAGATGAGAATGGGCGGAGTTAACATAGAAGTGGGTGGAGCTAAATTTGCCACGGCGGGCATATTTTGTCCCTCTTTCTGTCCTTTGAAAGTTGGGAGGTATGTATTTATATGCCAGGCCACGCCACTGAATTTTGGTCTGGGTTATTTGCATTAGCAATCCTTATTGCATAGCGTACAATGAGTGATATATCCTTTAGCCAATGGTAGTTTAAGGCAGAATGGCATGGGTGCAAAATAATCAAAACAGTCAATGTGACCAGGTTCATATCCATTAATTGAGCTGATTTTTGACTTAGATTATTTTTCGATTCATTGGCCAGCGCCAGGTATGAACTCACTCACCACCATGAGTGATGCTTTGGCCAGATGCACTTCCCAGAAGGTTTCCATTCTCTAAATAAAAAGGCATGTGGGTAGCTGAGTGAAGTGGATAAAAGTGTGGTGTATTAAACAGGAACCGAAAGGTCTCCCAATCCTATGAAGACAAGTGGCATCAGATACCCTATTTTGTGCTGTGTATTGATTTTATGGTTGCAATTCTTCTAAGCCCATTAGCCATGCAAAAGTCAAGATTTCTATTATTTATTTAGTAAGATTGTGCATAAAATCTTAATTTCCTAATAATGTTAAACATTTTGATTTAGTAATAATATGTCATTGCCATAAAATCATAAAACAGATTTATAAAAAAAATAGGCACAAATATAAAAAGATAAGTTCACAGACCTAAAAAATCCATGCATGTCTATAGTCAAAACTTCACATGTAAACCAGGGCAAAGAGAGAACAGTTTAAATATTTCCCGTAGTCTTCTCTGAGAAGGCGCCGTATAGTGGGTTACGGTGGCCTGTAAAATGTAACGACAGTGATATTTCTGCTCACAGATACTTGTTTGAGAGCTGCTGTAAATACACCCACCGGCCTGAACCGATGTCTCTTTTGTGGCTGATTACAGACTCGGTTATGAGTTCGCCAAGGGGAAAATAGTCCTTAGCAAAATAGAGATTATCATTTAAAAAGGCTAGAAATGAAGTGCTCGGGTCAGTAGCATCATCTGTGCTAGCGATGATGGATTTATGTGTGTTCACAGGCTTTATTCTGTGGAAAAGGTTCAACAATATTATTATTCATAACAATAGCAATAGTGACTATAACCTTACTAAATATTTATAATAAAGCAATTAGTGCTGCAATTATTATGTCATTAAAATCAACGCATATCTCTAATTATTGACCTATGAAGTCAGGCAATTTTTATGAAAACTTTGCTTATTATAGGGCTTTTCTGACATTTTAAAAATTTGCTCAAGAGCAGATAAATCTAAAAAAGAAAGAAAAACATTTGAGGCTAAGGCCCCACGTATTGGGACGCAGCAAAAAAGCTCTGTGGGAAAAACTGTGGCGGCAACACATTATGTTTTTCCCCACAGCGCTTTTCACAGAAAGTCCGCAGAGGTTTCCCTCTGTTTCCATTATACCTATAGGGAAACTACCGGCATTTCTGTAAGTATAATTGACATGCTGTGATTTCCAAAACCGCAACGTTTATGGAAATCGCAGCGTGTCCACTGCATTTTTTCGCAGTGTGTGGATGAAATTCCCTAGAATCCCATCCACTTTGCAGTGACTATAAAATGCTGCGTTTTTTTCCACGGTGGCCAAACTGCGGCATTTACGCCACGTGGGGCCCCGGTCAAAAGGGATTTTCCAGTTCATATTTTTATTATTTAATACTGCTTCTACTGGTTATAAACACATAACTAACAAGTACTTACCTTGCCTCAGCAGCTATGTTGATCTGTATACAAGTCCCTTGGTTGATGTCACCAGTGGCGTCCCATTTGTGCGACTGGATTGCTGCAGCCAATCACAGACCTCAGAGGTCACCGCCAAGGCCTGTGATTGGCTGCAGCGGTCACCTGGCACAAACAGCTGAGGGAACTATTTACAAACGGAGCTGCTGCCACTGGAAATGGAGGCTAGAGGAGAGGCGAGTACTGGTTTGTTATGTTAGTCACCCTGCATTAAATAATAAAAATATAACTGGACAACTCCTTTAACACCTCTAATTATAAAACAACTTGTCATAAGTGAATAGTCCAGGTAAATATAAGAAACATTACAATATATGTTTTTAAAGAATATTTCCTTCTCCAATTATCAGGCTGCTTTCCTTCTCTTTCCCTTCAGTCAGCCTCTAATAGCACACATATGCGTATCCAGCCTCCAACACAGAAGTCTATGTAGATGGAAGGGGGGAGGATGAAGCTGCAGCTGGCTAGTAATTGATTTATTTTCATATTCCATACAGTGTTAAAGCATTATCTTACTAGATATAGTGGAGTTAAAAGAGCCATCTTAGTAAAGTAAAGCACGTAAAGCAGAACTTAGCAGCTGAAGTACGTTTGTCTTTTCCAGTAGCCTTCTCAACTCCATTGACTTCTGTGTTAGAAATAACTCAGCCTGATAAATGGAGACAGAAGCAGTTTCCTTGAATAAGATTGTTACAATGTTTCTTATATTCACTTGTACAATTCATTTATGAAAAGTTGTTCTATAGTTGGAGGTATGCTTTAACTCCCCTCCTAAACATCTCTCCACTCCAGCACTGTCTGTCCAGTCCCTGGGGCTTCTGGTCTCTATAAGGCTGAGGCCCCACATTGCGGAAACACAGCTTTTTTTGTTGCAGATTTTAGGGCGTTTTTTTTGAGCCAAAGCCAGGAGTGGATTGAGCAGAAGGGAGACATATAAGAGCTTCCTATATATTTCTCATTCCTTTTGTAGCCATTCTTGGCTTTGGTTAAAAAAAAAAAAAGCAAAATCTACAACAAAAAAAGCAAACTGTGGCCTCAGCCTAAAGCAGTGATGTCATCACATTTGTCATTCATATGACTGCTCAGTCAATTACTAGCCTCAGTGGTAATTTGTCACTCATGTACATGTTGCTCCTATTGCCAATGATTGACTGAGCCGTCACTTGAATGATGGACATAACATTATCTCTTCTGGTCCAACTGGGACCAGAAGCTTTGGAGATGGGAAGGAGAGAATCTGAACATGCCCCTTACTGAATTTTATTTGCTTTATATGATGGTAATTGTATAATACCAGAATTCACATGGGCTTTCCATGGCAGGTCAGGCACTTACTGAATGACATTTTAAGGGGACAGGCATATATCAGTGTTGGGCTCTCATTCCATGCTTGAGCACCTCTGGTTATATAAACCTGCTAGAACTGTCCGACCATGCCTGAGCAACAAGATTCCGTGGATCTTATGTATTTGCTTTACTGTTATTTATTGTATTTTGTCCAGACTGCTCCCTGCATTTAGATTGTTGCTTACCCTAACCTGTATCTGTCTACCATGTGGCATGATGCTAGCCTTGACCTTGGATTTGTATGGCCATGCTTGTGTTTATTGATTCCGGTACCATGCTTTGGAAATGCCATCAGCAGTTGCTATTAAAGGCTACACCGAAGAAGCAACAAGGGGATTCCCTGTGCAAAGTCTATACTCCTGTAAAGGACATTTCAAGGTCAAAATCACAAAATCTCTTATACTCTACCCCTGGTATAACAATAAGCCAAATCTAATAGTGAAACAAAGGGCCCGTGCTCCTGTCCCATGACCTGACTATCAGAATGGCTTTACTTTCATGAGCATTTTGTGTCAAAGCTTGGTAGATCTAGATCTAGCATCTCTTATGCCCTTCATTGTCAATATTCTTATGAAGGCAAGCAGTGCCAGGTTGTATGGTATGTTATAGGGCCATACCAAACCAGTCTTTTGTATTATTATAAAAGGGCATATATAAATGATTATAACAATAAGCTGCAATACCCCTTTAAAGGTTTTTATGTCTTATAAACTATTACAGTATATCAAAATAAAAAGACAGTTGGAAAGTGGCGCATGCGTCTACAAGGTTAAATCAAGGTCACGTACCGTATAAACTATTCCTAACAATATGCTTTTTATTTTTATATTTTAATATTCAGAAACCATTTACGGCAATCCTGGAATTACCACAAATTATTTCTTAATAAAGCACAAAACACTTATTTTTTGTTTTAGTATTTCACTCTGTCTATCTATCACAACACTTTTACTAAGCCTGATTTATAAGTCCCCAGGCAGCAATGCAGTGCAATAAGAGCAGATTGGCAGCCATTTACTATGACAGATTTCTATAATCCAGTTTGCCTCAAAAGCTTGCAAAGTGTCTTGCAGTACCAGATACTGCCCATAGACAAAAGTGGCGCTGTGTGTTGAAAGAAATCAAAATTTTTTCTTATATCATATAACCCCTTTGAGGCTAAGGCCCCACGTAGCAGCAGATAAAAAATACCCCAGCATTTCTAAAGGTATAGCTGACATGCTGCGATTTTCAAAAACGTAAGTGTTTTTGAAAAAACAACTTTTCCGCTGCGGATCTTTTTCTGCAATGTGTAGATGGGATTAGCCAGAATCTCATCCACTTTGCAGGTACTGTAAAACGCAGCGTTTTTGCAACGTGGGACCCATCCTAAGGCTAAGGCCTCACGTAGCGTCCTGCAGCAAAAAGCGCTGCGGGAAAAACCGTAATGGCAACGCATTGCATTTTTTCCCGCAGCGCTTTCATAGAAAGTTTGCATAGAAAGGTTTCCTCCGTGTGTCCACTTCGCATATTTTCCTGCAAGGTGAGGATGGGATTCGCTAGAACTTTGCTGTGACGTGGGGCCTTGGTCTAAAGGAGCTGGTGTGCAAAACACTCCGGGTCTTGTTATCAGTAGGGGTCCTGATATTCAGACCCTCACCGATCAGCAAGTTGTTCCCTATCGTGTGGGCAGGGGTTAACTTGTTGTGAGCAGAATACCCCTTTAAGACCAATGTTTACATGCCAAAGGCTGTGTGAAGAATATCGCCTTGCCAAGCCTCTTGGTGTACCTGCGATCACCCTTCGTAACCTTCCACTCACAACCCGTGAGCGGACAGAGTTCGTAGGATAGAATGAAACGAGCGTTATAAATTTTTATATATTTAATAACCCAAGTGGGTCGGTACTAATTAATAGCATATACAGAAATATACAATATTAATATGATCAAGCATAAACATACGAGCAAAAGAGCAATGATACAGCACATAAAACAAAAATAGAAATAAAGTATAGAGGAATACCAGACCTAAGTCTCTTAGCTGTGTCTCTTTCAGGCTCCACACAAAGACAAGAGACCTCTCTCCACCTCAGTGTGAGACCCTCTTCAGCCCCACCCTTCACCTCCCCCAGCCAGCCCTCCTTCTCCCTCCTTTGCAGAATCCTCGGAGAGATGGGTACCTTCCTAGGTGCGGGGAGGGGTGGGTAAAGTTAAGGTCAGTGGACTACTATCCCCCATCGCCATCTGGCCAGGGATAAAAACCAGTGAGGCATAGCGTCCAGCAGTGTAAACTCAACTTAAGCACCACATTCCAACAAGTGGGGGGAGGACTGACATGAGCAAGTAAAAACACACTTCCAAGAAAGATATAAAACTGAGGGTCGGTTCATCACAGGCTGCATATTTGTACATGCACAATGCAAAATTTATTAAGTGTTTTTCCTTCATTGATGTCACAAAATCTCCATAGTGGGGCAGATTTATTAAGCCTGGCGTATTGTACACCAGTCTTAATAATGGCCCCAATGAGTAATATATGAAGAGGTTCTGGCCTGCACTAGAATGAAGATCTAATGGTGTGAGTTATAATAAATATGGTGGGCTGAGATGTTCCCGCCCCAGCCTACCTACATTTGCACAATCTGGTGAGGCGCAGAATGGGGGTTGTGGTGCACATTTGATGCAAAAAAGCACCTTATGCCAAATGTGCATTGCAATATTACTCCTCTACACCAGGAAACTGGCATAGAGGGATTGACAAATCTCCTCTGATGTCTTTTGACATGTCTATTTTTGTAAATCAGTTTCTGTTTAGTAAATACAAATAATAAATAGAACACAAATATATTTTCTTAGAATATGTTCACACTGCATATAATACAACACAACCTTGAAACCACAGTGGTCACCAATGCAGTGTGTGGATAGAAATTTATATATTCTAGCTGTGGTGATAACTATACCCGGTGGTAAAACCAATGTAAATGCAGCCTAAGGCTAAGGCCCCAAGTAATGGGCCGCAGCAAAATAGCAGTGTGGGAAAAACCGCGGCAACGCATTATGGTTTTTCCTGCAGCACTTTTCACAGGAAGTCCGTAGAGGTTTCCTCTGCAGCCTTTCTGCTTCCATTATACCTATAGGGAAACCACCAGCGTTTCCGTAGGTATAATTGACATGCTGCGATTTCCAAAACCACGCCGGTTTTGGAAATCTCAGCGTGTCTGCTGGGCATATTTTTTCCGCATGGTGTGGCACCTTGCAGTGACTGCAAAACTCCACGTTTTTGCGCTGCGTTTATGCCACGGCCAAACCGTGGTGTTTACGCCAATGTGGGGCCCCGTCCTGAAGGAGGAAAACACAATTATATGGTAATATTATACAAACTAAATTTTCATTGAATTCTGCTGCTCTGACTAGAACTGTAACCAATCACAGAAAATTGGCTTCTTAGGATGGCGCATAGAACCACTGCTAATAGTAATGATCATAATATTAACAATAGCAATAACTGCTATCATATCAATATCTATGATAATAGTAAGAATAATAGTAATCATTATTATTTCATTGCTTTATGGTTTCTGCTGGCTGCTGAAAGATCCCCATTGTGTAAGCCGGATTCCATAAGGTGTTATAAATATTATGTATAGACATCTGGACTATCTGTCCATAACCTGTAACAAGATGCAAATGACATGTAAATCAAAACAAATCTTTTATTCTACAATATCACACATGCTGTTTCTGTCACATAAATTATTTAGGCGGATGCATAGTTTCTACATCTTAGCACTGAGTCTTTTTATAGACTGAGCCTACAACATACCTTACATAAACCTTTTTCATATTTCATTTCTGCACCTTCTGTAAGTTTGCACAGCTCCCCTGCCTCATACGAAGTTCCCTCCTCCATGTAGCTCCGCTTTTGCTATTTTAAAGGAGTATTCCAGTCACAACTAGTTTCCCCTTATCCACGGTCCAATGGATGGGACCACCACCCAAGTTTGAATAAAGCATTTATTAGAAATGTGTACATCCACTCCATACACTTTAAGGGGACCACCAGAGATAGCTAAGCCCTGTATAATAGATATCTCCAGAAGTCCCTGTGAAATAAATGGAACAGAACTGTGTATTTTCAACCACCTCTCCATTCAAACTGGGGTGCAAAATACCCCTATTCTCATGACCGAAGGTGGTCCCATCAGTCTAATCCTCACCAATCAGCTAATTATATCATATGTGGTGGATTAGGGGTGTCTGGTAGTGACCGTAATCCCCCTTTAAAAATATAATGGAGAGAATTTTAGTAAGTGCGGTGTATCCTACTCCATCTTAATCAATTCCCCATCTGATATGAGATGCACCCAAATTATTAAGAGGCTCTGGGCTCTTAATAATTCAGGCATTTTGTGCACCAGAGTAGAAAGTTATGTCGGTCAGGGACTGGCATCATTCATGGTATGACCCATGCTAGCTTTCTGGTGTGAGTTATAGTAAATTTTTCAGGCCAAGGCAACTCCACCTTGATCTCTGTTCCACTTTCGGGCAGAAAGAAGAAAGTAGCACATCTTTGGCACAAAAAAGGGGCCATGCTCCAAAGATGCATCACAGCCATCCCCATCTATACCAATATTCTGATGCAGAAGGAATAATAAATTCCCCCCACTGGGGCAGATTTACAAATGAAAATGTGTCAGAATTTTGCCATAGTTTGGGCCAAAGAACTTGCACTTATGCTGTGCATCCTATTTATTTTTGTTTTACGCATTTTTGTGCCTATTCTGACAAGGGGTTGTGGCTTAGTATGAAAGAGAAGTTGTTTTTTGACTTACGACGTGTCACATTTGGGCAATTTTTTCTAATAGCCAACCAATAGGTGGTATAAACCTGGAACAGAGATGCATCTAAAGATGCACCGGATTTATCCAGCATAAGTCACTGTGATAAACCTGGCACATTTTTAGACTGCCTAAGTTTACACTAAATATTACACAGGATTAGTAAATCTGCTCCATTATCTAGGTCATCTATATTAGGTGAATAGTACATATAGGTAGTACATATATTAGGTGTATAATCTTACAATTAGTTATCTTATTCATGGGAATTTTTGCTAAAGTAAGTGAAGACTTTTAACAGTAGCCCCTAAAGTGCTGAAAACTTTACAGGCCACTAGAAACTGGAATATTCTTTTTGCCATGATTGAGTATTCAAAATTTGGACTACTCATGCCAAAAAGAACACTTTGTTACATTAATAAGACTAGGTTCACATCTGCACTATTTAGTCCAGTAATGCCTTACTCCCTAAATGAAACCTGGATGACCCCCATTAAAGTCAATAGGTTGAGTCAGGTGACTCTTCGATACCTCTTACAACGGATCTGTCATAGCAAAGATTTGATGCCTCTATTATTTACATTGTTCTGTCCCTATAAAAGAGAACAGCTGAGACATCTGATGGAAGTGTGAACAGACCCTAAATGAATTGCTATTTTTCAACATGTTAATATTACACATGTATGTGTTATATACAGTATGTCATATCTTTATAAATATTAAAGGGTTATCTTCTCCCCAAGTTATTGCAGAGAAGTCCTGACCATAGGTAGGGGGCTTATGGAAAAATCGGGGTGGCACTGCTCTATGCTGTTTCCAACAAAAGTAAATGGGAAACAACGTAGATTAGAGATGCTCTGAGCCTTGTTCCCATCCTCCGGACAGGACTTGCAGTCAGCTATTCCCATCTCAGCCATGTTTTGCCGAGATCGGAATAACCCTTTAATAAGATCCTCTTTGATGTCTTTTATCAACCTAAATAACCCCAGTTTTCTAACGTTCTGATGTACAAAACAGAGCATCCATCCAATGTCCTAACCTAACATTAAACATTAGGCTCTGTTCACATCTGCATATTAATTTCCCTTATTCTCCTCTGTCAAAGAGGCAGAACAAATGGCATAGGGTCTCTCTCGGGTTTCCACCATGGTGTCTACCATTCTACTGTACAAAATAACCCAGTATTTTGTCAGAATCTGTGATGGAGGCCCCTATTGGAAACTGAAATGCATATGTGAACACAGGAATACAAACATGATGAAAATAATGTAGCAATGCTATCAGTGATGTAAATAGAGGACTGGAGGGAGAGGGTGGGGGGATATAGCAAAGAATGAGCCCATTTCAGGTAGTGACCCACAACAGAAAGGTCTGGTGCCCCCATCATATTTTCATGACTCACTGCTTCCTTATCTGATAACATTGCGGCATCTGTGGAGAACACATCCCTGTGCTGGTTGAAAACAGGGACAAGGCTATGTTAATAAGGCCATGCACCATAGATAGCTGTAATCCAATTGATCACTTTTAGTCCTCCCCTACTCCTACAATTGCATGCTAGGCTTGGCCAAGTGTACCTGTGACCTCAATGGGCAATGGGGAGTGAGCACCTACCAAACACATCATAAGAACCAAGGTTTTGGCACAGGACCACCATCTGGGCCCTACACTAGCAAACAGTATGGCCCCTGAACTTTCTATTACATCCATCAATTTCATTTTGTACTATATTACAAATATATATATAGTGTGGTGCTGTATACAGACTATCCAGTCCTTGTGCTATTGCTAACCATGCACCTGGTTGGTACATATAGTGCCAACATACACAATAGTGTAACACTGTACACTAAAGCACAGGTCATTGTGGTAACTCTAACCATGCACTTGACTGGAACCAACATACAATATAGTGTATCTCAGTACACAAAATAATAGGTCATTGTGATCACTTTAACCATGCACTTGGCTTTTTCATACAGTGCCAACATGTAGAGCAGTGCTGTACACAGTCCAAACATCCATTTTGAAAACTAATTATGCACCTGGCTGGTTCATATAGTGCCAACATAGAATGTAGAGAAGTACAGAGTCACCAGTCACTGTAAGAACTTTAACCATGCACTTGGCTTTATCATATTGTGCCAACATATAATGTAGCACAGTACACAGAGAAACCAATCATTGTAAGAACTCTAACCATCCACCTGGCTGGTTGATATAGTACCAACATATAGTGTAGCACAGTACACAGACTAATCAGTTATTGTCATGACTCTAAGAATTCAGCTGGCAGGATCATATAGTACTAACATATAGTGTAGCACAGTACACAGACTAACCATTGCCATGACTCTAACCAGCCACCTGGCAGGATCATATAGTACTAACATATAGTGTAGCACAGTACACAGACTAACCAATTATTGACATAACTCTAAGCATTCACCTGGCAGGATCATATAGTGCCATCATATGGAGTAGCGCAGTACAGAGAGTAAACCAGTCATTACTCTAACTATGCACTTTTCTAATAACAAAAAAAAGAAAGTGTCAGGAAATGCGTCCGTCATTCATAAATATGGCGCAGGTTAGAAGCCTGTGATAGAGAGAAGGTATAGTAGAGAGTAAGGGGATGCCGTCCTGTAGTAAGTTGCCCAGGCTTCTCCTTTAAGACGCTGGCGGCCGCTGGCACCTTCTTTCTTCTTCTTCTCCTTCTCTCTTTCACATTCTCCACCTCTGAACCTCCGTGATTGACAGCAGAACGAGAGCCGGGGGAGGGGCGTGACCCGTAAGGCCACCAATCCCGAGCCGAGGTGGGCGGGGTCATGTCCCTCCGTCAGCCAGTGAGCGCGCGGGCGGGGCGGGCCCTGAGTCTCCATTCTGTGCTGTGTGTCAGCTCTAGAGGAGAGAGGGATAGACGCGGGAGGGAGGAGGAGAAGAAGAAGAACAAGCAGAGTCTGAGCCCCAAACAAAGCAGGACACCGAGCTGTGTGCTGGAAGTTCCCTGCCCCGGTGCAGACCCCACCCTCCGGGAGAGCTGCCGGTGTGAGCGCCTCTCGCCTCCGCTGCCTGGATCCTATTATTCCTGGTCTGCTGGACTTGTCCGGATCTGGACGGATTCCTGCGCCCTGGGATTTAAAGGAGGGAGCCACAACAAAGGCAGGAGAGAGAGAGAGAAGAACAATAAGAGTTCCCTGTGCGCTGCAGGGTGCACGGAGGGTGCTGCAGAGCAGGGCTCGCTCCTGGAGATGGATGATCAGCCCAGGCTAATGCACAGCCACCCTGGGGTGGGGGATGCCAGGTCACCCCAGCCTGTCCCAACACATGCAGGATGGCACTGGGGCTACCGAGGGGGAGGGGGGCAGGAAGCAGGACATCGGGGATATATTACAGCAAATTATGACCATCACTGATCAGAGTCTGGACGAAGCACAGGCCAGGTGAGCACACATGTAACATACATGTTCATCCTCACATGCTGCAGCTCTCCATCTACATGGATGGGGCTTAGGTATGGAAAGTGTCCTTGGTGGCAAATCAGTCCTTAAATTAGCCCCTCTACTTGCACCATATGCACTTAAAAAGTCTGAGACATTTCTAATTTTCATCAAAAACTTTTGTCACGTCCTGTTTTTGTGCGCCATACACACACATCATCTTGTGACACTTTCAAGTAACCAAAAGTGACAATAAGTGTTCAGCAGAAAATAGATGTCTTAAGTGTGTCATGTGCGACCCCATCCTTGAGACATTTCTGTACATCTGTCCCACCTTTGGGACTTTTTCTCAGGACCCCATAATATTCCTAAAAAAATAAATCTGTGCATGGTTCATTTCATCCAGGACATGTAGGAGGAGTGTAATCCTGACCCCCAGAGCTTGCACTCCACTGCTGAGCTGGACCATACCACCTACGGGCACATAGTTTGGTAATGACCTAGACATAAATAGTTCCATATGTTATTGGCGTGTGCTTTGAGGTTACATGTTGTATGTGTTACCTGCTACAAACTTGTGTGAGACTTTTTCTTGTGTTAAAGTGGTACCTTTAGTAGAGATTTCCCAAAAATAAAGTTTAACGTGACCCTTGTACAGCTGGATGTAGAATATATGGGGAGTCATAAAGTTTTAGTGCACCAGTAGAAGTACCATAGAGGTCAAGTTTGCCGCCAGGCCTGTTTGTTATGTGGCATCAGAGTTAGGAAATGTTCTTGTCACACAATGTGAAGTGGACAGGGCGAGCTTGCCAGATATATGTGCCAGGGCAGATTGTATACACAACTGGCACTGCAGTTTTATGATAGTCGGGTGCAAGGCATTATGGGGGTTTATACAACAACACTTATGTTTTTATTGTGGTGGCAATGAAATTGCGGGCAACTTGTCTGCTGGTATTTTCTAAATCACATCTTAAAGGGAAGGGGGCACCTGTGTGGTGGTTAAACTTCTATGTGTAGGCCGTATATAACTGGCATAGTAATAATATGACAAATAATGACACACACATTCCCTTGCATCTGTGATGGCGAAAATGGCACCACACTTTAATATAGGGCATGTTATTTATAGCATAATTTTACAATAAGCATGAGCTCCTATAGCCTGTGTTTACTGTATAGACAAATACATTTAGTGGTGGGCATATAATTGGCACCTTATGGTAGCTTTCTTATACCAGGGTCTTGTGACATTACTTTCAGTGTGTCTCACATTATAATAGTAATAAACTTCTAAATCCTTTGCCCCATTGTTTGTTTTTTTTTCCTTATTATGTTTTCTTATTAGTACATCACATTTATATTTTTACCTTCTTTGTCTCCATTGCTAGGCCTAGCTCAGGTACAGAACCAGCAATATGTATACTTCTTATTTATACTACTTGTCTATCCCATGCAGCAGGAAAATATCAACATTGTATATGGTCAGTCCCAGATATATAAATGTATAAAACCACAATATTACAGAATATTATATAATATTATTATAAGCCCATGAATTGTATGGTATGTCCAATGTGACAGATGTTGGGCATAACCCAAGAAAAATGCTGTTATTTTCCATATCCTTTAAAGTAATAATATTATTAAATTTGATATATTGTTTCTTCTGTGTGGTGCAGACACATAGTAACAAATCCAAGGTACAAGTATCAGCAGAAAAGTTGCATTTATCATATTAAATAATAATTGATCCAGACTGTAATAAAGGGAAGGGGCTGTGTCTGAAGTTTAGTAGAAATATAGTAACTTTTTATAAACAGCTGCTTTTCACAGGACGACTGCAACAGGCAAAGCCTATGCTGCGGCCTATGATGCTACAATGTATGCAGCCGATCGACTGCTCTTTCATTTTTCATCCCAGTGACCGCTGGTTGTGGACTATGTTGTCACTGGCAGCTAAGTTAATTCCCTCACTTCCTCTTGTGTTATTCCTTAAGGCTGGAATGACACTGACATCAGAGCTCGGTGTCTTTAGACTAAATACAATGCAGATTTTATTGGGCAGGTAGTTTCCTATGGCAATGTTGCCGGCTGTCATTGGAAATGGACGTATAGGCTGATCAGTATTCTATTAATGTGTATTTAGGGGGTGATGGGGTTTATGTCTGTAGTGTATAATATATTGTATATTCAGGGTTACTTTATATTATAGAGTATAGTTTATATTTGTCAAGTAGATTGAATATGGTCATGTTTTTAATATAATTAATGGCGATAACAATTGTAATTTATATAAACCAACCACAAGAAAATATATTGTGATATCACAGATATAATACCATATGTTGTGTATATACTCACAGCTGTTTTATCTTGGATCGAGTACAGTGTTATACATATCTAATATAAGATAGTCCATCGTTGTGTAGGTTCTGAGATTTGGACATATACACCAGTGTATAAATCTAGTTCTAGGGTTCTACTTTAGCATATATGACCTGTAGAACATATTGGGGCACTTGCATAAAAAGTGTCATGAATGTCAAAATTCAGTCCTTTTAAACTATGTCGCTCATTGTCGGCATTGTCATATACATAATGTTATAAAATATTTTCATGTAATTTAAAGTCTTAGCCTAAAGGGAAATAATCACTGACCTGAGTGGTCACCTGCAATATATATTTCTGATCTATTATGAGACATTTTTGTTTCACGGCAGAGATATAGAGATTTCTCCGAAGAGAAAAAAAAAAAAAAATAATATATATATATTATTGCATGTATCTCAGTATGCAAAGCAAGTTCTATTGTAGAGTAGTTACATGACATTGTAAGCTTCAGGGCCGACCATGTTGTGGATAAAATACTGTTGTTGAGTGATGTTTGTAGTGAATCGGATCTAAAATGTGTATCTTGGTATTTCCGGTTAATTTGCCCCCTTATAATGCAACAAACATATCCCATAGTCTTATGAGTACTTTCACTCCCTGCTTTGCATTGGATAGAACATATGTGAGTCTATATTAGGTCCCACTTTTTAGCAGACCTACATATATGTCATGTTTGACATTAGTGAGAGTGACGATTACTTGTGTATTTTGATCAGATGTAAGTGCACATGTCCTTATAATGAATTGTGCAGATACTGTAGCCTGGGCTCCATCTTCATTGATAGATCCTGTTGGATCCTCTGTAGGACGGGTCCTAGGATTTGTACACGTGTTTCTTCTGATGTTTGGGAGGAGAACTGATCTATTTGCATAGCAGTTTACTAGTGGCAGGTCTTGTATATGTGCTAATTCTTTTACTGTTTGGTGGTTTATGGTGAATTGGGGACATAATGGTTTTACAGCTGAAGCAGATGGGGCAATGTTCTGAAGCTGTGTGCTATTGTCATGTGATGTGTTGTATTTACCTCTGTACGTTGCAACTTAAGAAAGCTTATAGTAAAATGAGTGACTGCAAAAAATGTGAACCCTGTATAAGTGGGTAGAAAGGCCAATAAAGACCTGCTACATGAGGGTTAAAAATAGAGAAATGTGATGATTTTACATATCACTAAATGATGCAGTGATGTGCAAAATAGCATAGCTGACTCAAGATAGGGTTATGCATATTTGGCTATGTGTGTTCCTTCATGGTTGCACTGGATAAATATTTCCTGTCCTGAGATCTGACAGCTGTTTGGCCGATCATTTCTTAGGGACCCCCAGTGATAAAGCCATCACCGGTGAGGGAAGAGCCAGCAGAAGAGTGGCTGTGTCTATTCAAATCATTAGGCCGCCCATGTAATGCACAAATGTATGGGTTAATTCACACGTGACAGATTTTGTTACAAAATTTCAAATGGGTTTGCAGAAATCTGTACACACGCTGCAAAACAGACCCCCTTCAGACAAATGGAACTGACTTTCAATAGCAGAAATTATTGCAAGAAATCTGCTGCGTGTGATATATCCTCTATCTTTTGCACTGGCGCTCTGCCTTTACTTATAGAACTAGACTGAGGACCTCACTCTGTTATCTCCATATGCTAGGCCGAGTTTACACCTGGCAGTAGTGTTTTCGCTACCTTGAATTAAAATAAAGGGGTTTGTTTTAGAGGCAATTGTAAGAAATGTTCCCAATACTATGTGTATAAGATCTGTAATAGTGGTTGCCTGTGTAAAGACTATCACTACTTCCACATGTGCAGCTTCTATAGGGTGTATCTTAAAGAAATGCTTGCATCGATGAAAAGCCCTTTAAACACTGATCTTCGGTTTCGGGCACCTGTGTTTACAGTCTGCTTTGGTGACTTATCAGTTGTACTATTGAATTTCCACTAAATGGAGTAACTGTATTATTTTACATACTGGACAAGTGAAGTGCAGGTAGATCTCTTGCTGTAACTTATATGAAGTTACATTGTATACATGTGTGGTGTTCCAGGCATGTGACACCCAATCCTGTCTCATAATCATCAGTTACATTGATATTGTCTACTCTACAGTAGAGTGAACACAGTATGGAAAGTTGTGTTTTGTGAAGGGTCCAGCTTTGTGTCTGTATATATGGTCCTCTCAGAAGAGAGTCTTTCATCTGAACTTAGCATATCGCCTCATTCCTGCATACCGATAAATTGATTCACGTGACCGTAACATATCTATATGTGAGGCTGGGTTATGGTGACAGATTGTCACATTGCATACAACTCAAAAATTTGCAGTGTTAGCTTGTATGCTTATAGTGACAGCGGTTTGGAGTTTTGTATTGGAAATCCTCCCAGTATATACCTTCAACAGGCACTACACAGTGTAAAGGCAGCTTTAGGCCTTATTCACACGTCTGCATATCACAAACATGTGACATCCATATTTTTCATGGCCAGTAAACGTACTAATTCTTTTCAGTGTATTTACTCAGCACTTTTCTTTTTTTTTTTTTTTTTTGCTCCTAGTGATGCTGAGGTATCACATCAATGAAAGTCTATGGGTCCATGACGAAAAAGTGGATCGCATACGGATGTTTTTCATGGACCCAGAGACATGCATATAATAGAAAATAAAACCTTCAAAAAAAAATCACCTTTGTGGGTGGTGTGCTGTCCCTGAATATCATGGACTTCTGAATGAGGCCTTATTTACATAGTATATTGCTACCTACTGTTTAAAGTGTACAGTACTGTCCACTTCCACCTAAGTCATGGCTCTTGGCAGATCAGCCAATAGAAATACTTTTTGGCCCTTCTTATCAGAAAGGGCCTGAGCCTCAGAAATAGCTGTCAGTATAGCTCAGAACTCTTGTTTTGCAGAGGAAGTAATAAATGATGGTATTGTCAACTGTTAGAGGGGGAAGGAGACTGATTCTATCCTCAGTCTGCCCTCAGCAGCACACTTTAGCATCAACAACAGGGGAGGCACATGGAACCAAAAAATAAAGGTATTTATTATGCAAGAAACACTGTAAATAACTTTAATATAGTTATATTAATAGGACATTTGTTAGGATCACCCCTATGAAATAGATGATGCAGGCCCGTCTGCTAAGCTCTACGATCACAAATTTGCTTTTTTTTTTTTTTTTTATCTAGCACAGGATAGAAGTACACTGTGTATTTACTGATAAGTATGCTACAACCTTTCCACATTAGAATAAGCGGGTGATTGTTCTTGTATTTATGTGGTCCATTACTTCTTTTATAAATATTGACTTGTGGTTATTCCTGCGCTTATTGAGAAGGTCATGGTGGTGAACCTGGTGAACCTACTCCTCGATGAACCTGCCAACCTGTGACCAGTTTATATTTTCTTCATTATAATGTATGGGCCCCATAGTTCTCTAAACTGTGGTCCTGGAATATAAAGCCAAATGAACAGTAGTAACAGACTGTCCCTGTACATATTGTAATGTATATTACTTAGGGGGACCCTTTGTTACTTAGGTCATGTTGCATTTCACATTTGACTCGAAAGTTAAACTTTAAGGCGAAAGTTATCCAAAAACATGACAGCCCTGTCTCGTCTTCTATTGGTAGCAAACTGTAGGACTGAATAGGTTGAAATTGGACCTGTGCAATCTATCCTTTCCCTAATGGAAGATGTCAGAGAATGGTCCTCTAGACATCATAGACATTAGATTGTCAGCGGCTCCATCTACCAAAGTATCGTGTCTTTGACCAGCTTATTATATACTTTCATGTCTTGAGATACAATCTTGTCTATCCAGGTTTATTTAACTGGTACACGTTAATTCAGTGTCATACTCCCAAAAGGACACGATGCTCAGATATGGGGCATTGTTTGATGGGGTCCTGGGATGCTGGTGGTCATTAGTAACTTTTTCTGTGGTCTGCAAAATAACAGCCCTCTATATCTCTGCTTTATGGATTCCTTCATGGATAGGGAGTCGTATATTGGTGTTATCTGTGATCATACCTTAAAGAGGTTGTCCTGGATTTTTTTTTTCTTAATTTGATTTATGGCTTATCCTTAGGATAGGCCATAAATATTTGATGGGTGGAGGGAAGCAGCCATCCCCCACACTGATCAGCTATTCTGGGGTGTACCCAGCTTGTGTACAACACAGAGCACAGCATTAGTAGCAGATTGACTTCCATTGGAGTGGAGATGCAGTAACAGCACCTGGCCACTATAAACAGCATGGAGCTATCTGCTTCCGACTCTGTACATCTGTGATCAACAGATTTCTCTGAGGGCCGACTGTTGCCCCCCCAATCAGATATTTAGGGACTATCCTAAGGATAGGCCATAAATATAAAAACAAATTATGGACAACTGTACAGATTTCCCTGGTGCTTCTGTTCGGATACTTATCTGGTTCCATATCGAGACAGAAAAATGCCTGTTCAGCAGATAACTGACTGCCTTGCAGCGCTGGAGTTCTGGGTTCGATTCCTGCCAAGGACAACATCTGCAAGGAGTTTGTATGTTCTCCCCGTGTTTGCGTGGGTTTCCTCCGGGTACTCCGGTTTCCTCCGACACTCCAAAGACATACTGATAGTGAATGTAGATTGTGAGCCCTATGTGGGACAGTGACTGTCAATGTCTGTAAAGCACTGCGGAATATGATGGCGCTATATAAGTAAGCATAAATAAAACTGATATGGGCCACTGCTGTGGCCAGTGATGGGCTGAGTGGGTATTTTTTGTATGTCCAAGTGAAGAGGAAGTAGAGACCAGCAACGACTGGTAAGCATCAGAGCAGGTCAAGGATCAGTGAATAGCTTCAACCTCTTCCAAGGCTTTTAATGTTTTCCTCCAGACATCTCTTCTTTTTTTTAAAAAAAAAAAAATATTTGCTGTCCCATAACTTACAGACTTTTTGGTTTCTACGCATTATGCAACTTTGTTTAAAGGGAATGTATTATCATCATTATTATATTTGTTTTTTAAAGCAGATAGTGAAATATATCCCATGCTTCTGATCTGTTTTTATTTTCAGTTTGTAGATTTTTTTTTTTTTAATTTTATTCATGATTATGTGGCTTCCATCTTGGCTGAGTTTCTCCTCTGCTGTGCTAACAGCATTTAGTGGTATGCTTTACAGCACAGTCATGGCCAAAGGTAGAAATAGCTGGAGCTGACTCGCTGAGGTCTATTGGGGAGTTTTCTAAATGTTCTCTGTGCAGAGATGGGGAGTAGATAAGCTGTGCTGTGACACTATTGTCAGTAGTGGCTGCAGTGATGGTTATGTTATGTGGTGTTATTTGTTGAGGTGTTATCGTCTATTGCAACCCTGTCTGTGATGTAAATGCTGCTAAGCAACTAACAATTTGCAAGTAACAGTCTATTATTGTTGGCCAGATTGAAAATTGAGTTTTTTGGGTTTTTTTTTAAGTTCAAAATCTTTCTCGCTCTAAACTTTTTATTTATTTATTTTTTTTTTAAACTATACATAATGCATGGATAGAAAATATGAAAAAAGTAATCAAATATGTGTAACATAAAAACTTGGTTTTAAAAATGGGTCACGTATGATGAGTCCCTTTAAATGATGCCTTTGTCTGGCTGCCATTGCCAAATTCACCATTTTCACACATGTCCCATATTGCGCTTCAGAGGTGACAGCAAACACTAGGTTTTATTTTCTAACCTGGTGGGATAATATCTGGAGATTGTTCTTATTTGTATTGGTTTGTTTACATGACCTCAGCTGGAGGTGACTCTTATTATAGCAAATCTACTGGCTGATTTTCAGGAGACTGTACTTCTCATTGACGGCATTAAATATTCATCTGACATGGGAAGTTATAGCGCTCAGATATAATAATATAAATATAGTAACTACATTAAGGAAGGTTTCATTTTTGTAGTGGACGTTCCCAGGAGTCGAGCCCACTATACCATTTTTTTATTAACCTGTGTCTGGATGGCAAAACATTATTACTCTTGCGCCAAGCTCTATGGTGCTATGGGGAATGCTCTATCAATAATCCTATTCTTAATCCAAGCCTGAAAATAAAATGTGAATACTGAATGACATTGTGGGAAATTTAAGAAAAAAAAAAAAAAATGTTGGGTCATTTAATTTTCATGGCTTTCCCCTCCAGTAACCTTCTGGCATATCCATAAAATATGGCATTGATATTTGGCTGGTGGACTGACTGCTAGGACACTCATGAGAGTAGGAGTCCTCATGTGCCGTGTAAGTCGGCCAAACATACGCAGACTTTCTCATTTCATAAATTGTAGAAGTTACAAAAGCTTCTGTGCTTTTATGTTGTACAGGTACGTTCTACAATGATCAAGAAGAATATAAGGTGGACCTACAGAATAGTACATATCTATAAGATATCTGATCTCCACTTTATGTATACAGAGTAAGGTGAAGTTCACACATGCCAGGTTTATTGCAGAAATTTCTGCGACTGAAAATCTGTGGCATACATTTAGTTAGATGTTTCCGCAGATCGTGCATGGATTTCTGCAAATTCCTTAATGAATAGGGTAGTCACAGAAATTTCTGCAACAATGCTGCAGTGTAAGAATATATTCTAACAGTGAAAAGGTTAACCCCTTCTTTCACATCTCCATAATAGTATGCAGTGTGTAGCAGGTAGTTCCTGCACCATGTTCTATTATGAGACTGTCCTCCACCATCCACAGTGAATGTCATTTGTAAAAAGGGTTCCAGCCTCTTAAAATTTTTGGGTCAAAAATAACAAAATGAGAAGCACTTGCTATAATGGTCACCCACTTCCAGGGTCCCCTGGTGATCATGTGTTTTGATACAGATGTGACTGCTGTGGACAGTCACTGGTCCAGTCACATGTCCATGTTGAAATGTAATATTGGGAGGCCAAAATATAGAGATTGTGGAGGAACCAGGGTCAGTGAGTTAAAGTAATACAGTTTATTTTTGACCATTCTGAGCTTTGGTCAAAAACTTTCAGTGCCCAATTAGTGATTTTTGCAAAGCCCACCAATGCCACGACTGCAGTGTCATCCCATTGTATTGATGGATGCTATGGCAGCCAAGTGACTGACAATGGCTCCCAGGTGTATCATCTACGGTAGCTATTAAGTTCTGTCTCTGATAGGGTTTATTATCCACGTAAATAGAAAACAAATCCAAACTAAAAAAAAACAACAACAAAAAAAACTTTTTCCTGTACACAGTTGGAAAGTGGGGGAGACTTGCTAACTCCCATTGCGGTGTAAATGTGGTGCATATTTTGTACACGGCTGTTTTTTCTGTAAACATGCACCAAATTGATGGTTCTGTTCCCACTTTTTACTCGCCACTCTTTATGGAGACCAAGACAGACTTGACCAGAATTCCTCAATCTTAAAAATTTACTACAATTCATGTCAGAAAGCTGATGTGGATGTCATCTATGGAGCATAGTTGTGCACCTGACTTTTTAGGAGACCGAAGACCTTAATAATTCAGGTGTATGTCACACCAGTTGAGGAATTAAGACTGTCGTAGGAAAGCCAGTCTTAATAAATTTTCCACAATGTTTTATTAAAAATGTTGTAAAAGGAAAAAAAAAATCCCTAAGGATATGTGCTATGGAAGTTGGAAGTTTTATGAAAACTTTCTTAAAGAAAAACTTTAATAGCACAACTTTCATTTTTCAAAAGTGCTATAAGAAATAAAAGCTTTTCTGTGATTGGTTACTGTGGGGAAACGAATGCAGTTTTTCTTTTACAAGTTCAGTTTTACCCCATAAATTGTGTGTGGGGTGGGGGGAGGTAAAAAATCTGCTCAAAAGCTTTTCCCCAAAAAAAGTGTGTTTATGAAAAATCACAGCATGTTAAATTTGCTGAATTGCAATTGTTTTTCCTATATATTTGAAGGGAGAAGAAAAGAAAAATGCAGCACATTTTCGCTGCAACTTTTTTCTGCTGTGTTTTGTTGTGTGTGGGGTCTTAGCCTAAGACAGTTTTGATAAATGTGCCCCATTATTTATCCTGCTTGATGAAAATAGACAAATAGCTAAAAATCAATGCCAAAACAGCTTAGGTTTTTCTTCATACCACTTCCCAAAAACAGCAATAAAAAGTAATCATAAAGTTGTTTGTACCCAAAACTACAACTTGTCCCACGAAAAAAAAAAAGCTCTTATGTCACAGGTATTGGAATACTAATAAATAATTAAAGGGGGTGTTCAGAAATTGGAGCATGCTGTGTGGAGGTGGGAGGGGTGTGTGTCTAAAAAAAAAAAATAAATAAATAAAAAAAAGTCCGTCAGCGGTGCCTGTTGTCTTGTGCTGGGTCCTCGTTGCTGGAAGTTCTGCGTCTCCGTGGCCACTGATTTTTCTCAGCGGATTTTGGTAAGGAACTGGTGACGTATGTGACTGGTCTTCAGTGGCCTCAGCAGTTAAGAGGGACCAATGATGTTGCTCACATATGTCACTGATTCCTAACCAGTGGTCACACGAGATTCTGAACTTCTGGCATCCAGCCCCTGGCATGAGAACTAATATATAAGATCTTAAATATATATATTAGATTGTGTGTGTGTGTATATGTATATGTATGTGTGTGTAATAAATAAATATATATATATATATATATTATATATATATATATATATATATATATATGTGTGTGTATGTAATATATATCATACACACACATATATATTTTTTTTTTATAATTACTTTTCGCAGCGTCCACTCACATTTCTCATATTCCTTAAGTTTAAAAAAAACAAAAAAAAAAAACTTTATCCCTTTTAACAACTTTAAGAATAAAGTTAGCATATTATTTGGACCTTATTGGTTTGAACATAAATTCCCTCCAAAAATGGCAGAATTCCTATGTAGCCGTTCTGCATCATTATAGGGTTTATTCACTGAATCTGATGGACCAGATTTTCATTTGCAGATCTCTGTGCAACAAACCCTACATTTGTGAATTTATCCTTATAGAAAATCTTTCTGGGGTCATGGACTCAGGATTCTACAACACCTGATGTTCCCTTTCCATAGGTCTGGCACTAATGTGGTATAGTATTGCTGAATTACAGCAGATTTCTTACTGTATTTAGACATACTTATTAGATTCTGAGTAAAAAGCGCCTATTTGTAGTGTTTGAGTAGGCTTGTTAAGGTGTAGTGCAGGTTATACGCTTGCCTGTCTTGTTAGGCTATTTAACCCTGCATCTGCTGAATCTCCAGCTCTATAAATTATGTGCCGTTTGTCTTGTGGAGGTCTAATGGAAATGTGCTAGGTGCTAATAACCACGGCGTGATTAATGATGATTCCTCTCTGTGTGAGATTTCCCCCTGGTATCATCTGCCAATGTCCTGGGGCACACAGCATTGAAAATCGGAAGCACTCGCCTTTCTGTATAACTATCCCTTTTCTGCCAGCCATCTTTCCTACAGTGATTTTCTTCCTCCTGCTTTTTCTCTTTTATATTACCTCCTAAAATAGAAATCTATAAAGTTAATGTATAAAATCCAGCATTCCTTCTGTTAGTTATTGACATACACAAAGTGTAAGCTAAAATTTTTGAAACAAATATAATTTAACACTGTAAATATGTACAGACAATGGGGCATATTTATTATCCCTTGTCTGCCAGTTTTCTGTTTGTTTTTTTTTTTTTTTTTTTTTTTAAAGTTGCAGTTTTTTTTTGCACAAATTGGCGGTTTACGCAAAAACATTGACTTTCGCTTCTGCACTGCCTTTGCCACTTCTTTGAAAAGGAGGGGGGGGTTGTCATTGACCTTTCTAGATTTTTTTTTTTTTTTGTCATTTGCAGCAGAAGTCTGGTGTAAATGATGGGGGAGATAGGTACACCAGCTATGAGCTAGCATACATATACATATTCATGTTGTATATTTAATCAGATGTATAGTTTATTATATATTTACTTTCATAGGAATTCAGTCACTGGCTTACCAACTCCATAGCCCTGCTAACCCTAACCCAATTGCCATCTACTACACATGTCATAATATCGACATATTGCTTAGAAGCTTAGATTGCCATAAATGTTTTTAAAGGGGTTGTCCAGGCAAAATTGGACATTAAATTTATTTAAATAGGCCGGGGGAGGGGAAAAAAAAAATACTCTCCTTTTCCTGATGTTCCAGTGCCTCCCAGCATGGTCCAGTGTTGACGTGTGGCGGAAGTCCCAGCCACACGTGACTGCATGCCCTCAACGAAGGGCATGTGATGTCACTACCTGTGAAAACACTGGTCTCTTCCTGAGGCCTGCTGAGGTCGCTGATTGAATAAACGGCTTCAGCGGAGCTCAGGAAGATGCCAGTGCAGAAGGACTGGACCGCGTTGGGAGGACACCGGAGCAATCGTACGTGGGTTTGGCTTTTTTGGAAGCCAAGCTTATTTATCTATAGTACTCTAAAGTCGTCAAATGCAAAAATGCCCAATTCTGCAAAGGGGCTCAGACCTTTTCAATAGGTTTTGTTCCACCACTATACTGCTATTCTTTCTGGCTCCCCCATACATCAGATATTCAAAATTGTCCAATTCTTCATTTCTCCAACATCATCAGTTGGATGGGGTTCCTATTATATGTAAGTTAACTAGCCGGTTGTGGTGAAATAGGGTTTGAACAACTTTTTGGCATTTTGTCTGAGGTCTTTAAAATAAATATCTTGATCCACTTGAAGTTCTATGTATGGGCTTGAGTTGGGTAACAGCTGCATTATAGACACCAATTGTAACTTCCTTGTGGTGACCTTGGATGAAGATGTAATAGGGAACATTATAGCGCTAAAAGTTGTGCTGCAGGTGACAAACCACAATTCAGGACCTCGAGGGTGTGCATACCAGAGCGGCAGTCTGTGTGACTCCTGAAGAGAAGGACCCAGTCCAGATTGGTTGCATCTTTAAAGTGGTGAGTGAGGGGATGTGTCGCTACTTAGTTGCAAGAAAGGGCCTTGTGCCCCATATGATCACCCATCTAAGCCTCTCCCACACATACCCATAGTCCGTAAATAATAAAGGACATGTGAATAATTGCATTGAAATTGCATGTCTGTTCTGTCCATAGAAAAAAAAAAAATACAGACGGAACATGTACGGAAAATATGGATGTGTGAATAAGGCTTGGTTAAATCCTGAACATGTGAACATACCACAACTAATGGGCCCTACCACAATTGTCTGCTATAAAAATCTGCATGTATCTTGACCATGAACACTGCTGTATCTATGGCCGTCACTTTTCCCGCAGCAGTCTACATAGATGCTTCCATACATGTTACAGGGTAGTGTGTAAACAGTTTTTTACAATGTGTGAATGTGTAATATGCTATGAAATCTGCTGTTGCTAAGCTTTCCTAAGCTCCGTGCAAATGAGTCCCGTATGAAGAAAAAAAATCCCGCTTCTGTGTAAAATCTAGTTTCATTTCAAAGCCACCACAGAAAAGTGCCGAGTGATTTTATTCTATTCTTCCTCACATACATTTAGGAGGGAAAACTATCATTTTCTCTCAAATTGCAGCTGGGCTTTTTACCTCTGGGGGGATGAAAAAAACTTAATACATGCAGATCTAAATAGAAAAGAAAACTGGAATTTGTAAAACGCACCAGTTAATAGCCATGTTAACAAATACCTACTATATCTTATCATGCATTGGTTTGCTAAGTGCGGTGGAACTGATCGCCTCTCTTCCATAGAGGTCAGGGTTGTCGCCTGGTATTAAACCGAGTGAAATGTAAAATTAGGGTCGGACACAACATGCAGTTCAGTGTGCCACCATATTGTACCGGTGGCGTTGTTTTGGCGAATGTGACCCTTTGTACCCTTTTCTTTGTTAATAGAGGCAGACTGAGATTTGTGAAATATCTGATCTTGGCCCATCTGTGATGGTATTTAATATCTCATTTATAAAGAATTTGGTATTTTTGACTAGAAAATGATCACATTGCTCTTTCTTCTGATTTGGCTATTGTTGCATTGGATAAAGGTCTTTTGATGTAATATGCTCTGCTTTAAGAATTAGTCATGTATGTCATGAATAAAGATTTTCTCCCTTTCATGCGCTATTAATAGTTACTATGTACTACTATTACTATATGCAGCGCTTTCATGTGGAAATTACATCCACAATGCATCACTGCCTGTTAGATATTTGTATGAATTCACACATTTAAGCGGAGGCTGAGGTTCAGTTTTTTTCTAATAACCCTGGTAACCTGGTATTATAAAATATATAAAATTATTTATAATAATTATAAAAATAATTATAAAAATTATAAAAATTATTTATAATATTATTAACCTGGTATTATAAAATATATATATATATATATATATATATATATATATATATAGAAAAATAAACCTCTATAAATACAGTATACTTTTATTTTCTGTCGTACATACCAAACATCTCCCCATCTAGTGTGATACTAGGCCACAGTGATGTTTTATCATATGGACCTGTCATACAATGAAAAACACCATTGCAACCTAGGGGCACTGCATGATGCAGTTATGTGTATATAATATATACACGTAGCATTCTGCAAAAGTTTTAGACGGGTGTGGAAAAAATGCTGCAAAGTACAAATATTTCAAAAATAGCAGTGTTAATAGTTTATTTTTGTAAGTTTAAAAAAATAATCAAATGAGCAAAAGAGAAATCTAAATCTTATCTATATTTTGTGTAACCACCCTTTGGGGGAGAAGTCCTGGAAGTGATATGAACCCCACAGAGCCCTTATCTAATCATCATCAAGTCTGTCTGGGACACTATGAAGAGACAGAAGGATTGGACCAAGTCTACATCCACAGAAGATCTGTGCTTAGTTCTCCAAGAAGTTTGGAACAATCTCCCTCCCTCTCCGAGGTACTTCAAAAACTGTCTGAGAGTATACCTAGAAGTATTGATGGAAGGCAAAGGGCAAAGGTCACACCAAATATTGATGGGATTTAGATTTCTCTTTATGTTCATTCACTTAATAGTTTATTTTTGTCAATTAACAAAATTAACACTTCTGTCAATGAAAGCAGTTTTACTTTGTAGCATTTTTTCTCCACAGTTTCCTAAAACTTTTGCACATTGCTGCGTGTATGTATATGTTGGTATGTGTATCTATAATATATTCATATACTGACCAAATTATAAAATATGTATCCTCCAAGAATGTCAAAACATAAAAAGCAGTTACCCGCAGAATTATAGTCTATGGGTTCCGCTGGGTTTCTGCCCGAAAAATGTGGAGTCTCCACGTTTTTCAAGTGGGATGGGGGACAGAGTCCCTGAACGATCACCAAACGTAGATGTGACCGAAGCCTGACTAATATGCCAGTCAGATCCCTGGTCTCATTTCATCAGGGCGTGATAGAATATGAAAGAAGACATCTGATTGGTTGCTGAGGGCAACTTCTACACTTTGTAAAAATGTATGAACTGTTTTATGTGTGCAAAAATAGAAGTGCACTTGCATATCTGAGCCTCCGTAAGGTGCTTTTGGTGCATACAACTATAACTATAGGCCCCTGTTTACCTCATGGAGGTCTAAAAGGATGTCCTTTTGGCCTCCATTTTGCTCTATATGCGAGTATGCCTTTTTTCCTGGTGTATGGGATCTCGCAGTTTGCGTACAGAGGTGTTAAATTAAAAATTAAAAAAAAAGGATCCTATGCCTGACAGATGCCGCTGTGTACCTATACTGTACAGTGGCATCTGTTTGAGATGTACGTCAGGAAATCCCAACGTATACCTCCTATGGACACTACAAAAAGCACTACGAAAGCAGCCTAAGGCAATGTTCACACTGCTGTTCAGGGCTCTGTTGTCAGTCCTGTCAGGTGGTAGCGCTGTTCTTGGAAACCACGCCGGGACCCATTATAAGTCAATTTTGTCCATCAGAGGCTACAGGTATCCGTTGTACGACAGATCCTGCACAGCGTTGTGGATTAAGTTGTGAACAGAAGCCACGGTGTAGATCAGTGAGCAGCGACGCTAGTAAAGTGTTAACATTGTGTAGCGGAGCCTTTTTTCCCTCTTCGTCAGTCAGGTAGCCTTTAATACTGTGCTGTTTTAGAGAAGTGTTTTGGACTCCTTATCACACAAGGAATAATTTTCTGCTTGCACCTAATATAGGAATCTGCCCCTTCAATCTGACACTGATAGACAGAGAAAATGACTCCAAGGAGCAGTGTTCATGTCATCCAGGGATCAGCTGCCTCTTGAATAACTCTTTGTTGCTTCTTAGTACTGGTGCGTGTGATAACACAGACTGTAAAGACGGCCATACATGGTTCGATTTTACAAAATAAGGTTCTTCAATAAACACACCAGATTGTTTCCTGCTAAAGGGGTTTTCTACTTCAGAATATTGAATAATTTAGGCCATTAACATCATATTGTGTGGGTACAATTCTGCCCCCATCCTCTGATAAGCTGTTTTGAAGGGGCTGCAGCTGTGGGCTGAACTTTGTGGCCTCTACAATAGTCACTTATGTCTATCTCCGTGCATGTTGTCTACTTAGTAGCGGTGGTGCAGGATATTACATATATGACATGCAGGTAGGCAGGCCCATGTAAACAATGTAGTCGCCTCTGTGCATGGGTGCGGCCCCTTCAAATAGCTGATCATGGGGGTGCCTTAAGGCTGTGAAGCCGGTAGGTTAAACCAGCAACTCCGACTCTTGACTCCTTTATTTATTCACAGCTTGACTTCAACTCTGACTCCTTCATAAATGGCTCACAGCTATGGTCAGACAGAAGCAGTAAAGCTCCTGTAATGCTTGAAAAAGGCAGTGATTCAAATCCTATGAAAGCAAATACCGTGTTTCTCCGAAAATAAGACAGGGTCTTATATTATTTTTTGCTCTGAAAAAAGTGCTAGGGCTTATTTTCGGGGTAGGTCTTAATTTTTTCCATGAACAACAATCACACATTTGATCGCTTTTTATTTCAACTTTTATCAGAGGTGAAACAGCGAAAAAACAGCAGTTCGGCATTTTCATTTTTTTTTTTTTTGCTACGGCATTCACCATAGAGGTAAAATAATTTTATAAGTTTGTAGAGTGGGCGTTTTCGGACACAGGGATACTTAATGTGTTTCACAGTAATATTTTATTTTTATATGTATTCTAGTGAAAGTGGAAGGGGGCTTGAACTTTTATTTTGTTTGTTTTTTTAAATATTTTTATTAACTTTTTTTTTTTTTTTTTTTAACTATTAACCCCTCCTAGGGGGCTTGAACCTGCAATCATCCCATAGACTGCAATACAACCTATTGCAGTCTATGGGAGATTATCTATATTACTAATGAGGCTGGCCTCAATAGTAATATTCCTATGACAGGCCTGGGAGCCTTCATAACGCTCCCGGCTGTCAAAGGAACAGGTCGGCTCCCGCGATCTCACCCGCGGGAGCCGGCCTGCAACGTAAAAGGTATGGGGCCGGTGGGGACCGGGGATAGTTGCTCTGCTTTGGGGGGTCGAGGGGAGGGGGGGGTCACGGACTGACAGACCTAACAATGCCCGCGATCAGTGGACTCTGATCGCGGGCATTAACTGCGGGTCTCCGGTGTACAAGGAGACCCGGTATAGCAGCTATAGGGGATGGGGGAGGGGGAAGCATGGAGGTCACACTAAGCAATGCCCGCGGTCAGAGTCCATTCTGATCGCGGGCATTAACTCCGGGTTTTGCTACTTTGGAGGGAGGGAAGGGAAAGGGAAGCCACGCTGAACAATGCCCGCGATCAGGGTAGACACTGATCGCGGGCATTAACTCCAGGTCTCCGCAGAGACCCGATACTGCCGGCCGCCGCCATCTTTAAGGACCCGGCATCCGCTGTAATCGCGCGGCGGATGTCTGGAAGGGGTTAAATTAGCTAGGGCTTATTTTTGGAGTAGGGCTTATATTTCAAGCCTACAGTCATGGCCAAAAGTTTTGAGAATGACACAAATATTATATTTTCACATGATCTGCTGCCCTCTGGTTTTTATGTGTGTTTGTCAGATGTTTTTATCACATACAGAAATATAATTGCATTCATATTCTGAGTAACAGAAGCTTATATTGACAGTTAGAATGAGTTAATGCAGCAAGTCAATATTTGCAGTGTTGACCCTTGTTCTTCAGGACCTCTGCAATTCTCCCTGGCATGCTCTCAATCAACTTCTGGACCAAATCCTGACTGATAGCAGTCCATTCTTGCAGAATCAATGCTTTAATTTTGTCTGAATTTGTTGGTTTTTGTTTGTCCACCCGTCTCTTGATGATTGACCACAAGTTCTCAATGGGATTAAGATCTGGGGAGTTTCCAGGCCATGGACCCAAAATCTCTATGTTTTGTTCCCTGAGCCATTTAGTTATCACCTTTGCTTTATGGCAAGGTGCTCCATCATGCTGGAAAAGGCATTGTTGAGCGCCAAACTGCTCTTGGACGGTTGGGAGAAGTTGCTCTTGGAGGACATTGTGGTACCATTCTTTATTCATGGCTGTGTTTTTAGGCAAGACTGTGAGAGAGCCGATTCCCTTGGCTGAGAAGCAACCCCACACATGAATGGTTTCAGGATGCTTTACAGTTGGCATGAGACAAGACTGGTGGTAGCGCTCACCTCTTCTTCTCCGAATAAGCTGTTTTCCAGATGTTCCAAACAATCGAAAAGGGGATTCATCAGAGAAAATGACTTTCCCCCAGTCCTCAGCAGTCCACTCCCTGTACCTTTTGCAGAATATCAGTCTGTCCCTGATGTTTTTTCTGGAGAGAAGTGGCTTCTTTGCTGCCCTCCTTGAGACCAGGCCTTGCTCCAAGAGTCTCCGCCTCACAGTGCGTGCAGATGCACTCACACCTGCCTGCTGCCATTCCTCAGCAAGCTCTGCACTGCTGGTAGCCCGGTCCCGCAGCTGAAACACTTTTAAGAGACGGTCCTGCCGCTTGCTGGTCTTTCTTGGGCGCCCTGGAGCCTTTTTGGCACCAATGGAACCTCTCTCCTTGAAGTTCTTGATGATGCGATAGATTGTTGACTGAGGTGCAATCTTTCTAGCTGCAATACTATTCCCAGTTAGGCCATTTTTGTGCAGTGCAATGATGACTGCACGTGTTTCTTTAGAGATAACCATGGTTAACAGAAGAGAAACAATGATGGCAAGCACCAGCCTCCTTTTAAAGTGTCCAGTGGTGTCATTCTTACTTAATCATGACAGATTGATCTCCAGCCCTGTCCTCATCAACACCCACACCTGTGTTAATGGAGCAATCACTGAAACGATGTTAGGTGGTCCTTTTAAGGCAGGGCTGCAATGATGTTGAAATGTGTTTTGGGGGATAAAGTTCATTTTCTAGGCAAATATTGACTTTGCAAGTAATTGCTGTTAAGCTGATCACTCTTTATAACATTCTGGAGTATATGCAAATTGCCATTAGAAAAACTGAAGCAGTAGACTTTGTAAAAATTAATATTTGTATCATTCTCAAAACTTTTGGCCATGACTGTACTCCAAAAAACCTGGAAAATGTAGCTAGGGCTTATTTTCGGGGTAGGTCTTATTTTTGGAGAAACACGGTATGTAATAAACTTTAATTATACAATATTGATATATAATATGATATAGTATAAAACATTTTAAATATTTAATAATTTTACTTTTAATTCAGAGTTGGTAACTTTTTTCTGAATCTACCCAAAACTGGCTCTGACTCCATAGTCCTGGGTGCCTCGAGTTGTACCCCCTCGATGTGATATTAATGGCCTAGCCAAACATTAGGCCATCAGTATTCTAACCAAGAAAACCCCTTTAACAGTGTGTCCTATTACACTGCAGAGTTACAGATTGTACTTTAAACCAGAGCTGTATTCACAATTTTGCTGGTTGTCATTGGAAACTGTCAACTGGTTTGTCGGCAGATACAGCCCTAGTAGCAACTCTAGATTTATAATGTGGAATGTACAATAGCCCTGTATTACAAGATCTGGAGCACAATATTGGTGAACTTCTAGTTAAAGGACCTGTGACGTCTTGTTTAGTCGTTTGGTTGTGATGGTATTACTGGTGGTTGTATGTTGCAGTCATCACTTTCCTAGGCCGAATGCGGTCTGTACACATTAGTCAGTGTAAGTGTCTTCACTCTTTATGTCCTACTTTTGGGCATATTTTGGAATATAAATGCTGTCATTGTTCTGTATGTTAGTATTGTATAATTATTGATATAGTCTATGTATAGCTTTATTTAGTATTGAATACAATGGGATTTCTGAATGTCGCTCCTTACGTCTGATCTCTGCATTACACACTACATAGCAATGGATTAATCCACGCGTTTTACTTCCCTTGGATTATTCAGTATAACCCCTCTGTACCTCACATCTGCACAGTGTTTTTATTGGCCTATTGTGTGCCTTCCTGCTAATGCATTCCTTTTACATTAGCAATCGATAGTAGAGTGAGGGATAGTCAGTAATAGAAAGTCGGAGGGAAAATGCTGGATAATCTAGTGAGTGGGGCAGCTTTACGTGCTCTGTCAGGGAGGCTAGATGCACCCAATTTAGTTGCTCATGTGGGAGACTACTTGATCTGTATAATGATGACTTTGCTATGCCTAAGTCGCTGTAAACTTCACATGGGGTAACTTGCATAGACATTTATACTTTTTGTTGCCTGTAGTGTGCATTTCAGGTTTTTCCATTTTAGTGGCCTAGGACGTGCTAGATTTCCCATTTTTCAGGTTAGCAGAATGAAATATTTACCTTTAATATAATTGTGTAATTGTCATTGCTTCCTGTGTTCCTTCATGTAGTCTTTTATTAGATATGTGTGGAATGATATTGCAGACACCATCAAAATTACATAATTACCAAATAAACTGTGATAATGACAGAAGCCATGCCAAGGGCAGAGTCGTGTTAAGCTGCTGTATATTACCCAGCTATGCTTTGTTCCACTCTGCATATAATAAGACGTACTACTGGTCTATGAGAAGTGTAATAGTAACTAGGGTAAGTACTTGGTGTATTAGAGCTGGTATTCAATGTACTCAAAATCCGCTCCACTTTCTGGCCCTCCAACTTTCCGTAGCAACTATTACTCGAATACTAGCCCCTCAAGATCAGTGCCAAAAATACGCCATGTGAACTTGGCCTAGCAATGGCAACTTTTCACTAAGAAAGCAGTTTTCTTGATTGTGGACATGTTTACACTGGGTTAATTGGGCTATAGTTGGCATCCTACAAATAGGTTGGTTGGTCCGCCACTGCCGTAGCCTGTGGTGTATGCCATAGGATAGTCATATGTTGCTTGTAGACAACTGTAAAAACTATGCAGATTACTGCTTTTCACTATGTAGAGTGAAAAGAAAAAAAAAAAATCTATAGATGTATACTGATTAGCTGGTCTGTAGGGCCCAAGGATTATTCACTTTCTACTACTGAGGACCAATCCTGATCAGCTGTTGCAGGACAGTGCAACTCCTGGTAATGTCCACATGCATAGAGCCGTGCTGTTCGATTTGTAGTGTGGGTTAATGAAAGGAGGTCTTTGGGGCAGTAAACATTACCGGGAGCCTTGCCATCCCAGAACAGCTGATCTGCGGGAGGACCCAAAGATAGAGCATCAATATTCAATCTTAAGGATAGGGCATCAATAATAGAAAGTGGATAGCCCCTTTAACATCCAGCGCTTCATTCACAATAATGCTAGGTTTACATTTGATGACTCTGTTGCAAATTTTGCATGCATTTCTATACGTCCTGTGAAAACGATAGACACCACAAGGCATCTGACCCCATTATAAATCAATGGCTTGGGTCTGTCAGCTGCCAGTGATATTTGTTGTATGACAGATGCGACTTTGATTTATGACATTTGTTGTAAGTGAAATATTTTCTGCAGATATGGGATGTATTCACATGGTTCAGATGGGCAGTTCCTTAATTTTACAGGTAAAACACATTTGTCTAACGTTTCACCTGTAAAATCCATAACTGTACCACAAATGGTATCAAAACTGCATAGGGTCATGGTCTCTTGAGCATCTCTGCAGCTGGTCTTTTGGAGCTTTTTCAAAGCAAAACAATCTCAGATAAAAAGAAACATCCAGAGAACATTGCCCAGCGACCTATATGTTGTTTATCTCATTCTTAAAGGGATTGTCCAGAATTAGAAAGCGTCTACTTTCTTACGGAAACAACATAATACCTGTCCATGGGTTGTATTTGGTATTGCAGGTCCGCTTCATTGAAGTGACTGGGGCTGAGTTGCAGTACCACACTCAGCTTGTGGACAGGTATGCCCCACATTTCTGAAGAAAGCAGCCATACTTTTGTATACCTGGACATTCCTGCAGCTGTAAGTAAATTTAGTGTTGCCTTGACCCACAAACCACTCCGGTAACTCCATTGTGTCTGTATACTGATCTGTGAAGGCCTTTATTTGTTCTGTTAGGGTTCACTTCTTAAAGGGGTTTTCTCTTCTCAGGATTCAATCTGCCCTCCTGTCTCTTCTCCCCTCCACTTCCTGTTTTTTTTTTTTTTTTTTAGCCCATTCAGCACAGCGCTCCTACTTGTTGTAAGAAACACCGTTATCTCTGAGTTTACATACACCAATAACAGAAGAAACTTTACTAGCATTTATCAGTACTCAAAAACTGAAAGCTGTATGCAAAGAGTGTAGAAAAAAGAATGTAGATGGCCAGGACTGAATCCTGAGAGCAGGTCTGTAACCTAGGCAACCAGCTGTAAACACTGAGGAGAGATTAGCTGTATCTCATAAATGAGTAAGATACTTAAAGCAATGCATTGGGTAAAACACTTTGGTTCACTCAAGTCTACATATGATACTTGAGATGGGAATACCCCCTTTTTAATGCACTTTCTCTACTGGAATCGTGGAGCATAATAGTGATTGACGGAGCCCCCTACAGACAGCACTGGCCGCTACTACTATATTGCTACTACAGTTCTTTAAAAGCCATTCCATTACTTGAGAGATCACTAGCAGATCTGAGTTTGAGAATTTGGCATAGTTGCCCTTGATATCAATGTTTGTTATAGCAAATACTACTTCTCACAATGGAGAAACAGAACATCCTAAAAAAAAAGTTAATTTTATTTAAATATGTTACACAATGATTTAAAGTAAAAAAAAAAAAATAAAAAAATACATGTAATTTTAGAATTTATGATTCTGCATTCTATTGTTCACATATGTTTGCCTCCAAGTCTTATCTCGTGTTTTTATGTACAATTTTCAGAAAACATGCCCTGAACTGCCACAGAATGAAACCCGCCCTCTTCAATGTGCTCTGTGAAATCAAAGAAAAGACAGGTAAGAAGTTAATCGGAGCGCTACATATATATCGGAGACCGCTGTCTATTGTTGCTGTTGAATGTTTTTCATTTTTAAGATATTTGCCCACAGACAATGATGGAATGACTGAGATATAGCATCTGGATGTTGGATGAAGCATGCCTCAGCCTCAGACCTTGGAATCAGAGCCTTCATTTTACTTAGGTGATAAAAAAAAAAAGCCAATACATGACGGATGACATGGAATACGTTTGTGCCTATGCATGGCATGAGACCTTAGTTTTACATTGTTGAATGAAGTTGCCAAAATATACCTCCTCAGGTTGCTCCACTGTCCCTTTGCAACACTTTGTAATGCAGCTCTTTTTGTTCAGTTTGGCTTCTGCGTACAAGCACAAGCTCACCATAATTCTCATTACTTGTGGAAAAAGAATATTGTCAAATAACTGTTTCAATGTTAGAGTGGTAAATTTAGCCCAAAAACGTAATTAGCGACACAAGTTTTTTGGGAAAGAATTCCATAATGGGACACAATCCTGTTTTTGGCCTGAAATGTTTCTGCACACACGGCTGTAGTAAGCCCATGTAAATGTATCCTCATGCCCATATGTTTAACACCATGGACTGTTTCTGTCCTATAGGGTTAAGAGTGTGGTTTGATATCTGGCTTTCTTGATCTAAAAGGATGAGGTTCAACCCTGTCTGTGACACCTGGTGTATGCTTGGAGATGTGATGCAGTCATGCATATGGCTTTATACTGAAGCAATTGAGTCTCTCTAAGGGTTGAGGGATTCTGGAATTCCACTTTTTACCTCCTGTTCCAACTTGCCTTACTTTGTACATTCCTGGGTACAGTTGTACTCTCCCATTTTTTACGGGATTATCTGATTTTCCTTGTATTCTTGATCTGTGTTCTGGTTTACATCTTTCTCAGTGGTTACTATTGTGTAGGTTCCTATAGACCTCTGATATGAAATCATACTTGTGTATAGGCAGATTTGGGAAGCATACTATTGTTAAACCATGTGTTTATTATTTAAGCTGATTTTTTAATTTTCTTACCTACCCAAATTAGACATTTGTAGCAAACTGCCTTTGGCACGTGTCCTCCACCTTCTTCTCTGTCTCAGTTTCCATTCAGAGCTGTAGTATTCCTCCTCACTGCCGGCTGCATTTAACATATTTGGAAAGGTTATTTATGACAGAATATCATAGGCTCTGGGTTATAAGCTTCAATGACTATGTGTTCTAGCTCTGTTTAACCTCCAGCTGGGAGGTCACATTGTGTCCCAAATGTCAGGTCTCCCTGCTCCTCTAGTTAATCCTTGTCACAACCTTTAAGTGCACATTTCTTAGCTTCTTATTATGTTAACCCAGTCAGTGTCAGTAGGTCATAGTAATCTAGTGCCAACAAGTTTTTCTCAGCTAGTGATACTTCTGGTGTGACCGAAAGTGAGAACTGGTTCCATCCGATAGATACTTTCTTTATTGTCTGAATATTTATCAGACCTCCTTTGCTGTGTGGTCAATGACAGTACCATCTTACCTTGCATTTGCCTATAGATGAGAGCTTTCCATTGTTATTTGGGCTCCAAGACCATTTTAGGCTAAGATGCATGAAGTGATTCCATCTAAATGGGGGTTAAAGGGGTATTCTGAGACTGTAATATTAATGACCTATCCTTAGGCACCCCATGATTGAAGGCACATTGGCATTGTGGCCTATTCAAGTGAATGGGACTGATCTTTTTTAAGTTAGAAATATTTTTAAATAATTTGAGATTTTTCAAACTCTTCTATGTTGTTATCTATATATAAAAAAAAAATCCTAAAAATCCTGTGGTTCTGACACTGTCCACTAGGCTATATAATATGCTGGAACCTCCTGTTTTCTGTAGGAGACTTCTTTGCAGCAGTCATCTCACTTACAGCACACACTGATAATGACAGTTATCACATATAGGTAGAGCAGACACAGAATTCACTAGTCACAATAGAAGATCTCTCAGCTTTTCTATTCTATCCTCTGTGCAATGACATCTGCCCAGGCCACAGTGCATGACCAGAAAACACTCCCATACAAGTGGTTAGAGTCTGCTCCAGGCTGTTGTCTATGGCCCATGGTCCTTCTATAGGAAACAGGAAGTCAGTGTGTTCTTGGCTTGGCGGATAATGTTGGAACGTTAGGAATTTTTTTTTTTAAATATAGATATTAATTTGGAAAATTAAGAACAATCAAAAATTCTTAAATACTTTTAAACATAAAAATGTGATTTAAACTATAGGTCATTTCTTGGCGACACATTCCCTTTAGGTTAAAGAGACATGGGGGGGTCATATAAAATTTTACATAGTGCTCCATGAGCAGACTCTTCTGTTCCTTAGGGAGGGTTTACACTACCGTTGGATATCCGTTATGATGGTGTCCGTTAAAAAAAAAACAAAAAAAAAACGGACACCTATCATAACATACATCAATGGAAACTAACTGATGTTAATGTTCCATTTTTTTAACTGATCCATTTAATGGATCAGTTAAGAAAAAACAAACAAACAAAAAAAAACACATTAGCAACAGTTAGTGTCCGTTTTTACACTGTCCGTTTTATTTGCTTTTTTTTTTTGTTTCTGCTTTCTGAGCATGTGCAGAAAAAAACCAGACAGTATAACAGACATCCATTCATTATTGTCTGTTACCCATAGACTTTAATGTTAAAAAGTAACGGACGTCCGTAATAAAACCGTTATTTTTCACGGACACAAAAGTCCTGCACTCCGGATTTTTGTGTCCGTGAAAAATAACGGACATGTTCAGATTTGGTGTAAACGGTCACTAACGGACACCAGATAAAATACCATTGAAATCAATGGAATTTTTAATGGATTTGTGACGGTTCTGCTAGTGTCCGTTGCTAAAATCTTGTAATGGACACTAGCAGCAGACACTACTGACGGTCAATAACGGTAGTGTGAACAACCCCTTACTAGAAGAAAATTGCTGCAGTTTCTGTACTGTATACTTGTTACAGCCCCGTTTATCTCAATGCTGATATATGCATGCAGCCATATTGTGGCTCTTTTTTGTATTAGGACTTGATAGGGCTATAATGTTGTACCGTGTTAGCCATTGAAAGTAGTGGAAGAGTGAAGAAATCAGGCGATACCTTTTAGAGGCTAACTGAGTATATTTATAAGTAAGCTTTCAGGAGTGCTCGCTCCCTTCATCAGACATGGTGTGATACAAGAACTGAAAATTAACAGATTTTTATACACATGGTTTTCAAAGCATTTTAGAGTCCTTAAAAAAAATTGCAATCTAAGTAGAGAAGTTATTTACAACAGGTTGATACAGGTTGATAGGGCTGTAATACAGGTGTATTACCACTATACTGTTCCTCCTATGTGATATAGAGTCGTACAGAAAATTATTTTTGATTCTGTAAGAATCTGACAGGAAGAAAGGTCCTTGTGTTCTCCATCAGTCCCTGTATGTGTGGAGGTATTCTCCCCTAGAAAGGGGCAGATTTATGAGAATTGTCTGAATGTGAATTGGTCTTCGTTGCTCATAGCAACCAATTACAGTACAAGTTTAATTTTTCAGCCTTATGATCAGAAATATAAGCTGCGCTATTATTGGTTACTGTGGGCAATAAAAAATTCTGATTTTGTCCACTTTTTATCACCGTTCTGTACTATGGACTTCTTTTTTTTTTTTTTTTTTTTTTTTTTTAAACTTTACTCCTCTCACCCCATTGTTTATCCAGCCGCCTTTTCCTAGCACCTCATGTTGCTTTTCCTCCCACATTAGGCTTATCATATAATGCCTATCCCTCTCTTTCTCCCCATCCATCCTCTCCCCCTGCGGTTGCTAATAGGTACGGCCATCAGACCATTCACGTCAGGCATGAATTAGTGTGTGACAGGCAGCTTGCAGGAAATGTTACCTGTTCCTCTGCATTCCAGGCAATGGATTCGCCTCCAGCGTGGTTAACCCTTTTCTGCCAGAACATTAAGCGCTAATGACTAGTGCGAGTGTAATATGCTGAAATGTGTGCTTTAATATAAATGTAAATCGGAGCTGTGCAACATGGTAATGTGGTAAATTTGCTGAAGACTACTAAATCACACATGCCTTACATGGAAGAAAATAAATGCATTACTGCAGAATGTGTAATATGTCTTCTGCTCAGATCTGCAGCATATGTGAGGGCCTTGTAGTCACATATAACACTACTGCCAGGGTATAGATTATCCCAATTGTGATTTCCCTTTTCCATTGTATTATAAACTGTGATCCTTATATGGTAGTTAGTGGAGTAGAGCAGCAGTACTAAGACATTGTAGACACATTTACCGTGTATATATATATATATATATATATATATATATATATATATATATTCTGTTAGTACTTATTACGCCAGGTTCACACTAGCGTTCGGGTCTCCGTCGTTGTGGTCCGAAAGATGGAGACCCTGTCTGCTTAAAAAGCAGTTACCCGCAGACTCCATAAACTATAATGGGGTCCGCTGGGTTTCTGCCAGTTTTATACTGAAACCAGCGGATAGAAAAGAACACCTACGGAGACTCCAACACAGGTGTGAATCTAGCCTGACCCTTTTAATTCTTTATACTATTTGTATCCTTCCTAGGCAGCCTGTGGATTTCTAGCGGTTTGGTTGGACTGACGCTGATTGCTGAGAGCAAGCTCTAGTGTGAACCTAGCATCAGTTCTACCAAACCGCCATAAATCTACAGGCTGCCTAGGAAGGGTACAAATAGTATAAAGATTTATAAAGGTTTGGTTGGACTGTCGTTGGGTTCACACTAACGTTTGCTCTCCGTTTTTTGGGTCTGTCAGGGGAGACCCGAACAACTGAGAGGCAGACTGCTAAAACAACGGTTACATACGGAGCCTGGTAGACCCCATTGACTATAATAAGGGTCTGTCAGGTGACATAGATGTGAACCAGATGTGAGCATGTGTCACCCTTTCCCTATAGTTCACCTAGAGGTTTTTGGCGCAAAACCATCTGTAGTAGGCTGCGTGACTGCACGTGGAGTCCCTCATACCTCTGTGTGTTGACATTGGGTGCATGATGTTGGAAATACTTCTGGGGAGAATACCTTGAGCATGCTATGGAGCTATAGAGTTCATTAGGAAAACTGTAGAAATTAATAACTCGTGGTCGGATTTTCATCGGAATTGCAAAATCAATGTCAGCCCTGCCCCAGAGTCTGATAGTCCATGCAGCTTTCTTCCTCCCACTGCAGACCATGATGGTTAGTTTCTTTACTGTAGTCAATAGTTTGGTGGTAGTACAAGGACGCCTGTATCAAATATCTGGTGACTTCCCCCTGTGCCAGTTCATTGAACTTTTTTCATCTCCTTAAGCAAAAACTTGAAAATCGAGGTAAAAATTGAGAAACACCTATAAACTTTGATTTTATTTTTAGGCTAAAATAGCCCGGTCCTACTCTTAATCAAAAAATTGTTTGCCACATAAGTGTTTGTGATCATAGTTTTTCTCTCTGAGTGGCGCAAAGACCCCAATGAATAATGACTTCTAGAGGCACTCATGCACTTTAGTGACACATCAGCCGAACCTTTTTATTTTGGCAGGAATAGCCAAATATTTTATCTGTAAGGGGGGCCTCAACTCTATCTCTCATCAGAAAATGTTGGGGACGAAAAAATATTTTGGGAAATATTGAATTTCTGTGCCCAGTCCTTATATTTAGAGGGTGGGTGTACTGCCATTTAAGGTGCTGGTAAAACCAAGTGTACATGCGTATGGGGGAGTTGAAAGAAAAGTAGGCTAACTGAACCATGTTGGCTGCTGAAGGTGAATGGGCATGTTAAGGACGTTTACAGATGGCTAATTTGTAGACTGAGAAGTCGGACACTGATTGGGAAGAAAATCTACAGCAGAAATCTGAGACTGAGCCTTGGATTTCTGCAGCAGTATTGCCATTTGCACTACCACTGAGTAGCCCAAGTCAGTGAGGCTAAGCTGTGTATGGCTACCCAACATATTATTTTTTTTTTTAGCCTGTGACACAGAAAATCGATGCTGTATGAACCATGTCATGGATTTCCATTGAAAACAATTGGGGGGGGGGGGGTTCATAAAGACTGTCATATTCTATATATATCGGTCTATCTTGCGCCAGAGTAGGATGTGCTTAATTCATGATGAGCTACTCCTTGTCATGAATTAGGAGCATCCTCTAGAAGTGATTAATGCTTGGCAAAAATACGCTCATTTATTTATTTTTTGCTGTCATTTATACCCAAATATTGCCATAAATGATGATCAATGTGGCGTGGGTGATAACCCTGACCGTGTCTCTTCCACGGTCTGAAAAATGATGAGGCTATATACCTCATCCCGTGACATCACCCCTGCACTACTACAGAACACCAGTGACACTCTCTCTGCTGTCTCTAACATCATGTCTTCTTTTTATCTGAAAATGAATCTTTAAAAAACTGAACTTCTTATGTTCCCTCCATCTACTAACCGACCTAACCCTGATATCTCCATTTCTGTCTGTGGCCTTACTATTACCCCCGAGGCGGCATGCCCGCTGTCTGGGGGTTGTATTTGACTCAGATCTCACCTTTACCCCACATATTCAGACACTTGCACGCTCTTGCCACCTGCACCTTAAAAACATCTCTAGAATTTGTTCTTTTCTCACTGTGGAAACCTCAAAAACCCTCATTGTCTGATTCTCTCTCGTCTTCACTATTGCAATTCTCTTCTAATTGGGCTTCCTCTTACTAAACTCTCCCCACTACAATCTGTCCTGAATGCGGCCGCCAGACTCATCTTTCTGTCAAACCAGTACACAGACGCATGTACCTTGTGTCAATCGCTGTATTGGTTGCCCATCCATCACAGAATACAATATAAAATTATCACACTGACCCACAAATCCATCCATAGCGCTGCGCCCCCCTATATCTCCTTTCTTGTCACGGTCTACCACCCTAACCGTCCTCTCCGTTCTGCCAATGACCTTAGACTTGCATCCCCTGCTATCTGATCATCCCACTCCTGTCTCCAAGACCTTTCTCGAGCTGTATCGGTGCTCTGAAATGCTTTACCCAAGACAATCCGATTAATCCCCAACTACAGCAGCTTCAAAACTGCCCTAAAGTCACATCTGTATGGTCAGGCTTATCATATGACCTGATCACAGTGTAGCGTGTGGAGGTGCAGAACAATAACACCTTTTATCCTTCCTCCTCTGTTCCTCAGATCCTAGCCTCTCCATCTAGAAGTTACACTGCACTCCTTGCACTTAGTATATGTTTATTCACAGATACAGGATGGTGACAGGTTCATACAGCTTCAGTTACACCACCTTTTCTATTATTATTATTATTTATTTATGCTTACTTATATAGCGCCATCATATTCCGCAGCGCTTTACAGACATTGACAGTCACTGTCCCATATAGGGCTCACAATCTACATTCCCTATTAGTATGTCTTTGGAGTGTGGGAGGAAACCGGAGTACCCAGAGGAAACCCACGCAAACACGGGGAGAACATACAAACTCCTTGCAGATGTTGTCCTTGGCAGGATTCGAACCCAGGACTCCAGCGCTGCAAGGCTGCAGTGCTAACCACTGAGCCACCGTGCTGCCCTTATTAAAAGATGGCTAGACCATGGTAGCAAACAAGCCCTCTGACCTCTTGTGTCCCCCCTATCTCCTCATAGAATGTAAGCTCTTGCGAGCAGGGCCCTCACTCCTATTGTTTGATATGTTTATTTCTTTGTCACATTGTAATGTCTCATATTGTCTGTTCATGTATCCTCTGATTTGTAAAGTGCTACGGAATATGTTGGCGCTATATAAATAAAGTTATTGTTGTTGTTGTTATTATTATTATGGCTGATGCAAAACGGCACTTATTATTACTATTTTAGTCGTAAGTTGCGTTAAATAGCACTAAATCACCAGTTTCTGACTGTTTTCTGCCAAAAAATGTGCTTAATAAATTCCCCCTCCTGTTTCTCTCCTGCTTTCACAGCAGCATATGTGTATAAATCCTTTTTTAAGGAAAAAAAATTTAGCTTTGTGAACTTCACAATGGACTACGACCTGGCTTTTCTTTAGGGTCAGTGACTTGTGCATATACTCAGTTCTACATGACTATCTGTTTGTTTTTTTTTGTTTGTTTTTTATTGCATTGCACATAATAGGGCGCAAACGTTTGCCTCTTATTTATTTATTTATTTTTTTCTTTTTCTTTTGACCCCTGTGTGTAAGTCTTGGTGCAGAAAGTGTGTCCGATGTGTTGTGCTTTGTGTGTATAGTTGAAGCTTCAAAACAACACCTAAAAACAGACGTCAGATTTCATAACAGTACATAAATAATGCATCGCATGAGAGCACATTAAAGAAAAAACGACCAATATTTTCCTGTGCTGGTGTATACATTTTTTTTTTTTTTTTTAAACCCCTTCTCTGCTGCCCCATGAGAAGTGGCTAACCGTCCATCTTCTACCCCCCCAGCCGTGTAATTTTACATATGGGGATGGGGAGAGATTTAGAAGCTGTTCTTTCCAAGCTCCCAGACTCTCCTCCTCTCCCTAAGTTCATCCAAAGTTCACTTGTGGTGGTTTAGGCTTTTCCCTGACTTTTTCACCTTCTGTCATCATAACTCAAGGGCAGACAGAACTTCATCCAAAGGAGGAGGAGAAGGAGCCATTGCTGAGAACATTTACCCTGCACATAGTACAGGAGCAGCTCAGTCCCGGCATCGCTGGGTGGAGAGGGCTTTCACTGTGTCCAGTGGTCTAATATGAATAACTACTAGAATATGCACATACGCCACTCATCATGATATAATACAAGGGGGTCTTTCACCAGGGTAAAGCATATTAAACCAGCCACACAGATGTGTCTGGCTCATGTGAATGTAACACCTTTTTCCCCATGAAAATTTGTGCCTCCGTTGCTGAGATATTCATTTATTTCACAATATGCAAATGAGCAGTCTGGTGCACCAAGGGTGGCTTTGTTGCTCCATACTGCTGTGCTCCTGTTCCTTAGATAGGAGCGGTGCAGCGTGCGCTACCATCCACTTCTGCAGCAGCTTCTGGCACCTGGAGGCTGCCGGATCCAATGATCTGTTCGGGTTCCGGGTGTTTGACCCCCCACAGTTCACATACTGATGACCCATCCTGTGGCAAGCTTCATACCCTTCTATTCTTAGTGCAAGGCCTGAGCTGGAGGTGCCATGCTTCTATCCAAACCTTGCACTGAGTGTAACCCTGCATATCTCAAAGGCTATGTTCACATTTGCGTTGGAGTCTCCGTTTGGAGACTGTCGCAGTGTGTGTTCAAAATTGCTCAACAAAAAAAAAGTCCTGCAAGTCTGGCTTTTGCATCCAGTGGTTTCATTTTAAAAGAATGGACACCCGATGGATCCCATTATAGTTAATGGGGTCTGTTGGGCTCTGTATGTGACAGCTGTTGTAGCTGTCGTCCTCCTATCTGTTGTTCTGATCAATAATAACCTTCTGCAATCATTTTCAGATTTCTAGCAGAATTGCCGCTCTGGCTCCTGGAATTTGCGCAGCCCTCCAGGAGCCCTTTCTTTGTGATATAAGCCATGGAACCAAAGTTTCCTGCATTTCTATAGCAGTCATGCATTGTGGCTCTGAGGAGTCTGCCTAACCCTTTCCTGAACTTCTCTGTCAAGGTTTTATGACCGAATTTCAATTTATAGAGCAGACAAATTCCAAGGCAGCAACAGAAGGGATGCAGAACCCAAACCTTTCAAACTTTCCTTCAGACTCCCCCACATGGAGTCATCCCTTAACTCCTTCAGGCCCTTGCTTCCCGATATACTTATTAGACATGTTTAACAGTGTTTACTGACAGTGGGTTCATGTACGCTATTCACACATGCAGCTTAAAAGTGGGTCAGAGCGAAATGTGTGAGTTTTAATCTGAATTGTAGTTTATACAATGGATGAGCAAACCGTTTATGTGCTGGCGATTGTAGCCCCTCCATTATTTATGCAGTGGATGCCTTCCAATATGTTTGGAAGAGCTTTGTGAGCGCATTCTGGAAATAGTGTTTGTCAGAATGAGCTGAGTTACCTGAATTTGCTTCTCACCAATTACTAGGTTCTAGGTAAAAAATAATACATTTCTATTTATTGCAAATAAGACTTCCTCGCCTCTATCTAAATATATATATATAATATATAATTTTTTTATTTGTATTAGTCTTCAAGGCAATGTACTGTAGCACTCCTTTAGTATAGCCTTCTTCATCCAGAGCTTCTTGGTGTCATGATATAATTGCAGAATAATTTGACAAGCACAGGTAGAGCAGTGCGACACAAGGGAGTTGTAGGTTCGCATTTGTGTGCAGTTCTGGGCTATGTTCACACGTTTAAGATGTAGCAAATATGATGTGGCTTTTTAAAAGAATCCTCAGGCAGAAATCCAAAAATTGATACTTGAATTTCTGCCACGGACTTGTTCATGTATTGGCCTCATTATCATTCAGTGGGGCTGATCTGTGGTTTTTCACATAAATAATGAACATTCTGTGAATATTGGAATCTATAATATGGTCATTATTTTGCAGGGTGTTTTTTTTTTTTTTTTTTTGTTTTTGTTTCTGCATGTGACTGGGGTATAAAATTGTTAGCTGCAAAAATCTGAACATGCGAACCTGGCCTCATATGTGAGTCTATGGAAAGTTGATAGATGACCCCTGTGTGCACGGTCAAGGGCGCTACAAGGCTAGGGCTAGGTCCAGACTCGAATCGCCGACTAAAGATTGCCATGCCGCCTTGCAACTTCTTCACCAGTGCAAGTAAATTGAGTAGCATTGCAATCCCAAGGGTGCTGAGACTTCTAGTCACAAAAAGATCAAGTGGATTGAAGTTACACCATTGGGCTCACAATTCTACTCCACTTAAATTGGTAAAGTAGTTGCAAGTCCACATAGCGCTCTTTGGTCTCGTGATAAAATTCATGGCTAAAGTTGCTATGTAGCCCTAGCCATAGTGGTTGTTGTAAAGACTAAGATATTAATGTCTCTGGCCCTGTCCATATGCATAAGACTGGGTTCTCTCCTTTAGGATGCCCCTTTATAAACCACAGCAGAGAGCAACTGAGACAGGCCTGTACTGTCCCTGTAGCACATGAAAAGCCATTCATTTAGTTGGAGGGTAAAATTGTGGTTAGACAAAAGTTATTGTGACATTTAAAGGGTGTTTATTATCTTTTTAAAGGTGTCATCTGGGACTAAAATATTAATGACTTATCCTTAGGATGGGTTATCAATGTCAGATCAGTGGGTGGCCATTGCGACGTGGTGTGTATGAAGCTCAGTCTCATTCAGTTGGTTTTGGCTGAGCTGCAGTACCAAGCACAGCCACTATGCAGTGTATGGCACTGTTCTTGATCAGTAGTAAAGAGACGGAATCACTCATCAGAACACCCCAGTCTAGGGGTGCTGGGTGTTTGAACCCCACAGATTTTTGTTGTAGATGACCTGTCCTAAGGATAGGTCATTTAATATTTTAGTCCCAGAAAACCCCTTGAAGTTTTTGTATGCTGAAAATTCTTCTAGAATGACCTATTTATATATACAGTGTTACATAAAAGACTATGCTTGTAAGTATCTTGTATTTTGGGAGAGTACATGAACTTTTAAATACTTTTGTTCGTCAGACATTTTATTTTGGGTTTATTGACTTAATGTCTTGCCCTTCTGTCCTTGAGCAGAATTGAATTGTTGGTCTTTTGGTTGACTGAGCCATCATTTGTCTGTCAGGAATTTGGAGCCTTCCATCATCCATCTGACCCCGCCAGGAACTGAGCTGTTATTCATCCTCTCTTCCCATGTCGGCCTTACAAACTTGTCTCCACTCTTTCCTCTCTTGTGAATTGGTCCCGCGTTCTTTCCCCTCGCAGTGTTAATAGGGTTGGCTGCGTTTTACACTAATGATGAATATCTTACAAAGAAACCTTAGAAGATCGTAAAATGAATGTTAAAAATTAACGAAGCCCCTTTTTGGTTATGAATCCATTGCTTTATCCCGCCAGCATGCTCCACAATTGTGAGGCCTAAGCCCGTCATTTAGTTCCTAGTCTGTGGTTAGGACTCAGTGGGAGTCATTGCCTTCGCTCACACACGATGTAATTCTGCAGATCAGGAGCAGAGCCTGATGTATAGAATGTGCTTGGATAATGGGGCTTGTGAGAGAGGCAGCTCCCGATGCTGCATTGTTATGCTAATAGGCTCTCTGCAACACTCATTGTGAGGGCTGAGTGTTTTATTAACACCATAATATTGTTATTAATACATGCAGAGAGCGGCCATGGAGAGGCTCGGATCCCTCAGGCATCAGATCAGTATTCCAGCTGTGCCAGCCACTGAAGGAAGGAACACAAAGGAGAACTGATCTCCCATTTCCCAAACATTTGGAAACTTCAATGCACTAAAGGACCTGGTCCAGGGTGCTATGTACTTGCCTCCGGAGACCTCTTTCCAAAATAGTTGTGATATTCTATAGAATGACACAAGAAAAGAAAATCTTGCACTTTTTGGCCAGTCTGTTTCTTCGTCCTTTTGTTTAAAGTTTGGCTGCATGTGGCAACTGTGCCCAAAGTAGTATCACCCCAACCATGATAAAGGGGAAAGGGGTCGACCAGAGATGAAGGGATGAAGCTTTTCCTGTCTAGAGACACAAAAAAGCTCAACACCGAAAGTATATTGCATATTTAATAGGAATTCAATCAATGGATTTTTAATGAATTTGAAGATCTTTACTGCTTCTGACTTACCATGGCTATTTATGAAGCAAGGAGTCAGAGTCAAATTGTGGAAAAATAGGAGTCAGAGTCGATTGTTTGTCCTACCAACTCCACAGGTCATCAGATAGATGGCTAGAGACCCAGATCACTTACATATGAGTATTTAACATTTTTTAATAGTTACCTTGTAGTCTGTTACCATAGCAATACATATTACATACAAACCCTGTGCAGTCTGTGCCAGCAAGTATGTGGTCAACCATTTAGGAAGGAGTCCAAGCAGGAGTCTGAGTCAGGCTGTGGAAAAATCGAGGAGTTAGAGTTTGTGGTTTGCCCTACAAACTCCACAGACCTGAAGATTAGCCATATTCAGTAGAGCTATTCTGCCATCTTTTCTGTGATGGGCTATGCAGAAGTAAGAAAGCATGCTACTTATTCTTGCACTTTTTTTCTACATACATTTTTTTTTTTTTTTTTGCAGCATGGGACTGTGGTCATTGGATTTGACACAGATTTTAGTGCATAATTGACACCAAAATCCAATATCACTTGTTAATTTAGCCTGATCCAAGACTTTAGATATTAGTACGTTAGTACGACTGTTTTAGGACAGGTTTACCCTTTTTTTTTTTTTTTCTCCTCTATATAATGCCAAATGAAACTAAGGATAAAAAGGATAAGTTGCTGGGTGCATTGTGTGGGTCACTCTAGTGATATTATAACCACCTGCTCTATAAATAATACAAGTCTTAAACTGGTTGTATATACGTAATCTTTCATTGTTTACGACCCACCGCACAGAGCAACTCTTTATGTAAGCCCATAATATTTCATTGTAGCATACCTCACATTGCAGTCTATCCAGATGATACTGTCCTTGTTCTCAGTTGTATTGTCATCCGTTTGGTTTCTCTGTACACGTAGCTCTCTAGGCAGCCCATATATCTCCAAAATGTGACTTGCTTAAATTGCGCTTCTTTTTCTTTGCGTTAGCTTTTGGTGACCTCTTAAACAGTTTTTATGTTTAAAAGTTTTTGGGTTTTTTTGCTTCTTGATACGCCTTAATAACAGTCATGAAACATAAGTTTTGCTCTACTAGCTGAATATCTCCTGACTTTTATAGTGCTTGGACATTATATACACGAGATGAACCTTCCATAAGGTTCATACACAGAGCTGACGGGACATTCGCCTATTAAATATGCTTTTCTCGCCATTAGTTGCAGGATAAATCTTTTGTTCCCTTCACTTGTTTAAAGTTTGCTTTATTCCTCCTCACTTCTTTGTTAAACATTCCAGGAATTCAGAAGGCAGAAGAGTCTGTCCTGGAATTATAAACCATCTGCTTCCAAGTTTCTGAAAGCATTTTTGGAAGAAACAGATGGGTGCGTGTGTATTGGTGTATGAGCGCGTGTAAATACCTAGCTAACTGAAGAGTCTTACGCTGTGGACTGGGTCTAGGAGCTTTCTTTACACACATGGGTATTTATTCTGGACTTGCGCTGAGTCTGAAATAATTCATTGATGCTAGAGTGATCTAGATCATAATCCATAGTCTATAAATTATAGTTTTGGTGATGAAATCCATACCATGGTTCCTTTGTTAGACTGGATACTGTATAGCTTGCTTGTATATTTGATTTAGAAGGCATTGCTTTTGTGTAAAAGACTATACTTTATTATATAAATGGAAAAAAAGTGAGGAGATGAGAAGAAGCACGTGTTGTTCATAATCTCCAAGATTATTATAGTCAAAACAAGGGTGTGGACAAAAATGATCTAAACTTGGTTTTGTTATTTGTGGATTTCGAAATACAATGTTTGTACTTTTGCATGTTGTCGCATCGGTGAATGCATTTTATAGTCCAGGCCATTGTTAAAAGTGAACCTGTCGAGTGATTTCTGCACCCCTGTCCCAGGTCAGGCTATAACAGGCGGAGGGAAGCGGAGTTGTTAGATATATAGGTTTATATGATTTGGAGTAGGATTTATGATTTGAAAAGCTGAGAGAATCCTGACGGGACTCCTAGGGGCGACAGTGGGGGTCCTGCTAGCTCCGCCCACACAGTGATTGATTGACAGCCTGCTGTGTACACACACTGATACAGGAAAAGCTGTTAATCACTGTGGGTGGAGTCAGCAGGACTCCTTGTCTCCTTTAAGTGCCAGGATTTACTCATTTTTTAATCAGGAAATCCTGGTTTAAGTCATATAAACTTAAGTATCACGGAGCTCAGCACCTCTATCATATGCAGCTCTCAGATAGGACATCAGAAGTCACCTTTGGAGTTTGGGACACTTGAGGAACAGATATATTCCTCTCAAAGAAGAGAGAAAACAAGTGCAACATCTTTAGGATAGAAGTGTTGTAGATCAGGTGTAATATTATGGCTCCAATGTAAAGCCTTGTGGTGGTGCTTGTTTTTAATTAGAATATCTCTGGTTTTTATTTTATTATTTTTGTATTATTTCAATATATTATATCACAACATATTTAATTTGTCTGTTTTTCCACATGAAATGCTGCAGTCCTATGTAGCGCACAATATGGCGGTACAGACTCAGTAAGATGGGTTTTCCCACAGAGCATTTGGTTAAAAGTCAAGTAGTCTGCCCTCACTTTGGACAGAGAGCACCTGAAGGCGCCCATATGAATGCATGGAAATATTCCAAATGCAAGTGGCTGACCAGATTTCCCAGAGTAAATCATGCTTTATATAATCCACAAAATTGCTATAATTGTATTCTGCTAGGCCTCCTAAAAGGGGAGCGTCTGCTATATTGCAACATTAGAGGCATTTTATATGTCTGAATATCTCTTAAATGTTGTCTTTTTGTAATGGCTTTTTAACCCTTAAAATAACAATCCTTGATGACTCCTAGACATGACATACAGTCACTGAGAGTTGGCATTTCTTGTGTTGACATACGGAGATGTCTAGCACTTTAAGATGCATTTTCATGCAGTTGATGAGAAGAAATACATAGAATATGATACTTGCTTTTAGTCTGCTTTTCCAATATCCTGTTATTTTGAAAACTAGGCCTACAAAAATTTGGTCCCCATTCACATCAGAAAAAAACTAGCTGTACTTGACTTTCAGCTGGATCAGCATTGGATCTAATAAATGTGGGAGCCATGTGACCCTACCAAATCCCTTTCCATTCTGTATAGGTGACAAGAGAAAGAAAAATGGGGCATGCTGGACTTTCAGCATGTCTGATCCTTTGTTCCCAAGAAATGTCCGTCACTGACAAGTTCATTTCTCCCCATTGAAAAAGTTGTTGTTTTTTTTTTTGCCAGGCTAATGCCAATGTAGCATGTTTATGGGAAAGTTGAGAAAAAACCCAGATGATAAATTATCACGTTACTATTCTTTTGTCAGTTAGATGTCCATTAGGCCTATGTTTCTTCTTCTGTTTATTCTCTAAGTCAGTTCACCATTGTTGACTTGACTTTGTCATATACATATTAATATCTTCCATATTAATATCTTCTGTGAATTTCTGTAACCATAACTAGTCCTCTCAGCTTATGAATGGAGGCCTATTGAAATATATAATGGCCCATACATGTTCTCGCGTGATCAGGTACATTGTGACAGTGGCTTTGTGCCAGTCCTTACCCCATATCCGGTGACTCTTCTGGCGTAACGTACCGGAGGGGATTGCATTTCATTTCTCTCCAGCCTAAGACTTGGCTCTAAGTATTCACTGGTTATAAAAGAGCCCTGAAGTAGTCCCATAGATACTTTGTACACTGAATTGGACTATATCCTGGTCCGGCTGAGTCTTTTTTGACTCTTGGCATAAAAGGTTTGTGAGAATGCCTTAGGCTGTATGGCAAAAGGTGCCCATACATCTTTAATGGCTGGCTAATCTCTTATTTGGCAGAAAGCTATTCTCTTTGCGATTTCCTCCCCTTTGTACAGTTTAGCCAAGCATGCATGTGTTCTTAGTGGAAAGAGTGGAGCAGGCCGCTGCCAGACAAATCTGACAGCAGTTTATCTCCCCAGAGGACAAAAGGATGGAGTGTTGAAAATCAACATGCTCAATCCTCCTTCCTCCCTCTCAGACATCTATTGGGAGAGAGATAGTAGGTCCCCATACATATAGGGTAGTTGGGTCATTCCACCGAAATTTATGGGTTCAAACTAATTTTAAGTATATGGGAAAGATAATATAGATTGCTTTGGTGGATACTCTAAGAATAACCTGTACACTAGTATAGTAATGTTGTTGAGTAAAAAAATCTCTTAAAAGGCTATAAGTATTGGCTGACATCCAAGGTTGGGCCTTATCCCGCCAAGAGCAGTTAAAGCAGGGTAGAAAGTAAGTTGTTTGTCATATTGCTGAGTATATAAGACCTTCTTAAACCAGTTTTCTATTGCTTATTAACTTATATTGACGCTCTCAAATTTGGAGCAAGACCAAGTTTTCAGCACAGCGGGCCAACACTTGAGAATCGAGAAGTCGAGGGAGGACAAAAAAAAGCACATAACGGCAGTTTACAAAAACTTCTGTCTAGACCAGAAAGAACATACATGAAAATTTTTTGGAAGGGAGCTAGAAAGGATGTCTTTTTTTTTTTTTTTTTTTTTTATATATTATATAGTACGACTCAAATACAATCTGTAAGCGCATTTCCCAAACTCCCATTCTCTGGGTTTAGTGTTGTATAATGGACCATTGGATTTTTTTTATTTTTTTAATTTTTTTATAAAAGTGTTTCCCACAGATGAGCTTCTCACAATGCCTAGGTTTCATCTCTGGAGGTACAATGGCCACTTAATTCTGCACATGTGCCTGTACACTCTGATCCCTGGTTATATAGTTGTAGGCTTTGTGTGCGGATCTGGCTCCATTAGATTGTAAGCTGCTCTGAGCAAGCTATGACACGTGCCCTTGTGTTTTCACAGTGGTGTTGTGTTACATGCTGGGAGAGGGGGTTATGATATTCACTTAATCTGTAAGGGGCCCCCTCTATGGAGCTCAAGGTTTTTTTTTTTTTTTTGTGTCCTATTGAACTGTCATCCATGTTTTGACGCTGTAAAAGGATCTAGCTGTCTCTTTCTTACATATATGCATATGTATATCTACGTATATATCTTTTTGCTGTTAGCCTTCCCTTTTCTACAGCAAACAAGATGGCATTATGAAACCGTTTTACGCTTCTCGCAGTTGTCATAATTTACACTTTAATGTGCTACGTCTCCAATACCATTCATTTCCTCTGTCATAGGTCTCAGGGTCCTGATGCATGTTGGGATTTTTGCAATCCCTCTGTCTGAATTTTCATTACCCACTTAACAAACTCAAGGCCTGTCTAACCAAGGACGCCTCATACATTATGCTAATGATCAAGAGACATGTTAATGATATTTTAGGAGCCTAATTAGTGGAATATATAACTATATGCAATTTGGTAATGGGCTGTGAAGCAGTTGAGAGGGCGGCAGGAATCTGTGAGGAACGCAGTGTGGGGGGATGGTAGGTGAGAATGTATTCTGGGTGTGTTCCAGGTCATGTTCAGTTTTAATACCTCTCTGCCCAAGATGCACAGCAGGGAATTGCTCACAAGGTGAATAACTGGGTTTTTATAGGATTTTCTAGTGTCACATTCTGTATTTGTTAGGAATAGCACATGGCTCATGATCTGAATTGTGGATCCAATTCTATTGTGATGTGTATGTGCGTTCCATCAAATATTTGTGGATTTGGTCTAGAAGTGAATTTATAGATGGTGCAAGTTTTAAGATTAGCTGTATGCCAGTTTACTTGTAGGTCCCTTGTTTTTACTAGGGGATCTGATCCATTGATATTATGTGTTATGGCGTCCACACACATTAGAACAAGGTTGACCAAACCCATTGAGTTTAGTTGGGCTGGCCAACTGTCTTATGTGTATTGGGTCCTGCTGACCCTCCCCTGAATAATGAAGTCGGGGAAGATAAGGATGGGTACCTGTAAAAACTGCATGCAGTTTTGATCCCGTTTTTGATGCTGTTTCTTAGTTTTACAGGTGAAACATGTTAAACGAATGTATTTCACCTGTAAAATTGAAGAAATAAAAAAAAAAAAAAAACCCTGCGTCAAAACCCAAATGCAATTTTACCCAATACAGTTTTTATCTGCACTCGGCCAAGCATGCATGTGTCAGTGAATAGATCCCCAGCAGACACCTGCAGCTTATCTCGCACAGAACAAAAAGACCAGTCACTTGAAGTTCTTTCAGAAGGCTATTGTGGAAACACAGCTAAAAACCGCTGTGTGGAAAAAAAAAAAAAAAAAAAAGCACTTGTACATGCATTTCTGCAGTTTTCTTCAAATGACACACTGCGTTTTTGCTGCCTTTTTTTTCCCTCGCACTATAGTCAATGTAGTAAATCATTAAAAAAAATAGTTTCTTTTAAAGGGGCATTCCAGTTTATCCCTATCCAAAGCAACGTAATGACATCCATTACTATAAACATTAGATATCTATGTTCAGATACTCCACAATTTAAAGCTTTTAGGATTCCAAGCACCACTTCTATGGCCTCTCTAATGCTGACCATACACTAGTGGTTTTAGATCAGGGGTCTCAAACTCGCGGGCCAACTGCGGCCCTCGGGACAATAGTTTGCGGCCCCCACCTCAATATCAAAGTTTATTGTTACTGCGGCCCGAGTAGTGTAGCAGGGTACGGAGCCCGCGGCCAGCTGGAGATGGCCGGGCCCCGGACCATTATGATAGCGGTCGGGGAAAGCCTGGTTCCCCGACCGCTATACATACTGTTATTGGAAAGGGGCCCTGGCATTTTGCAGGCCCCTTTCCAATACATGCCAGCCCAGGGGAGGTGACTGAAAATAATAAATAGATATTCTAACCTCTCCTGGGCACAGCGTTCTCTCCGGCGCTCCTCCATCATCACTGAGGCCTGTGATTAGGCCCCAGCGGTCACATGGGGCACGGGCGCGTAATGACATCAGTGCGCCCCATGTGACCGCTGAGGCCCAATCACAGGCCTCGGCAGCGACGTCGGAAGAGGGTCTGAAGACGGCAGGATGGAGCGAGGATGCCAAGGAAAGGTAATACAAGGTGAGTATGAATGTTTGTTATTTTTAATCACCTTCCCTGGGCCTCCGATTATTATACTCTGGGGTCTGAGGAGACCCCAAAGTATAATAATAGCACCGATGCGGAGGGAGCTGTTGGGAGCTTATAATACTGTGTGTGGGCTACTGTAGAGCATATAATACTGTGTGGGGGCCACTGTAGAGCATATAATACTGGGTGGGGGCCACTGTAGAGCATATAAAACTGGGTGGGGGCCACTGTGGGGGGCATATAATACTGGGTGGGGGGCCACTGTAGAGCATATAATACTGGGTGGGGACCACTGTAGGGAGCATATAATACTGGGTGGGGCCCACTATGGGGGCATATAATACTGGGTGGGTACCACTGTGGGTAGCATATTATACTGTGTGTGGGGGGAGCAATGTAGAGCATATAATGCTGTATGGGGGCCACTGTGGAGCATATAATGCTGTGTGGGGGCCACTGTTGAGCATATAATACTATTTGGGGCCACTGTTGAGCATATTTTACTGTTTGGGGACCCGTAACCGGTTCAGGGGGGTCCCATGTCAGATGTTCGCCTTGGGGCCCAGCCATTCCTAGTGACGCCACTGCCCCAGAGTATAATAATCGGAGGCCCAGGGGAGGTTGAGGGAACATAAAAACCAATGTACTTACCTCTCCTGCGATCGGTGTTACTCCGAGCAGGCTTGGGTCCTCTGGTGACGTCATCAGGTCGCGTCGCTGGCCCAATCACGTGACGTGTGTGCGCAATTAAACAGGGCCGAAAGCTGCAAGGAGTGCACCGATGTCCAGGATAGGTAAGTAACATTGGTTTTTATGTTTGTCACCTCCCCTGGGTCTCCGATCATTATACTGTGGGGTCTGAAATAATACCGTGTGCAGGGGCCACAATGGAGCATAATACAAGTGCAGGGGCCACTAGGGAGCATAATACCGTGTGCAGGGGCCACTAGGGAGCATATTACCGGTGTGGAAAACCTGATGCGGCCCAGCCTCACCCAGACTCTACCTCCAGTGGCCCCCGGGTAAATTGAGTTTGAGACCTCTGTTTTAGATGGTGTTTGACAAGTTGCTTGGTCTGATAAGGTTGTTTGTTTTCAAAGACAACTCTTTACATGACATGGAAGTCACATCAATGCACAGATTGATATCTGCCACTTCTGTGACCAAGGCAGAAGCTGCAACTATTGATGAAGTCACAACAAGTGGAACATGCTCTTTGTTGCCATCTTTTGTCATGAACGACTTTCCATTTATTCCATCGCTAACCCCATTGACTATAAAAAGCCAACTACTCAAACCAATTTTTCCTTAAATATCTATAATCAGTCTAAGGCTTTCGCCTCTACATGTTGTGCTGGCAGAATATGGCCTGAATGGCCATTTGGTTGTCTATATAACTAGTGTATGGCCGTCTTAAAGAGAATCTAACACTTTGTAATAAGTATGCAGCATGGCTTGAGTCGTAGAGATTGGTGTGCACATCTTTTAAGATCTGGACATTTTTGTTAGCTGTGTGCAAATAGCAGCACCATTATAAGGATGCACCAAATTCACCACTGTGTTTGTATTGGCACCATTATATGAAATTAATGGTGTATAGTGGTACACTATAGGCCCCATACTGGGTGCCATATTATGGTTCACTACAACTTGCATCCCTTATATTGTGAATGGGATTATTGAAAGCTTTATGCTGTGCTATGCTTGATTTATATTGTCTCCCGCAAGAGTAAATCTGTGAAATTAAATGTTCCAGAGCATAAAAGAAATGTTCGTTTCCTCATTCACTGCTAGAACCGACTTCAAAGGAGAGGAACACTCCGGCTTCAGACTGCAGAAGAATGTGCATATTTATCAGCACGGCTCCCCTGGAATGGCGTGACCTCCTCCCGGTAGAGCACCTACAGGGTTAAACCATAGCCATCCCAGAACCTAGAAGCACAAGCGTTCAGGAATGTGTGCCATGCTAAGCCAGCCGCATGCTGGGCTTTTTTTTTTTTTTGTGCTATTTTCTTTCTCTTTTGCAATACATAATGCTTGTGCATACCCTTCATGTTGATGTCATCTAGTCAGGTTTAGGTTTAGCAGGTTAGCAAAAGGCTCACTTTAGTATAGAGCATTATACTATATGTTGTATAAATACTATACATCTTTCTAGATACCTGTGTGATCAGTGTCTGGTACTTTTTGTTTTCACACCACATGAAGGAGCATATAACTGTGATGTAATGGATACCCCCATGCTTCATCCCAGCCATGTTCATCTCCTCTTCTCTTACAGATTTATAGTCAGCCTGGGATTATAGACATGCTTCCACATACTTAATGTTTCAGGGGCTTAAAAATGCCTATTCTTCTATTATAATGCAGATGTGATTGGTTTAGGCCAGTTTGGCAATATTTGATAAACAAATATCATTCACTAAGGATATGGTAGCTTCAAGAAATCTATCAGAAGGTCAGAAGTGCTATTAGAATGACATTATGTCCCTTTTATAAAGTTTTACTCCGGTTCATTCACATGTTACAATAGTGGTACAGTAAACCCTGACTATATACATTAGGTAGAAGTCAATGGTTTAACAGCAGGGCTCTGGAGTTGGTAGGTCAAACCACTGACTCTATTTTTCCACTACCTGACCCCGTCTCCTACTCTGACTCTTTCATAAATGGCTGACAGCCATGGTAAGTCAGAAGAAGTAAAGATCCTCTAAGGGCCGGTTAGCATCTTTGTTCGGTTTCCGTTCGGGCCCAGATGTGAACCGGCCCTAGTTCATTACAAAGCTGGTGATTTGAATTCCTATTAAAGTAACAAACCATGTATCTAATTAATTATTAGATTAATTGTGAAATATAATTAAAAAGTAATTTTTTTTTATGCTGAAGCTGGAGACATTAACGTTTTTTGGAGTCCAGCTCTGACTCCACAGCCCCGTGAACATCAGTTAACACGTGATCGTCTGGTGGCCAATTGCTTTCCAGATGTAGCAGTACACATTTTAGGCCATAGTGGCCAATATAGCCATTGAAATTGAGCATACACTTTCCATGCCATCAGGCAAAGGACAATGATCATGCTGAGCACTTTCTTTCAAAGAGTCTTTTTGTCTGACAACTGGACCACTTCTTTTCAGACAAACACTGTGTTGGATGACTATTGGAAACATTTGTTGCAAAATTTCATCCAGTGAATGTTTGTTCTTGAAATCCTCCATTTTCATCAACTTTAATATGAATGAACTGAGCTGCAGCATGGCCATATGACCAATGGACGTGATACCACTGGCCTGAAAAGAGGAAGTAGAGCTTAGTATGAAAGTCTTGGACAACCTCTTGACTTTAAAGACTTGTTCACATTTGAGCTGATGATTTCTGTTGCTCTGTGCTGAGAGCAGAAAAACAAAATTATGGAAGTCTTGGATCTGTCACATGATGGCTAGCAACAGCTCCGGATGGACACCATTGACTATAATGGGGATAGTTGGGTTTCTGTCCATCAAGTTACCAGACAAAACTCTGCGCTATTTTCTTTTTTTTTCCTTAAACAATCTGAATCTGAAAACAAAGGCCAAAAATGGGCATCACAGTGGCTAAGTGGTTAGCACTGATGTCTTAGGCTATGTTCACACAGAGTTTTTTGCAGGTGGATTTTGATGCAGAATTAGCTTCAAAATCTGCCTGAAAAAACGTCTCCGTATGAACATACCCTTGCAGTGCTGGAGTCCTGGGTGTGTTCTCCCCGTGTTTGCATGTGTTTCCTCCGGGTACTCCGGTTTCCTACCACACTCCAAAGACAGAGATATTGTCCCAAGTAGGGCTAAATTCCCTATGTTGACAATATCTCTGTAAAAGCGCTGCGGAATATGATGGTGCTATATAAGTAAGCAAAAATAAAGAAATAATGTCGCCTCCAATGCAGAGAGCGTTGAGTCTGAAACATATAGTATGACTAAAAATACTGCTCAACATTGATAAATGTGATTTAGATACAGAAAAAATGCACATGTAAGTAGCTGAATGATGGTTTCAAAAACAGTGGCAAATACCATCTGTATTCCTGTCATTGCAGTTGCGCCATTTTTGGAAACAAAGACTGATGTAGGTGAATTTGCAGTGAATATATATTATTTCCAGTATGCCCCGATATATTTCCTGCTCCAGTCTATTCTGCGTGGTGTTTTTGTATGTAAATTGTCTGGTATGGCCTTTCTTTTCCATGGTCTTTCCTCTCCATTGTCTTCTGTTCTCTCCTCTTCTTCTCTCATTCCCTCCTTTGTCGTCCTCTGTCCCCCACAACCCCCTCCTGTTGTTCAGTATCAGCGGCTCTTCTCCCTCTAGGCCTTTTATCTGCTGCTTCTTTTTGTTCCTTGTAAAGGAAATGTTAATTTCTTAATCACTGCGTCCCCCCTTTGCTCATCGTTGCTATGCCAACACCCCGGGAGTGGATTTTGCTAATTCATGGGAGCTTTGTGTTGAGTCCTGAGCCCTCCTGCTGTTTCCATTTGAATATCCCCATGGTCTGGATGCGGGAGGTGGGGGGCGGGGAGCAGAGCAAGAGCGAATCTATAACCGTCTCCCTACGACTTAGTAAAAATGACACAAATTAATATACAGTATTTAAACCAGAGCGAGATTAATGGATCCCTTCACTGCATCTTAGCTTAACTGTCACTCGCTGGGTGTTTGAGCCCCTGGGTTTCAGAAGGCTGGGAATCCCTGCACACGAGCGGCAACACTGACCGCTTTTATATCTGACAGGAAATAATATCAAGGCTCATATTTAAAGAAAGGAAAAAAACTAACTACAAATTGTAAATTTTTTACCCGCCTCTCTTATGTACAGCCTATCCAAACAAAAATGTATATAATGCATAATGCTGACGTATACAGTATTGTAGGCGCCCACTATGTCTGGATAATTTATATAGGCCGAGTAAAATATATTGATTTTATGTATATTGGTGGTTTTACAGTGCGTCATATAAATTTAAAAAAAAATAAAATAAAATAAATTTATTATAAAAATGACACAAGTCACAATTTTTTTTTATCTTTTTGTATAATTGCGCATCAATTTTTTAGTATATATTTGTTTTACAATACCTGTTTTATTGGAAAAGTTTTCATATATAATATTTAATAGGCAACTTATCCTAACAGATGTTTGGCGGCTGTTCTCCATTTGGTATACATGTGAATTCACACTATGCTGAGTAATGACAGGGCCACACAGTCTTTGTACAGTTTGGTTTCCCGGTGCTCCAGTACACAGGATAAAGATGCAAACACCGTTGTCCTAGCAGACTGGCGCTTCCAAACATTTGCAAAGTGACTTTAAAGTTACCTCGCTTTTTTTTTTTTTCTCTCCAGGCTCCTACTCTGACTCCTTCATAAATGGCTGACGCTCATGGTCAGACAGATGCAGTAAAACTTTTCAATTCACAAAAAAATATAGTGGTTGCATTCCTATGAAAGTAAATGTGTAACAAACTATAAGTCTAATTAATTATATAATATTAATAATTGTATAATATCACTTAAAATAATTTTTTGAAGCTTGAGTAACTTTTTTTTATGATTCAACCCAATATGGGCCCATCTACATTTCTGACTCCATCTCCACAGTCCTGTTTTCAACATTCTTCAGCCTTTGTACACATGATAGATACAATAAGCCGTCGCCAAAGATGTCTTCCAGTGGTTTATGTCCGCTCTCTATTCAGAGAACAGAGTGTGCATGTCTATGGGAAGGAATAGCTATCGTCTGAAGCAATATTTGGCCGACGGCTATTGAATGTGTTGTCAGAACATTTAGAAGACAAATGGCGTTAGTCTGGCCATACAAATGTCAGTCAGGTCTAAAGATGGCTACACAAACTCATGGGTTAGTACAGGTCATGTAATCTGCCAGTATGCCCAGACATGATTAATGACTGAATATCTGCATGGGGGGAGGGATATTGGGAATACACATGGCTATGTGACCACTTGGTGGCAATTGGTTTGAGCTGTCCATATTATACTTGCTTGGCTTAGTAGAATAGGGATTCCCTAGACTTAATTTGTTCATTGGTGAGGTTATGTATCTTCCTATTATACCAGGATGTTTCATGCCACACTGCTTTCTTCAAATGCAAATGCTTGTATGGAACATGGATACATAGTTATGCAATTCCCTTGTATGTCATTTAATAATTTTTTTGTCTTACCAAGTGTGAACCTACGTTTATCAATCCAGCCCCGCAGATAGGTTTGGGTCACTGGTGTTGAAATATCACCAATTTTGTCACTATGCAAATGAGCTCTTTGGCGCAATATCAACATCCTTGTTGTTCCAAATGGTTAATTTGCATATGGACAAAACCGACCATGTCTTGGGAACAGAGGTACTGATTCACAAGCAAAAACAACTATGAGATTCAGGTAACCCTGACCTACCAGTGGGCTGGGTTGATATGTGGGATCTGATGACCCACTCCCTTTAATCTTTACCTATAAACACTCCCCAGATGCTCTTAACATTATTGGTTAGGCCATTTACTTCTCCTAAAGAGGCTGATCATCTCTGACCACCACTTTTTAAGTAGAGGGTTCCTGTTGGTTGGGCCCCTGGCAGTCAGCGTTTATTGTCAGGGGAGATACTCTGCACATGATTGATGCTGTAAGGCCAGTGAAGCATGGCACTGTGCCAATTGAAATCAATGAGCCATCTATATAAGGCACAGGTTAACCAGGTTCTCCATGGGTAGAGCCATTTTGTACAATGGTGCTCCTCTCTGGGTAGTATATCTGGATCCCTATTTTGTTAGTCCTGCATGTCCCTGTAGGGCATATGATTCTGAATTTTGTCCATGCGTGATTTCTATAATGGTGGTTTGGAAATATATGAGAGGCCCAGACACAGATTCTTCTTTTTCTGCGCATCAATGATCTAGTTGTTCTTTGCTGTCCATATAAAGAGGGTTGATTGTGGAACAACCATTTAAATCTTCAGCCTACGTGGCCATACATGTCAAGTATCTGAAAGACTTTCATTCTCCCACAGTCTACTATATAATATTATTATTTTGGTGCTTTCTCCGATGCATTTCCCTGCCCCCATTCCTATCTCCTTATATTCTTGGGGGATGGGAAAAGGCTCCTCATTAAGCAGTACACATTTTGTGCTTTAATTTCCATCTATTATGCCTTTCTGGTCCTCAGGAGACTCCTGAATGTCCTGTCTTTACATATTCCTCAGAAGATGTATGTGCTAATACATCCCACGGAGCCTATTGCTTGTATATGCCAGGGACCCAGCACAACATCATGGCATGTAGGGCACTTAGTGTATGCACACTGCTGGATTCTGGTAATGCACTGCCTTATGATGTGATCCCGTGTCAGTCTTGGCTCTGCTCAGCTACTATTCAGCCTAGGGCTGCAGGGACTTCTGACAATTTTTTTCCCCATAATTCCTTGCAGACTGTCAGGAGAGGTGATGTCCATGTCACCTACTGACGGAAAGGAACGTTGTGCTTCACCTATGGCAAATATTGAACAAGGTTTTGTTGTCAAGGTGTTAGTAACAATTCCATATATGCAGAGATTTATGAATTTGTACATATACCTGATTTTTCTCCACTCGGATTTCCACATACACTATTGATAGAAAATAGCACTGTTTTTAGTGCCCCCACCATGCTACTTGCATACATAGGAACTTTTTGCAACACTTTTTTTTTTTTTTCAATAAAACTGCACATCATAATGTTGTAGCCTATCCTTTTATATACTTGAATCTATTTATTAGACCATTAAAGGGTTATTCCCAGGAACATAACCATATCTCAATTTTGATGGTAATTTTTTAAAAATTGAGTTAAAAAAATTTGCATAATTTTAAAGATTTTTTTTTTCTAACCACTATGATGGTTAAAGAAAATCTTTTAAATGCTTCAAAATATTTCATGATATATTAATTGTCTACAAATTTTAACTATGTTCATGGGAAAACCCCTTTTAACAGTTTGGAACTCTAGATGTAAATTAGTTCTTCATTATTTGCATTTTTGCCCCCAGGGAGCATTGTCTGTAAAGCTGGCCGTGCACATTAGATAGCTGGTGGTCAACAGCTATTTCTTTTGACCCTCCCCCCATCCTGCATATACATGCACGCTTAGTAGGGTGAGGGCTGCTGTATACCTCTAGTGGTTTGAGTGGGATCAAGCATGTTGAAATCCAGCTGCCCGATCCTTCTTTTCCGCTTCACTTTCCGACAGGGGATAGTCGGAAGACCCCAATACACATTTATATGGTCAGTGGGTAAGTTCAGCCAACTTTCATCTATTATTAGACAAGGGGAACCCCTGAAAAATCTGGATGTAGCATCCACATTTTGTTATAGAGGGGCCAATTCATGTAATGCTAAAAGTGGTTGGAACATATTTCATGCAGACCACTTCAGCAGTCTGTTATGGGCTGTAGTCTGTGGTCTTCGTGACCCACCAGGAACAAGCAAATAACTATAGGCAGCATGGTGGCTCAGTGGTTAGCGCTGGAGTCCTGGGTTCGAATCCTACCAGGGACAACATCCCCGTGTTTGTGTGGGTTTCCTCCGGGTACTTAGGTTTCCTCCCACACTCCAAAGACATACTGATAGGGAATGTAGATTGTGAGCCCTATATGGGATAGTGACTGTCAATGTCTGTAAAGCGCTGCGGAATATGATGGCGCTGTACAAGTAAGCATAAATGAGTAAATATTCTACAGGTCTAGAAATAGATCATGCTGCTGCCAAAGGCTGAGCATGCAGCTGGCTGTAGGTGTAGCCTACAAGAAGACTCCAAAGGCACTGGTGTGACTAGCAGCTCGTAGGGCTCAATGCAGAATATATAACTACCCCCCCCCCCCCACACTTACCATGTGCTATCTTTATGCCCCCTGAGGCACCAGGGCCTAGTAGCTATTGCTACCTCTGCACCCCCTACAGCTACGCCCCTGACCAAGGGATCTCCTGAATGGCAGGGATCAACATTTGCTCAGAGGGTCACTCTAAAGTGGCAATGTCAGAGTCAATTAATTCTAGACTTCAATTCAAGCTCTTGCAAATGGATGTTCCCTTATGGTTGCCACACAACCTGACGAAGAATAAATAGGGTAGACCTGTTTATATAGCCTATCCACAGTTATACTGTATGGGTCCACCTCTATCCCCCGACCCATGTTCAGCTTGGCCGCAGCATACAGATGGGGAATGAATGGAGAGGTGACTGCGCATGTGCAAAGCTTTCTCTATTCACTGCTATGGGAGTTGGGGAAACAACCGAGCACATACATCATAACTGTCAAAGATGCCTCTACTAAACACTGACGTGACAGGAGTAAATAGTTAAGCATTTTGTCAATTTTTGTTTTAATAAGTGGTAAAAATGTACATCACGTTGCATAGTGAGTACCATAAATCTAGTCATTGGGGTTGGATACTTTTTGCATATTGAATGAATGTGTTGCTACTGAAATAGTTAATGGGAGAGAAATGTGAGTTCTGCACAGTCTGGAAGTTGACATTTCTTAAGCAAGGGACTGTCGCAGGTCGATATGACTACTAATGCAGTAAGATTTCTGGTGCTGCTACGATTGTAGCCGTGAAATGCTGGAACAATAAATTTCTTAATGCAGGAGAATAGACTTCTTTAGCTGACTCCTACATTGCTTAATGTGCTCTTCCACTTGCTTAACCAGGCATTTTAATCCATACCCTTCTGTGTCTGATAAACAGTCCTCTGCACCCCTCCCTTCCAGACCTGTTGAACCCCCTCCCTCTCTTTTCTGTGGAATCCCTGCACCCTCCCCTCACCCTGGCACAGCACTGCTGCTCGTTAGAATGAAAGAATGCTCAGTTTTAATTAATGATATGTAAATATCCTTGAATGGGCCACATTTGCATATTAAGAGAGATTTGCCGAATCTGCGGAGTAATATATTTTAATTAAGGATTAATTAAAAATAATGTGGATTTCATTCTGCCTGGCAGGAGCATTTGGGCTGTGTGCATATGTGTGTCCCCCTAATTCTCTGGCTGGTGGGGTTGTGAGTACACGCATGGTCCCTCTAATCCGGGATCTGTGCAGCTATCCTCATGGGTGTGTGATTTAGTGGTGGTTTGGGATTTAGTTTGGTTTTAGTGGGATTTTCCTTCTTATCTAGTATAGGTGTCTGATGGATCTCTCTGTGCTGGGCACTTGCTGTACAACTCAGTGAGGATTTGTAGGCATGTTGTAGAAAGATGCACAGTGGGGGGCGGCGTGTATGTAAGCGGAGCAGTTGTCTATAGTGACCTCTTACATCTGGTCTGCCGCAGAGTTTACCTTTAAGGAGAATCAGCTGATGTGTGTGTATACAGGCAATGCTTCATGGGAAAAACTATGCAAATTGGCTCTTCCCCAGAATTAAGAAACTCTCTGCAGCGTCACCTATAGGTAGCTACTCTGTAAAGAAACATTTGACCCATATTAGAGCCTCTGCTTACAGGGTAGCCCCCAATAGGTGGCACTAGAGAGACAGTTTTCTTTCTCCTGGAGCAAATCTAATTTGCATATCTTTGCTTTATATAATATTTATACACACTTGCAACCATTTTTTTTTTTTATTATTGCTCTCGTACGTCTAAAATGCCAAAATGCAATATCTTTGTGATGAGCTTGGTTAAAAAGAGACTGGTTTGTGTCCATAGCTTTTTAGTAATCTGTGTGTCTTCATGGAAACACATACTATGTGAGATATGATCCTGCAGTACCATATATTTACTGGCACAGACTACACAGGGTTTGTCTGTAGTCTGTTACCATGGAGATACATATTACAAGGTTACCTTAAAAAACTTTAAACAAATAGTCATATGTAAATGATCTGGGTCTCTAGCCATATTTCTAATAACCTCTTTACAGGGCTGTGGAGTCGGTAGGACAAACAATAGACTCTGACTTTTCTATTTTTACACAACCCAACTCTGACTCACTCCTTCATAAATGGCCATGGCCAGTCAAACAGTAAAGATCCACTGATTCATTAAAGAGCCAGTGATTGAATTCCTATTAAATATGCAAGAAGCTATCCATCTAATTAATAACACAATATTAAAAATTGTATAATTTGATTTAAGATAACTAATCATTTTATTTTGAAGCCAGTCAGTAACATTTTTTTCGATTTCAACTCCACCCAAAATTGGTCTGGACTCCACAGCCCTGCTCTTGCATCTCTTTAGTGAATGAATGACTCTTCCTGGTCTTAGTCCCTGACTTATGCAGGAAAACCAGGAATAAAATTATCAGAAAAAAAGAACACCTTCAAAGTGCAGAAGTTAACTTGAGTGTATAATTTTATATTCTTCATTTAATATGAAGGTGTCAAACAACAACGCGTTTTGGGGAATGCACATCCCCTTTAAGTTTGAGAGATGATGCATTTTGGAGAATGCAGGTCCCCTTTGTCAAGTCTAAGAGTCAGTGCACACCTCTTGGACTTGACAAAGGGGACCTGCTTTCCCCGAAACATATTGTTTGCAACTTTCATATCAATAAAGAACATTTATTCTCCACCCACGTTGTCCTGAAGTCTGCGTCTGGAAGCTTGTAATTCATAGCAATGAGACAGGTTAGCTTTGACTTCATCTTTTCATTTCTAGTACAGCAATGCAAATTGTTTTTGGTAAACTAGTGAAGTAGACCAAGTGGCCATGTATGAAGTTTAGCCCTCATTGTTGACATCAGGGAGAAGATAATGACACCAGAGATCTTGTTTAGTGGCGGTTTTTCATTACGGTTATTATTATGCCCCTTCTGCTTATTTTACATTGTGTAATAACATCTCCAGCTCTTTGCCCTTTATTGTAGATTTCTCTCTTCCCTCCTGCTGACCTTTTCTTTCCATATGTTGGCCTGCTTATTGCCTATACACTCCATATAACCTCATCTAACCTTTCCTATTCCGTCTTCATTGATTTTAACTTCAATCTCCAAGCAGTTGCCGTTTTATTTTACCTTAACCTGACTTTGTCCCCCTCCTCTCCCGTCTGTTTTTCTTGCCCCTGCTCCAGCTCTTTTGTGACTTGCCCGCGTCTTGCTGGCTGGCTCATTACATTAAGTGGCAATAAGATAATGACGGGGAGGTGATGCAGCGAACACTGCTTTGGATTTGCATGGTTTTGATTAGCTGTGCGTAGAGGAATCTGTCTTATAAAATACAGGATGTTGACATTAAATATCACAGCTTTCTCCTTCTCCGTTTATTTATCTGATTTATGCAACATAAATCAGAGCTTTTGATTAATGGCGGAGATCAGAGCGGCTGCTCCAGACCCTCTTTCTCTGTCTTTGGTTACATATTGTGCCACGCAGATAATTCTCGCCAGGCTGAGTATGTGATGTGTGAATAGACACGTGTCTTATAGTATACAAGAATTATAATTTGGTAATAGGAAGTATATGATGTTGACCAGTTGGTTGTATATTTAACTGCACTGTGTGATACACACACACACACATATATATATATATATATATATATATATATATATATATAAGATATGTATATGTGTATGTATTTTTTATTTTTTTTTCTTTACTGTGCCATACCATTTGCGCCACAAAAACATCATGGTGTCGGGGTTCTTTTTCAAATGTGGTGACGCTGGTGCATTTTATAACCACACTGTTCCTTTTAATAAATCCAGCTTGGATATCAAAATTTCCCCATATGAGCCCCATGTCTTTTACAAGTTAAACATGGTGTAAAGTGACTTACCATGTGCCCTTTTTTCCCTACTAGTGCTGTCTTATGCTGAAATATATAACTATGTTCCCCGGAGTCCCATTTATTACCTTTGCAGAGCATAGCGGGTGAGGCCAGAAGTCTTGTTCCTTTGTCTCCCCTGCTGCCGCTCCATCTCTTGGTCACATGGCTGACTCTACTCTACTCCACTCTACTCTATAGACCTTCAGTTGGAGTATAGCAGAGTCAGTGACAATAGATGCAACCTGTGCGCACAAACCTTCAGCACATGCTGCTCTCTGCATAGGTGGTAATTGGGATTTTGGGGGACCTGGCTATTTATTAGAAATAAAGCTTATCCAGTATCCAGTACAGGGAATGCACTGGTAAGATTTATTTCTCCCCACATAACCCCTTTAAGACCTTCTGCCATGTCTTCGGATTTCTAGTCAATTCTGAATTCATCCACAATGGCCACCAGTTGCTCAGACTGCCCCTTACATACTGTGCTTTGGTAATCTGTGACATTCCCCTGCTGATGTCAGCAGCACTGGCCAATCCAAGAGCAGTGGGAGTGTCTCAGACTCTGAATGCAGAAGGAAAGGGAATTGGGGAATTTGCAGTAGACTAAAAGAAAGGCATCAGGTTCCCCATTGTTATGTTAAAAAATTATGGAGAAGTGGAGGGTCACTTTAAGGGTTATTCTATGGTCAGGCAATGCATATTGTGTATAGTGAGGATGACATATATTCTACTATACATATTATCTATTATGTCACTTGGCTGAGACATGCCGCAATCTCCACCTAAGGACACACAGGTTTTTTTGGTCATTAACATGGCATACAAGCCGATAAGAAACCCCAGCCAGCAGAGGTGAAATGTTCCCAGCACCTCGCAACCACCAGCTCTACTCTACCAGTGCTTGTTTGTCAGCTAGGAACAGATGCGTTCACATTGCTACTTTTAATATCTTTCCAAAAATCACTGCAGCATATCCAGCACAAAGACTGTATGGTTGTTATTGTCACTCTGTACACATGGACCACTGACTATTCTTCTTATGCACCCGCATCCCCCCTCTCTCCTCCTCCTCCCACACTGTCAATGTCTCTATTCCCATAAACCCCAAAGACCGTTAATATCCTGACTGAAACACCTACAGTATGGCACCTGTCTGAAAAAGAGGCACCCCACCAGGTCATACATGGCGAGGAACGCACCTCAGCATCTGTGTGCTTTATTGCATGACGATGGCAATACCTTATTGATACAGAAATGCTATATAGTCTTTGTATTGAATACATTTAACCCTCTCCAACTGTGTATTTCACTCCTTTACCTTATCTGACACTTTCTCCGCTCCATAGGTTTTGTGTAAGCTTCTCCCCCCTCCCTTATTTTCATCCGCCAAATATTTCTTTCTGTTTTATAATTTTTCTGTCTCCTTCCATCTTCTCTACTTACTCTCTCTGTCTTGTCATCTTTCTCCATTTCCCTGTTGCCTGCTCCTTCTACATTGTTGGTTGTGCTTTCACCGTTTCTAAGCTTTACCACCCCCGTTACCCTTCCTGCCCTGGCCTCGCTGGTCTATATTTCGCACCTCGTGGCCCCCTCTCACTCAACCTCTGGCTCTGCTTTAATGAGAATCCCTCCTAATTATTTCTTGGGCTGCTGCAGAGAAGCCGCAGAGCTTCAGATCCTGATATCGGGAACGTGACTGTGCTACTGATGGGGACGGGGGATCAATAATTTAGGACGCTGCTTTAATAGCAAAACTGACAGAGCTGGAGGAGGCAGCGATCAGACCCTGCCTGTGTCTCTGTTCTCAGTCTGAGGCTGCCTACTCTCTAAATAAATGTGTGTTCTCATATACGTGTTGTCTTTGTGTGGATATAGATGGAAATATATCTGTGATTTGCGCTAGGCTGTGGTGCTCCTTCTCCTCCGGGCTGTTGATGGAATCTGTCCAACTGATATTATTCTAGATTACATCTTTACTCTGTGTGTGGAATTGATTCAATTATTATAATTCATACATTCACCGCGCGTCTTGTGTTGTATTTGTAGGTGTAGACCTAGAAGTTATGTCAAATGATCTTGTCTCAATGAATTAGGCAGTTTGTCACGTTTTAGGGTTTGAAGCCATTGTCATTTTGATGTCTCATGACACGGCCTAGACTAGAGAGTGGTGCCAGGTCGTTCTGACCATTTTCGTCGTCGTCGCTTAAAGTACATGTATTTAATAGCATGTATCTGATGTTTATTTCCACGCTCTCTCCGGTGAGCGATGGGGAGTTGGTGACTGGTTAGCAGGCACAATTGAAATGAATGGGGTGCGAGGTCCAATGTGCTGACAGGACATTAAAAACAACACCCGTTCCAAGAGGAATGGATGGATGTAAAGACACATGGAATATTTATCACAAAGTGGGTGTAATGTGGAGGCCTAAGGAAAGCAGAGTGGAAGGGGAGGAACACAACAGCTGGGGCAGGGAAGGGGCACTAGGTCACCATAGTGCCATTTATCAGCACTTAATATTTGTGAGAGAAGTTACGCTCTTTATAAGAAATCTTTCCACCTGGACGTCTGTTTTTAGAAGTTTACTCGTTTTTCTGTTTATATGTTTTTGACATAACACTTGTAATGTAGTGTTTTAATAATTCACTAATGTTTCTTTATACTTCTATGGAATATCTTATGCAGTATTCCTTATTTTCCAAACTGTAATCATTTGGATTGTGAATTGTGTCGACATTAAATATATTGTTGCAATCCAATCCGTTTTGGTGGTATGTGCTGACAAGCTAATGTTTCTCATACCCAAAATACAGGTTTTCAATGGACCCCAGTAAAATAGACTTGTGGGCAGGTTTTCCTCGCACCCACTCCACAGTGTACAGAATAATCTGCTTCTGGCCTTGTATGCTGTGCCAGTCTTGGCCTGCGGCTTCTGCTAGCAGCTGAACGATGGGGTTCTGGGTGTCGGACCCCATTGGTCTGATACAGGTGACCTATCCTAATGGCAATCCCTTTAAGTCCTAGAAATGGTTAGGTGTGGCCTCCTTGGATGACTTGTTTTCTTAGCACATCCCACAGGTGCAAAAACAAATTAAAATCTGGCAAGTTTAGAGGCAAAGTCAACACCTTGATCTTTTTGTCTTGTTTTTTTAGAGTATTCCCGGACATCTACTTTTTCAGCAATTTGTGCAACAGTAGTTTTTTTTGTGGTATTGGACCAGTCGAGCTAACCTTTGCTATCCATGCAAATTAATGTGTAGGACACTGTCTTTCATTGGACTATTGCATTTCAGGACCACCCCATAAGACTTGCCGTTTTTGAGATTTTCTGACCCGCTCTTCTAGCTATCAGAATTTGGCTCTTGTCAAAGTCACTCAGATCCTTTTATACCTGCCTTTTTTTACTTCTTCCAAGATTTCAACCTCAAGACCTGACTGTTCACTTGCTGCCTATTATATTGCACCCGTTGACAGGTGCCAGCGTCACCAGATAATCAATGTAATTCATTTCACCTGCCAGTGGTTTTAATGTTATGGCTGACTGGTGTCAATGTCTTTGAAACCTTTGCGGTCATTTCTGCTAAAGCTGCTAATACTTTGTGCACTGTGTTAACTTTTCAACTCTTCTGGTGCCACTTGTAAATGGTTAAGATCAGGCTGCAATAATCCACCATGCCCCAGGTAGAGGTCTTCCGGCTACTTGGGTTCCTTTCACATTACCACAGTCATTTGTTTGCTTTCTAATTTACTCAGTGTAAAATATCAAGCCTTGTGACCTGGGTCCTTGAAATGAAGGAATGTTATTGGAATATCTTGAGTAATTCCATTAATAATGCTCTATTTGAGAATTACTATTTAAGCAATTATCTAATATGTCTGTGTAGGTTCAGTGAAGGTGACTATTTAGGTGTCCAGATGACTGTCTCTCTCCTAGAGCCTCCGTCACACCAATTCCTTGGGGAGTGTAAAAATTGACAACAGTCTAATTAGCCAAAGGCCACAATTTAATTAACTTTGTATCTAGGGAAACCTTGCTTCTGACTTGAATTGCTCTATACCTGGATTATAGAAGCTTTTCACTGTCTATTTAACCACACTCGATGCGAGAGCGTAACATTTTCTCAATGCACTAATGCCCCAGACCGTATCTGGTATTGTGTGCTCTCTCCATACTGCAAATAAAACGGACAACTGGAAAGAAAAAGGCAAATCTATTGTTGGATGACCAATGTGACAAGATCTCCTCTGTCCCCTATGAGCAAAGCACTGTTTGCATTGATATCCTCTGTCCCATATAGCTGTCATATAGAGGCAAAATCATTTGCCATTCTTTAAAATGATTGTGATAAAAATCTGATGCTTTGGTCATATGGAAGTGTTTGATTCAGATATCGTATGGTTACAAGTGGTGTAGAAGATCTCCATCTAGGAAAATATCACAAATGGGGGGGAATTGACTAACTCTTTGCTCCAGTTTTCTGGTGTAGATGGGTGTGAATGTGGCAAATCTTTGGCACATAGCAACACCTTCGGCCAAAGATGTGTCACATTCTTCCTTTTGTGCCATGTTCACCACTTTTTATGAAGGTGAGTGAGATGGAGACCAAGATGTGCCAGGGCAGAAAAGCCTTGACCCACAAGACTCTCCATGACGCTAGGTTCACACCATCGTTTTCGATTTTCATTAGGGAAGTCCGCTTGGGGACCTCCTCGAACGGAAACCTAATCTGCTTAAAAAAGCGGCTACCCTCGGAAACTTATAATGGGGTCTGCTGGGTTTCGGCCTGGTTTCTGCCTGAAATCCCCGAGCGGAGACAGAGTGCTAGTGTGAACCTAGTCTAACTCGCTACAAAAAGCTGGTCTGAGTTGTACCTGAAATTTACACCAATTCCTGACTGGTATAGATGTGAATTCTGGCACATGGGAGTCCGCCTTAATTATTAAGCGGTTGGAGTCTCTTTAGGCGCATCTTGTGCTAGCTATGGACTTCATTAAGACTGCTGTATGGGATGCCATCCTAGATAAATTCCCCCTCCCATTGTGTAAAACGTTTCAAGTATATGGATTGGTAGATATAGGCACCACTACTGTATATCGCTATTGAGCAGGAGTATATAGGGGCACTTTAGTGGTCACATGAAGCTTCTACTTGTGAGTCAATTTGTATCTGCACCCCTATAGCTCAAACAAGTTGATATGTTCTTGCTCAAATAAGTAATGTTCTCACTCAAACTTGGTCACTACCTTTTTCTACCTTTTTTTTTTTTTCTTCTCCTTATTATGGCACTCTAAAAAAAAAAAAAAAAAAAAAAAAATGCATAGAGAGTGGTTTCAATAAGACAGCTTGCAAATTTTGTGTTTCTGTATTTAGCCTTTTGTTTAAACTAGAGTGTTACTAGTTTAGGGTGGCCATACATGAACATTGGTTGAACCTGACCATTTTGATGGGACCAGTCAACCATATGGAAATGTCCTGGGCTTGTTACAATGGCAACCTGCTTAATTCTTTTGGTCTGAGGAGAGAGATATGCTGCACCAGAGGTGTCTGGTATCTGGGTACTCCCTTCTTGTTAAATGAGACCACATGCTGAGCTTATATGCTGGGGTAGGAAGGAATAGCTGTTGGCTGAACAAGTGTTAGGTCAACAGCTATCTATAGTGCACGGCCACTTTTTACAGGTTTAATGAAGCGACTGTAAATGTTTTTTGTTGTTATGGATTGTGGTTTTCCTAATTGTGGTATTTTGCTGGTTGTCACATTTTTATTACTACTTTTATAGACTTGGGTTAAAGAGTGTTTTATGTGTGGGACATTTATTTTTGTTGCTTTCCCTGTTCCTTTTCTGTTTGTATTTTATGTTGCGCCATGTCTTCATCTGGGTTTGTTTTGAGATGCTTATTTGTTACACAGCATAGTTTACATTGTGGCTTTGACACTTCTTCTCCATAAATGGTACTGTGTCTTTAAATACGAAAAAAAAAAAGACTGCTTTTACAGCGATAAAAATTGCATTATGTTTTGTTAGGATCTTTCACTTTAAGGATTTGAAACATAAGATGAAATGTCCTGCTGGGTAACTGGTCTATATATTTATGTAGAAGTGGTTATGCTGACTTTTCTGACTAGTCTGGTCAGACCGATCACAGATGCACAGGACTGGGGTTCTGTTTGTACCGGTGCCAGGGAAGAAAGGGAGGCACAAGGGCAGTTATGCTGTATTTATTTCCCTCCCTGCTTGTCTTGCTGATAACTCACAGTAAAGTGGGGAGGGGAGGGCCTGTAGTGGGGGTGCAAACTGCTGACAGCACAGAGGTGTCATGCGAGAGGAATTGACACTGGCCAAGGGGTCTTGTGGGGAATATGATAATAACAATAAAAGAGATATATCGCTCCCCCGCCACAGCCATTCAAACCTTTTTACAGTCAGTTCAAACATATAAAACTTTATTGCTCCTGCGGATAACGGGAAGACTTGGAGGCAGCGTAGAATCTCGGGGCTGGCTGGATACGCTCGCTCTTATAGCTCTGTAGTGGCATTTTAAACTTTATTGAACAAGACTTTTAGAATTGAAGGAAGTATATAAAACCGTAAATTTATTAGATTCTGTTTTTCCCCCCCTCTCTCTCGCTCTCTCTCAAGCTCTTCTCTGAAAAGTGGTTGGTTTATCAGCGCTCAGATCCCAGAGCCGCCTGTTACTGAAGTGCTGACATTTTGGGTTCTTGAGTTAATGTGAAAGGAGGTGACAGACATTCCATTAGAGTCAAAGCTGTTTAAAGGGATCATGTAGCATTTACAACTAAACTATGGCGAAGATTCGGATTGAGTGAGGCGTGAATAAGACGTATTATTAACTGTTTATTTACATGTCCATTGTATATGGATGATGGGTTTTCAGCGATAACAGCTTGGCAATGCTCCATCTTTTACTTTTGTGCATCGGTCACCAGCCATTGGAATGAAGTTTTCATACATTTATATATACGTTAGACAAATCAGGAAATTATTTTGATACAACTTTGTTACCAATTTCCCACCCGTCAACTTATTCAAATAAAAATTCTTATCAATTTGTGATGAAAGAGGTCATTGACTTTAATGGAAGTCTGGTCATATAAGCAAATGGCATCTCAGAAAATACCAGGAAATAACAATCTGAAATAAAGTGACCCAATAAAGCTAAAGAACATTATGGGATCAGCATGTCAGTTTGGAGGAGGGGTTTAACAACCTGCCAATGGCTGTTCTATGTGAATTATGCGGATTAAAATAATGAAATCCGACTGATAATTGCTATAAAGTTACAAAATAATTAAAAACACCACAGGTGTGCTGTCCAAGAATGTAACCAAGCTGACTTGCAGAATGGCAGGAGTTCTAGTGGCGCTGCCTAATGTCTGCATGGTGGCGCCCAACCCCCTCAGTCCTTCATTTCATTCTACAGATTAGGCATTTGTAAAGGAACCTCTGATCTGCATCAATTGCAAGTAGTATTGGTGTAGTAGTACAACGGTGATATATTTATTATTATTTATTATTATTATTATTATTTTTATTTTTTTTAATTTATTTATTTATTTATTTTATTTAATACAGGTTGCTTCATGAGGTAAGGTGGACGTGCACTTCCATGACCTGTTCTAGGGATCCTGTGACCTCTCATATGTAATAATTATCAATGAAAATGTTATTAAAAAAGGAAAAAAATAAGCTGTTGGAGATTGACTTTTGGGTTGGTAGATTGTATATCATGTGCCCGATCAGTCATAAGAATAAGAAGTCTGATCATCAACATGCATATCGGGGATATAATGTGAATAAAACATGAATTCACTTGTGCAAAGTAGTGAGACATTGAATCCCACCCCCGTGGTACAGGAACCACTTTCCCAAAGCTTGATACAAAGAATATGTATTACATTTAAAGGGACACTGCCATCAGTACAAATGGAAATAAGTAAAGTGATATAATGGCAGTAGGTAAACTGAATATACTTTTTAGGCTAGGTTCACAACACAGTTATTTAATGTCCATTGCTCTTAGCCGTCAAAGAATGAGAGCAGTGGACATTAAATAACAGATGCAGACAGAGCCTACTCTGTTGGATCTACATTCACCCCAATGTAGAAAACATAACAGAAGCTTTCTTCCATCGTGTTTTTTACTTTTCATTTTTTTTTATTCCTTACAAAAGTAAACCTACATTTTGGAAGACAGCTGTCCGTCATGTTGTTTACATTAGTCAATGGGAACGGACACAGGTGGTGGGGGCTCTGCTGTAGTTAATCTCCATTAATAACAGTAGTGTGAAAGTAGCCTTAGAGTAACTTTCTAAAGTATTGTTATTGAAAATGTTTCCTTGCAGAAATGTTGCAATTATCTTATAACAGCAGCCTAGGGCAGGGCGATTGACCTAAATCACGATTACTGTAATTAAGATTTATGGACATTTAGACCACACTCCTTTTACAGTATGACTAAGTGTTACCTCGCGAGATTCGTTTTACGAAGTTTGCCCAGCAGTTTAGTTCGGACCGTACACAGCCATACCAAAACTGCTATTATACTCTGGGGTCTCTTCAGACCCTAGTGTAAAATAAGCTGAGGCCCAGGGGAGGTGATCAAACAAAAAAAAAAAAAAAAGTCTTGGGCTGAAGCCCCACGTTGCGGAAACGCAGTGTTTTTTTTTTTTGTTGCAGATTTTGCTACAGTTTTTTGAGCCAGAGTCAGGAAAGTATTTAACAGAAGGGAAACGTCTAAGAACTTCCTTTTATATTTTCCATTCCCTTTTCAAGCAACTCCTGACTTTGGCTCAAAAAAACTGAGGAAAATCTGCCAAAAAAAAACGGGTGCGTTTTCACAACTTGGGGCCTTAGCCTTACTCGCCTCTCCTGTGCTCTGGCACGACTACCTGCTGTCTTCTACCTTAGCCCGTAGTCATATACTGTGTGTCAAGAGGGACCAGGCAGCATTAAATCAGGAGTGTCGAGGGGGGGGTGGTTGTTGGTGTGTTGGGGTGTGTGTGTGTGTGTGTTTGTTTTTTGTTTTTGTTTTTTTTATATATATATATATATATATATATATATATATAATCTATTCTGAGCAGTTTCCAAAAATTGTGCTCACTGATAACCCGTTTAAGTGAGACTGAAAACAATCTTTTTTTTTCTCTCTTCTGGTCATGACCTGCCATTGTACTGGTTATCAGGTTTATATTATACTAGTTTACAGCATTATTTTTTTCTCTACATGTAATGCATAAACTGTATTTTAGGATTGCAGTATGACTATCTGTACTATGGTAAAGGTATGTGTTGTCTTTCCTCCACATGCCTCTGTCTATTTTTTCCCATTCCGACGCCTGCTGTCCCCTGATGGAGCGTTGTGTGCCACCTGGACGTATAAAGGCATGTGGCACACACTGAGAGAGGGATGTTTGTCTAATGAAATATAGTATCTTGTTAGAAATTATGCGAATGTCCTACTTCCATGCACATGGTACCTATTTCAGTCTCCATAAGGGTGATATAGTGATTTTACACTTGTTAGGGTGGTGGGCGCTAGCTTATTGGGCTGAGAGTAAACAACACGTTGTAATGGCAGCCCTTGTAGGTAGTGAAAGAGTTAATGATGGTTATTGCCTTCAACTTATTAATATTCCCGTCTTTCTGTGTGTCCTGGGCTGACGCTCTGTCTCCTGGTCGGGTGAAAATCATTTCCTTGCCCAATTCCCTCCTGAGATTTATTTGTCTGACCCACACAGGAGCCAGAGCAAGGGAACAAAACAGAGAGAGAGAGGAAGGCGAAGCTGGAAACATGAACGGAATAGCAAAGAGGCTGATGGCACTGTAGAGCGACTTGTACCGTGGACTTTTCCTTCTCTCCCCGTGTAAAGCGAAGAGCGGGAGAGAGATTGTCTAGGGCAGAGGAAAAGTCAGTATGTGTTGAATGTTTCATGAGGTGGATATTCTCATTGCAGCTCCTCTGACAGTGAGATCAGAATACAGATTGTAAAATGGGTTTGCCTGTGACGTCCTCACCCATCTATATACTCCTTTCTTTGTCTCGATTCCCCCATTTGTTTATGTGCTTCTGTAATCCAAGCACAGGATGGGCCCTCCCTGCTCTCCTCCTGCTCTAGTGTCTTTCCACGGCACATAAATTATCCGTCTTCCCTATGTTTTATGATATAAACATTAGTCCACAGCAAACACTTGTGGGATGTAGGTTGCCCAGTGGGAGTTTTAAAATGGCTACATCGTTTTTCAGTGAAGGAGAATTGGCTGCTCCATGTGGTCCCCTGCTTCTCTCTGGCATCCTCCATCATTATTCTCTCCTCTGTCCATAGTTCCGCTCAATATCTCCAGCCCCTGAGCTAATTTCCCATCCATAAACCTGCTGAATTACTCCCGGGAAGCTGTGTGAGTGGAGGCCTCTCTGCTGCATCTCAAGGCTTGGATTCCCATTCACCCAGCGGACACAATTACTGCAAACACTTACAGTGGCAGGGCACTGATTCCTAACCATTCCAGAGCGTGACCACTTACTCATTTATCACAGGAAATGGGGGGAGAGAAGGAAGAAAGAAGACAAAAAAAATCTGGATTACCAATAGATTGGTAGAAAACCTAAAAACAGGTTTAAAATAAGGATAAAAGGTGAATAGCAGGTAAAAATTTGTATCCATTAATGCTAAATGTAATCTAAAAGCCTGTAGAAGACATGCAAACAGGTAAACTAGTTATTTCTAATGTTTAAAGTGAAGGTCCACCCTTGACCACAGCAAAAATTTACAAAATGTGTTGTTTTCATGACCTTTTCTATTTTATTTATTTATTAAGTTTAGTGTTTTCATTTCTACTGTGTACAGTGTGGCAACAAAAATAAGCATGGAAACTGTCAACAAGTTGCTGATGACTGACCTGTTTGCTTTGTGTTTCTTATTAGTGCTTTAAGTACAAGTTCTGTGGGGGATGCTTTTTACAAATGAGCCATTAACCCATTAAACATGTAATCTGGACTTGTAGAAATTGTTACAACCTGTAGAGAATTAGAAAAAAAAATACACAAATTTTGCCGTTTACATACTTTCAGAAATCTTCTTTCCCACCCTGTTGGCTTCTGTGACTGGCAGCCCTTTTTAGACCTCTGTAGTGTTCTGTCTAGTGTAATATAACATTTCCAGATCTTCCAAGGTTGTACAGACTTTTTTTAGCTGCTATTGGAGGACAAAACCACTTGACATAATTTTGCTTGGATTAAGCGTCACAGAGGTTAAGAAAATGTATGGAGGTACAAACTTGTGGCAGGAGACAACAGAAAGATTTCTAAAGGTGCTCGGTTATGATTTATTAGACCAATAGATTAAAGGGAACTTGTCACATTGATATAATGCACCAAACCGCCATCAGTACCTCCATAGTGCTTCTTGTGTGCTGTCCCCCCGGTGCCCAATCACTGCCGCCATCTGCTGAAAAATAACTTATTCTTTATGCAGATGAGGTCTTTCAGGTTAAGGGGGTGGAGAGCTGACAAAAGAAGTCAAGCTCTTCACGCCTCAGCCAGGCCCCACCGCCATTATTGACGTTCCTCAAGCCTGCTAACATCACCACAACTGCAGGACTAGGGCCGAGGGATATAGTGCATCATATTCTGCTCATATATACAGAAGAGCCATGCACTGGTGTCCTTGGAAAACTTTTAAAGGTTTATAACTGTCATTAGTAAAGGAGATGTATTTTTGAAGGGGTGGTCCACTATGTAACTACATCCCACAATCCCACTCTACCCCCCAACCTCTGTGGCATCCATAGTTTCTCAAGAAGGCAGCTGTGCCCTCTACTGTGCAGGAGGTTGAAAGAATTCAGACCATGCACAGACACAGGGTTATAGCTGGTCTGGATCTGCACCTCTACCAAATACTATCTCTGCCTGTGCAGTAGAGACCCAGCCACCATCTTGAGAAGCTATGGATGCTTTCACTGGTTTGCATCAGTACCTATGGCTCTGGCAGTGAGAGAGTTGGTCTTCCTCATACAGAATTAGGTAAGGCCTTAACCAATGTAGTGACAACTTATGCCATTACATGTCACTGTATGGTGAAAGTGGACAACCACTTCAACTTACTTTGCACAAATACAGTGGGGAAAAAAAGGATTTAGTCAGCCACGAATTGTGCAAGTTCTCCCACTTAAAAAGATGAGGCCGGCCTGTAATTGACATCATAGGTAGACCTCAACTATGAGAGACAAAATGAGAAAACAAATCCAGAAAATCACATTGTCTGATTTTTAAATAATTTATTTGCAAGTTATGGTGGAAAATAAGTATTTGATCACCTACAAACAAGCAAGATTTCTGGCTCTCACAGACCTGTAACTTCTTCTGTAAGAGGCTCCTCTGTCCTCCACTCATTACCTGTAGTAATGGCTCCTGTTTGACATTGTTATCAGTATAAAAGACACCTGTCCACAACCTCAGTCACACTCCAAACTGCACTATGGTGAAGACCAAAGAGCTTGTAGACAATTGTAGACCTGCACCTGGCTGGGAAGACTGAATCTGCAATAGGCAAGCAGCTTGGTGTGAAGAAATCAACTGTGGGAGCAATAATTAGAAAATGGAAGACATACAAGACCACTGATAATCTCCCTCGATCAGGGGCTCCACGCAAGATCTCACCCCATAGGGTCAAAATGGTCACAAGAACGGTGAGCAAAAATCCCAGAACCACACGAGGGGACCTAGTGAATGACCTGCACAAAGCTGGGACTAACGTAACAAAGGCTACCGTCAGTAACACACTGCGCCGCCAGGGACTCAGATCCTGCAGTGCCAGGAGTGTCCCCCTGATAAAGCCAGTACATATCCGGGCCCGTCTGAAGTTTGCTAGAGAGCATTTGGATGTTCCAGAAGAGTATTGGGAGAATGTCATATGGTCAGATGAAACCAAAGTAGAACTGTTTTGGTAGAAACACAACTCGTTGTGTTTGGAGGAGAGTGAATGCTGAGTTGCATCCAAAGAATACCATACCTACTGTGAAGCATGGGGGTGGCAACATCATGCTTTGGGACTGTTTCTCTGCAAAGGGACCAGGAAGACTGATCCATGTACATGAAAGAATGAATGGGGTCATGTATCGTGAGATTTTGAGTGCAAACCCCCTTCCATCAGCAAGTGCATTGAAGATGAAACGTGGCTGGGTCTTTCAGCGTGACAATGATCCCAAGCGCACTGCCAGGACAACGAAGGAGTGGCTTCGTAAGAAGCATTTCAAGGCCCTGGAGCGGCCTAGCCAGTCTCCAGATCTCAACCCCATAGAAAACCTTTGGAGGGAGTTGAAAGTCCGTGTTGCCCAGCGACAGCCCCAAAACATCACTGCTCTAGAGGAGATCTGCATGGAGTAATGGGCCAACATACCAGCAACAGTGTGTGCCAACCTTGTGAAGACTTACAGAAAACGTTTGACCTCTGTCATTGCCAACAAAGGATATATAACAAAGTATTGAGATGAACTTTTGTTATTGACCAAATACTTATTTTCCACCATAATTTGCAAATAAATTCTTTAAAAAACAGACAATGTGATTTTCTGGATTTGTTTTCTCATTTTGTCTCTCATAGTTGAGGTCTACCTATGATGACAATTACAGGCCGGCCTCATCTTTTTAAGTGGGAGAACTTGCACAATTGGTGGCTGACTAAATACTTTTTTTCCCCACTGTATAATACTGCACAAAAACTGAAACCTCAGGGCATTAGGAAGGTATATTACTAGGATGATAGACTTGTTCAAGGCTGTAGTTTTGATGATATAAATATTATTGTGAAAATATTTTAAAGAATTATACATTGCGTTTTTTTTATTATTGCTGACTACCATGGACAAATGCAGAATGCTTTTTACAATGCCAATGTGCTGTGCATGTGCTCATTGTGGAATGGGATTCTAGCATCCACATTGTGGTCCCTGCGCTGATACTGGCTGGATTATTGTGTCACCGGGCCCCTGATAAGAGCTGTTTATAACCTTGGCTCAGACCATGGCCTAATCAGACAGCAGCACATTTCCAGTGAGCGGCTGATAAGAAGTCACTCTTATCGCTAGCACAGAGGCAGCATCAGAACAGCATTATTATGTGGAGATGCCCCTGTCCCTCCATCCCACCCCTTCTCCAGCTCCAGGGAGATCTTCCAAACATCATCAATCTGCTGGGACAGATGGGCTGTGAAGAGGATAGACCCATTCACAGCCAGAAATTCACAGCAGAAATGTATCTCCTGCATAAAACGTGCATAACATTGACCCCGGACCAGAATGGGTCACATGAGAATAGATTGCACAATACTGCATTAACCTGCTGCTGATTCACCGGCCATGGTTATTTATACAATATGCTCTAAATATGACACATCACCGCTTATTATGCTGCAGTACTAACGCTCTACATTCTTGCTGAAATGTACTTTGTAATATTATAATGTCCAGCGACTGATACAGACACTGATAATAAAAGGGTTATTTAGAAAGATGCAAGAATGCTCTTACAGACAGATATTCCATCCTTATGAAAGAAGAAATACAGTCACTGAGGAATTTTATGAATGAGGATTCATATGTTTCTGTTTACTAGCATGGAACGTGTGGCTGCCAGGGTAAAGCACAAAACCGTGCTGTAGTACTAAATGGATCTCTATACCTATTCTCATATCTCGTTTTGGGCCCTATTATAAAAAGATATCCCTAGATCCATTGTGCCATGTTATAAAATCACAGTATATAAAAGCTATATATAGTAGAACACTCCATCAAAGTCTGAACATTATGTACAAGGTTACTACGTGTTTAGTTTTGGGCCTTATGTACACTGTGCATCTGTAATGAAGTATGCAGATTTTATTTATTTATTTTTTTAGCAGAGTAAAAGCAGGGGTTTATGGATTTGCTATGTAGGTCTGTGGAGTCAACAATGCCAAATTTTTTTCTTGCTTGGGCTCCAGCTTGGACTCCTAAATGGCTCATGTATAATAAATCATAATGCCAAATTTACTGCAATAAAATGTTAAACATAATTTTTTTAAATGATTGAAAGTCATTTTATTATACATATTAAAGATTATATTATTATTTGAAATGGTAATTTTTTTTATTTTCACGTCTTTGTTGATGGAGCTTTTTCCCACTCCACCCAGAACTGACTCAGACTCCTATTACTCCAGGACTCCATTATGGCTAGATTAAAACTTACACAGGATACATATATAATAATAATAATATATATAATATTGTAAAAAAGTTCAGTATTGTAAATTCAGTGTGTAACCTGCCAAGGTTTCCTAAGCCTTTAAATGGTCCCTCAGTCTGGTTCAGTAGGACACACAATCATGGAAGACGCTGATTATGGATTGTATTACTGAATTACTGAAATGAATGAACGGAAAAATATTCTAATTTATTGAGATGCACCTGTATGCTCAGTCTACTGGCATCATGGCTTCCATTATAGATTGGTGATGTCAAGAACAGCAAGTGACCATTACAGCTGGTGATTGGCAGCAGCAGTCACATGGCCATTTGTAAACATTGGTTGGGAGGACCGCGATAGTAGCAGCGCTTGATCTGGTGGTGGGCAGGGTAAGAGGTGTGTGGGGTTTTTTAAATTTTTTTTTTTTATTCCACTTGCCGGTGTTTATTTTGTAAAAGATGGATAACCCTTTAGGGATGTGTCATGTAAATTGCGATGTACAGTGGTGGGTTGAATATGGTCATTGTCCAGTATTTCATTTTTATTGAAGAATTTTTGTGAAATTTTTCATTTTTTTTTGATGACCCATTTGTCTGGTCTTACACACACACACACACACCCACACATATATATATATATATATATATATATATATATATATATATATATATATATATATATATATACATACATACATTCAAAAGTCATCTTCAAGGGGAGATATTCTCAAAGAACATGCCTAGTAGAGATAATAACTGGTGGAACTGGAAATCTGTCACACAAAATCCGTCTGGATAAGTGTGTCTTCTCAAAGAGGTGGTCTTTTGGAGAAGTTTTACTGTATGTATAAATGGTACACATGAGTTTTTGCTGACTAGATGCTTCTTCTGTATGGTGACACAGTGTCACTTTTAGTTGACTATTGACTGCTTTGTGTTTCGCTGCTGTGCAAGTTGGGTATGTTTTATGAGGAAACCTCTGTGGCTTGGCATGTTCATGGCTACGTATATTTATTCGAGTCTGTGTATTCTTATAGAGATTTATATTGCTCTCCTAATTATTGCCTTAGTTGCCAACTAATTATTTTCACTTGAAATGAGCAATTAAAATTAGTAAGTAATTACATTTTGCGTGTAGTTAGCATGTATGTAAATCCCACTCTGGAGACACTTAAAGACAACTGCCGTTAATGTGTCATTATCAGACGTAATGCTGTTATGTAGTCTCAGCTGTAATCTGCACAGTCACAGTTTTGGACATAAACTTGGCCACTTTCTTATTAATTTGTACTGGAATGAAATAATATAAAATATAAGAGGCTGTCACATTTTTGACGCAGTACATGTGCTGTTCAGTCTCAATACTCTATTATGGTACTAACTAACCACTTATAGCTTTTATTTTCAGTTGGGTATTGTTCCTGTTTTCTATATCGTAGAGTGTAAACCATCCCACATGACCGCTCCTAATAGTCAAAATTGTAGCAAATCTTTTGCAATATCTTAAAAATTTAGATTAGAAAAGCGTTTTTATTGTTGGATTGATCTTAAAGGGTACCTGAGTTTTCTTGAAAAGTTGAAATATCTACAAGGTCTTGCTGGGTAGTCTGCTCTCTGCCCTATAAGCCTTCGTATGTGGTTTCCTGTCAGATTTTCTGATGCTAATAGCCCCATTATGGTTGCAGCATATTCTGCATTTCTCTCTGAGGCAGGGGTTGTGTATAATACAGTATAGTCTCTCCTCCTTCCCATTCAAATCCATTATTATATTTCTTACTTTGCATATACTTCTGAAAAAAATCCAAGAGAATATAATATAGGACATCCGATGAGACTGGACTGGAAATCCTAGGTTATGATATAGCTAAAACGCAAGAAAAAAGAAATCTATCACAAACAAGTAGCTTTTCTGATTGTGATCAAACAACCCATCAGCAGTAACACAAGCAGCTAGGCAGAAGAAGATAGACTCCTTATACTCACTGTGGGCTGTGAGAAGGAGCAGACTCCTTTCTGAGCAGTGTACAGGCAGGGAACCCAGAGCAGCAAAGCTGTGTGTAAACATGCAGGGGCAGTGAAGAGAGACTTTCTTTCCTCCTCAACTTCTTATGTTTTAAACTTGAGCCTGTCTTTAAAGACACACCTTTCCTAGTAACAAACAGTGAGCAGCAAATTAGGAAGGAGGAAGGCATCTTGTGTCAGGAACTTTAGAGAGCTTTTTAAGGCAGAAAACAGCACCTTTTTTTAAAAGTGCATTATATTTTAGTCAAGAATCACATGCCTTATTAAATGAGGCCAAGCTGTCAGAAAAGTCATGACCATTTAAGAAACCTGCTGGAGTGGCTTACCTATCACTGACCAATATATTGGTAAAAAGACTGAGTAAAAGTGTCCAAGCCCATTAATCTGAAGTTGATGAAGATGGATAATTTTCAACTAAAATGAATATTTGTCAGATGAAAGTTTTCAAGGCATGATTGTTTTAGCCAACCAACGATACCCCATCTTTTTCTGGAAAGCAGTGTCCATGAAAGAACATTCAAAAAAAGGTTATTTGTACTTCTTTCAGTGTCCTTGAGCATGTATAGCCCCTTTGAATGACTGAAACGGCCAATATGGACTGAAATTTTGTATGGCTACATCTGCCGATCTATAAGTGATTGCTCATCCATCAACTTACTTTTATTTAATGCATATGACCAGCTTAAAGGGGTTGTCCAGGATAACTGTTTTTTTTTTTTTTTTGCAAGGAGGCCAGGAAAGATTAAAAAAAACACATACACACCTGTCCCTGTGCTCTGGTGTCTCCAACCGCAGACTGGTCCTACCAGTGCATGTGACCGCTAAGGCCAATCAGCAGCCTATGGAAAGGACATGGGATGTCACAGGTGACTTATGCGAGTGATGTCTCAGTTCCTTTACTTAGTCCACTGAAGCCGCTGATTGGCCTCAGTGGTCACATGCGGTGTGAACTTCCACCAAAACAAGACCCTGGAGCGGTAGGACTGGACCACAGTGGGAGACACTGGTGCACTGAGGACAGGTGAGTGTGTGTGTTGTTGTTTTTTTTTTTTTTGACTTGCCATTGATGTGGCCACTATATAAACAAATTTTTTAAAATATTTTTATCTCCGGTACCACAATGGGAGGGAGACATGTACAAGAAGGTATTTCCCCTATTACGAATCATTTACAAAATGGGACCCATACTTCATTTTGAGTGTTATGGCCACGGGGTAATGCAGTCTCTGTAGACACAAACTCTAGCAATTATTTTGCCTCTTCCAAAAGGACAGGACACAGAACTGGGGATGGTGAGAGCGTTTCCTACTTTTAAACAAATCTTAGGCCCTGGTTCCTATGCAGAGAAGGAGGGGGTGGTGCCTCCTAGTAGTGTTATCATAGGGCAATGGCTTTAGTGTGATGTCTTTTTGGTTAGACTAGTACAGTAATACACCCTTTGTCAGCACTAGTTTGCACACCAGTCATTCTTCTAGGCCGTTAATAAACCAATAAATGCCATAAACTGTTAAAATGTGTTTCACCATATTTGTGTAAAGTGAAAAAGAATCTCATACCTATCATCAGTCTTAACCAGTTTTCTTGCTTTGTTGATCCAGAAGAAGAATATAGAATTTTAGGTGGAGCTAGACAGGGATAATAAATCATTGGACCGGTCACACATATAAAGGTTTACAACGTTATAAAATGTGTCTATGCACTTTATTGGGCTGATGTTAAGTATATATTAGCATTGTGTTATTTCACTGAGAAAAATACAGGGCAAAAGTCACAGAATAAAATTGAGATTAACAGGCTACCTGCAGATCTTTAGTAAATGTCCTCAGTATATTCGTGCCAGAGTTTGTAAGTGCACGGGTTCTCACGTTGCTACACCATTATAGCCATAGCCACCCACCCCATTATGGCCTCTCCAACCAGAACAATAACATTGGCATCACTTTCTTCTGCCCTCTTCTAAATCACTGGGTCGTGATAAATGCAGAAGCTGTGCCAAGAGCCAAGCCTTCTACAGTAGTGGAAAAATTTCCATCAAGGAATTGTTGCATGTTTTTGTTCCGGTCGGGTTTTATTTTTTCCTGCTTTTGTAAATCTGAAAGTGATTTATGTGTAAGTGGAACAAAGGCCAACTGTAAGGGGCTCATGGTCTACATCCATGGCTTGATGGTTTCCAATAAGTGTGTGTTCCTTCATGTTTGTGAAGTTCATGGTGTCCCCAAGAGTTTACATGGTAACCCACCACTCATTTTCTCCTAGTCATCTTTGAAATGTCTGTATATGATTTGTGTAATGAGTATCCGCGGCTGCGTATCGAGTGAGAGCTGCATCTTCTTTGGGCTCTGACCTTTTCACAGCTAGTTATAATCAGACGTTGTTGTGTCAGTAACGCCTCCTCACGGGATGTCTCCTACTTTAATTGTGCTACTACCCCGAGGCTGGGATTATAGGGACGATTCATTCCACACCTCACATCCCAGGAGTCTATACACGCTCGCAGTATCCTCAAAAGGATACACACCACGAAAGCTGCAGTGACACTTCCAACTTCGGCACTCCAATAGATTGCTAGCTTCTCTGCCTTTGGCTTGGATGACTTTAATATGCTGTGACATAGTCTTGCTGAATAAAATGGGTCACTGCACAAGGTCACAGCAATTCTAGGGTCTCACATGACATCTGTCATTCCGGGCTATGGTGGTCTCTGAAGGCGGACGTGGCAAATGCAGATATTAACATATTTATGGGTTGTGGGCACATACTGGAGATAGCACTCTCCTGACCCGGGTCAATTCACAAGGACAATTAAGATATAGGATTGTGTAGGCTGGAGCTGAAGGTTTTTATGTTTACCGAGTCGCTCCATAATACCCGTCCAGAATCGGGATGACTTGCCCAAGATGGCAAGTTGTTTAAGTTAGCCATACTCCTTACTTGAGATTGCTGTGTAAAGGAATAAGCGTAATAGGAGCATATTGTGTTATTGAGGCCTGTACTGGGTATTCTCTGCCAGGGAGATAATCTGATTATTGCTCTCACTATTTAATGCCGGTCTGGGAGGCAGCTGGTGATGTTTTAATGAAGCTGGAATTGTATAGTCGGCAGCGCAGGATAATCAGAAGCTGCAGAGTCAGAATCAAATTAATAATTCATGTCATTAAAGTGTGTAATTAATTCGAACAGTCCAGATGAGGGAAAACCTTTTCAGCTTTAGAAATGTATCCCGAGGGTTTGGAGAGATGTGCCAGGCGGACATACAGTCTGTGCAGGGGTGGGGGTGTCTGGTGCTAAAAACACTAGCCCCACTCCTTTTGTTCTGGATGTTATTTCATAGATGGTACATTCCTTCAGTTTACAGGAACAGCTCCTCCGTTCACCTCTGCGAGCACTGTCCAATGTCCTCTGGTTTGTCCTCTGTGTAGTAATGTGAAGCTTACCGCACGTCGCACGCTATTTCCTAATAAGCTGTACCACAATGGGGACCTGGAGGCACTAGGATTCTGCCGCGTTTTTCATTCAGAAATAACCACAGTAAGAAAAGTTGGCATTGAAGTGATTGGGATGTATAGATATTGATCTCCTCTGACTGTCGGAAGTGTCACACACATATAGTTCTTTTTGTTATTTATAATCATTATCATATTGTAGCTCCATAGGAGCTGGTCAAAAATCTACTTAAAAAGTGTCATCTTAAAGGAGTTGACCAGTTTAAAAAAAAAAGGGGCTGTTTTCTTTCAATAACAGTGCCACACATGTCGATGGGTTGAGTCTGGTATTGCAGCTCATCTCCTCTGTTGTGTATTGGATTGAGCTGTAATACCACACTTGACCTGTGAATATCAGTGGCGTAGTTTTTGTAAGCAATCAGTTACGTTTTCCTAATCCTGGACAACCCTTTTCACAGCCTGGCACACACATTTGTACAGTCATGGCCAAAAGTTTTGAGAATGATACAAATATTAATTTTTACAAAGTCTACTGCTTCAGTTTTTCTAATGGCAATTTGCATATACTCCAGAATGTTATAAAGAGTGATCAGCTTAACAGCAATTACTTGCAAAGTCAATATTTGCCTAGAAAATGAACTTTATCCCCCAAAACACATTTCACCATCATTGCAGCCCTGCCTTAAAAGGACCACCTAACATCGTTTCAGTGATTGCTCCATTAACACAGGTGTGGGTGTTGATGAGGACAGGGCTGGAGATCAATCTGTCATGATTAAGTAAGAATGACACCACTGGACACTTTAAAAGAAGGCTGGTGCTTGCCATCATTGTTTCTCTTCTGTTAACCATGGTTATCGCTAAAGAAACACGTGCAGTCATCATTGCACTGCACAAAAATGGCCTAACTGGGAAGAGTATTGCAGCTAGAAAGATTGCACCTCAGTCAACAATCTATCGCATCATCAAGAACTTCAAGGAGAGAGGTTCCATTGGTGCCAAAAAGGCTCCAGGGCGCCCAAGAAAGACCAGCAAGCGGCAGGACCGTCTCTTAAAAGTGTTTCAGCTGCGGGATCGAGCTACCAGCAGTGCAGAGCTTGCTGAGGAATGGCAGCAGGCAGGTGTGAGTGCATCTGCACGCACTGTGAGGCGGAGACTCTTGGAGCAAGGCCTGGTCTCAAGGAGGGCAGCAAAGAAGCCACTTCTCTCCAGAAAAAACATCAGGGACAGACTGATATTCTGCAAAAGGTACAGGGAGTGGACTGCTGAGGACTGGGGTAAAGTCATTTTCTCTGATGAATCCCCTTTTCCATTGTTTGGAACATCTGGAAAACAGCTTATTCGGAGAAGAAGAGGTGAGCGCTACCACCAGTCTTGTCTCATGCCAACTGTAAAGCATCCTGAAACCATTCATGTGTGGGGTTGCTTCTCAGCCAAGGGAATCGGCTCTCTCACAGTCTTGCCTAAAAACACAGCCATGAATAAAGAATGGTACCACAATGTCCTCCAAGAGCAACTTCTCCCAACCGTCCAAGAGCAGTTTGGCGCTCAACAATGCCTTTTCCAGCATGATGGAGCACCTTGCCATAAAGCAAAGGGGATAACTAAATGGCTCAGGGAACAAAACATAGAGATTTTGGGTCCATGGCCTGGAAACTCCCCAGATCTTAATCCCATTGAGAGAACTTGTGGTCAATCATCAAGAGACGGGTGGACAAACAAAAACCAACAAATTCAGACAAAATTAAAGCATTGATTCTGCAAGAATGGACTGCTATCAGTCAGGATTTGGTCCAGAAGTTGATTGAGAGCATGCCAGGGAGAATTGCAGAGGTCCTGAAGAAGAAGGGTCAACACTGCAAATATTGACTTGCTGCATTAACTCATTCTAACTGTCAATATAAGCTTCTGTTACTCATAATATGAATGCAATTATATTTCTGTATGTGATAAAAACATCTGACAAACACACATAAAAACCAGAGGGCAGCAGATCATGTGAAAATATAATATTTGTGTCATTCTCAAAACTTTTGGCCATGACTGTATATTTCAAGACAAATGAACTAGTAAAGATATCTGTCTGAATTTTGTTTTTTGGTTCTAACCCAAAATATGTTTTCAGGATTCTGAACATAGAGATCAGATATAGATGGCATTTATAACCCTGAAACAGATGGACACATGAAATGACTGATTTGGCTAAGGTCACGCATGGAGATCCGCTGTAGGATATCCTGCAGTTGACCCACCCACAGCAGAAATCGGCTGGGTTCTATCACAGGTATAACCCATTTGGCTAGAGCTGTCTCCCTCCTTTCCATTGGATAGGTTGAAAACCGCTGCAGAATCTACCGCAATAATTTACAACAATTGACACAATCCTTTCTGCTACAGGTTTTTTTTCTGCAGTGTGTGGATGAGATCTATTGAAATCCCATCCACTTCATTGCATCTGTAATTCACAGAGGGTTAACTGCTTGCGATTCCACCGGCAGCTAACATGCTGCAAATTCGCAACACGTGGCCCCGACCTTAGGGTGTATGTAGACTGTGCCTTTAAATCTATATTGGGGAAAAACACATCCCTATGTGACAGTTTGTGTGGATTTTGGTTGTATAGGAGACATGTTAAATAAATGTTTCACAGTAAAAACCTCATCAAAAACATATGTCGCCATTTGTGATGGCGAAATATGTGATGGTGTGTGATGTACAATGATGCAATAACACTAAATGTAGCAAGTATTGTCTACATATGAATACTTTGTTATATATGGTATGTTTGAGTATAGTGATACTATAGTGTAAAAGTTTTGCACTGGGGCCCAGAAGCTTCAGTTGTGTTTCTAGCTGTCTGCAGCTTGTGACGTGAGGACTATTTGTGTTGATATTTGGTGCTTTTGCTACCACCGGCTGCAGCAGTCCTTATCGCACTTTGGTGTAGTGAAGCGGTCTCCGAGGAAACTGCAGCCTTGTTGACCAGACCGACCAATCACAGTTCAGGTTTCCGTCATTTAAACTTCACTGGAAAATGAGACAAGAGCTCTGATTGGTTACTGCATGACTACTTTAGTCCCTGGTCCGTGTTGATACATGAGGTCCTTTGTGTATGGCGAATTCTGATTTTCTAGAATTCCATGTAGATGATAAATCCATCTTCTGCTTGTATAAATATTTTTGCCTACCTGTCAGATGATATATGTATAGTCCCCCTCACGCACAAGCCGCATTTACCTTACTCGGTGCCAGCTCCTCCTGCTCTTTCCTGTGCGCCAGGCTACGAGGCTCCTTAGTTCTCCTGATTCATATCTTCCTAGGCCGGCATTCCAGCAGCTCACAACTGAGATCCCCTCCTCACCTAGCCTGTAGCATCCATGCCATTCGGAAGCCCTCATCTGCTCCAGATGTGGCTTAATTTACTGCGACTCTACTAATTACTGTAATTAAGGATTAATTACTGTTAATTACTTTCACATAAACTCAACGCCAGTCAAAAGTGCATAGCCTTGTGAAGCTGCCACACACACACATACATATGAACACATGATGCTGCATATTACCCATAGCAGTAGAAAGGGTTCTGGCAGCTGGGACATGGTGTCACTTTACTGTCACCTCGACTTGTCTTGTGCAGTGACTGGTAACAAGAAGGCCTCCCCCAGTGTCTCCACTCAAATGCCAGAAACTACCTTTGCTAACAAGGTGATTGGCATTAAAGAGCCCACACTGAAAGATAAGACCCTCTGTGACACATGGCATAGGGGACTATAACCTATCTCTAGATACTCTTACTTTTGTTTCTATGTAATGGAAAATATGTGTGTGTGTGTGTTTTTTTTTTTTTTTGTTTTGTTTTTTTTTTTTACTTTTTTGTGTTGCACTGCACCTAATATTAGCAGCACTAAACAATTTAGGAGGTGGGGGTTGTACTACAGTGTGATACAGTGCAACTCTTCAGTTCCGTATGCCATAGTCCTATGGTGGGAGATCACTGCGCACTACATAACTTTCTCATTTGTATGTATTTGTGTGTGTGAGTGTGTAGATAGATATATAGATATTGTTTTTTATTTTATGGTGATTATCTTGACTGGCACAAAACAGACAAGCAACAACATCTCTCACTTCTCTCTATCCATGGACAGTGTTTAGATACCTGATGCAATAAATGCACATGTGAGGGTCGTATCTGGTTGTTATTTTATTAAAGCATTAGAGTAATTATTGTAGTTTATTAGTATTAATACCATAATTATATATCAGCAGATCACACAGATTTCTATGGCTTCTGTTGAGAATCTCATGTTTGTAGTGACTGGCAGACCATCACACAGGTTGGGTTTCAACCTAATCTGTTCCTATGGTTTCAACCTGAGCGTCACCATAGGTTTCTTGTACATAGTAGTGTCATGCCTGTTCTGCGCTATAGGTGTTCACTGTTGGCTAAATAATTGGTTGTACCATCTTAAATGGGTTTTCTGGGACTATGATGCTGATGACTGATCCTTGGAATAAGCTGTCAGATCAGTGGGGGTCTAACACCGGGCACCCCTGCCTATCAGTTGTGTGAAGAGGCAGCAGAGCTCAGGTGGGTGCCACTTCCTCCTCACAGGCTGGTGATATTGCGTCCATTGGTCACATAGTGTGTTTGCAAATGAATGGGATTGAGCTGCAAGGTAAACCATGCAGTGCATGGTGAGTGGTGAAGCCATAGCACTAATCCAAACGCTTCCATCTTTTCAAACAGCTCATCGGTGGGGTTGCCAAGTGTTGGACCCCTAAGGATAGGTCATCAATATCCTAGTCCTGGAAAACCCACTTAAGGCTTGCTTCACATGGTTACAATACAGACCTATAAGAAGTGAAAGGGATTGGGTAATTGTGAAGAGGTCACGATATCCAGAGCTGGTTTTCTGAAGCCCTTGGTCTATAGAAATGGATTAGGTATGGCCTCCTTAAGAATTTAATAAGGATATGACGACAAATCATATCCTTTTTTTTTTTTAACAATTTGCTTCTCTAAGGCGGCCATGTGAATAACGGGATTGCATGTTTAACCTTTGTGCTATGTATCTGGAATTTTGGGCCTGCTTGTGAAGAGTTTTGTTGGTTATCGGAAGTATAAGAATATATTGTAACCTTGGAGTCTTTGTCTTGTCCGTTCGTGATAAATTTCCATATCTCTGTCCAGTGATCAGATATATGTATACACCACTAGGAGTCTGTGGTACTTCGTTGAGCACATCACAGTTTGTTTGTCTTCTTTTTGTCTTCCACCGCTCTTCTCGCTCCATCTTTCTTTCTGTTTTTCCGTCTTTCCCCTCCTCTTTTATCTCCCTGCTAATCCCCCATCTCCCTCCCTCTTCCTTCTCCTCTGGCTGGATATTTTCCCAGCAGACGCCAGTAATACAGTATGTAGAGCTGTGCCCCAGCTCTCAGCATGCAGCAGACCAAATTATTCTCATGTATTCATGAAAAGCTGCCACCGATCCGTCCCTAACACAGAAATGGCCTTTGTTAGTGTTTCTCAAGTGGATTGGCACAGAGAGCGACCCATGCAATTTGGCTTCAAAAGAAAGAAAAGATTTAACCGCGTCACCTCAAGGAAATTTTATTCCTAACACGCAAAAAATACAGATATAGCAATTTGCCTAAATTGCTGGGCTTTTTTTATTGTACAATTATGTTTTTTTTTTTTTTTTTTTTTCCTCCCTTTTGACACCAACACGAAGAGTTTCCTGCAGGCGGCGGCCGTTCTGGTATGTTATTGTCTTCAGATACACGAACGAAGGAATGGATAATGACAGGAACAGAGCGGTGATACTGTTTGGGGGTGCGGCAGCTTTCCATCCATTAAAGGACCTTCTTTCTAAATGAAATAAACAACCAGACGTATGTACATATGGCGTTTGCTGTCTACCCTATAGTTAAAGGGAGATTAATATTAGAAACATTTCACACATACCCAGGAGTGCCAGCCTGCACCGTATTACCTCTAGTCATGTGATCAGAGCTTCCTCATGTGACTAGTAACATGAATATATGAATCGGAGTCAGAGTCTGTGTACACAGTGTCCAGAATGTACTGTAAAGGGTTACATGAATACCACCATACCTTATGACACAGGCCTGGTTTAGTTAATGGCAAACTTGAGCATGGCAAACAAGTTTAAGTCTACAGTCATGGCCAAAAGTTTTGAGAATGATACAAATATTAATTTTTACAAAGTCTACTGCTTCAGTTTTTCTAATGGCAATTTGCATATACTCCAGAATGTTATAAAGAGTGATCAGCTTAACAGCAATTACTTGCAAAGTCAATATTTGCCTAGAAAATGAACTTTATCCCCCAAAACACATTTCAACATCATTGCAGCCCTGCCTTAAAAGGACCACCTAACATCGTTTCAGTGATTGCTCCATTAACACAGGTGTGGGTGTTGATGAGGACAGGGCTGGAGATCAATCTGTCATGATTAAGTAAGAATGACACCACTGGACACTTTAAAAGGAGGCTGGTGCTTGCCATCATTGTTTCTCTTCTGTTAACCATGGTTATCGCTAAAGAAACACGTGCAGTCATCATTGCACTGCACAAAAATGGCCTAACTGGGAAGAGTATTGCAGCTAGAAAGATTGCACCTCAGTCAACAATCTATTGCATCATCAAGAACTTCAAGGAGAGAGGTTCTATTGGTGCCAAAAAGGCTTCAGGGCGCCCAAGAAAGACCAGCAAGCGGCAGGCCGTCCTTAAAAGTGTTTCAGCTGCGGGATCGGGCTACCAGCAGTGCAGAGCTTGCTGAGGAATGGCAGCAGGCAGGTGTGAGGCATCTGCACGCACTGTAGGCGGAGACTCTTGGAGCAAGGCCTGGTCTCAAGGAGGGCAGCAAAGAAGCCACTTCTCTCCAGAAAAAACATCAGGGACAGACTGATATTCTGCAAAAGGTACAGGGAGTGGACTGCTGAGGACTGGGGTAAAGTCATTTTCTCTGATGAATCCCCTTTTCGATTGTTTGGAACATCTGGAAAACAGCTTATTCGGAGAAGAAGAGGTGAGCGCTACCACCAGTCTTGTCTCATGCCATCTGTAAAGCATCCTGAAACCATTCATGTGTGGGGTTGCTTCTCAGCCAAGGGAATCGGCTCTCTCACAGTCTTGCCTAAAACACAGCCATGAATAAAGAATGGTACCAGAATGTCCTCCAAGAGCAACTTCTCCCAACCGTCCAAGAGCAGTTTGGCGCTCAACAACGCCTTTTCCAGCATGATGGAGCACCTTGCCATAAAGCAAGGTGATAACTAAATGGCTCAGGGAACAAAACATAGAGATTTTGGGTCCATGGCCTGGAAACTCCCCAGATCTTAATCCCATTGAGAACTTGTGGTCAATCATCAAGAGACGGGTGGACAAACAAAAACCAACAAATTCAGACAAAATGAAAGCATTGATTCTGCAAGAATGGACTGCTATCAGTCAGGATTTGGTCCAGAAGTTGATTGAGAGCATGCCAGGGAGAATTGCAGAGGTCCTGAAGAACAAGGGTCAACACTGCAAATATTGACTTGCTGCATTAACTCATTCTAACTGTCAATATAAGCTTCTGTTACTCATAATATGAATGCAATTCTATTTCTGTATGTGATAAAAACATCTGACAAACACACATAAAAACCAGAGGGCAGCAGATCATGTGAAAATATAATATTTGTGTCATTCTCAAAACTTTTGGCCATGACTGTAGACCTGCTACTGAGGGTTTGTGATAACATCAGACAGTCAACCATATAGCGATGCGTTTATATGGAAGAATATTGGTATGATTTTACAGAATTTGGAATGGTTTTGTGATCGCTTTTGTTTAATCCTTTAAGCATTTGCACACCACTGGTCTGGTGTGCTGAAGGTTAGCAGGTGTAGTTTAAATAAGGGGTTGTATCGCCAACAAATGATAATTCACATCATTTTGCCCGATAATCACCCCGTGTTAAAGGGCTTTAGATCTTATACCAGCTCTTCTGGCAGTAGATACAGAGTGCCAGTCCTGGCTATGTCCTGGTGCCAGTCCTGGCTATGTCCTGGTGCCAGGGGGACCTGGCTATGTCCTGGTGCCAGACCTGGCTATGTCCTGGTGCCAGTCCTGGCTATGTCCTGGTGTCTCTAGTGATCACTGCTGTGCCTATGTTATGTCCGTGGATGGGAGTTCAGTCCTCACTGATATTTGGAAGTGGTAGACACCAATACACTTGATGCAGTTTTTAAGCATGCTTATATTTAGTTTTCATGGCTCCTAATATGGCTCTCCAACCTCCCACTAGTTCTTAATGTCTGTTTTCCATCAGTGTCACTTATATTTTTTTTTTTCATGGCCATGTCTCAGTTTTTAACGTTCATTCTGCATGCTTTTTTAACTTTGTGAAAAAAAAAATGGGTGAACTTCATTTTTTTTTTTTTTTTTTTTGTGAACTAACCCACTTATTCATATTTAACATCAGTGAAACTGACACATTGCCCAAAAAAGGGACGTTAAAAAAAAAAACCCATAGACTTGTTTGGGGTAAGTCAGGACAAAATAACTGGGAAAGTCTTAATTTTTAACTGGCCTTTTCACGGTCAAAAAAAAAAAAAAAAAGTAAATGGAAATGTGCATGTACCCATTGACTCCTATTGTTCTAAAAAAGTGTGTTATAGATTTAAAAAAAAACAAAAAAACAAATGTCCATTACATGTCTGTTTTCCACCTGTGCATGGGGACTTTAATGAGGCTCATTTGGTATTTTTGTTGATTTTTTTGGCACTGCTGGTCTATAACAAAGTATGCACTGGCTTCCTGGCTAGCGATTAGGCCTGTGCTTTTACATAGCAGCCCATCTAAGCAGAGCTGCAGTGTAAAGCATGTAGTCTCGAGATTACTACATTAGTAAGTAGTAGAAGTAAACTGAATATAACAGACATGATCAGATTAGTATCACTTTAAGCATTATAATACATCCCAATTTTTATAGTATAAAATACTAGAATATCTAGTAATTTCCTATAATGCTGCACAAATCTATTAAATCCATGAAGACTTTATACTTCTCACCGCTGACAGTGTGGTATAGTTGTATCCAAAACTTTGGCAGAACTGATGTCTCTCCTGTCTGATGATAATTTTACTATGTTTCATTACTTGGTTAAAGAAAACACAAAAAAACTATACCCAACATTTATAATATTATATGATATAATAATATTATAATATATTTTCCAACAGCACTGCACAAATGTATCCCCTCTAATAATTGTGCCATAGATACATGAGAATCTGTATTTATATTCAGTTAATATGGACAAAAATGAACGATTACAATAAAATCCATGTGTTGGGCTCGTTGTATTTTGTTCCGTTCAGTTTCCTGTTGTAATATAGTCTGTATTGCTTTTATAATCTTTGTATGCTCTTAGGAAATATGAAAAATTCCTTTATAAATAAGTTTCTTCTGCTGTGTTTACAACTGTGCTGGATAAGATTTTCTGTGTATTCAGTCATCCAGTAGCAGAGGGGACCCCTAGTGGATACATGTGGAATAGACGTAACCATATGTTTTCGCATCTAGCCACACAAATACCATTATTAGCGACTATTCTTTTCATGGTAATTCTTTACGCTTTGTTCAGTAGAGGTGTGTACTCATAGTAATTGTGTTATCGCCTAGAAAATCTAATACATGGAACAATGCCTTTTTTCCTATGGAAAACATACTGTGTGTAATAAAAGGTGTATCAGAATTTTCTGTAGAATAGTTTTATATAATTTTAACATACAAACATTTACATTTAAATTTTAGTTAGTAAATCTATAAGAATGCCTGCTGGAAACATTGTGTTATTTCTATGTATGTAAATGAGTTTTATTTAATGAGTAGAATATGTGTAACTATTGTCTTCTTCTATTTCTAAGCAATTGAAATATTTTACACTTTTCTTAACTGAATGAAATATTTTTGAAAATTGGCCCCATGAGAACTATAAATGGGATACATTAACGCTACATAATAGTAAAAAAAAAAAATGAATAGCTAAAAAATACACAATAAATCCTTATTCATGTATGTGTTTCTTTCAGTACTCAGTATTCGGGGAGCACAAGAGGAGGAGCCTGCAGACCCTCAATTGATGCGATTGGATAACATGCTACTGGCTGAGGGGGTAGCAGGTCCAGAAAAAGGAGGAGGTTCCGCAGCAGCTGCAGCAGCCGCTGCCGCATCAGGTGGCGCTGGGTCTGACAACTCAGTGGAACATTCAGATTACAGAGCCAAATTATCCCAAATCCGACAAATCTACCACACAGAGCTAGAGAAATATGAACAGGTAAGCGGAATAAAAGAACAATAAAACCGAACGCAGGACTCCAAGCAATGTGTAACTTTTCAGAGGGAGCTCCTGTAACCTGGCCTGTAGGTGTAGTGGTTTAAGGATCGTAAGCTGTTGTACGATACACACAGTCCGTATCGATGGGCTGTGAATAATTTTGTGCTAACATTAATTTCAGTCTGACATAAGGAGGCTTCTCTCCTAAGTGTCTAACTGAAAAATCTTTTCGGATGACTTGTATTCATTCATAATACACTTGATAGTGTGCTCTGATGGCCATAAACGCTATTGGGTAAAGTGGGGCTAACAATACAGGTAGAGTTTTGACACTCAGAGTTCATGGTGAACCTAAACATTTTATGTGAGCACTGTATAGAACTGGAACCTGGATCAAGGAGATTTCCCAGTTACGTAAATTTAAATTTGAAGGTTTTTCTTCAGAATATTAACGTATCAATTATTCTTTGGATCAATAAGTGTCACAATTAGTGAAAGTACCAGATACGCAGAGTATGAGGGCTTATGAAAGAAGTGGTAGTCATAATGCACTCTGCTACTCCGTACAAGATCTGTGGGACTGATGAAGATAGCCAAGCGATGTAACTGGTTATCTCTATTAGTCCCATAGATACTGAATGGAGCAACAGTGCGCATGTGTGACTGCTGCTCCGTTCAATCAGGGGAATGGATGAATCGGTGGTGGATAGGTAATATTTTATTTCAAAAAACTTCTGACATGTCAGAGGTTTTGGTTGGTGAGGTTACGGTTACAAAATCCCCCACTGATTACTGAAATGAAAGCGACGAAGTCCCTTCATCTATGTTTGGCCATGCTCAAGTGGTATATGCACTCAGACTTCGCATTCATACACTGCTCTATGGAGAGTCAAGCAAAGCTGATCGGAGCTGAATAGTCAGCTAAGCACTTCACTGATTGAGGGGATTCTCTGGATCCGGGACACCTCTGATCCAGTGTCATCCAATTTTAAAAAATGACAGTCACTTAAAGGGCTGTTACAGTTCTTTTTTTAAAATCCCGAGGGAGGCTTAAATATCACATATTACATACTGAACTCTCCGTTCGCAGAGAATCCAGCGGAGCATCTCTGTTTGGGTCCCCGGTCTTCCAGTTCTTTTGCCCACACAGCAGCCCGTCGTCCAAATGGTGTTGAGTAGTGAGAGCCTGTTCAAATAGAACATCGGCACTCAGTCACTGACTGGCTGACATACTTGTGTGGAGCAGAAGGTAAACAAAGACTGGAGACCCAAATGCTGGATCCTCGTCCGAGCAGACAGGGGAGTACATAGTATCTGTTCTAAGGACGGTGGTTAGCACTGAAGCCTTGCAGCACTTGAGTCCCAGATTCAAATCCAGCCAAGGACGATATCTGCAAGTTTGTATGTTCTCCCTGTGCTTGTGGGTTTCCTCTGGGCACTCTGATTTCCTCCCTCACTACAAAGACATACTGATGGGGAATTTAGATGGTGAGCCCTATATGAGACAGTGACTGACAATGTCTGTAAAGCGCTGCAGAATATGATGGCGCTATATAAGTAAGCAAAATAAATAAATAAGTAAGCCTCCCTAGGGGTTAAAAAAAAATACGTGGAATACCCTTTTTAGAAGTTAAAGTGCTGTATCTTTCTATTGTGCTTTGCATTTCAATCCCTCCCTACTTGCAAGGTCTGTTTGCGGTCTATCAATGTGAATATTCTGTTTACATCCAGGGCTAATACTTCTCACCTGAGAGTTTGATACATTTGTATCCAGTCTAGATAAACATCTGTGAGCTAAATACAGAAGCAGAACTAATGTTTCTCCTGTCCAGTTTTTCTACCAAGTAAAATGTATCCACTTGAGTCCAGAGTAGAGTACTGCCTAGTCTGGATACAGCTGTAGAGAATTCTTAGGCTAGGTTCACACCTGCATTGGACTTTCTGTCGTTCAGTTCTCCCGTCTGATGTGAACGACTGAAAGTCCAGACTGCTAAAATAGTGGTTACCCGTGGACACCCGCACACCCCATAGATCCCATATTCTGAAACCAGCAGAGAGAAAAGTATTCCGTGCAGGACTTTCGGCGGTTTCTGCTTCTCAGGCACAGATGTGAACCTATCCTTACCTGTGAGAAGTATTAGGTTTGTTTGGGCATTCACTTACTAGATATACGGCTCTGTTCACACTACCCTTGAGGTTTCTGTTTATAATGAAAGCCACAGCATTCTACCTGATTTGTCTTATGACATTATACAGACCTTGCAGACTCTGATTTGTCAATGTTCATTGTGGTTTTGCATGCAGCGCTATTCTTTCTTTTGATGTAGACTACAAATGGAGCCTCTGACAGCGGTGTGAATAGAGCCTAAATTAAGCTGTTTGACCATCTACAGGCATCAAAAAAAAAAATTTCAAATGGTGCAGAAATGAAAGACGGGGAATGTAACATAAGTGGTATTCTGAAGTCTGTTTTGCTGGAGGCAGTGTTGCAGTTATTTGCGACAGATTTATCAAAATGTCACATAATGTTGATAATTTTTTTTACATCTATGTATATTTCTTCAAATTGTACATCACCCACTTACTGGTGTGAGAGACAATTCATAAATGTCCACCTCATACTCCATTTTGAAACAAATGGTTAATAAATGTGTCCCATAGCAGATCAGACCCTATCATGGAGTAAAATACATCAGAAAAAAATTGCAAATATATTAATTGTGGGCCAAAATTTTAAAAACTTCTCTTCATTAGTGTTGGTTAGGACCACGTGGCTGTGGAGTTCTCTATAGTAAAAAAAGTGTTTGCTATTAGGGTCTTTATACACAACCAGATGTAAGATATAAGAGGATGATCGATGCTTGTTTAAAGGGAGTCTGTCACCAGGGTAAAGCATATTAAACCAGCAAAACAGGTCAGACTCACCTGAATGTTACGCCTTTTTGCTCCCAGAAATTCATGTCTCCATTGCCATGGTATTCATTTATTTCATAATATGCAAATGAGCAGTCTGGAGCACCGAGGGCGGTTCCACTGCTCCAAACTGCTATGCCTCACACTGCTCTATTAGGCCCCCTCGCATCTTTGAGTGGCAGGAACATAGAGTTATGCTGAAATCTTGCCTTGCCATGTGTTCTCTCATTCACATTGGCGTGTTAGAGCAGTGTTGGTCGTAGCAGTTTGGAACACTGGAACCGCCCTCGGAGCTTCAGACTGCTCATTGGCGCATTATGAAATAAATGAATATCACGGCAATGGAGGGACAAATTCTCAAGGGGAAAAGAGAAGTCCGGCTCATCTGAATGGAACAATCGAACAGTGTTACTGGTGTTTAATATGCTTCACCCTGGTGACAGACTCCCTTTAGAGGGTCTTTTTATACTGCTCATTGCAAACTGTAATGGGGATGAGCAATTTTTGTATGATCTCCATATTGCCCGCAGCACAATCCCTGTTTACATGAGAAGTTCTGCTGCCAACAACACGGGTTTTATGTCCGAATAATGGATGCAATCTGCCAACAAACAGACGCCTACATAGGGCAATGATAGGGAATGACCATTCATAAGAATGCTTGTTCGCCTGATTATTAGCCACTGTTAATCTACACATGTACATAATCTTCATTGTGTGTGTAATTTACATGTTATGCCAAATAATGGACATGGTCATGGGAAACTAGACTTGAGGTCATTTGAGATTTAGACAAAGCTTTTGCGCATGATAAAAAAAACCCTAAATGTTAATGTGTAGTATTTCAACTTAAGAGGACAGGTATGAAGTAACAATGTGAATAAATCTATGTGAGACTGCAGAGAGCAGACTCTAAATTTTAGCACTCGTTCACTTCTAGGCCTGTAATGAATTTACAACACATGTGATGAATCTGCTGCGGGAGCAGAGCCGGACCAGACCCATCTCCCCCAAAGAGATTGAACGCATGGTCGGAATTATCCACAGAAAGTTTAGTTCTATCCAGATGCAGCTCAAGCAAAGCACATGTGAAGCAGTCATGATCTTGCGGTCCCGCTTTTTTAGATGCACGGTAAGGCCACAGTTTCCTTTTGATATTTGTTATATAAGTGGACATAACTTAGCATAATTGTTGTCTAAGCTTCTAAAGAAAGACTCAGTCGGTGCACTGGCCACTATTTACTCCTTAGAAAACCCATGAGGATGTATCTCTTCGTCTTCATCTGGTGTCATGTGAATAATTCATTTTCTGTGTTTAGAACCATTGTCTCCAGCCTGCTTCTAGGATTTATAGTTACACAAGTTAGAGACCAATGCTTTTAAGTGGTTCCAGTTCACCCCACAACTAAAATTCAAGTAGGCTGAGGTGTGTGGACCTTGGTTGCTCCTCCACTGGACCATAGTGACCAGTCTTGGGTGCTTGGAAACTACTGTTCTATATTTATGGAGACTTTTGATCTTTGTATTTTCTGGATGGTTAAAATGTCAGAGGGGTTGTACCACCACCACCAGTTATTTATCATCTATAGAGTAAGTGTCTGATCAGTGGGGATCCAACTCTTAGGAACCCACACCAATCACAAAAACAGGTGTCCTCAGTAACACTTTTTAAATAGAGCCATGGTCAGACTCACACATTGCCACCCATTTATCTTTTGTGGGACTACTGAAGATAATCTAGCACTGCTTTGAATTCCCTTCGGCTGTATTTTTGGTGGTACAACTCTTTACCTCCAACAAGACTAATAATTTATCCACGCTATACTCTATACTATATATAAAAGGAGGTAATGATTCCCTCAGGAATTCCGGTTTTACTTCTAGTCCCAGATGAACTAAAACTTCTATACATGTCAATATCCAACTGTGCACGTTTTAATTTAGTATTATATACAGGTTATATTGGTTTAATATTGCGCTTTGCTTAGCTGTTCAAATATGTAAATAATAATTTACATATTTTTATGTAATATGCTGTGACTGATTGATTACTTTTTCATTAATGAGTCTGGATATTCCTGGACACCAGTCTTAAAGTAAGTTCCAATAAATATAGAGGTGTGACTCCTCCACCAACTTTTCTGAGGGCTCTCTCTAAATGTTTCATACATATCTGGTGTGGAGGAACCTTCCCCCCCACCCCCTGAGCTGCTATATCAGCACACAAGGACCAGAGCTATCTGCTTTCAGGTCCGTGTTGTGTTCAGTACGAGCGTCGGTAGTGGTTTTATATAGCTGATTGGTGCTGGGGCACCAATCAGGTATTTATGGTCTATCTTAAAGATTAGCCATAAAACCTAAATCCTGAGCAACCCCTTTAAATGGAGTGGGGGTCACGCGCACACACTCTTGCTCCATTTTTTTTGTAGGCCTTATGGAAAGAGTTTCCAGTGATTTAAAAGTTCTATTGTATTGTACATTTATACATTTATACTACATTTTAATAGTGGAATATTATATATTTATTACTACTTCTTCTTTTTTTTTTTTTTTATATAGACGGAAGAGAAGAAATTTCAACAAGCAAGCTACAGAAATTTTGAACGAGTATTTCTATTCACACCTCAGCAACCCATACCCCAGTGAAGAGGCCAAAGAGGAGCTAGCCAAGAAGTGTGGCATCACCGTATCACAGGTAGAGTATGTCAGACACCTCAAAAATGGCTAGACCCTCTGATTCACAGCTTTATGATAACTTCTATTATTTGGTACTGGACAATTTGTTATATGGCTTATGTCATATATAAATTGTGAGCCCTATATGGGACGGTGACTGTCAATGTCTGTAAAGCGCTGCGGAATATGATGGTGCTATATAAGTAAGCATAATAAATAAATAAAATAAATATAATGCATGATAACCCCAAAAACAAGAAGAAACAGCACACGTATAAATGGGACTTCCGTAACCACAATTCTTCCTCCATTAGACTATATTCACATGACTGCAGAATTTCAGCCATGTTATTCATGGCTGATTTGCACCCTGTGTGGGATTTATTTTTTCACAGACCCATTCACATCAATGGTTAAATGGGGTCTATGAAAACGGACCTATGAGACGTAACCATGAAAAAAAAAAAAAAAAAATCATGTCCTAATGTGTTTTTTTTCATGGATCATGCACCCCACACAGCCAAGCTAAGTTGTGTGAGTATAGCCTTAGTTAAAGCCAGAAGTCATGTCAACACCAGTTGATTGGTGTCCATTAAAAATAATGGCTGGCCATTGGCTTTAGATTGGCCAGTAATGCTTCATTATCCCTGCAGTGGAGCAAATATGTAACCAGTCCTTTATATTAGTAGGTAGAGGTGACAGTCTTTTTGCCCTGATAGGAACATATTCCATTGAATAAAATTAAAGAAATCCGGTACTCAGAGAACAAGGATGGGAGTCCAATGTACCCTGTTGAATACATACATAGATGTATGCACCAGCATGCTGCTGCTTTTTTCAAGCTCTGTAACCGAGAGATTGAAAGGAGCGGAAATGCGCATGTGCAAAGCCGCTTCAGTTAAAACAGGGGACCCGTAACCCTTAAACACAGGCGCTTGGAAGGCTTAGTTGCCACTGTTTTATTAAAGGATCCCATATATACAGTATGCATGTTAAACTTTACAAACTTGTCTTAAACTTGTCTCCCTGTCTCTGTTGCACATACTGCAGGTATCAAACTGGTTTGGAAATAAGCGAATCCGCTACAAGAAGAACATAGGTAAATTTCAAGAGGAAGCCAATATATATGCTGCCAAAACAGCTGTGACTGCTACCAATGTGTCAGTTCACGGAAGTCAAGCCAATTCGCCCTCAACTCCCAGTTCTGCTGGTTAGTTTATGTTTTTTTGTTTTCTTTTCTTTTTTTCTTTTTATCTTCTTTTTGTTTGTCGCTATTTTAGTTTTCTCCTTTACCTCCAGCGTTTCTTTACTATAGTCTTTGTTCACTTTATTCTCTCCCCATCTTGTCTTGATGCCATTGTGGTCCTCGTCTTACCTTCTGTCTTGTTTGTGCCCTTTCTCTTTACTCTTCTATGTCGTCTCTGTGTTATTTTCCCCGTTTTGTTTTGCTTTCCCTCGCTTATTTTCTAGATTAGCTTCCCGCTGTCTGTGTTCAGATATTACCATATTCTCTAATGTCTTTTTCACACCTATAATTACCTCAGTAATATTGGGATTTGAGTTATTTAAAGCCTCTTGAAATAGCCCTCAGCAGCTGCCATTTTGTGTACAAAGTTCTTCTTACACAGTAAAGATCCTGATAACTTGCACCTTCCTATATTGTGGCCTGTATGAAATGGCTGGTCTACCGTCTCTAAAGGGTGGCAGCACATATTACTTATATAAAAGGGTTGAAAGTCTAAGAGGTAATTGCACCATGAATCACTATGCTGATACATCATATTGTTGCAATTGTTCTGAAATATTCCTTCTTTTATAGCGTTGTAGGACCATCAGGACCCTACCCAAATTTTGTGGCCTTATTAAGCTAATGTATTTGCTGGTTGAACGTCTTAATTCATTTTTTATTTGTGTGTTTGTTTTCTAATTGGTTTATGTGATTTTTTTTTTTTTTTTGCGTGTTTCCTGGGCACTTTAAAGGGTCAGATTTGCTACAGGTTTTACCATTGGATTTAAGAAGGTAAAATCCATAGCAGGTTACAATACAAGGCAAGTGGATGAGATTTTACAATAATTTCACCACTTTCAATGTAGAAACTAAATTATGTTGTGGAAACGGCACAGAAATATTCTGCACCCTTTGGATGTACCACAAACTAACATGTATTGGTTTTTTGGCAATGTTATTTTAGCTCTGTATTGAAAGAGGATCTAGTAAGATCTCCTATCACAATCGAAAATATAAAAAATACAAAAACTTACCTAAAGGGTATATTTATTTGCGGGAGGTTCCAGAAAAGGGGGTATTTGGCTACACCACTGCTCAGTGGCCATACACATTAGACTAAAGTCGATGAAGATGGACGATTTCAACCATAACAAACATTTATATGGTGAGAATCAACAACGAACGATAATTTTAGCCAAAATGTGACATGACGTTATCGTGTGGAAAGGAGGAGGCAGAGTTTGAAACTTTTTTGATTGGTAGTCTAGCAAAGGTTCTTTTGTTCTTGAAGAGGACATTTCACCACCTCCAACAGCTCCAACTTATTGCATCCTTCAATAGCTGCTTCTCCACAGAGTCTAGCACAGTTGGAATTTTTTCTCTAGTCCCAACCATTCCCAAGCAATCATTTGTTAGTTTAAGTACAATTATGATCTGTCAAGTGGGCAGTCCTAGGCTGGAGCAGAAACACCAGGTCCACCCATTTGGCAGTAGAGGGCTTACCTGTGCTGAAACTAAATGCAGTGATTCCTCTGGAATGGTGTAGGCTAGAATAAAGATTTCAACTGTGTTAGTGAAGCAGCACCTATTGGTAGATGGAAACAGGTAGAGGTGTTGAAAAGTTTTATAAAGAAAGTTCGTTCTTCTATGAACAATCTTTACTTGAAAGAATGTTCTTAGTAAGATTGTTCATCCTTCACCCAGTGTCTTTGAACATGTATGGCCAATTTGAAACTTTAGCGGCCAATATGGACTTAAATGTGTATAACTACATCTGCAAAATGATAGATGACTAGATGCTGGTTTGATGAACAGTTGTTCCAAAATGATCCTACGTCTAATGTGTGCCAACTAAAGCTTAAAGGGTTTTTTCTCATGAACATAACCATATTTTCAATTTGTAGACAATCAAATTTAAACATTTTTGAAAATATAAATAATCACAATTTTTGTGGGTGGAGTTTTAAAGATTTTTCTCTAACCATCTTAGTGGTGATGGTCTGTTGTCTTGATTGATTGACAAAGGATACAACCATGAATGCAGAAACTTTATATACTCTGAAACCCGCCCATGATTTCCTTATTGTGGCCAGATTATCTTTTTATGCATGTAGCGTCCCTGCCTGATAACCTGGCCACAAGAAACTCATGGTTGGGTTTTTGACAAGTGCTAGACCATAGAAAGTTCCTGCATTCATAGTTGTATTCATTGGCAACTGATCATGACTGTCACCCCTAAGATGGTTGGAGAAAATCTTTAAAATTCATCAAAATTTTTAATTCTTATATTTGTAAAAGTGTGTTAATTTTTAGTTGTCTATAGATTTAAGTATGGTTATGTTAACAGGAAAACCCCTTTTAATTCCTCTAGTCCCCCACATTTAGAGGGGGCAGGATTTACAGAAGAGACAAATAGTTCAACCCAAACCTGTATTATATGTATGCTGCATCAGAGCTGGTTATGTTTTATAGTGTGTCTTTTTTTTTTTTTTTTTTTTTTATGACCACCATCTCCTGCACATTTGTGAGACACGTTGTCTGATTATAAGCTTATTGTTCCAATACAGAGTTTTTATTTTTACATATCCAATAATTGAGTTTAAGAACCAAGCATGAAGGGTGATGTTAAAGAATCCTCCATAAGATGATCTTTATTGTTTTGCCACATACTCCATTGGAATGATCGGTATAATTTATTGCCATGGGCTGTGCAATAATTAGATCTCTGTAGTTGATCACTTGTTGATGTCATCATTAAGTCATTTGGCTAATGAAATCTCCAGGAATTGATTCAGGGATAGTTGGCAACTCTCCAGGAAAGAGATTAAGGATGAAGCAATGGGGAATTGAGCATAACAGGGATAGAGGTTAAGAATGATAGACGAAGAAGGATGGAGATTGGGACAGAGCTAAGGGAAAACTGTATAATGACAACATGGAATAAAATAGATCAGAAATTAAAACATTAGTAAGATAAGACTTGATAACCTTTGTTCCAGTCCATGCCTACAAGACTATAAATTCACTGTAGTCTGTCACTTCATTATGGGTTTGATCCAATGACTAGTCTTGTCATTTTACGTAACCTAATGACAGGTGGGAGGAGGATATTCCTTTTATTATTCCCTTTGTGATCATTAATTAAACTTGTAGATTGTGTAAAATATTTGTCGTCTTGCTTGTGAGACTATAAAATAATATGATCAATGTAAAATTTTATGCAGCGATGTTCTCTCAATTCCCATCAACAGAAGGAAACGTCCATAAATTTTTTTTTTTTTTCCTTTATTGCATACACATACGGCATTGGTAGCTGACACATTTTAGACTACAGTGTTCTAGTGTTGCTAAAACTAAGGCTGGCCATACACATTAGATGCTGGCTGAGTGCTTGCTTGGCTGACTATTTTTCCTGACTCCACAAGCATGCATACTTGGTTCAGTGAGTAAATCACTAGAGACATTTGTGACATCAGCTTATCTCCCTCTGGACAAAAGGATCAGGCATGTTGAAATCCAACAGCCTGATCCATATCTCTCCCAATATTAGCCATTTGGGAAGAGTTGGGAAAGCAACATATACATTAGATAGTCGGCTGATCCGAATGAAGTTGACAGGTTCGGCTGATAACCATCTAATATGTATGGTCAGCTTGAAAATTGATGTCTAAACTTGACTGGTGCCTCAAATCTTAAGGAAAGTTTTTTTTTTTTTTTTTTTTTTTTTTTTTCTAGCCTTATGTATGCAACGTGAGTCCACTTCCTGGCCTGTTGCCCCCTGCATACTCCCCTGCAGGTAGTCTCCAAATCTTTCTGTGAGCAGTCTTTCTTTGTGTCAGGTGGTATTTAACTTTACGGGCACATTTCATGTCTTCATTTCTTTCCGAGGAATAAACATATGCTGTTTGCAATATTCAGTTGTGTTTGTTAGCTGGATGACAGGTATATGGTACTTTAATAAACATAAAGTGGAATTTTCTTCTCTGAAAGCGCTTACATTGTAATTAGGAGCATAGACAAATAAAAGAAACAGGAGGTATGTATTTAAATACACATTTCTGCTTCACATGAGCCAGCCTGTTCTAGAAGCTTTTCATTGTCATTGGAATGTTGGTATGAGACATTGGCAGTGTAAGGGGGATTGATACTGTGAGGACAGAACACTCGGAAGTTGTACTTTTGGCAAAAGTGTTGACACAAGATAAGGAGAAAGACCACAGTATAGACTACAGGAAGAGGACAGAAGGAAATGTCTGGAGTGAAATAAGAGTCCTTTCTATTGGCATTCTGTCAGGTCTGGCTGACTATCTTATGTTTGTGGGGGCCTCCAAAAAGAAGAATTGGGCACGTTAAATTTCAACACTCCGTTCTTTTGTTTTCATGGAAATTGTTAGACAGGCTCCTACTTCCCTATCCTCATTGACAACACATTCATGCTCATCCAAGTAGAGTATGCATGTGTATGGGAGAATTCACAGAAATAGCTGTCAGACGAAAGAGCAATCCGTTGACATCTATTGAAGGTGTATAGTCATATACATAAGGACATCATAGATTGCTGCTTTGGTGGATCATGCCTCTTCATGCTTTGCATGGTTGGTCATCTATTTTAAGACCAGGGAACTATTCCCTGAAAACAACCATTGATCACTGGGGGTTAGACAAACCCGACCCACCTCAGCTGATTGGTGCAAGACTGTTCCTTCTGTATCTTGTACTTCTCTTTTTTTATATAGTTTTATTCTGTTTTTACCCATTTTATCACATTGTAACCATCACAGAAGATGGTACCACTATATACAAATGCCCTCTTCAGATTCTTATGTGTATTTGTAGGGCATATGTTCCTCACTACTTTGTGTTAATTTTTTACTTTGAGTGCTAGATGGTAGAAAGGGTTGTACTCTTTGGATACCACTTTTCAATATGCCCTATTAGGTATTTTCAGCAAGAGGGGCAGAATGGGAACTTTTTCCATGTTTAGTCTTTGTGGGTTTTTTATGGTTTATTCAATTTGCTTCCATAATCCAAAACATGCTTGAGTTGACTGTCTGCCTAGAATAAAACTAGCCATACAAATTAGATGTATGTTGGCTGAACCCACAGATTATCTGATGCGTATGAGGCCCTCCTACTCTCCCCATCAGCAGATGTCAGGGGAAATAAGTTTTGAGCAGTTGTATTTTCAACCGATCCTATTCTCGTGACAATAAACCACTATCAAAGGATTCCGTCACCGGCTTTTACCCTGTTCAGAATACATGCACTGATCAGCCTTGCTTACATGTGGATGGAGGAGTTGGCAGAGATGGCTTTTGCTAATTTTTGCATGTCTAAAGTGTGTGGTCAGCTGTAGTCTAAAGCTGGTCAAACATATAAGATGTCTATCACCAAGCAAGTGTTTGGCCGAGACCTACCACACTCAACTCCTTAATGGAGAAAAGGGAGAAAAATACTGTCAGTTATCTTCTCCATAACAAAAGCATCAGGCAGTTAAAATCTCAGTCCTTAATTCCCCAAGAATCTGCAATCCGGGGAGTGTCAGGAGGATCCAATACACATTGGTCACCAAGTCCCAAGGTTCTAATGTGTATGGCCAGCTTAAATGATGTCTATTTACTAGAGATGGAGAAATCAGATACTGAATTCTACTGGAACAAGGACCCGTATAAGTAAACCATATGTACAATGCTGTAAATAATGTTGGTGCTATAATAAATGATAGAGTAAGAAATGGAGGCAAATGAGATACTAAGAAATCAGATCAAGCTTAAAAAGAGAAGTTAGATAAAGACAAATCCTTCAGAGAGGGGACAAGTTAGTTGCGACCATTCTCTGTGTATCTTTTGATTTTTTTTTTATCACAAAATCTTTGACATAAGATGTTTTTGAAGAAAATTTTAGCGAACTCCAGTGATGAAAGCTGGTAGAATAAAGACCTGGTAGAGTTTTCCAACAATAAGATTTAAAGGATTATTCCTTTATCTGTCACATGCATCAGCCAATGACTCATAATCATTTATTAATACGGAACTTTCCAAAGTTAAGTTTGCCACCTGGAGATGTAAGATGAGAGACCTGTCTGAGAAAGAAGAGACAAAAAAGAAAGATGTAGGTGTGTAGTGTTTGAAGAGAGGTCCAGTCACTTTTAATATCATATTCTAGTTAAAGTCTATGGCATTCATAATACAAAAATGAAATAAAATGTTCATGTATGTTAAAAAAAAAAAAAAAAAAAACAATACAAAACTACGTCAACTTCAATCCTCCAATGATCCATGGTGTTTGTTCTGGCGGACATTGGCGATCATGTGGAGGATTGAGGAGTTGAGTATTTTATGTTTTTGTTTTTGTTTGTTATTTTAGTGGCCTTTTTTATTTTTTTTCATAAACTGCATACCCCATTAACATCTCTGTGCTGATTTTATTATAATATATATAATTTATTTTTTTTTAAATAACTTGTTTGGACATTTACTTAAAGGATTGAGACTGTATCCAGAATGCCTCCCAAACCAAGAAAAGTATTAGTATTACTGTGTAGGGGCCTTAAATAGGAGCAGAACTACACGTTTGTTCCCACAAACCGATGAAGCAATGCAGGGATGATCATCTTTTTGTGGATAGCGTCAAGTGTATCAGGGCCTTATTTACCTGATTTGCCTACAGGCTAAAAATGTCATACACCGCTAAAGGGACAGCGTTGGACAGTGATTCCAAAGGAAATACAGAGCGCTTGTGACTGCCTATAGATAACTCTGGCAAACCTGGCTCAGGCATCATCGGTAAATGACCACAAATGTATGTTTGTGTTCCTATTAAAGGTCCGTACATGGCTATGTTATTGGTTTGGGAGGCATTTTAGACCTCACAGAATCCCTTTTGAGCTATATAAGATGTATATGAGATTGCTAATTATTACAGCCCTTCATGAACATTTTTTTTTCCTGCCATTTTTAAGTATTACCTCTCCATTTTGAAAATATAGCTTTTGTATGTATAACTCTTGCTGACCTTCTGCTGTGCTAAGCTGTATGAAGTAATCACGGGTCTGCCCATTGAAATCGAGGATAGGATGAACATGTCTCATCCATATCGCTCCTAATTTGCACTGACTGAAGATCACATAAGGTTCATGTAAAGCCATTTGGTCAACCAGTCTCCAGCTGCACACATTGCTCGCTAACCCTGCAGTTAAATGCTTCTCTCTATGCCAAAGACAAGCTAAGGGCTGATATCCTTGAAATTGCTGGTTTTGTGTTGTGTTTCATTCAGGAAGCAAACAGACGGAACGCGGGGCAATGGCACCACAAAACAAAATGCAGTTCCTGTCACCACAGAACCTCGGTTAGTACGCATGGTCCTCCGGACGCGTGCACGTGACTTTGGCTATAGTCTTGTGGTTGTTTTGTGGTATCTATTATTGGTGGTGTTCTTATTTTTTCTTTTTCTTTTAGGTGCTTGTTATTAGCTTGATCTTTTCATCCATTTGTCTCGATCCATGATTCTGCCTTTGTATTAGGAGGATACGTGTTTGTGGTGGGCTTCTATTGTTAGGAGTCTACATGCACTTTCCTTATCCCTTGGTGACTCTGTGCTAGTGACATTGATCTGCCTATATGGTCCACAAGAATATATAACAAAAGTCATCAAGTGTCAGTCAGGTTTTACTAGCCATACTGTAGTTCCTAGTAAATACATTGTGAGGAGTTTAATCAGCCATGTCTATGGCAACACTACAGACAGAGCGACTAGTAAAGGAAACCGTCTGCTATATTTACACTCACTATGCAGCTTTTTATCATTCAATCAAAGCTGTTTTATTCATGGCAAACTACTTGCATATTTTTCTCTTATGTTTTCGGCAGTTTTAATTGCTGTAGGAAACATTAGATAGAAGAGGCGGGGTTTAATATATTTCTTGGATGGTATTTTTTGCAATTTTTTTTTTGTTATGCTATAAAGGGGCTGTCTATGTTTGTTAGAATTGTGATCTAGAGGTGCAGCAGAAAGGAGGTAAAAAAAAATCCCTTTAAGGGAATGTCCCAGTTCTGACTCCTTAAAGTTGCTGACAGCATTATATTGAGAATGGGGAGGTCAGTGTAAACCTGCCCTCTTCTCGAGTGATGGCTCTAGCATCCAATGAAGGTCTACTGCAGCCATTATTTAGAGCAGAAGGGAGGGACCTCTTTTTTTCCAAGTCAGTAAGTGGATAAGAACAAAGTCCTGACATCCAGCAGTCACTTTTTTTTTTTTTTTTTAGTAGTTTCTTTATTGATCTGTTTCAGACATTTTCCTACCATACATGTAAACCCTTACAAGGCCCGATAGGCAGATACTGTGCAGTCACATAACATGTAGATATCTGGCCTTGCACTCCATGAAAGCCTTGATGTAGTGTACGGCACTGAAGAATGTGGACATTTCACATTCACTCCCGTTGTATTGAATGGAGACGTGTGCACGCTGCCCAACCACCATTCATTCTCAATGGTTGACACTGACAACCCCCCTTCCCTGGACAACTTGTGCAGATGGGAAAGCTCCTTTTAAGGCTAAATCTCAAATGCATCGACTGTCGTGGCTAAACCATGTACTTGCTGTGCCACTACTTTTTCCTATGGATAAAAAATTGCAAGGTTGCATCAGTTTTTTTTTTTTTTTTACTATACATTGAAACACTGAAGTAAAGTGTATGTTGCTATGCACGCGCAATGCTGTTGAGCCATGGCCATAAAATTTATTTTTTTTTAAATGTCTGACATAAGAGCAGATTTAGGATTATAAAAACATGTTTTCTATCCTACAGAAATAGTGCCACACCTGTTCACAGGTGGTGTGCGATATTGCAGCTCAGTCCCATTCACTTCAGTGGAGATGCACTGCAGTACTGGATATAACTCATTGACCGATGCAATGGTATTTCTAGAGTAAAGCAGTTATGTCTCCAATCCTGTACAACCCCTTTAACAGAGTTCAGTTGTAATGCGTTTAAAGTGCACTTCCAATATCCTACAGTTTAAAGGGCGATATCAATATCCTACAGTTTAAGGAGGATAGCCTAACCGATCAGGGTGTAATATATATTCTATAATGATATTAAATCTTAAATGGCTAAAAGGTTGCCAACCGGATAAAGACATATTACATACAATACTGATATACCTGCCCTACATACCCATCTGGTGGTAAGAGTAATGTAACTCCCCAAATGTCTGACAACCACTGTATATGTTTTATAAAAACCTTCTATACATCCAGTGTACTGCCAGCCTTCCAGTATATGTTGTCTATATAATAGACTCTTTTGAGGTTTACTGTTCTAGTTTATTGGTTGTTGTCCATGGCTGTAATATTTTGGTATGTGAACTGAGAGCAGTCACACTCAGGCCATGAAACCAAGTAGGTTTTCACTTGGTAAAGTGCAAGTATTGGCCCCGGATTTCTGTAATGCACTTATTCTCCAGATTGTTTTATGTTAACGTTATTCCTTACTGGACTTCTGGCATTTTTAATGTAACTTCATCTTTATCACTTGGATTCACTAAGGATTCTGTTAATGGCAGTGTACATTGAGATTTTATTGTTCTAGTACTGTGTAAGTGTTCTGACACCGGGAGTGACTGTGTATTATATTGCAGATCTAGAACACAGTGGCTTTATGTGGATTTATTGGATAGGTAACACATTTGCAAGTGCTCTTTATAACTACAGTAATATGTTAGTGTGATCGATCATATAATATATACATACCTATTTCCTAATGCAGTTGCTTAGCCTTCTCAGCGGTCATGCATTCTGTCATTGCACGGTAGATACTTTTGGCCTTTTTTACATTGTTTGAAGTTATAATCAGTAACTAAATTGTCAGAAATTTAGTATCAGAATAGTCAGATAATAATGAGTGATCGTCTAATGATGACTTTGTGGTCCTTCACACTGATCTTTGTAACACACAAGTCGGCAGTAGTATACCATGTTGGCATTTCTAATTCCGGCACATAGTAACCAGACCTGTACAACAATATGTGATGCATATGCAGTGAACAAATCCTTCCTACTAACCTAGCTCAGATCACACAAATAATAACTTATCCTCCTCGTACTAAACATGGGCTCTTTTCACTCGTTCCTTCCTCTTTTCTAATACTGCACATTTCTTTTTTCTCATTCTAATTCCCTTTTTTTATTATTAAATATTTAATCTCTTGTACTAACTTCTTCATTTGCCTGTCTCGCCATTTAACTATGCATGTCAGACCTCCTCTCCGGGGTTTGAGCTTCCTTCTTTCTTTGATTCAGGTGCCTCACTCTTTCCTTTCCAGGTTCTTCCAGTTCTTTTAACATGTCAAACTCTGGAGATTTGTTCATGAGCGTGCAGTCTCTCAATGGAGATTCTTACCAAGGTGCCCAGGTTGGAGCCAACGTACAGTCACAGGTAGGGACCTTCAGATGATTTGGAAAAGGTATTGGTGACATATTCATTTATGGAAGAAGCTGCTGCTATGCCAACTTATGGAAAGTTCTTCCATATGCGTCTAGATGATGGGTAAAAAAGACTGAAAAGAGGTGTTTGTGACATTCCAAAAGACTGATGATGGTCTTATGACTTGGTCAAGACCAAAGTTGTCACACGCTTGGAGAATGGTGGTATTCCCGGCAGCCACATACAAGAGACTGTTACCTGGGAAGTTTTAAGTTGCATTTGTTTGGACTGTTTGAAAGACATGCAAGTGCCTGAAGGAATCTGAGCAAATTTGGGGGAATATTAAATCCCTTATACAGGTTAAGGTGTGGTTGAAATAAAACAATAAATCCATTTCCTGGGGCTCTATTTACATTTAAAGGTGGCCATACACATTGGACTAAAGTTGATAAAAATGTTCAATTCCAACCACAGCAAACAGACATCAGGTAAAATTTAAAGAAGTCGGCCATGTTTAAAACATTTTTTGTCTAAAGAGGGGTGAAAGATCTTTTTTCTTTAAATCCACAGATGCTCTTTTCCTGAAAGAATGCTCCTATGATGATTTTGTCCTCCCCCTGGTATCATTGAAATTGTATGGCCAGTCTAAACAACTATAATGGCCAAAGTAAACTAAAATGTGTATGGATTTGTCTGCGAAATAAACGTTCACCCAAAATTATTCAGTCAACAGATGTTCACATATCTACCTATCTAACCATCTATCTAATGTGTATAAGCCACCTTAAGACATGATGTGCTGTTTTTCCCAGCAAAATGCCACATACCATGGCAGCACTTTTAAAGAACCACATTGACTTGCAATACCATATAACACAAGAAGTTAACGGTACTTACCAAGGTAAAGGGAACTGCAAAGTAGGAATTATAGCTCTTAGTGTTAACCAAGACTTAGACCAAAAACATCCTGGTCGAAAACCAAAGTGGGTTGTGAATAATTCAGGAATGTTTGGAGGACGCTTTGGGTTTGGAGATGGTAACATGATCTGATATCACTCTGATAGTATGTGCTGTCGGATCTGTGAGCTTTTTTTTTTTGTCAATTTCTTTGAGGAATTCTAACTCTTCGTTTCCACATTGTGAAGTCTTAATAGACTACATTGTTCTCATGGGATTGACTGGTATACAAGACTGTCATTAATCCGATGTTTCTAAAATGATCGCATTTCTCATACTGAACAAAAATGACAAATATGCAAAAACATCCAACTTGGTAATCCACCCCTGCAGGAGAGATACCATCTAATGCCCATTTGATAGGGTCTGACAGATTGGTTGCTGCTGTTGGCTGCTTACAGAGGACGAATGAAAATATTAGGTTAACCCTTTCTCATTTTAAGCAGTTCAGTTCCTTGGTTTCAGCATATCCATATATTGTTTATATATATATATATATATATTTAATGGTTCTGCATTGATTTTATTTTCAGTATTTTCCTTTTTTCCCACTTATTTCTGACTATACCTTCTCCTTCACCTGTTCTCCTTTTTCTTCAATGGCTGGATTCCTTGTTTCACTTTCCTTATCATTTTGTTTCATATCTTCCACACTTGTCCCTTCGGTGTCCTTACCATTTCCAGAGTATTTTCTATGTCTACTATATGTTCCACTCTATGTTGTGTCTCTATCCTCATCTTGTCATGGTACCCTCTCTTCACCATTAGTATTGTCTGTCTTCCAGGTGGATACCCTTCGCCATGTTATCAGTCAGACAGGCGGATACAGTGAGACTCTGTCAGCGAATCAGATGTACAGTCCGCAGGGCATCAGTGTAAGCAAAGAAACCTCTTGTTCTCTCTGTCTGTTTCCCAATTATTTCAAGTCCACAGGGCCCTGACTGCCACATTGCACACACTTCTCTCCCTTTCATGGTCACCTATTCTGCTTTGTGCCGGTGAAGCCAGCGGCCAGCGCTCTACCCACAAATGATGCTCAGTGTAGGCAGCTGGAGCCCAAGCCTGTCACACGCAATCAACTTCCTTGTGCCACCTGCGGCCACTTACAGTCAGTCGAGGGAAGCGGCCAAACAGGTGACACATAGCATGGCCACAGCAGAACAAGTGTGGAATCCATCTGTGTTAACCAGTTCTGTGCTGAGCAGACATATCTCCAGTTGTGAGGTGGGACAGGAGTACGGGGAAATTAATTACAAGACCCGTTGCCAGATATGGAACATGACAACGGAGCCGAATGTGAAATATTCTACGCTCACTATAATGTTCCATTGTTACATTATTTTTGTGCAGTAGTTCACAGCCGCAGCCGTACATGCATGGACATATTTGTGTGTTTGTTGGAGGGCGGCAGAGAGGAGCAAACATTCCTGGCAGTGCTTGCGGCTGGGAATGACATGTAAATTCATAGCGACAAGCCGTGTCGTATGGAGTGAAATCAATAAGACAGACACAGGGAGAGCGGCTGCAGATTTGGGACAGCAATCCAAATACATTTCTCAGATCAGCCATCCACCATCCAAAGGCCGTGACAGAGGAAGGGAGGAGGGGGTGAGATCTGACATAAACACAGAAATAACACAAGATGCACACAGTGCTGTGGGAGGGAGAGCCGCAGGCTCACATAGGTATACAGTTGTTTTGTTATTTTCAGTGTTACAATTGCTTGGTGGAGAATATATCCACGCCATAATGACTACGTATTTAATTATACACGTATCGCAACATGAGGCTCTCTCCGCGCATTTGCATCAGAGCGTGCAAGCCTTGTGACATTCTCAATAAGCAGAGTGCTCCGGTAACAGGTATTGATTCATTCCATCTGTTATCAGAGCCTGTTTACTTCTCTCATACCTTGAAACGGCAAATCTTTCTTAATAACAGAAAAAAAAATGTCCAATTTTGTAAGTAAAACATTCAGTTATTCACAAGTAATGTTCATTTCTATTGCAGCACAATCCCTGCTATTCCCTAAAATAAGTTCTTCACTGTAATCATGGTTAACTTGCTGCAATTGTAGGGATAATGGTGATTGTTATACTGAAAAAATAACAGGTCAGATCATTAGCCTCCAGCCCCCGCAGCCCACCCCCACCCCCGATGGATGCAGTCGTTTTGTTCATACATATATATATATATATATATATATATATATATATATAACAGAAATTGTGCGTACAATTATTTTCATTTCAGTTTTCAGAGAACAATCTGTAAATGTAGCAATTTCTATAACTCAGTGCTATTCAATCTTCTCTCTTCCCTCTGGTTGTTAATTCTTATAACATTTTTAACAACTATGATGCCATCTTGTTTTAATCTATAAATTTATCATCTGACCTATTTAACACTGCTTTCTTATATAAGATTAGTCAAAGACTGTAAATCCATATTCAACATTTACCATGGTACTGTTATAGTATCTAAGGTTCTGTTCATACTAGCATTTTTGACAGACAGAAAAATAAACTGCACATGGGGTCCAGCAAGATTTGACTATTCTTTAGAGAGCAGAACCTGATTTGCTGTCAGGGCTTATTCACACACACACTTTTTCTCAGTGATTTATTAACTTGTTTAAAGAACACCATGAATTTGAAGCATTTTTTTAGTGTTTTTTTTTTTTTCACAAGCATATTTAATGCCTTTTTTTTTTTTTTTTTGCTTTTTTGCTTTGCATTAATTTTTTTCTGAAGTTATATAAAGTACAAGTGCATCTCCATAAATTAGAATATCAAAGTTTTTTTTTTTTTTAAGTAATTAAATTGAAAAAGTGAAACACCTATATTATATTGAGTCATTACAGACAGAGTGAACTTTTTCAAGTGTTTCTTTCTGTTAATGTTGATGATTATGGCTTACAGCCAAGGAAAAGCCAAAAGTCATTATCTCAGAAAATTAAAATATTATATAAGACCAACTGTAAAAAAAAATATTTAACACAGAAATGTTGGCCAAATGAAAAGTATGTACAGTAAATGCACTTAATACTTGGTCGGGGCTGCTTTTGCATGAATGACTGCATCAATGCAGCGTGGCATGGAGGCGATCAGCCTGTGGCACTGCAGAGGGGTTATGGAAGCCCAGGTTGCTTTGATAGCAGCCTTCAGCTCGTCTACATTGTTGGGTCTGGTGTCTCTCATTTTCCTCTTGACAATACCCCATAGATTCTCTATGGGGTTAAGGTTAGGCGAGTTTGCTGGCCAATCAAGCACAGTGATACTGGGGTTATTAAACCAGGTATTGGTACTTTTGGCAGTGTGAACAGGTGCCAAGTCCTGTTGGAAAATGAAAATTCCATCTCCAAAAAGCTTGTTGGCAGAGGGAAGCATGAAGTGCTCTAGAATTTCCTGGTAGATGGCTGCACTGACTTTGGTCTTGATAAAACACAGTGGACCTACACTAGCAGATGACATGGCTCCCCAAACCATCACTGATTGTGGAAATTTCAAACTAGACCTCAAGCAGCTTGGATTGTGTGCCTCTCCACTCTTTCTCCAGACTCTGGAACCTTGATTTCCAAATGAAATGTAAAATTTACTTTCATCTGAAAACAACACCTTTGACCACTGAGCAACTGTCCAGTTCTTTCTCTCCTGGGCCCAGGTAAGACACTTCTGGCGTTGTCTATTGGTCATGCGTGGCCTGACACACAGAATGCGAGACTTGTAGCCCATGTCCTGGATACGTCTGTGTGTGGTGGCTCTTGAAGCACTGACTCCAGCAGCAGTCCACTCCTTGTGAATCTTCCCCAAATTTTTGAATGACCTTTTCTTAACAATCCTATCAAGGCTGCAATTATCCCGGTTGCTTGTGCACCTTTTTCTACCACACTTTTTCCTTCCACTCAACTTTCCATTAATATGCTTTGATACTGTGAACAGTCAGCTTCATTAGCAATGACCTTTTGTGGCTTACCCTCCTTGTGGAGTGTGTCAATGACTGTCTTCTGGACATCTATGAAGTCAGCAGTCTTCCCCATGATTGTGTCGCCTACTGAACCAGACTAAGGGACCTTTTTAAACACTTAGGAAGCCTTTGCATCTGTTTTGGGTTAATTATTCTAATTTTCTGAAATAATGACTTTTGGGTTTTCCTTGGTTGTAAGCCATAATCATCAACATTAACATAAATAAACACTTCAAAAAGTTCTCTCTGTAATGACTCAATATAATACATGTGTTTCACTTTTTCAATTGAATTACTAAAAAAAAAAACAACAACTTTTTGTTGATATACAAGTGCATCTCAATAAATTAGAATATTTGAAAACGACAAAAAAAATGGAGTATGCTGTGTTGAACAAAAATTACCACAAACCACTAAACTTTGTGTGTACTATGTTTTATATTTCACAATAGACTAGTGTAACATCTGGCTCCAGTGCTCGAAAATAACTATATGTAGAGGGCTAGATCATCACAATGTCCATCCAGCAAGCAGTGATGGTACTAAAAATTAAGAAGTGTCTCATCAGAGTCAGACAGGAGGCTGAACTGCAGGGCGCAGAGCATACTATACATAAAAGAATCCATAGGGTGATACACAATCATGTGGGGGCGCAGTGATGAAAAGTTGACTGCTTCTTTGAATAGAAAATGTAGTCAAAATGATCTCCATAAAAGCCTTTCTTTCTGGAAATCTGTGCTGCACCCAGCTTTCTTTCTGTCCTGCATTTGCTGAGATTATAAATGGTTATAGAAGATAGCTAGAGCATATAGCACTGTATTAGTGGATTTGCCATTTGGGAATCTGGGAAATTGGTCTTATAGTGGTGCATATGGCTGCTTCTGCATGGCAAATCTGTTCCTATATGAAGTGATACGGCCCATATACATCTGTAGATTATAGTAAGCAATAATGTGAATGCATTCATACAAGGACCACTGCCATACAGTCATGCCGAACACACCTCTGTGAGTATTATGCAGACCTTGAGATCATTGATTCCAATGTCTGAAATGGGTATTCCCATGTAGCTTATACTAAATTACCTAATACATTGCTTTATCTATCTTGCTGTACTCAGCTGATTAAGTGCCAACAGCTCGTTGCCCAGGTTTCAGACCCCCTCTCCTGTCTAGCTGTAGTGGTCGGGCTGATGACTCAGTTTCTTTTTTCCATCCATCTGTATTTTCTTTATTTTTCTCTCTGCTCTCAGCTGCTGAGCCCTGAGTCCAAGTGGTTGTCATGGCAGCCAGGAGGCCAAGCAACAGCCTCTGCACTGCCTTTCCCTGTAACACATAGGGAATCTGTGTGCAATGCACTGCAATACATAAGTATTGTAGTACACTGTACAGGAGATCAAGAGGTTCCAGGTTCAAGTCCCCTTGTGAAGAAATATATATATATATATATATATATATATATATATATATATATATTACCAATTTGTGTAATGTACTGTGTAACATTCTGTGTAATAAATAAAAAAACAAAAAACTGTAATGCAAATATTAATGTGTTTTGGTCACCCCCCCCAAAAAAAACAAAACAATAAAAAGTGATTAAAAGCTGTATATACCAGAAAAGGGTACCAATTAGAACTACAACTTGTCCCGCAAAAAAGAGCCCTCTAGATATCTTAATCAACAAAAAAGTAAGAAGTTATGGACTTCAGAATACAGTACCCCCTAGCAAATTGTTTATAGTGGTAAACCTAAATCCAATCTAATATGGCATCATGGAAAAAAAAAATGGCCATGTCACACCATAAAACAAAAAATGATAGAATTGTATGTTTTCACACAGACCCCCCAAAAACATTAATAAAAGCTAATCAAAACATCATATGTGCCCCAAAACAGTTGTGACTAAAAGTACAACTTATCGCACAAAGAATAAGCTCTCCTATGGCTATATTGACAGACAGACAAGTTAGGAAATCTGGAGGGCAAAAATGCAAATATGAAAAAACATGAGGCTTAATTCCCAAACAAAACTCTCTGGCACTTAGTCATGCCATATGACTGTTAAAGCTAGGGCTACATGTTAAAGCTAGGGCTACATGGCGACTTTGACTGCAACTAAAGATTGCCATGTTGCCCTGTGACTCCTTCACTAATGTAAGTGAATGGGGTCACATTACAATCCACAGGATGCTGCATCTCAGACTTCTAGTCGCAAACAGATCAAGCAGGATTTTTGCCGACTAGAAGTCAGAGTTGTGGCATCCTCGGGGTCACAGTAAAATTCTATTCACTTCACTTACATTAGTGAAGGAGTCACAGGGCGACATGATAATCTTTGGTCACACTATGGGCCTATCCAACAAACAATAGCTGTCACTATATCATATATTTCTAAGGAACCCACTGGTGTTGCCCCTGCTTCTCACTAGAACAGGGATTTTGAGCCTCCATTCCTCTTTGCTGCACAAGTGTAGTACTCTGCTCAGTCTGTCAGTCCCATAGACATTACATTCAGAAATATGGCACATGCTCCACCATCGATTCATTCTACTCCTGACCCTTGATCAAGTGATAAGTGCGGTTCCCAGAGATCAGAAAGTTCTCACCTGTCCTATAGAAAGATGATAAATATATTTCAAGATAACAACCTCTATCTATATGTTCTTTTCGGGGCATATTGACATTATTGAGGTGGGTTCCCTGCACGGACCTCCTCTGTTTGTGCCTGAACAGAATGCCACCTTGTCTAAGCGGCTTCTTTTCTGGCAGACCTAACACAGCAATGCATTACGGTATTTAAATGTCTACCATGCAGTGCTACATGCTGCAATATATACCTAGAAAAGGTTTGCCAGCATTATGGTTACATTTTGAGATCATAGTAAAAGAGGTTCATGGAAGCTCCATCTCCCTTTAGATTGTGGGTGCAGTGGTTGGTCCCAACCCTATATAATGATAATAGAAGAAGTTCACTCTCCACTAAACGCAACGCTGCTTATTCAGAGTTTGCTTAAAGGGGTTGTCCACGATAATTTAGTATTGCTTTAGGAGGCTGAGGGAAGGTGAAAAATAAGTGTCCCAGGCTGCTGTCTGGTCCCCACGGCACCCGGAGCTTTTTCAGTGGAAGTCCCCGCCATACGTGACCACTGAGGCCAATCAGTGGCCTAAGGAAAGGACATGGGACATCACAAGTGACGTCCTGGTTCCTTTCCTTAGGCCAATGATTGGCCTCAGCGACTACGTTGGCGGGGGGACTTTCCCGGCCTCCTGCCACAATACTAAAATATTGTGGACAACCCATATAAGGTCAGTCCAAGGTTTGAGATTTTGGTCCTTTGGATCTTTTTATTGCTACACGCTTAGACTAAAGCGCTACAGACAGTAAACAGAATTGGAAAACAATCACATACCGAAATCCCATCCTGTATTACCTGATAAGCCAGCACAGATTTCCTGTTGTATTGTGCATAGGGTGTAAGGGTATAGCTCCCTGGTCTACTAATATTACAGATATGTAAATTGCAGGCCTTGAAGCACACAAAGTTGCATATAATTATGAATGACCTATAACAACTTGTAATGCTCTTGAATACTTTCTGGTTCTCTGGCGTCCCTAGCCATCACTTTGTTTGTTCACAGTGACCCCACATAACATGAAGTGTCATTTGTGTGCATTAAAGAGATGCCGAAGGGACAGGAACAGATGATCTTGTGACATGGCAATTACAGTTCTGAGATAGATTGGACGCAAGAGAGGAGGGAACAAGACCGGGCCACTGTGATTACAGAGAGGCCGCCACAAAATCATAGGCTGGGAAATAAAAGGCTGCCAGGTTCTGCTTAGAGGTGGATCCAGAAATTCAAGCAGTGTCCTTGAATCAAGGAACAGACAGCATTAAGAAGAGGGTCACACCTTCAATACAGCCTGGATAGCATAAAAGACTTGCTAGAATCAGAGTTCAGAGAGGACAAGCTGTGCTGCAGTGTGCATGTTTAAAATGCTAAATCTCATCCTAGAATGGCTATCTGAAATACATCATGTCATATGTACTGCAGGGGGTCCAGTGTGCTTTCATTGGCATTGTGGTTCTAGTGTCACTAGATGTGACTGATCTGGCCACACTGACTTATCTATAGATCTGGGCACATTTGCCTTTTCCGTTAGTTTGATCATTGCAGATATCTTGCAAAGAGAATCCACCAGGTTCACAAAGTCTCCTAAACCAATAATAGTGGCTAGAAAGAAATTGGTATTTGGTCTTTGGTGTTTTTTTTTTCCTAATGGTATGAAGAAGAAAAAAAATCTAATCTGGTTTTATTGAGTAGGAAGTGAAGATCCATACACATCTACCAAAAGATCTTCTAAGAACCCATCTGCAGCAAAACATGTACACATATCTCCATTGGATGCTAGAAAGAAGCAAAGCTCCTTCATGAAAGCATTCATTATTTTGATCAGTAAAGAATATTTCTTAGCTGAATTGTTGAAGGAATCAATAAAGAAGTGGCATAATGTATTGTCCTCTTGTCTTCTCTCCTCCCATGTTTCTGGTATTTTCTCATTGTCTGACTATCCTTAGCATAGGCCATCAAAGTTTTATAGGTGGAATTCTGATGTTTGGGACCCCATAGATCAGCAGTTTTTCCTACAACCACTATGCATTGTTTATACAGGCAGCTTTGCCCTGTATGGAAATTTACCCCATTTACTTGCATGAGACTAAGCTTCAATGCCAAGTTGAAAGGCAGAGTTGCTGTGCCCATGGAAAAAAAAAATGTTGAGGTCTTCATTGTGCGTATCAGCAGGGAGAGACGCGTACTTCTTTAAGAGTCAACGTTCTTGCTTCACTTTTCTGCTTAAATATGGTCACTGTTTTATTGTTAACTACTGAACAACTTGGTAAAAGAAGTAAAACATTGTTTTATGTTTTGTTTTAGGCTAACGGAGGGTGGCAGGATGCGGCCACTCCTTCGTCTGTGACTTCCCCTACGGAAGGACCTGGCAGCGTCCATTCTGATACCTCCAACTGAGCAGCCGGCTCCTGAATTTCTACTCTTGAAAGCCAGAATCCATCCCTTCCCTCTCACTCCAGATGGCCACTGTGGGAATGCAGCGAACAAAGCAACCTCTTTTGGCATATCCATTAGAATCTCTTCAATCCTTCATTAATACATTGACTCTTTAATCCATGCCTACATTTCCGTCATCAATTATGGTTATGTAGGTTGTAGCCTTTGCCTTTTTTTTTAATATTTTTTTTTTTTTTTTTACCAATTAAAAAAAATAAAAAATTAGTTTGGGATGAGCAGGAACTAGCTGCCAGTATATAAAGCATTACTTATACCATTGATTTAAATATGGCTGCACCAATGCACACAAACAGCCATTTTTAAATGATCCTGAAAAATGCTTTTGCAGACCTATAACTGATAGTGGAAGTACCATAACTTGCATTCGGCTTCTTGCCCACTCTGAACAAGCTCAAATTTTAGCCGAGGGCCAAAAATCATGACATTCATTGCTCCCTCATATAGAAATGTTTTTTTTGCAGCATGGGACTAAACCATGGTTACTGCCACACGCGTGACCTTCAGTTTCTTCAGTATGTCCTACTTTGGTGACATCTATCCATCAAACTTCTGGTTAATTTGTTCCTAGCTTTGAGAAAGAGACCATCTTCAGAAATTACTAGAAATACAGGAACACAAGGAATCCCTTAATATATGTGGATTAAGTATACTAACCAAAGGCTGTACATTTTAAAAGACAATAAACTGGAATACAGTTTCCATGATGTGTTGCTACCAGAAGTAGTTCCAGCTACATATATCGTTGAAATGTCCTCCTGCATTTACCTTAGTTCTACTCTTCAGACAGCGGTTCTTCTCCAAGCACAGAAGCAGATCATCTGCTCATTCACTTGGGGGGGGGAAAAAAAAGTATCATCAGTACAAAAAATATCTGTAAGCCTTGTTATCAAACCAGGGCTCCGTCCATTGCCTGTAGTCTTGGATCTGGGCATTTTTCGATAATAGTCTTCGATATTACAGAATCATGAGGATCCATTTGTAGTCATCACTCAATAGATATGAAGTTCTCCACGGTTCTCCAGTTGTTCAACTGTCCTTTGGTCACATACTACCAGTTTTTCCACATGGATATTAATTCTCACCATTAATTGACTTTATCAAGACAAATGCTCTACAGAATAATTTCGTAACTCCTATCCGTCCCAGATATATGGCTGCTTTTAACCTCAGACCTTCCTTTTGTCCTGTAAACTATGATTTGTCCCAAGGAATTGTTTTGCCCAGCATTGGTCACATTTCTGGACGTCATTTCATTACTGATAAATCTTGTCTGGCAGTTATACCACAAGCACCTGCATAGGGTGTCATCAATCCATGTTTGATACCAAAAATCCGCATGTACTCGCACAGAGGAAAGACGGACACAGAGGGAAGTGCTCAGCTTTATTAACATTCACTGCAGTTTCACATAACTTGTGTATCGTCGATTGTTATATTTGAGATAAACATTTGATGCTGGATGTTCTTGTATATTCTGAAGAAAACAAAAAAAAAAGACACAAGATAAAAAGACAGAAGAAAAAAAAAAAGACATCAAACAGCCAAAAAGTTGTCCTGGGTTTAATAATCTTTATTACTAAAAACAGATTAAAAAAAATCTTTAAAAAAAAAAAAAAGTCCTGTTACAGAGATCACACCCGTTTAGCATGGAAATAGGTTGCTGATTTCTATTTTATGTCTTTCATATTTCTTGCTTAGTTTTAACACAAAAAAAACAAAACTACCTACATGTGATTTTTTTTTTTATTTTATTTTATTTTAAATTCTTTTTTAACACCGCGCGTTTGTGAGTTATAACGCAATGCTAGATAAATGTAGTTGGGCACCTTTTTCGTTATTGTTTTAATTTTTTTCTAAGGGATGGGGTGAGTGGGCGGGAACAGGGTTTGGGGCAAATTCGGGATTGTTTCAGGGGAAAGGGTGGGGCATTTTCCACATATGACCCCTTTATGGCCAGAGTAGTCTGACATATATGCTGTTATTTGCCCCTCTGGCAGAAACTGGGGTTAAACAGGCAGACTCAAAGATTCTGCTGGATAAACCCATTTTGTAAACTAAAAAATAAAAAGCAAAAAAATTATGAAAAAAAATGTTGGAAAAAAAGTTGGAATAGTTAAACCTTAATAGGTACATCATAAAATGTACATTTAATAACTTTTCTGAGAACCAGAAATAAATTCTTTTTTTCCTGTTTTCAGTTCTTATTTGTTTCATACCACATGTGACGATTAAATGTGATAATTGCTGCTAAAGTAGCAAACCTTTCACTGTTGAGGTCAAGGACAATTCTAGGGAAAGTAGAAGTGTCATTTTGGTTTATATATTGGTTTGGTTTATCTAGATAATTTATAGGTTTACTCAAAACCCTACTTACAAAGTTTTTATAAAATGGAAAGAGGAAAATTTGGCATCCCCGTCTTCATAGCTATCGGTATTATGTTTCTCTAATTATCCCAATAGTCTTTAAAGAGGTTTTCCAGGCATTTTTTTTTATTATAAATATGCCGGGGGAGGTGAAAAAATCATACTCGCCTGTCCTCGGTGCTCCAGTGTCCTCCCAGCGCGATCTCTTCTCACGGGTCTCTTCCTGAGTTCCGCTGAGGCCCGTGATGTCACAGGTAGTGACATTGCATGCCCTTTGTTGAGACTGCTGATTGGCCTCAGGGGTCACGTGTGGCTGGGACTTCCGCCACACGTCATCACTGGACTGAATATACCGGACCACCCTGGGAGACATCAGAGCATCATGGAAAGGTGGGTATGAATTTTTTTTTTCACTGCCCCCGGCTGATTTAAACATTAAATGGGTTGTCCATTTTTGCCTGGACAACCCCTTTCATATTTACTTTTGTTTACTGTTTCCATAATACAGGTATAGCATAGTTAACCTGAACTTTTGCATATTGGTTAAATTGCTACAGCGTGATATCTTGGCAAAGAAGACAGAAAAAAAAATTTGCAGAACTTTGGGTTAACTCTGCTACATCTGTACCTCCAATGCCATGGGCAGCATGTAATGCTACCTGGCTCCCTCATTCCAAAAATGATGATGTACTCTGAAATGCTGTGCTGTTTTAGAAAATACATAGTTTTTTGGAAAACCAGGCAAAGTGAGAGGCTCTGGCCTTTCGCTGACTGGCTTGATCTGCTGACATATATGGACAGAACATGCCTGGGTTATGCTCAGGTATCCTTTATAAAACAGTACATCTATTTTAAAGGGTTCCTTGCTTTGAACATGCCCTACCTCTTCGAGTCCCTTCTGTGAATCATTGCGTGTATTGCCAAGATATTGTGATGGTGCCACTTACCTCTTTGCAGCAATGGCTGTACTATTGTTGCTCCAAATAGCTTATTGCATAGTGACAAAAAGGCCAATATCTCAGTTGTCAACCAAGGCACCGATTCACAAGGGGAAAACACAATTTGATTCACGTGATCCTAACCTATCTGTGAAGCTGAGTTGATATGCTGGGTGCTGTGGACCGAATCCCTGTAACCTCTGGTAAAACTTGGCAGTAAAATAAAGTGTGCAGGATTCTTGCTGTGCCACCACAAGGGAAACTAAGTATTACACAGTGCTCATTGAAATCAATGGGTTGTCTGTTATACAGGACAGATCCTTCAGAGTGAGAGAAGATCCTTCGGAGTGGGAGACTTTAACTACTCTCAACTGTAACAGAGATGAGGATTCTGAACAAAGGACACCTCTTTATTAACTCCTATTCATAATAGGGTATATGAAAATGGATTGTATACACGAGACAATGGGGCAGATTTGTTAAAATTGTGCAAAAGCAAAACTGACTTGGTTGCCCATAGCAACCAATCAGCACGGGGGGGGAGGTTGTAGTCTCTGATGAAAGTGAAATCTAAGAAGTTTTTCAGAGGTCCCATACACTAACACACACACTGTTTATTCACTGACGAGCAAAAGGGTAAGAATGTTTTGAACTTGTGACTTTCAGGCTCCTTATCTCACCATCCACTACAGCTTGCAACGTGAGACTCCCATCATTTTATAGACAATCATCTTGGCTATCTCATACGTAAATTTGACGTGTAACTATTTAGCATATACAGATCCTCGTCATTGTTACTGTTTTGCTCCCCATGGTGGAAAAATCTTTTTCTTGTATGCTACAATCTGTTCTCACGTTCCCTAATAGCTCAGCATGTTATTAGGTTGATTCCCAAGCGAAAGGTCATTGGTTCAAATTGAGGATCAGCCATGAAGATTTCCCAAGAAAAGAGAAACAACTTCGTCCTGCTCATCGATGGCAGTCTCTCGGCCAAGAAATTTGCCCAACTGCACCATGTCAGTGCCATGACAGTTAGAAGAATACAAAATTAAATCAGTCCATCCATTTAAAAGCCAAGAGAAGGATGTCCAGGCAAAATATCAGAGACAAACAAGTGGGCTCATCACAAGGACTATCTGGCGGTGCAAACACAGCAGTGGAAGTGGCTCGTATACTTCGTAATAGCGAGATCACAGACGTCCATGCAAGCACCGTGTGACCCACGTTACACAAGTCTGGACTGGTTGCCCGATAAAAGGTGAAGAAGCCTTGATTTCAATATTGTCATAAGCATCGGCTTGAGTTTGCAAAAATGTACGAAAAGTGGACAGTAGAAGATTGGAAATGGGTGACTTGGAGGAGACGAAAGTCAGTAAACTGGTCTCTGATGGGTCTGGAAGAAATTAGGGAAAAAGGAGGTAAAGGATCGAGAAATTGAAGCAACTGCCAAGTTTGGTGGTGGAAGCATGATGATATGGGGTTGTTTCACAGCCAAAGGTGTTGGATACTTGACCAGGATTGATGGTGGTCTCAATGCTGAGCTATGCGTGAGTATCCTACAATATGAGTTACTTCATACACTAGTAATATGGGTATGAAGAGGACAAAATAGTGTTCCAGCAGGACAACGACCCAAAGCAAATGGCGAGATTAGTGAAGAAATGGTTCAATGACAATGAAATAGAGGTGCTGGATTGACCCTCACAGTCCCCAGACCTCAACCTAATCGAACACTTGTGGGTAGAGTTGAAGAAAAAGTTGTATTCGTACCCAAGTGAGTCAACCAGTATGCACCAACATTGGGAACGTGTAGAAGAGACATGGGATCAGTTTTTAGTTGAGCTGCTTGAATCTGATTGAGAGCATGCAGTGTTGAAAGCCAAAAGTGGATTTACAAAATATTAAAATTTAGATTTTTAGGAGCAAAACAGTAACTATGCAGTTACATGACAAGAATCTGCATTACTAATCATATGTTAAATAGTTGCAAGACAAATTTATGTATGAGATAGCCAAGATGATTGTCTATAAAATTATGGTAGTCTCATGTTCAAAGCTGTGGATGGTGAGATATGGAGCCTGAAAGTCAAAAGTTCAAAACATTGTTACCCTTTTGCTTGTCAGTGTAGCTCTGAAATATGGACCTGTTGAGATCCCATGCACATAGCATTGTGCTGTGGTATCATTTAGGCAGCTGTCTTCATTTTTAGTATCTCGACTTGACCATGGCATAATGTCATACTTTGCTCATACTAAACTGCATTCCGATAAGTCAACATTTCTATATGTACACACAAGTCATTGTTCAAAGTCTTTTGTGAATATGGAGGCAATGGAAAAAGCACCTGCACCCAAAGTGCAAGAATGAACACACAACTGTATATATATATCAGAACAGGCCACCTATGAAAATAGGACCATGAGAATTCAACAAAGTATATCATTCACATCAACCCCTTCCCGCTGGCGGAATTTTTCGTTTTTGACTCCCCTTCTAAACCCCATAACTTTTTTTATTTTTTCGTTCTCAGAGCCATATGAGGTCTTAATGTTGTGGTACAAATTTTTCTTCACGATGCTACCATTTCATTGTTCTGTACAATGTACTGGGAAGCTGGAAAAAAATTCAGAATGGGGTGGATTTGAAGAAAAAGTGCATTTGTTTTTACAGCATTCACTCTGCAGCCAAAATGACATGTCATCTGTATTTTATGTTTTGGTACAATTCCAGGGATACCAAATCTATATGGTTTTATTTACATTTTAACCCCTTAACAAAAATCTAAGACTGCAAAAAAAATTTTTTTTCTAAAAGTCATCATATTCTGACACCCATAACTTTTTTTTTTATACTTCCGTGTACGGGAATGCATTAAGGTGTCTTTTTTTGCGGGGCCAGGTGTACTTTTTAGTTAAAGCATTTGCTATTGCTTTAATCACTTTTTATTCAAATTTTTATCAGAGGCGAAATAGTGAAAAAAAATGTCTGTTTGGCACTTTTGATTTTTTTTTTTTTTTCCCCCCGCTACGGCGTTTACTGTACGGAACAAATATTTTTATAGAATTGTAGATCGGGAGTTTTCGGACACAGGGATGCCTAAAGTGTATGTGTTTCACGGTATTTAAGTACTTTTATGTGTTCTAGGGAAAGGGGGGTGATTTTGATTTATATGTATATTTTTTTTTTATTTTTTTATTTATTTTTTTGCATTTATGAGGCCCCCTAAGGATCTTGAACCCCAAGGGGTCTGATCACTAGTGCAATGCATTACAGTGCATAGCAAAATAACAACACTTCTATTGCAGGCTCCTGGTTGTCATAGTAACAGAACGCCGGCCCCGGAGCTCGCTCCAGGTGCCAGCGATTCCCGGCAACATGGTGGCGCAGCTCCCGAGCAGCCGCCATATTTAAATACCCGATATCCGCCGTACAATTACGGCAGATGTCAGGAAGGGGTTAAAGTGAACTTGACTGTTTTTGTGCAAATTTTTATTGTTTCTATGGACAGAGTATTACACAGTGATGTTATAATGACATTGTGAGTGATTAAAATATTTGCTTTCTCAACATGTACCTCTGATGAAAGGTTCCATGTTAAAAACAAAAAACTATGCATGTTATACCTTATCCAGAATTCTTCTGAATTAAGTCCACGGTCAAGGCCAAATGGACATTCTTTTGGCTTCCATCAGGAGAATGGAGGTTGTGGGTGTTTGATATAGGTTTTAGTTTTTCTGTCGTCTATGACGAATGTAAAGGAGACAAAAAACGAAATGTTAACACTTACACTTGCCATACACCTGTGGTTGGTTCCTGAATGTGGTTGTCATGAATGAAAACTAAATGCGTTAAAACCACTCCTCTTCCATGATCTGTGGCCTGGTTTGGGCTTACATTGATGGGATGCAGATGAGTCTTTGACAAAAGTGGCTTTTGAAAAAATCCAACATGGCAGATACATTTTTCCATAGATATCTGCCTTTGATTTGTGTCAAAAATCTCTCATGTTTGGGCATCTTTAGAAGCCAAAAAAAAGGTGTTTTGCAGTTATGACTTGTTAGTCAACCAGTGCAAAATCTGCTATACCTCACTACTATCAGTAAACTCCAATCATTAATTTTACAAGAACATTAATATCACAGAAGCAATAAATTGTAATCTCTAAATATATTGCAGGCTATAACTCCATTGTCGGGGTCCTTCTTATGAATGGCTATTTCCTGCCACTGCTAATTCCGACTTATAAATCACTGCCAACCCTATAAGTGATCCAGTTACAACTGACTCCGGCTTTAATAATGTCATTTAATAAGGACCTTGTTGTTCCAGATGAAAAAATCATTCATGCAAGGTCACAAATGACAAAAACAAAAATTTGTGTTATTTAAGACTTAATGGATAAACCTGAAGGTAAATGTAATACACTACTGTTTGGGTAACTAACAAGACTATAAATATCATTAGAGATGTCTTCTTCAAGCGCTAGAATAGATCAATATTTCTGCTAGATTCATTAGTAGAAATGAGCTTTGTCCAGAAACCAGATACTTACGGCAATATGGCCAACTTTATAAAGTGATCTAAAGACCATCCAGTCTGTCCTGTGTCCGATAGATCAGCTCTAGGCGTAAATAACTCCAGACTTGTTTACTCCTCACCATCTTGTGGTTTGAAGCATGCCGACGTGTTTGTAATATTATTTTCCACTGGCTTAAAAAATACAACTGTGGTTTTTACATGCCGTTCTACAAAGTGGATTCCAGTAGTGACATACTGAAACATTTCCAGAACTTTTTGTTTTTCTAAATGCAGTAATTTTTGGTACAAAAAAAAAAAAAAAAAAATCTAATTCAACCTGGTCATTTGCAGAGTTATTCTACCCCACCCTCTCCCTTCCCGAAGCAGAAACAAATTTTTCTCATGTTAGAGACTTAAAATTCTTTCCTGACTTCAAATATGAAATAAGAATAAATTCCTGACTTGTTGAACCATCTTTATTCATTTAGTAACCTTAACTTGCATTGTTCTTTTCAAGAAAAGCCTCCGGGCCCCTTGTTAAATGTCAACATCGTGTAAAGTTCATGGTCTTGCTGCTCTTACAGTAAAGAACTCCCTTCTTTGGTAATGTAGGAATCTTTCTCCTTATCAGTGTTGGATGTCACTTTGTCACGGGCAAAATAAAATCATTTCACATCTCTGTATTATCCTTTTGATATATTTATACAGAATTATTAAGTCCCCCTAAACCTCCATTCCAATATAACCCCTGTTTTGATCATCTATGTTTTACTTTGGTAGCCCACCTTGAAACCACTCATGTTCTAGCATGTCTGTCTTGTGCACTGGTGCCAAACACTGTACACGATGTTCCATGTGTGGTCTGATTAGAGATTTTTGTCTAACAGTTTTTGAAGTAGTAGAAGTATTTTATCATCATGAGCAACTTTCCCTCCTTTCCATCATGAGCGACCGCTTGACACTGGTTACTACAGTAAGTGCTAAATCCACTAATCGCCATGAATTTTGAGAGACAAGGCATATGCAATTCGATCAGTTGGAATTTTTTTTTCTTGGTCCCACCATTCCTGAGCAATCAGTGCTGTTAGTTTCAGCACCCAATATGTTAATTAGGCTCTTTACTTGCAGGTGGGCCATTCTGGGCTGGAGCAGGTGGACAGGGATCACCTATCTGACAGAGAGCCTAAATAATATATTGGGAGGTGAAACTAAGTGCACTGGTGGAGGGCAGAAAAAAAATTCCAGTGGCTCCAAAATCAGTGGAGCGCAGCCTATTTGAAAGTTGAGGGTGGTAAAAGGTACTCAGAGCGATGTCTGTGTATTGCAGGACAGAAAAGGTCCCTCAGAGCAGGAGGTAGTCTTTGTAACTGCTCTTCTTTCTAGTCAAGAGATAAGGATACTGAACAAAAATACCCCTCTCTTACTTCTGAATACCCTAATAAGGTATATAAGATATAAGTTTGTAAACCAGACAACCTCTTCTTTAAAGCTGGTGCCTTCTAAATGTCATACTTTTCTAAAATGCAGGTGTAAAATAAAGATGGTGGTTCCCCCAATTTAATGCCATATTGTGTCAAATAAAATACTATTCAGTTGCTCAAACGAAGAGAACCTCAATGTGTATATCTGTATCCATAGAGGATAAAGTAACATGAATTGAGGAATAGGTAAAGAGGAAAAAAAAAGAAAAAGATGTACTGTAAAAACAATAAAGTGCTCAGAGTTAAAAGTCAAAGAGAAGAGAGGCACTTGGATTGTAACTGAATGACAGGCGTCAGCCAAGTTTATGTCCAAGTGTGTACAAAATACTTGCTGCGGATCTGCTAAAAGGTGATAGAAGCCAGACATTGAACTTCACTGAACCCAATTTTCCAGCCTTTCTATTTAAGACACTAAAATTTATAGCAGAAGAAGCTTCTTTCTAGAAGAGGGACTTGAAAGGTACTTTTAAAGCACAGTGTACAGAGACAACGGCTTCTAAGGCAGAGTAGTATGGAGGATAAATACTCATATCATTGGGAAGGTAGAGCTGGTTAAGCTGCTATAGCCATGTATAAGAAACTACCTGTATATGAATCTTGTACAGATAACATTCCAGACTTTTTTTTTTAACAGAGAACATTTACTGATCAAAATGGCACAGCACTCTGGTGCACATGCTGCTCTCCACATTTATGAAGTGTTTTTGGGCTGCGCTTGACAAGAGGGCATTGCTTAAGGTGCACCAACTTGTGCCAAAATTTTGATTTCAAAAAAATTGGTCTGCACTACCAATAAAATAACAGGAGGTAGCATAAAGTAAAGTTAGACAAATGTGTTGAAACATATGCCAAATTCATCATCCAGCAAGAGTCAGTATGATAGATGCATCTAGTCTTGTTCTAGGCTGTCTAAATTTAAAGGGGTATTGCCACGAACATAACCATTTTTAAATTTGTAGATAACTAAAAGTTAAACATTTTTGCTAATATAAGTAATTAAACATTTTCACAGTTTTAAAAAAAATTCTCTAAATATCTTGTGGTCACAAGTTATTGTCTTGATCGGTTGCCAGTGGATACAACCATGAATGCAGGAACTTTCTAAGGTCAGAAAATCAGCCATGATTTCCTTATTATGGCCAGTATATCTTCTGATACATGTAGTGTCCCTGTCGTCTGGTAACCTCTCCACAATAACAAAATCATGGCTAAGTTCCAGACAAGTCCTAGACCATAGAAAGTTTCTGCATTTGTGGTCATATTCATTGGCAACCGATCAAGACAACAGAAAGTCACCACTAAAATGTTTACAGAAAATCTTTAAAACTCTGCAGAAATTTTAATTACTTATATTTGCAAAAATGTTTAACTTTTAATTATCTACAAATATAGATATGATTATGTTCATGGGAATACCCCTTTAAGACTGTAAATCTACCATATATTCTGCTATACTAAAAATATAGCACATTAATAGAAGGCTTAGTAGTGATAATATGGTGTATCTAGTCTGGCATTGAATTGTATTATAGCCTGGTTTATGCTGGTAATATGCAATGCATTAACGTTGTAATACATTGTATTAGTGATCAGAACCCCTGAGGTTCAAGAGCCCTAGGAGGTCTAATAATTTCAGTAAAAAAAAAAAAAAAAATTAAAATCGCCCCCTTTCCCTAGAACACATATAAAGGTTAAAAAATAATGTGAAACACATACACATTAGGTATCCCTATGTCTGAAAACCCCCGTTCAACAAACTTATAAAAATATTTTTCCGATATGGTGAACACTGAAGCAGGGGAAAAAAAAAGCAAAAGAGCCAAAACCGCTGTTTTTTTTCGCTGTTTTGCCTCTCATAAAAATTTTAATAAAAAGCAATTAAAGCAATAGACATTCCCCACCATGGTATAACTAAAAAGTACATCTGGCCTGACAAAAAAAAAAAAAACCCTTAGGAATGTACGGGGAAATATAAAAAAGTTACGGATGCCAGAATATGTCGTCTTTAGGATTTTTTTTTAAGGGGTTAAAAAAAACTATACAAATTTGGTGTCCCTGGAATCATACCAACTCATAGAATAGAGATATGTTATTTTGGCTGCACAGTAAACACCTTAAAACAAAGCCTGTAAGAAATTTGCACAAAAGCAGTTTTTCTCCAATTCCACCCCATTCTGAATTTTTTCCAGCTTTTTTTCCCCAGTACATTGTATGGAATATTAAATGGTACCATTATGAAGCACAATTTATCCTACAAACATTAAGCCATCATATTGCTCTGTGAACTGAAAACTAAAAAAAAAAGTTATGTTGTTTGGAAAGCAGGGAGTCAAACTCAAAAAAATGCAATGGGATTAAAGTCAGTGCTACATGTAATGTATCTCTCCAGGAGCATTGTGTGGACATGTCTATAACTCCTGCTACAACCACTTTGTGCCCCTTGGCAACTTAGCGGCTTTTACATGAAAGGGTCTGTCAGATTTTATGTTGGTGAAGTCCCACTCTATAGCTGCTTACACTATGGAGTACCACTGCAAATAAATTTATAGCTTACAGTATAGATTTCTTTAGAATTGTAGACAGTGGAGAATGCATGCCACTGTATAGTCTTCTGTCAGAGATATACATGACAAAATATTCCCAAGTAAACACTCAAACGCAGTCTGCGAAAAACTTCAGCTCATCCTTTAGGCCGGGGCCCCACATTGTGAAAATGCTGCGTTTTACAGTACCTGCAAAGTGGATGGTATTCTGGCTAATCCCATCCACATAGTGCAGAAAAAAATCCACAGCATAGCATCTGCGTTTCTGAATATCTCAGCATGTCAATTCTACCTGTGGAAACGCTGGCATTTTCTCTATAAGTATAATCGGGGCAGAAAGTCTGCAGAGGAAAACTCTGTGAAATTGCAGACAAAAATGCTGTGGAAAAAACGCAATGCATTTCCGACGTTTTTTTTTGCTGCGCTTTGCTTTGTGGGACCTTAGCCATGAGGTGAGTCAAGACATAAGATTTAAAGCACCACTCTGGAGAATATTTTTAAAGGGGGTGTTCTGACCCCTATAGGATTTTTCCTACTGCTGAGCTATCCACAGAACCTATTGATTTCAGAGGGACCGACTGACCATCTAATTTGTGTGGCAGCAACCAGACTTTCCACTAACGGTAGATTTTACCCTGCCCAATCCTTTTTCTCAGTGGAAATAAGCCATCACTGTAGGTTTTCTCCACTCTCCCAAAGTGTGCATGTGTATGGCGGAATCAGGAGGAAAAGCTGTTGGACACACAATTTGTTTAACAGATATTTAGCTGAGGTGTTTTGCCATCTATGGTACATTGTTATATACAGTTACACTATATGTGCTTATATTGTCCAGAGTTTTACACATGTGATTGACATTTCCCTCACTCCCTGACGTAACAATGGAGATCTCAGTCTCACCAGGAGGACAAGTGGACAGAGTGACTATACTGAAGCTGCTGCCCGCCTGCCATGACTACGTAGGTTAATTTGCAGATGACTTTTTATGATTTCAAACATTTATAACTTCACTTTTTTGCAACAGCAAGATTTACTTCATCCTGCATGCGGAAAAGCCACCATAAACCCTTTACGTTGTATTAAAAATGTAAAATAAAAGAAATGGGTTACTGTTGAAGTGTGCTCTCTGCCAAAACACTACACTAAAAAAATACAGTCTACTGGGATATTTACACTATTGCGTACAATAATGTGCCGTCTACATTTCTACACTCCCTCAGTCAATCAGGAGGAGAGGACGGAGCTATGCATTGGAACCCAATACACACTAGACACTGGTCTAAACCACTGCACTCCCTCAGCCAATGAGGAGGGGGAGGGACTAGGGGACCCAATGATCTGCCTCTTGTGGTCCATCGAGAGAGTTTTTATGTAAATTTGCAACTGCACTGATCTTTGTTCCTCAACCAATCAGGAGTTGATAGCTGGACTACTACAGATCCAGTCCCAATGTACAATGCATGGTTAATGTTAAAGGGGTTGTCCAGGCAAAAAATGGACAACCCTTTTAACTTTTAAATCAGCCGGGGGCATTGAAAAAAATAAAAAAATGCATGCTCATCTGTCGCTGATGCTCTGGTGTCCTCCCGGTGGCGACTTCTCCCAGGTCTCTTTTGGAGTTCCGCTGAAGCCACTGATTGGCCTCAGCAGTCACATGGTGATCAGCGGCCTCAACAGTCCTAAAGAAGAGGAACCGTGATGTCATAGGTAGTGATACTGCATGCCATTTGCTGATTGGCCTCAGCGGTCACGTGACTGCTGAGGCCAATCAGCGGTTTCAGCGGAACTCCAGAAGAGACCCGGGAGAAGCCGCCACCAGGACGCTCCAGGAGGACACCGGAGCATTGGGGACAGGTGAGTATGCATTTTTTTTTAAATTTTTTTTCAAAGCCCCCAGCTGATTTAAAAGTTAAAAGGGTTGTCCATTTTGCCTGTCACATGGCCGATTTTCACTGTTGTGTGAATATAGCGTAAGACTGGTGTCTTGACTCGTTCAATGTAGAGGAAGGAAGTTTTTAGCTCATGAGGAGATGATGAGCGAGCTAATCCTTGTATGTAGGAAAGGTATCATAAAACAACTTTATATCCATTATATGACAATATAGTCTTTCAGAATATTTAATTATCTGCAGCCATTGTATGCTGATTTAAGGAATCTTACCTTATCAGTATGGCTCCTCATTCCAAAATTGTGCAGCACAATAAAAGATCGTGTACACTCGCTGTTACAAGTGGATCCAACTGAGTAACCAGACTCCTAAATTCCCAATGTTTTTCTCACAGACCGGGCGAGTGATTACATGCTACATCGCAGTCAATAGGCTGTGTCCTAATCTCATGCTATAGACTTCTATAGGCATGGACCTTCTACTCATGTGATGGGATCTCTAAAATCTGAATTTCTTCTGAGTTAGATCTTTGGATGGCTCGGAGCAACTTTGTTTTCACAATGTATGTGGTAATCGCTAAAACTGGATGTATGATAAATGTTACAGATTATTAGAGGACGCTTATTTGTACTCCCAAAAGAACAGAGTAAATGAAGGAATGAGATTTTGGATCTCTGGACATAAAATATACATTCCCTTCAGAATTCGTCAATTCTTCTTTAATATCATTCCTGACCTTTCCATTCTAAATAACACAGTGGTATCGCAAAGCCCAGCCACACCTGCTGCAGGAAATGAACTGTATCGGTCAGAAAACCAGAGGGAAAAAAAATCAGCACTGGGCATTATCTGTGTCCAACACGCCCCATCTAATACCAGTCTAAATATCACATAGATCCCAGCTGCTCCGTCCTCATAAGCACTCATCTATTCTGCTACAAGACAAATGTTACATCTCTGGTGGCATTATTGCTTATTTAAAGCAAGACTGCAAGAGCCACTGTTAATTCACAAAAAATGCCGGCACTAGGAACATTTACTAAGACAGCGATTTGTGAGAAGAGAAAAATCATTAAATCAGGACAGCAATTTCTGTAGAAATGTGTAGGATGATGTGTTTCTTTAATGGCCACAAAAAACAATAAAGAGCCTAAAGCTATAAAATGAGACAGTAACTTACTGTGTATTTCTGACTATAAGCATCAACCCTTACACAGATAAATATACATAAATGTTACTATATCTAATCATCTTCATTTTAAGAATTTATTTTAATGTGACTCTTGCAGATCAATATATCCATACATATGTGTCCATATACATATAGAAACCAATGACCATGTAGACAGTTTTGTTTTTTTGGTGTTCTGAATCTAGACAATGTATAACTCTATATCACATACATGTTGCCTTCCTGGTGGTCTATTGGGGCGAGGGAGCAATGGTGTTAATTTTGGTCAAATGGCCTAGTGAAGGGAATTGTTATAACATCATTGAGGTCTATTGTAATAAATGAGTTAAAGTCTCCATACTTGATGAACTAGAGTAGTGAAGGGGTTAATATCTGCTTCCTTGTTGCTCTAAGGTTGTGAAATAGTTTAAGCTCAAGATACCTGAATGTAGTATAGTAAAAGAGTTAAAGAGAGTCTGTCACCAGAACCCATCATATAAATCCAGCTCAGCAGATAGGTTATGGTGGCCTGTCACCCTTCTGAATTGGTTCCTCCATTGCTGAGATATTGCTGTTTTTGTCAACGTGCAAAGAGCTCTATGGAGCAATGAGGGTGATGACATTGCTCCAAAGAGGTAAGCGGCAAATCTCTCATTGCTCCAGAGTTGTCAATATGCTCATTTGCATATTGACATAAATGGCAATATCTCAGCAACAGAGACATCGATTCACAGGAGGAAAACGCCTTTTTATTCAGAAAGTATCTGTCTACAGGCCTGGGTTGATATTCTGGATTCCGGGGACAGACTGTAATACAAAAATCCCTAGTGGTTTTGTGTTGTAAAAAGGGACTGGTGTCAGTGTGGGCTAACATAGAGAAGAGGTTAATTACAAGTTTCATAATGTGCAATAGTAGTGCAGGGGTTAAAGCCAACATTTTTAGTGTTTTAGAGGGTCAATGCTAACATCCTGAAAAGAATAGGAAATTACATCTAGATAACTGATGCTACAGCAGTCAAGTAATATGGGACAGGTTATGTATACAGTGATTGTACTATAAAGCCATAGTCACACCTGCATATTTTTGTCAGTATTTTACATCAACATTTGTAAGTCAAAACCAGAAATGGATCCCAAATATAAAAGTGGGGCAACTTTTTCCATTACACTTTTTCTTTGTTTAAGTCCCACACATGGTTTTCACTTACAAAATACTGATGCAAAATACACGAGTATGCAAAAGTGGCCTAAGGGTTGCTCCCTATTTTCAGGGCAGGGGTGGACAACCATCATGCTACTTTCCAGGAGATCCAGTGATGTAACTATAGGGGTTGCTATCAGGCTATATAGTCTAGGGTTGATACGAGTCACACATGTATCTGCATGTCAGGGTTGCAGCAGAAAATAGGGACTTGTGGCAGACCGTGCTTGGAAGGGGATTGGAGAGGTTGTCAATGTTTTATTCTTCCATTCTGTTCAGATGATTGTCTACCCTTCTCTTGGGTCAAAGGAAGAATGGAGTATTTACATGCAGGAACCCAATAGCTTCTTTAGTCATATGAAAAATGAGAACTGAAATCCCCCACAATATGCCCTCTTAATATGAAAGCCAGGATGTGTCACTGCCCATATAAAAATATGCTACGGTCGAGCATTTCTTATTAAAATGAGTAAAGAAAAGGTGTTCATAAAATACCACCTGCAATAGAATAACAGGATGATATTTAGCTGCTAAGCGCCCTATCATCTGTAACAGAACTGAATCACTGGTGTGATCCATCTAATTAAATGAGTCTGCTGTAATTAACTTAATAAAAGTAAGGTGCTTATTGAAATCCACTTAATTGTAATGTCCAAAAACTGCTATTATGACATTGTAAGTCCATTTACTGTAGTTGAAACATTCTTGACAAATGCATTTCCAGTTAATTAACATTCAATAAATGACTCGTATGCCAATTAAATAGTTTGTGCTTCCCTAGCCCCATCCCTAAGGATTGTTTTTTTTGTTTTGTGGATTGACATGTAATGTCAGTACAATCTCCTGGGTTTATTCATTAAAGCCCCACATAATTAGCGGCCACTAGATTATGCTAATTGTCTGTTTTGTTAACCAGTGTTGTGAAATGTGATGGGCAAGGGTATCACTGGCAGTCAGAAGCTTTCAGGAGAACAGTTTTCAGATGGGTTGTGGTTTTTGGTTTATTTTGATGCCTATTTTTTTCACTAAACAGTATCGGTAATATTTTTTATCCTGTACAGTGATCTATACTGAATGGACACTTTATTTGAGACACTCCTCTTTCACAGTTGGAGAATCCCTGTATGGAAATTAAACATGTGACTCCAAAATGCAGCATAAAATTAAGTGAGCAATTTTTTTGTGGATCATTTTCAGCATGAATCCACATTGGAATGTGGAAATGGAGAGTTCTGAGCATCTTTGAACAGGGCATGGTCATCAGTGCTTAGAGTAGCAGAGGCCATTATTCAAAGATATGCCAACCTTTGTGGCGTATTCTCATGCAACGGTGTCTAGAGTATACCAAGAAAGGTGTGACCAAGGAAAAACATCCAGTAATAGGGAATATTGTGGACATAAACAACTTGTCAACGAAAAGGGTTCAGAGGAGGATGTCAAGAATTGGTCTGATGAACAGATCTGGTCTTGGTCTGGTGCACAGTGCGTGTCCAAACGCACAACTCATCCTTTTTTTTTAGCATGGATGGCCTGTTACAGCACACAAATGGTCCATGTGCCGTCATTGCCTAAGGAGAACATAAAAGCAAGAGTACAGTGTTAAAAAGAGTGAAAAATTGAGCAGTGAAAACACTGAGCAGTGGAAAAACATGGCTAGGTCAGATGAATCCTGGATGTCAATAGTTCAGGCTGATATAGGTGGAGTAATGGTGTAGAGAATGTTTTCTTGGATCCTCTTATACCTGTGGATGGAAGATTGGACAGTAAGCATTGTGGCGACTGAGCTTACTTTTTGATAGAAGGACAATGGACCATGTCAGCAGGGTTGTTTAGCCATTGGATAATGACAACAATTTTTCCTTGATTTTCTGGCCTTCATAATCCCAGACTTTAATCCTTTGGAGCATCTCTCGCATTAGATAGAACATGCTGTTCACAACACGTCAATACCTCTATTTAATTTGTGGCATCTGTGAGAAGTTATCCAGTCTGCACAAGCAAATATTCCTGCAGAACTTTATCAATACCTAGTGGTATCTGTGACACAATGAATTGCTGTGGTTCTGAAGGCAAAGGAGGTCCAACATGCTACAAATTCAATATTTGTATTGAATATGTTTAATATGTCATCTCTATATATAGTCTATATTCTCTACATGTAATATTCTGTGTAAGGGATTATACCATGTCTTTCTCCAAGGGATGTATGATATAGAGAGAATAGGATCCAACATGGCTGCAAGGCACATGATAGATACAGAGTCAGGGCTCATGCAAATGGCATACCAGAGCCTGAGCACACCCAACAAGCTTGTACAGCTCTGTGGTAAGGGGTGATACAGCCTCTATGTCACCCAGGCTTTATGTCAGTGCACAGGGAACCTTATGTGCTATGTTTTAATCAGGAACAACCCATGTAAACCAACCATGCCGTTCACCAAGGGTGGAAAAAGTGACAACCACACTGCAGCACCACACCTAGGCTGGAGTCAGTTTTGGTGATCAGTGCCCATTGATGATAGACAGGTTAAAAATCCTGACATCTGTCCTATATATAGAGATGACATATTAAACATATTAAATACAAATATTGAATTTGTAGCATGTTGGACCTCCTTTGGCCTTCAGAACCACAGCAATTCATTGTGTCATAGATGCCATTAGGTATTGATAATGTTCTGCAGGAATATTTGCTTGTGCAGACTGGATAGCTTCTCACTGCTGCCACTAACCATTCTGCCATTTTCCATCTGACTGTTGGGGCATGTCATCTTACTCTTGGTTGCCTTTCTCCTGGCTCCATTAACATTAGACCCTTTATACCTTCCTGCTCTCAGTATCTGTTTTTCCTCTATCTGTGCCTCTGACTCCAGTCTCACAATGCTATAATTCCTTTTTGCACATCTGATTTCTCTTGTGATTTTGCCTTTGGTTTTGATGCTTTCATTTTTACTTACAAGGTATAATACATAGGCTTTTTTCACACTGTATAGGTCTTTTTTTATGTTTTTTTTTCTAAACAAAGAAAAAATACTAAGGAAAGACTTACACTGGTCTTTTTGGAAGCTTACCCTGGTATGGAATGAAAAAAGTGCTTATGCTTTATGAATTTGCATCTCAGCTGTGCCAGTGCTTATCCCATCTTGGTACTAAGGAATTCACTGTGCAGGTTTGTACCAATTGTAAAGGTGGCAACACAGTTAGTTTGTGTGCTTGATATGAATGGGAAGTATGGTGTTTCAGGGGTTAGCCCTGTTGGAGTCCGGGGTTTGAATCTGGCCAAGGACAACGTCTGCATGGAGTTTATTTGTTCTCCTCGTGTTTGTGTGGGTTTCTCTTGGTACTCCGGTTTCCTTCCACACTGCAAAGTCTCTACAGCATCCTGATAGGAAATTTATACTGTGAGCACTACTTGGGACAGTGAATGACGACAATATCTGTAAAGAACTGTGGAATAAAGTACCATAAGCAAAATAAATAATAAGTATATTAGGCCCTCTACTGTCAAGTGGGTGGGCATTATTCTGAGCTCTCTGTCAGGTCTAATCATAGGCGGAGAATGTCAGAACCTCATCCTCTTGTATGCTCTGTCCCAAGACCACCCACCTTACAGTAGATAGTCAAATTAGCATATCAAGTTCTGAAACTAGCTGCATAGATTACTTGGGAATGTTGAGGGATAAAAAATATAACTCTATGCCAGTATCAGCGGAACGGTGCCTACTAAAGGATGTGCCTACTAAGGAACCGAAGTTAGTGGAGGCGATAGGTCCTCTTTAAGGTAGATAGGCCACCACTAGAGGTGTTTGGCAGCAGCTCATACCCTTCTCCCCATTGAGAACACATGTACAGCCAGATGAGAGTGCACACATATGGGGTAGAAAGTAATAGCTCTATGCACAGATGCATGATATCTGCTTGTCTTGAAATGTTTCTTAGCATGGCTGGTCCCTTGTGGTCTCTAGACTGCAGTCTATAGTGTTAGATGTTGCTCGTTCAGGGTCTTCTGACAGAAAGGCATAAACATAAGTAATTTTAATACAGACTGTGTTGTTTCCAGGCCATGATTTATCTAATGTTAAGAACGAGCTGGCCAGTGGTGCGGCCAATTAGTTATTGGATAAAGGAGATTTTGGCACGGCTAGAAGAATGAAAGTAGAGGTCTGTGGAGAGGAGATTCCTTCACTGTGTACCCTTGAATTATCCTGGGTAAGACATGCTTTCCAATTGTCTGCAGATAAGTATGATTAGCAATTCTGTAATGTAACATTAAGCAGCTAGTAAACCAAATTTAGCTGGAGCTGGCTGTGGTTCAGACCAGCTAATTGAATTAGCTATTGTTGCATTACCGATAAGGGCACTTTGGGGAGAGAAAAAGAAGCACAGGCTTCGTAACACAGACGAAACCGTGAAATGGGATCAACAGGAAATGTGCAAATAAAGCGCAGGAATTCTCAGACCCCCTCTTGTAATCTTAAGGGGAGACACCGCGTCTAAGCTCATATTGAGTGGATTCATTCTATTACACACACATTTAACCACTCGTCCATATTAAAGTGTTGTCCCTTTCCAAGACATTACTGCAACATTCTATTAAACACTCACACAACTGGTTCATATACAGATACACAGATGCAACTAGAATCCAAACCCTGCCTGTTGTAACGATCACATATATATGCAACTGTCAGCAGAAAAGTATATCATAGTAACATGCACGTGACGCTAAACCCTTTTATCTTTGACATGTACAAATTCATTTATGACTATATACTATATTTTTACTGGAGAAGTATGGGTTAATAATATATGGAATTAAAATATATATATATTTTAAGCAAAAGTTTGTGGTTCTAAAATAATTTAGTCCAACAAGCAATACAGAAACCATAAAAAATGATGTCACTAATATAAGAAGTTGTTAACATGTAACTTTATATCATGTATGTTCCCTGGAATCAATCTGTGCTTATCCTGTGTGCTTATAAACATTAAAGGGGTATTCCCATCTAAAGCATTTATGGCAAATTCACAAATGTGTGATAGATGTGGTTACCACCCCTGGGATCTGCACCTCTCAAAATAGGGGTCCCGGACACCTGGTTTGTAAATAATAAGAAAAGGGCACATTGACAGGGGTTTTCAAGTTACAACAACCCCTTTAGTTGCCATTTACATGAAGCAAATCACAATAAGAGATATTATTTTATTTGTTAAAGGAGACAACATGTCATTGCTGCAATGCTGGAATCTCTGCAGTGATGGAGCAACGAAATAGTGCATGTGACCACTGAGGCTAGTGATTGGCTGAAGCAGCCACATGAAGGGCCAATGATGTTATCACTAGAGTATCAGAACCAGAGATAGACCGAGAGGACCTGGACCAGGTGAGTTACCCCTCAAGGTTCAATAAGGTTTCGGTAGCCCTGCAAGCTCTGAAACATGATAAAAGAGTCATGTGTATTCCAGAGGGATGTTGTGGGGTCCTCGATCTTTTGGAAGTCTTCAACTTTGCACAGCAAGTGTGCCAATGTAGGAGGAGTGGGAGACTTCTAGAGACCTGGAATGCAGGTTGCAGCAGCTTTTACAAAGTGTTTAAGGGAAGACTTATGCTAGAGAAAACGAGACATGCAAGGAAAAAGGCCGAGGAGTTTGGTATGGAGATTTGAAAGACTCTTGTGAGTATATGGTGTACTACGTCCCAGTAGGACTTTAATAGTGGACACGGCCAGAAGATATGGAGGAAGGATTACTTGGTTCTTGAGATCCTTATGAAACCCCCAATCATCTTTCATGATATGCCTATGTAATATTACTATGATCCTGCAGTGATGTGAACTAAGCTCCTGAGATTGCGTCCATTATTCTTTACAAATCCTCTTTAAATCTTTCTATGTAAATAAGCGGCATATAACTTGTACATAGGATCTCCGAACAATCTCTTCATCGCCATTTATTCCACACTTAATTCTCACAAGACAAAGGGATATAGAGTTACATTATTGTAATCTCCTCTCCATATGGGCAGAATTAATGAAAGTCTTTAACAAATGGCCCCAAAGCTACAGCTTTTGTTTCAGGAACACTGGTTTTCTAATGTAGACTTTCTTGTCTGGAACAATCATTGAGAAATGTCACTTTATATGTTAGAAAGATTAAACAGGCTAGCTGAGGATGGAAATTGTCAGTATAGAGTTGTAGGATGTTATTTTTACACTGTCAGGAACATATTTTTTATATTTTTAGATAATAAATCTATATTATAAAATTAAAAGGAAATAAATCTGAAATCTCTTTTTAGTTTTCATTGAAACAAAGTGAGCGGCATGCTGTGAACTTCACTTCTATGTCATTCAGGCTGCAAAAAATATAAAGACTAACTTGTACAAATTCTAATTCATGTCCAGTGTATAGATCCCCAATGATGTATCTGCCCTTTTAACCACAAAGTGGGAAACAATCTTTCTTGACTCCATGTATGATAATTGGCAATTGATACCTGTAACTACTGGAATTGTTCCTTGTAAGGAAGTTGACTTTTTTTTTTTTTAATCCTGTACGTCGTGTTATTCTTGCATTACTGCATCACTTGGCAGACCATTCTACAGTGTAAAATTCATTGTTATTCTGAGAAGGTTGATTTCTAGTGGTTGAGTAAAAATGTTCTCCCTGACACTAAAGGTTGTTATGTTTCCCTAGGCAAGTCAGTGTATTCTTAAAGCATACATATTATTTCAGGGGACTTTTCAGAATAAACTGCCACGTGTGTACTTGAGGAGTAACACTATTTCTGGTCATTATATGACTTATATTCAGTAGTTTTTTTAGCAGATTTTCCCTCAGCATGCTATAACTATAGTTTGCATCTATGAGCTGGTGGTTGGAAAATTGCTGTCATAAAATGCACACAGTAAGTGCAGGAGAATCTGCTCCATAACTGTCTCTCTGGCTCCACAGCCTCAGGACCATGCAGGACATATATAGAGAAGTACAGATGTAAATAAAGTGCTTTGATTGTGATAGAAAGCATCTATTTCCTCTCATCTCCTGCACTTACTGTTCACTTCTCCCCACTCCATAGACATGTGAACTACATACCATGTTGAATTTTCTGCTGCAGCTTGCAGTTCTTACTGCCAAAGGTTAGCACGTTAGAATCAGCAGAAAAAAATCTCCATGTGCTCTCCTAGTTCTACTATTAATCCCCACAAGGAGATATTGAGTTTGCTGCTGCATAGAAAAGTGGTGACTAAAAACAGGATCCTGGTCATGGGTTAGGAACTTGAACATAGCAAAGGATGGGATTTAGATAACAACCAAGGGTCAGCATGTAGAGAGCAGTTCAAAAACTATACATACTATCCAAGGGACAAGGCAGGAGAATAGACATGAATATTTCGGAGTCAAGTAATAATACAAGTGCCAGGAACAATGGCTTGGAATTGACGTGGAATAAGGATGCTTGAGACAGGGTCCATAAGAATAATGGTGTGGACAGAACTGTGAACCGCCCTGTGAACTATACACTAACAGACCATGATGAGGTCATCAGAAGTACTAGAGACTCCGGACTCTCGCTCAACAGATGATTTTGAGAAAAGGAAGGATTAAGCATCTTTTCATGTACAGTAGTTTGTAAAAATTATCCAAAACGGGGTTCGATCACTCAACTGTATTAAGCCTATTGCTTTGACTTAGGACTATTTGTGAGTAACAAACACGTAAGCAGTCTAGTGCCCAGGAGTAGACTTCTTGTTTTTAACATTTTCTCAATAAAATACTTGTTTTTTTTAATATAGATGAGTACTGGAAACCTGTTTTGGGTTATTTCCTCAAGCTGCATACTCAACTGCAGTCTTTTCATGTGCAGTAACCCAGCAGAAGAAAGCAGGTTGTGAGTAGTTGTTGGTCTGCAATTAGCTCACAGTGGCTCTAGTGCAGATCTGGTGTAGTGAAGATGGGGCCTGCAATGTGGAAGATGGTGGTAGTAATATCCCCCGGGGCACTTCCCTGTAGTGAGCCTTCCTGAGCCTGTTGGTGGGTGGCATGCCCTTGATGGTGAATGCAGGATAGAAGACTCAGGAGACAATGCTGAATGGTGTAAAAAAATCATGGTTTACTTGAAACAAGGCAGATAACATATAATGAGGACACAGTTCTTAGCAACACAACAAGGCTGGAGCTAAGGCTGAGTGATGGTACTTCTTGGGGTCAGTCAGAGTCTCCCTTGGTAGGGCGGTCTTTTCCAAAAAGTTTTCTTCAAGTCTCTCACAAAACACTCTAATTTACCGGCAATGCCCAGACTGCGGGCTACAGGTTCCAAACATTGCTCATAGGCTGGATCGTAGATATGAGGTCTGTCCAGAATCACCCACATCGTCACACACACAAAGTTCTATAAAAGTTTCCTCCATCACCCTGGTGTAAAAGATCCTCAGTGCGCCAACACCGCGTTGGCCCACACCTGAGACTTCTTTACTAAAAACCACACTCACCGCCAGTGAGTGCTGGGTCCAGAGGATAAATACAAGACAAGCTTTCTAAATTTTATATATTTATTAACCCCTAAATGGGTCGGTATTAACATCTAACACATGCAGTTCAGAACAGATATGCAGATGTATGCAAGCATTAACAGTTACTAGTTACAATATACAGCGCATAAAATAAAAAGGGAATAAAAGTGAAATAATTACTTTACCACACATATCCTTGATGTGGCTCTATAGTCCAACACTCACACATAGCATGTGGAGATAACCAGTGGAGGCTCCTAGCAGCAACATCACAGCATTCCAGCCTGCATGCTCATCACAGTATATCCTCAGTAGTCTCTTCTTTGTAGTCTCTCTCACTGACCTCTTACCTCATCTTTTATACCCTTGATTACACCACCCAGAATGAGGTCACCGGCGACGGCAAGTCTGATTGACTAACACACTCAAGTCAAGATTCTTTGTAAGGAGATGGGACCAAGTGGAATGACACAATGCCGTCTATATGTTATCAACCAGGTCGGATCAACAGCCCAGGCCAAACAATACATGTGTATTTGATCACCCAGGGCTATGTAGGAATTCAATGGAGCCATTCTGGGATGAGTACAAAGCCCTATTGTTACATTGTTGCCACTACTGACAACATACACCTAGGATTAGAGCTACGCACAGTTAAATTAAATAGAATTAAGAGGGAGATACGATACCCAGAGATCAAAATACATCTTTGAGTTATAGCCATATTTAAGTGGAATCATCACACCTGGGTAGGGAAGGTGAAGAGTGACTAGTCTTCTCTTTTTAAGTAGAATGTCCTAAGTCAAGGGCTGTACCATCTGCTCAACTGCAGGCAAGCTGGTTTGTTATTCACCTATAAAATGTGCAAAGTGCAAGTTCACATTATATAACAGTATATAAGTGCAGATACATCTGTTCTTTTCCAGGTGTTCCACTGGGATGCTACACATACACCAGTGGATAATCCCAGGGTTGTGCTGCATGACACTGTGCTGTTTTTAAGGGTGGTATTATGCCTAAAGACATCTCTGAATCAATGATGATCAGCTGTAGAACGTGTCGATCAGCGCTCAATCTCCACCTGCCTGATTACATAGGCCAATGCAGAGCTCATGCAGGAAGACAGATTGCTAAATCAATCGTTCCCCTGTCTGCAGCACATTCCTTATCAGACAGGGTGATATGCTGCCGACTAAAAGTGATTTTATTGGTCTTCTGAAATCAGCAGATCACCCAATGAACAAGCAAACACTCGGGTTCATTGGGCGATTGTCGATACTATTAGACGGGCTGAGTTTGGGGAAGGAATGCTCGTACATGAATCTTATGCTTGATCTTTTGTTACACTTGATAGTTTGTTCTCCCTATTATATGTTCTGCCAAGCTAAGCAGCCATCAGAGGTGTCTGGCAGTGGTTATTCTCCTGTCACTTTTGAAAAAAAACATGCATGCTCAGTTAAACCAAGCATGCATGTGTATGGGCAATAGAGGGTTTGGAGGAATAGCTATTCACCTAACAGCAATAGCTCTGTAACTCTATAGCCATACAGAAGATCTAGAACTAAACAGCAGGTAAATGTCCCTCATAACTGCAGAGACCTACAGGGGAAGCCACAATGGGTTAAAAATTCCTATAATGTGTGCTTAAAACCCCATCCCAAATAGAAAAACATTATGACCTTTGTCAAGGTTCACTTTTCATCTTACAGGTACACACAGGTACTCAGTTGTCAGTACAAAATATATGTAGAAAAGCATAAAGCACAATAGATGATGATGATAGATCCCCTGTAACCCATATGTCATGGCTGAACTGTGTCCCGTTGGCATCCTGGCATCTCTTTCTGCAGTGTAATATTCTAATACGCAGGTCATCAGGCCTATGCTATGAATCCTGGTTTGATTAGCTTGGTCAAAGTTATGTTACTCAGTCCTCATGTTCAGCATATGCTCCGAGCCCTGTTCCTCTCATTACCTGCACAACGTATGCTTTAGCTCTGGCACACTGTATGCCATATGGTTAATGGGGGTTACACAGTCCCAAATTACAGACTATTCTGGTGAAAACGGCTTTCTTCCTCCTCTGCCAAGAGTGTTTATGGCTTTGCATTCACAGAACTGCTATCTAGCAGTGCAGCTGCCCTTGTACATCAGCGGCTTTTCATTCTATGGCTTTTAGTCCAGAGTATTCTCACCCTCCAACAGGCAGCATAAACATCGCACCTCTCGGAGTGTGAATTTTCATGCCATATAGTGAAACTTTTAGTCGCAAAGTAACACAACTCGACACAGAAGTTGGTGACTTGCTCAGTCTGCAGCACTTCAGGGCAATCTGTAGTATTGCAGAATCTGCTCCGCTCATAATCAGCCCTGATTTGTTGTGTCATTAAAACCCGCCGCATCTGTCAGGGTTCTGTGGATCTATGGATGAGCAGGTTCGTGTTTCAGGGATGTAAGTGGCTTAATTTGCAAATGTGGCAGCTTAAATACACACCGCACAAAAAACAGAAAGTCAAGCCATCTCATTTTTATAAGCAAGTGTCTTTCAGGCCTCCGGTTAAAATGCACTTAGCAGATTAAAGGTAAAATGTTCCTTAGGTTGTACTTTTGCATTAAAAGGAGCCAATGAAACATAAGAGCTGGATAGTTCTAGACAATTCTACTTTCAATGTCATCATCACCATCACTTATTTTTCCCTAATACAAAACCTACATTTGCTACATTTAAAGGGGTTGTTCAGGATTTACAGCAGACAATAAAGTCATACTCCCCTATTCTCAGTACTTTCATGTCCAGTCCCCCTTTCCCCCTTGTGCCAGGACTCGCTGTGCAGGAACCAGAGAGGCTCACGTCACTGGTGAAACCAATTAGTATCCTCAGAGGTCATGGGTAAGGAACCGGTGAGGTATGTCGGTGAAGTCACCGGTCCCTCTCCAGGGACTGCTGAGGCTAGTGATTGGTCTCTGCAGTCATATCCCCGCTTCCAGTGCGGCAAGTCCCAGCATCAGAGGGAAAGGGATTTGGGACTCGAGCATGAGATAGGTATGTCTTTTTCTTATTTTGTTTTATACCCACCCCAGGTGCTCCTGAGTTTGCTGTAAATCCTAAACAACCCCTTTAAGCTTTGAGGTGTCCAGTTTGGCTAAGGCTTGTTTATATGAGGCTAATTTCACATATACATTAGGAGCTGCCAATACAGAATCCATTAAAAATTGCAGATGAAAAAGTCTTGTATTAGGCTGAGGCCCCACATTGCGGAAAGTAATTTATTTTTTTTGTTGCAGATTTTGCTGCGTTTTTTTTTAGCCAAAGCCAACAATGGCTATAAAGGGAATGGGAAATATATATGAAGCTCTTATACTTTTCCCTTCTGCTCAACCCACTCCTGGCTTTGGCTCAAAAAAAAACACAGCGAAATCTGCAAAGAAAAAACTGCGTTTCCTCAACGTGGGGCCTCAGTCTTATAGAGGATATTTTTCATTTGGTGAAATAATGGACTCCTTAGGCTAAGGCTGATGGACCCATTATAGGCAATGTGCTTCTTTGTGTCTGCCATTTTAAAGCATACCTCCAGTTATAAACAACTTTTCATAAATGAATAGTGCAGGTAAATATAAGAAACTTTGTATTATATCTTATTAAGAGGATATGTTTCCCTCAACACTTATTAAGCTATTCTCCTGCTCCTTATCTTCAATCTGATGGCTTGTTTACATTATATTCGTCTCTGTATTCAGCCTCACATACAGAGATCTATGGAGAAGGGAGGGAGTATAAGGCTGATGACCTAGTTAATTGATTTTTTTACCTTATTCTGAGCACTGGTAGCTCTTATCTACAATCTAGCGGTGTTAAGAGCACAGTGTAGCAGAAAGTAGCAGCAGTAATTAAGTGTCTTTTCTAGCAGCATTTTCTTCCCCCCTCCCCACTTCATAGACTAGAAAGTAACTAGAAAGTAACTCTGCCTGGGTTAATAATAATAATAATTTATTTATATAGCTCCAACATATTCCGCAGCACTTTACAAATTGTAGGGTTCAAGTGCAGATAAAATTAAGCATTACAGCGTAGTAGAGTAGTCAAGTCACACAATGGGACTGAGGGCCCTGCTCGTAAGAGCTTACAATCTATGAGGGAGAGCGGGTGACACAAGAGGTAGCAGGGACAGCATAGGAGGTAGCATTGCTTATACAGTGGTCTAGCCATTTTTGTGATAGAGGTTATTTTCATCACGCATATAAATTATGCTGGATGAGCCGTCACCAGTCAGTGTCGTTTACTGTGCAGGTGGTGCCTGGACATATAAAGTTAGAGTCCGATACGGCATCATTACATATTTCTTTAATAAGATATATTACAAAATTTCTTATATTTATCTGTACTATCCATTTATGAAAAGTTGTTTATACCTAGAAGTATGCTTTAAAGATTGGGCGCTTCCATTGTTCTGCTTCTAAAAAAGAACAGAACAGAACATAGCCACTTGAAGATGGTTGACTGTGGTATTGTGTCAAATCTGCAAGGATAATGCTTATTAAGTAGCTTCTGTACTATAAATAATAAGGTACCCATGATTGATACAGAATATCCAAATTAGATTCCCAAAACCATATTCTGTTTTGTGGTGTCTAATCTGGTACGGGATGCAGAGACATAATCATATTTAAATTTGTAAACAATTAGAAATTAAACATTTTGCATATATAATTAATTAAAAATTTTGCAGAGTTTTAAAGATTTCCTCTAACCATCTTAGCAGTGACAGTCTTTTGTCTTGATTGGTTGACAATGTATAAGACCATGAATGCAGAAACATTCTGTAGTCTGGGACTTGTCAGAAACCCAGCCATGATTTCCTTATTGTGGATGGGTTATCTTCTCATACATGTAGTGTCCCTGCCTAATGACCTGCCCACAATAAGAAAATCATGATGCGATTTGTGACAACTTCCAGAGCATGGAAAGTTCCTGCATTCATGGTCACATCCACAGCCAGCTGATCAAGACAACAGACACCATTAAGATAGTTAGAGAAAATCTTTAAAACTTTGCACAATTTTTCATTATTTATATTTGCAAAAATGTTTAATTTTTAATTGTCTAGAAATTTAAACACAGTTCTGTTGATAGGAAAAACACACCACAAGGAGTTATGAACTTTGCTGTGGTTGGATTAGGTTGTGGTCTACATATGGTCTTGTCAGTAGTAGCACTGATGCAGTAGTAGCGTAGTCAGAAAAAGAGACAAAGGTCATCAGCAGGAGAGTGATCAAGAAACAACATGCCAGAAGACATGAGCATGACACCAAGTGTCAGAGCCAGAAGTATAACAACAGGTGCAATCCAAGGAGTGAGGCAGAAGTCAAAATCAGGGTAAATCAGGAGTCAAAACTAGGAATAATAGATCAACGAATGAAAGTCGGGACAGGGTAAGAATCTCAATAAACTGGCAATCCATTGATGGATTAACGCAAATCCAAAGAATCCCAAGAGTGCTGTTCATCAGCTATCTCTGGTGCTCCCATTCATTTGAATAGGAGCACCAACCACCACCAGTCTCGCCCAAATTCAGCCTGGTTGCGGTCAGGTTGGATGTGGAGGGGGAGAGAGGTCCTGCAGTCTTCTCTTCATTGGAAAACCCCTTTAGAACTCACTTTGTGGAAAGGGGTGGCTTCCATCGACCTTACATTACTATGCAACTTGTCTCGGTTGGGCCTGGTGCCATACTACTATACTGTGCTTAATTCTATGCTCAAAACATCATGGTACAGTGGGGAAAAAAAAGTATTTAGTCAGCCACCAATTGTGCAAGTTCTCCCACTTAAAAAGATAAGAGAGGCCTGTAATTGACATCATAGGTAGACTTCAACTATGAGAGACAAAATGAGAAAACATATCTAGAAAATCACATTGTCTGATTTTTTAAGAATTTATTTGCAAATTATGGTGGAAAATAAGTATTTGGTTACCTACAAACAAGCAAGATTTCTGGCTCTCACAGACCTGTAACTTCTTCTTTAAGAGGCTCCTCTGTCCTCCATTCATTACCTGTAGTAATGGCACCTGTTTGACATTGTTATCAGTATAAAAGACACCTGTCCACAGCCTCAAACAGTCACACTCCAAACTCCACTATGGTGAAGACGAAAGAGCTGTGGAAGGACACCAGAAACAAAATTGTAGACCTGCACCAGACTGGAAAGACTGAATCTGCAATAGGCAAGCAGCTTGGTGTGAAGAAATCAACTGTAGGAGCAATAAATAGAAAATGGAAGACATACAAGACCACTGATAATCTCCCTCGATCAGGGGCTCCACGCAAGATCTCACCCCGTGGGGTCAAAATAATCACAAGAACGATGAGCAAAAATCCCAGAACCACGTGGGGGGACCTAGTTAATGACCTGCAGAAATCTGGGACTAGCGTAACAAAGGCTACCGTCAGTAATACACTACAGTCATGGCCAAAAGTTTTGAGAATGATACAAATATTAATTTTTACAAAGTCTACTGCTTCAGTTTTTCTAATGGCAATTTGCATATACTCCAGAATGTTATAAAGAGTGATCAGCTTAACAGCAATTACTTGCAAAGTCAATATTTGCCTAGAAAATTAACTTTATCCCCCAAAACACATTTCAACATCATTGCAGCCCTGCCTTAAAAGGACCACCTAACATCGTTTCAGTGATTGCTCCATTAACACAGGTGTGGGTGTTGATGAGGACAGGGCTGGAGATCAATCTGTCATGATTAAGTAAGAATGACACCACTGGACACTTTAAAAGGAGGCTGGTGCTTGCCATCATTGTTTCTCTTCTGTTAACCATGGTCATCTCTAAAGAAACACGTGCAGTCATCATTGTACTGCACAAAAATGGCCTAACTGGGAAGAGTATTGCAGCTAGAAAGATTGCACCTCAGTCAACAATCTATCGCATCATCAAGAACTTCAAGGAGAGAGGTTCCATTGGTGCCAAAAAGGCTCCAGGGCGCCCAAGAAAGACCAGCAAGCGGCAGGACCGTCTCTTAAAAGTGTTTCAGCTGCGGGATCGGGCTACCAGCAGTGCAGAGCTTGCTGAGGAATGGCAGCAGGCAGGTGTGAGTGCATCTGCACGCACTGTGAGGCGGAGACTCTTGGAGCAAGGCCTGGTCTCAAGGAGGGCAGCAAAGAAGCCACTTCTCTCCAGAAAAAACATCAGGGACAGACTGATATTCTGCAAAAGGTACAGGGAGTGGACTGCTGGGGACTGGGGTAAAGTCATTTTCTCTGATGAATCCCCTTTTCGATTGTTTGGAACATCTGGAAAACAGCTTATTCGGAGAAGAAGAGGTGAGCGCTACCACCAGTCTTGTCTCATGCCAACTGTAAAGCATCCTGAAACCATTCATGTGTGGGGTTGCTTCTCAGCCAAGGGAATCGGCTCTCTCACAGTCTTGCCTAAAAACACAGCCATGAATAAAGAATGGTACCAGAATGTCCTCCAAGAGCAACTTCTCCCAACCGTCCAAGAGCAGTTTGGTGCTCAACAATGCCTTTTCCAGCATGATGGAGCACCTTGCCATAAAGCAAAGGTGATAACTAAATGGCTCAGGGAACAAAACATAGAGATTTTGGGTCCATGGCCTGGAAACTCCCCAGATCTTAATCCCATTGAGATCTTGTGGTCAATCATCAAGAGACGGGTGGACAAACAAAAACCAACAAATTCAGACAAAATTAAAGCATTGATTCTGCAAGAATGGACTGCTATCAGTCAGGATTTGGTCCAGAAGTTGATTGAGAGCATGCCAGGGAGAATTGCAGAGGTCCTGAAGAAGAAGGGTCAACACTGCAAATATTGACTTGCTGCATTAACTCATTCAAACTGTCAATATAAGCTTCTGTTACTCATAATATGAATGCAATTATATTTCTGTATGTGATAAAAACATCTGACAAACACACATAAAAACCAGAGGGCAGCAGATCATGTGAAAATATAATATTTGTGTCATTCTCAAAACTTTTGGCCATGACTGTACACCGCCAGGGACTCAGATCCTTCAGTGCCAGACGTGTCCCCCTGCTTAAGCCAGTACATATCCGGGCCCGTCTGAAGTTTGCTAGATAGCATTTGGATGTTCCAGAAGAGTTATTGGGAGAATGTAATATGGTCAGATGAAACCAAAGTAGAACTGTTTGGTAGAAACACAACTCGTCATGTTTGGAGGAGAGTGAATGCTGAGTTGCATCCAAAGAACACCATACCTACTGTGAAGCATGGGGGTGGCAACATCATGCTTTGGGACTGTTTCTCTGCAAAGGGACCAGGACAACTGATCCGTGTACATGAAAGAATGAATGGGGCCATGTATCGTGAGATTTTGAGTGCAAACCTCCTTCCATCAGCAAGGGCATTGAAGATGAAATGTGGCTGGGTCTTTCAGCATGACAATGATCCCAAGCACACCGCCAGGGCAACGAAGGAGTGGCTTCGTAAGAAGCATTTCAAGGTCCTGGAGTGGCCTAGCCAGTCTCCAGATCTCAACCCCATAGAAAACCTTTGGAGGGAGTTGAAAGTCTGTGTTGCCCAGCAACAGCCCCAAAACATCACTGCTCTAGAGGAGATCTGCATGGAGGAATGGGCCAACATACCAGCAACAGTGTGTGCCAACCTTGTGAAGACTTACAGAAAACGTTTGACCTCTGTCATTGCCAACAAAGGATATATAACAAAGTATTGAGATGAACTTTTGTTATTGACCAAATACTTATTTTCCACCATAATTTGCAAATAAATTCTTTAAAAATCATACAATGTGATTTTCTGGATTTGTTTTCTCATTTTGTCTCTCATAGTTGAGGTCTACCTATGATGTCAATTACAGGCCGGCCTCATCTTTTTAAGTGGGAGAACTTGCACAATTGGTGGCTGACTAAATACTTTTTTCCCCACTGTAAGTTAACCAGCACCAAGACTGGTAAACATATTTTATTTCTCTGCATCTCCCCCTACTGTCTATGTGCTTGGGCAGTGGGGTGTCAGAGTGTTATATCAGGTCACAAAAAGGACAGTATCCCATGTAATAAAAAATCAAGGTGTTCATTACAGTTTGGGAAATGTACGCACAGTCCTGGACTTTCTTTTACAGAACACCATTATCAAATAATATTCTAGATAGAAAGCACTAAGCAAACTCCACCATAGACACTATATCTAGAGCCTCCTGCATGACCTTTCTCACAGCTGCAGACATAACAAAGCAATACAGCATAACAGCAATTAACAGGGACAGTAAATTTCATCTAATTTAGGGAATAACCTTCCTTTCCCCTTTAAGTTGTCTGAATTGCTACTGAATAAAAAATCCGATCTGAACGGAGAATGAAATCCGCTGGGGAAACAGACTGTGGCTTTTAATTATTCTTAACAAGCAGGAATTTTAATAACATACTAGAGAAATTGATGGGCCCTGTTGAATTTTTAGCCTGATTAAATGGGCTACTTGGTGTTATTTAGGATACGTGCCCATTAGTGGAGCTCAGACAAAGCTTTGTCTTTCTAAATAGAGCCTTAGTGCTTGTTGTGAAATTACACTGTGTGACCTCATGATGACATCATTTAACCTCTCTGTATCCAGATCAGGATAGCCGTGTGCTCAGCCAAAGCTGCACATGTTTACCGCAAGGTGTATATTCTTTAGGCATTCCAAATGCATCATGTAGAGACTTTGCCGATATGGGTGTATTGAGTGTATAGATCTTATAAGAAAATACATTCAATACATAGGAATCAACATTGACTATTGAACTACCATTTATTTAGTGTTTTTAGCATTATAAATAGGTTTATGTACAAAAAAATTGACAAATACCATATTAGAACATTCCGTATTAGTAAAGGAGAGTCCTCTGGTTAGGACCCTTATCTATTAGCCAGGGCAGAGAGTCCCTACAATAGGGATTTCTCAGTATAGATGACCTAACACCCATGTATTACACAGACAGCCCACAGATTCCAATGAAACTGTAATTTCCTCTGGGGTGCCACTGAAGGGAAAAGGAACCCTTGTAGGTACAGCAGTTTCCAACTGATCGCTGGGGAGATCAGGTTATCATTGGAGGACCCTTCTTATTATAAAAAAAGTAGGTAAGCCACCATATTTCATTTTGATTTTGAGGGCATGTATAAAAGGTTTAGTTTGAACAGGTTGTCAGACAGCTACAGACAACCCCTGTCCACACATATCAGGACATATGAATGTTAACGGGAAAATGTTAGGGTGCATTATTATTGACTAGATATGGCTTAGCCCAGCAATAACCAATAATTGCCAGAGTTAGAAAAGCTGGAGCTGCGGCTTCTTTTTTAACATAGGATTGTTTCTGGTAAAACAACCCTTTTAAAGGGATTATCCATTAAACAATAAAGCTTACCAGTATATTCCCGGCACTTGATAAGCTTCATTACTTACATACACCTGGTCCCGCAGAGTCCCATTTATTACCTTTGCGGAAGGCAGAACTCTCGGTCTTCTGCGGACACTTCGACTCTCGGTAACATGAACGACTCCACTCTACTCAATGTAGCTGTGTAGAGAGTAGTCAGGGATGTCACTGAGAGTCGGAGTGGATGCAGGGGAGAAAGAGGATTGAGATTTCCAGCCTCTCTAGCTGCTCTCTGCAAAGGTAATAAATGGGTGTATATTAGTAATAAAGCATAACCAGTGCTGGGAATACACTGGTAAACTTTATTTCTCCCCAGGTAACCCCTTTAAAGGTCAGTTCTGGAAAAAAATGCTCCGATCTGAGTGTAAAATAATGTAGAATATTGTACATTGCCTTGTGCATTTACTGAGGTTATTTGCATGGATTGAAATAACTAGATTTCCATACCCAATGATCGATCTCAGATTACATACGAGCCCCGCTGCCTTGTTTTTATGCAAATCCCTCAACTCATATTTTTTTTGTCAGCCTTTTAGAAATAAGAGATAGCATTTTGCAGGATTTTGTGATTGAAATAGAGTCTCTTCATCCTTAAAAAGTACATGGAGTTCATACCAGTCAAGATAGATACATTCATTCCCTTTACATCCATTCTACGCCTTCAGGAAATTACTGACACAGCAAAGCAAGTCCCATCACATTGTCCAGAAAGGGCAAATGCAAACCTTTGCAAATATAGAACCAGAGGGATGTACAGAGAAGTCACAGGGCCTTCTTCCTGCAATAACTTGCCAGCCTCTACCCCTAATACATTTGTGGTTACTGCCCCCAACCCTGATGATCTCTAATACTACAACTTTACTGCCCGCATTGTATTTTGCCTCCTTACACTGTACTTATTGCCTGCTTATTACATACTCCCAACTTTTAAAGAACAGAAAGAGGGACAAAATGTGTAGCGTGCTATGCATGCCGCGGCAAATTTAGCTCTACCCACTTCTACTTTGACTCCGCCCATTCTCATCCATTTTTCTTTGTGCCCCCACACAGTATAATGCTCCTATAGTCACCCTAACGTTCTATGCCCCCACATTATAATGTTCCCCTTCAATTGCTCCACAGTATTAAGTCCCTCTCCTGGTGCCCCAGTTTAAACTGGTGGAAACTAGAGGGGGAAATGAAACTGGGGCAGCTGGAGGGGGACATTAAACAGTGGGAGTAGTTGGAAGGGGACAATGAATTAATGGCAGCTGGAACGGGACATTAAACTGGGGGCAAATAGAGGGGGACAATAAACCATAGAGGTAGCTGGAGGGTGACATTAAACTGGGGGCAACTAGAGGAGGACATGTCCCCCTCCAGCTACTCCAGTTTAATCTCCTCCAGTTGTCCCCAGTTTAATGTCCCTTTCCAGTTGCCCCCAGCTTAATGTCTCTGTCCAGTGACCCCCATTGTTTAATGTCCCCCTCCAGCTGTCCCCAATTTAATATCCCCCTTCAACTGCCACCAGTTTAATGTCCAACCCTTCATATTCCCCAGTCTAATGTCCCCCCTTCATCTGCTCCCAGTTTAATGTGCCCCCTTCATCTGCCACCAGTTTAATGTTCCCCCTCAATTTGCCCCCAAAGTTTAACATAAAAAACACTGATACTCACCTCTCCTTGCTCTCCTGCTGCTCTGTCTGCAGTCTCAGTCACGGAGTGTTCTGGGAAATGCAGGCGCGATGTGAGTGATGTCATCACATCGCGACTACAGCTCCCAGGGCCAGAGCATACAGGAGCACAGTGGTGAAGTGGGAGCAGTCCGCAGATGGCTCTTGCTTCATTCTCCATTGTATTCAACTCATCTGCATCCTCTCCGGACACGGAGTTGAAACTGGGACATATCTCCCACCGATCAGGACGGCGGGACAGGACCCACAATCTGGGACTGTCCTGCAGAATCCGGGATGGTTGGGAGGTATGTTATTATACCTACATCTCCCTACTTAGTCTGTTTGCTGTGCCCCCATGTCTGTATCTGCAGCATCCATTTAGGAGGAATTTACTACAAAAGAATGCTCACATGTCACTACATTCTCCCTCCTGGCACCAGGTGGATAACGGATCATTGAATGAGGAACACGGATACAATTTATTATGTGGGCGGAGCAAGTTCTGGGCCCACTACCCCCTAGCACACAGAGCCCCCCAGTCTGTTTCTTTAAAGATATGCCATGGTACCTTCTTTAGCAATCACTTCAATGTATTGGCCTGAAACACTTGGCAACTCGCCAGAAATGTAACTTGAACTTCCAGGGCCCCAATCCAAAATTTGTAATGAGGCCCCTAGTGTAAGCTATTTAGAATAGTTGTATATTTTAAGTGGCTGAAGGACCTTCAGGGCCCCACGGGGTTAGGGCCTGTTAGTGACTACTACCCCTGCACCCCCTATAGCTATTATAGTCACTGCAGCTGATTGATATGCCAACCTGTGCCAATGACGCAAAAACATATATTCAATGACACTTGGTCACATGAAAAAGTGGCCATATATTGCATGAGTCCCTCTTTAGGCTTGTAAGGAGGAATTCTGAGCGTCATACGCCCACTATGATGTCCATATACCTAATAGGCCCTTTATGAGATATATGACCAGTTATCATTAGTAAATGTACACCAAAAATAAAGATTCTTACTTTTATTCCTCCAGGGATTATTTTCAGTACAGGGGTCCCTGTTAGAGATATAACAACCATTACGTATATTAGATACAGACGATTCTCTCTTTGTCTCTGCTTGTTCCCTGTGTGCAGCAAATAAATCTGCAGGATGAATATATTAATAATGGTGTCGGCTGACCCCGGAGCCCTGCACCTCCTACTCCTGGAGTCATACAGCTCATTGTGCCGCTCTTTTCACACACTTATTAATAAGGCATAATGTGCAGCCTGTTTAATGATAATGTGCTAGTCGGGTGTTATCATGTAAAAACACACCCGCAGGCTTTACACTCAGGTAATTACACCGTACTCCTACTACACATTACCATTTATATGCTCATAGGGCAGATCCATGTCTACTTCATGCTTATGTATAGTACTCCATCCCTTATATAACTAGATATGATGTTTCAGATGTCAATGAATCTATTATCGACATAAAGGAAACAAGGTTCAAGTGAAAGGTTCCAATTGGCGAGCCTACGATAGTCACAACTGCTATAAAATAATAACACAGAACACTTCTCGCCTGTTCTACCCCAACCAATCCAGCATAGAAGTTCCGACAGTCCCTCATCTTTGTTTCCAAGAGGCTGGCATGTGACCAACCTCAACCACCAACCTCAGCTGGCATCATGGCTCCCATCATTGAAGGGTGGTGTTAGTACTACAGCAAATAACTGGTCGGGCAATTGATGCTGCGGCTATCATGTGCAGCACCACCACAGGGGGAATTAAGAAGTAATGGACTGTCTGTGTATTGCAGGGCAAGTCCTCTAGAGCGAGAGGCACACCTATGTTCTGCCAATTGAAGAGTATCCAGAACAGGAGACCTCCCTACTATTAACTCTTTATCTCCCTAATAGGGTATATGCAATGCTTTTTCTAAACTTGACATCTTCTTTAATGAAGAGGTTTGTATTTTACTTTTCACAACGCACATATTTAGTAAGCTGAGAACTAAGGGCAGCATCTTGCTTAATCTTTGGGCAGATTTCGCCATACCTCCCACTGAAGTGAATGGGAGTAAGAATTCTTCTGGCCGTTGGTAGCAATTTTTCCGTGCCAGGCTCTGCAAGGTTGGTCCCACTGCAAGATCGGCCATGTGAACTTATCCTAATGCTGCCTTATGGAAGATTTGGCTAACATACTGAAAATGGTTGTAGGATGTAACCTGTAAATAAGCTGAAAAATAAAATAATTTAAACTGCAAGATTTGACTACAATATTTCACTGTATTATTCTTAATGCAAAGTTAGGCTACATGTACAAGGCTGTATGCATGTGTCAGGTGCGTGGTTGAATGGAACAGACAGCTTAATGATGATATCCATGTGCTGCCCATTCCTTCACAGCCCTACTCACTGCCTTCAGTGAGCCCAGGTCACAAAATGGACAGAAGTAGGACCTGACTTGAATTTTGCCCCGGGCTTAAATCTGCATGCCTGGACTTTTGTTACTACACAGGCATGTGTATAGAGCAAAGGAAACGAATGAGTCAGAGCGCTATCCGTGAAAAACATGACTAGCTTGCTGACAATAGTCAGGGTCATGTGCATGAAGCCTTAAATATAGACTGGCAAACCAATGAAATTGTCATGAGGATTATATTATTTTCCTACTTCTGTCAATAAGCAAGACAGAAAATATGTATCCAACTACTAGAACGTGTTATAAATAATACCTAGAATTCAATATGCAGTTCTATTTCTGATTCATAAATTTAACAATTCAATGGAAAATTTCCAAGCATTCACTGGGTAGCCAGGTCTGCTCACATATAGCCTCTTCTAACTGTAGCAAGGGTCTAACTACTGGTCCTTGTCAAAGGGGTGTGTCCTGCACAGTCTGATGCTGGCAGCAAGTGACTGGACATTGAGAAGGTGTGTAGCGACAATCCCCAACTGGAAAACATCCAGTTGTCAATGGATCCTTAAATTACTAGGAGGGATAACAGAGGAACAGTACAACATAAGAACAGGCTTACGAAGAGGCTAAGGATGTTCCAAAATTGTTATTTCATGCAAAATACATACATTTGCTAAAACAGACCTGTCGGGAGAGGTGACATGTCCTCTTCATGTACGAAAGGAGGACATAGGCTTTGGTACAATGTTGAGGTGGGGTACAGAGGGCCTAAAATCAGCCCTGTTAAGGTATGTTCACACAGTGGAATTTGGCACAGAATTTGAGGTGGATTCCACCTCAAAATCAGCTCCAAATTCCACCTGAAACCAGACTCCATTTATTTCAATGTGAGTCAAATTATTTTTTTCAGCTAGCAGAAAAAGTAAGAGTCATGCTGGATTTTCAGGCGTATTCTGACTGCTATCTCCTATTGAAGTAAATGAGTGGCAGAAATATTCCGCCCGGCTGGTGACCGAATTTTGCGTCGAAATTTGGTCAAGCAGAAAAAATTCTGCGTGAAATTCCTTAAGCAGAATTTTTCTGCTAGAAAAAAATGTTGCCATGTGAACATACCCTTAGGGTAGGAGGATTGGTTTTAATTTTAAATAAATAGACATGAACATAGCATGAAAATATAAAATTTATCTTATATCAACATTTTCAGAAAAGTATGACATATATTGTATGGGATAGATAAATTAACAGTGAAATTAGTGGCATCCATCATGCTTTTTCAATGTATTAATAAGTTTACACCCCATTACCTAAACACAAAGTTCAATATGCATTTTTCTTACAAATCACTGATTCACAGGTACATTACGTCACTGAAATATGCCTGCAATGTCTTCCAAGCCGCGCCGGTCCAACGTCACGATGCAGCATGCTTTCCAAAGCATTAAGACAACAGCATTATCTGCACGGCAAGTAGATAGTTAAGGTCTCTTACATCTCTGGCAGACATGGAGCCATTTGTTTGTCAGTATTAAACAGATAAAACAGCTGCCCTCATCTAAAAGCCACTCACTGCTGCCAAGCGATAAATTGCTGCTATTATATGCAAATACCCGACAATCTGCACCCACAGAATCAACAGCCTTCTGAATGCATAATTGTACTGAGACAGATTCACCAAACATACCAAGATAGGGGAAGAAGAAAGAGTAGAAAGGGAAGGGGGCGGTAAGCGCCGAGGTGTCAGAACAACTGATGACTTGAGTACAGTATCTGGAAAGAGAGCAGAGATTAAGAGATAAAACAGGAAATGTAAGGAAGGGGAGGAGGAGAACGGCATACAGGTTGAAAGTTGAAGAGAGGACTAATATGATGGAGCTCGCTACTTGGCAACTGAAGAGCATCAATGTTTTCTGTGAACGTGCATCGTCATTCTGCTTGTGGATGATGAAGGGGAATAATGAACTCATTATGTCAAAATCATATGGAAAAGCAATCTCCGGGGGCAAGGGGGAGAGTGGAAACTATCTCCTGGCCATTGGTGATAACCAATCTAACTGGGCTGAATCATGCAAAGTAGTTGTGTCTGCAGTGAAGTCATTACTTCTGGATGACCAACCTCAATGTAAGTAATCGGATGATTCTTACGTGGTTCCATCTGGAGGTTCTCCATAAATCTCACCATCTGTCTAACTAGAAGGGCAACACAATTCTTTTTTGTTAGATATAAAGGTATAAAAACAAAGACATATTTAACGTGTAATCCCCATTTGAGGTAGTGTATAGCTTCTATAGAAGTGGCTTTAGGGGCTAGTAGCTAAGAGGGGGGGGGGGGTAAAGCAATCTCTATAATATACAATTACACATAAAAATTTCAACAGGAAATCATAAAAACCAAGGCAAAACCGTCATAGATAGTGAATTGACGATATCAAGGACAATGCCAGGCGCCAGTGTATTTCTAGCGTCTCCTTTTTAAAAGAAGTAATTCTAGATCAGAGGTTGGCAACCCCTGGCACGAGTGCCAAGAGTGGCATATTTCCCTAGCAAGGCAGACCAAGTCCCTGAGGGGGCGGCACTTCGTGGGGAATTTGCCCAGTGGTTTAGTTCGGACCAAACATGTCTGAAACGAAACTGCTATTATTATACTCTGGGGTCTCTTCAGACCCCAGAGTATAATAAGTGAAGGCCCAGGAGAAGCGATCAAACATAAAAAACAATGATACTCACCTTTCCTGGACTCCGGCGCAGCTCCCTGTTCTCTTTGGCTCTTCTGTCTGACATCAGAGACCGCTGATAGGACCTCTGGGGTTACGTCTGATATCAGGCAGAAGCACCGAAGAGAATAGAGTCCAGGGAAGGTGAGTAACATTATTTTTTATGTTTGATAACCTCTCCTGGGCCTCCACTTATTACACTCTGGAGTCTGAGAGTGGCAAACGCCAAAAATTTCGGATTTGGCTGAAGCTGAAATTTTTGGAAAATTTGCCCTCTATGGGATACTGTGTGGAGGTGCCAATATGGGATATTATACTATGTGAAGGGGCCACTATGGGACATTATACTCTGTTGAGGGGCCAGTATGAGACATTGTACCTATGGAGGGGCCACTGTGGATCATTATACTGTGTAGATGGGCGACTGTGGTACATTCTTTATGATGCTGTTTTTTTGCACCATGAGAACGCAGCTTTACATCAAAGTGAAAGAACCAATGGACTAGAACTGGATGCAGCTATAGCTATAGCTCCATCCGAATACATAGTGTGTCACTACCCTAAGGTTGCTGCAACATGGTGCTCCAGGATGTATACATAAGTATCTCATCTTTGGTTTTTTAATTTAAATTGGCACACCGCACATTAAAGGGTTGCCTACCCCTGTTCTAGGTCATTTCCAGGAAGGCAGGATGAAGAAACCACTAGATGGTTACTTTAGTTTTTTAATATCAAGGGGCATTTGGAACCTTTGGGACGTAAAAGTAATACCTGGGTCCACTATCTAAACTCCTGTGGTGCCAGGCCTGGTGACAATCTGGGGGGAGCAGTGCATATCATTACCGTTACCATTTCGCTTCTGTACATTTATTTATGTCACTGCAGGGCTTATGATCTCACTGTGCAGCTTTTATTGTTAAACCATTATCTTATACCAGCATTTTAATACTGTTAGACAAATGCTTATTCAACCCACAGCAATTCCTCTTGAGCTCCCCATATACATGCATGATCACTTTTGCCTGTTGCGTATGTGTTCTCATGGGAAGAGGGAAATAATCCACTGCCAGACACCCCTTGAGAAAAAGAATCAGGCATGTTGAAATTCAACATGTCTGATCCTCAACATCTCTCTATTCTGTTTATCAAATATCTAATACACATTAAATGGTCTCAACAACAACAAAGTGGTTGCCAAGCTTAAAGGGGTTGGTTGTCCTGGACTGTGATATTGAACTCTACTCTCTCAATGTATAGTGCTATGCTTACTAAGTAGTGAAGAGGCTGCAGCAATCAATGTCATAGCCCCTGACAACCCTTCTTAGTCTGTCAATGATCAGGAGCCTCCAATTATTAGTAATTCCCGATAACTGGACTGATAATAGGGCCTACAGCGGCTTTACCTAATAGGTATAAAGGGCTTTATGTTCTGGAAATCTCCCTTAAGATTTCACATATTTGATTTTTTATTAACTAGTTCAACAATGAGTTCTAGGGAATGTTTAACCAAAGTTCATAGCAGCGTATTTTCCATATCAGGTCATCCTTCTGATGTAGTAGAAGCTTGAATTTCAATCCATATCCCTTTGATAAGAAGACCTTGCAAACTCACATGCTATATTTGGAGCCTTCAAATGAGCTTCTTGGTATAAGCAACAATTCCTGTAAGACTGTCTCAGAAGATAATGAAATTGCTTTGTGTAGTCCATTGTTCTGTTTCTGATTTTGAGACATCCTCTTGTTTTCATCTACAAATGTAAGCCCCGAGTATCTAAAATGAGAGGGTACAGATATACAATATAATCAACTCTCTATAGACTGTCTCAGACAAAGTCATGAATACAGGATGTGGTGTACATAAACTAACTTCTTTTAGGTGTAAGACTATGAATTGGTAAGAGATTGCTTCACACCACTAATAAAATATTCTTCTTGTGCCTTAATAATCCTTTGGAGTAATAAATCTTTCCCGCCTCTACACTCGCTTTTATATACATCATCTACGATTTTCCCTTCTTTGCTTTGTTTGCAGATTTTTTCCACTTGGTTTGTTTTAATCGTCCACGTTTCCTCGCGATTGACATTTGCCTTCCTTATATAAAGTGTTTAGTTACAAGTGCATAACCCGGTCTATTCTCTATTCAGTTTTGATCTTCTTTCGGAATGTCTTATTGAATGCATTTAATTCTACACCTCTAGCCCTTCACCATGTACTGCATGGTCCTCCTACAAATGACTGCCTCTCCGCCCTCCATTCTTGCGTGCTATTTTTATTTCTTTTCTCATCAAGCTCACTTCTTCCTATTTGACCCTTTAATTTCTTCCCCTCCTGCTTTTTTGCTTTCTTTAGTCAATACCCCCCCCCCCCCCCCTTGCTCATCTACTGTACCTCATTCTCCTCCTCTCGCCCTTTGGCTACTGTTATCTGCTGGAGCTCTGTCTGTGTGAATTATCTTCAGCCTGGTCCCATGTTCGTTGGTGGCTAAATATAGGCAGCAGGACACGTCTGCCGGGTACAGAAGCCTTCACATGGTCATCGCCCAATGTCCCTACAGTATAAATGAAGTGCCACATTGAGCTGGCCGTGTGGCCAGAGGCGTAAGACATCCCAAACACATAGAGCAGAGACACACTTGTGATTTGCCCAAAGATACGACCAGACAGCACCTTATCAGTGCCGCTCGTATGACCGTGTATCACTATCTATATAATCAGATACATATACATACTCCACACAGCCTCTCAGTGTCTCCTGGGCTTGTTCTCACTACTAATGCTTCAGGATGTGTTTTTCATTAAATGGGAAGGTTAATGATTTCAATTATGTAAAAGGAAGGCAGCTAAATGCCTAGAAATAAACCCTTATCTGGGGGGGAGACAAGAGAGCAGACATGTCATATATTGTATACAGACTTTCTAACAAAAGCCAATGTCAGACTAAACTACCGTCTGAAAAACCACAGTAAATCTGACACAAAGTAATATGCACAATAGAGTGAAATTTATTATGATTTATAAGGCAGACTTCCTATCTTTTCACCAATATTGTTAAAAAATTTCACCCACTGAAAACCAGAGATAAAGGCCATTAAAATGTCACAATTTTTATTAAAAGGGAGATTAGCAATAGCCGACTTCTGACTTCAGAGGTCCTAAACACATTTATGGCTATTAAAGGGAATCTGTCAAGTCCAAAATGCCTCCCAAACTAATAATAGTGCCATGTAGGAGCCTTAAATAGAAGCAGAAACATACCTTTATGGACACAAACTGATGAAGCAATGCAGAGATAATCATCTTTATATGGATATGTAAATCAGCATGGAAGTGCATCAGGGGCGGGGCCTGATTTACTAGATATGTCTACAGACATTCATGATCACGACTAAGGCTACGGCCCCACGTTGCAGAAGCACAGCTTTTTTTGTTGCAGATTTTGCTGCGGTTTTTTGAGCCAAAGCCAGGAGTGGATTGAGCAGAAGGTAGAATTATAAGAACTTCCTATATATTTCCCATTCCTTTTGTAGCCATTCTTGGTTTTGGCTCAAAAAACCGCAGCAAAATCTGCAACAAAAAAAGCTGCATTTCCGCAACGTGGAGCTGTAGCCTAAAGGTGGAAAGATGGGCATTGATTCTAGAGGTTAGCTGAGCATTTGCAACTGTCTGTAGGCAAATCTGGCAAATCAGACCCCACCCCAATGCACTTCCAGGCTGATTTTCATATCCATAAAAAGATGGTTATCTCTGCATTGCTTTATCAGTTTGTGGCCACAAAGTTATGCTTCTGCTCCTGTTAAAAGCCCTTACATGGCACAATTATTGGTTAGGGAGGCATTTTAGACCTGACAGATTCCTGTTAAATATACTAAGGCCACACTACTACTACACACTACTGTATTTTGGATCCAGAGAACCACCACAGACAGCAAAACAATTTGGCAGAGCCACCATTTGTCTCCCCATAGGAAATGTCTCTCTGTAGAATCACTGTGGAAGATATTGTGAAACTGTGGAATATATATTATGTTCGGATAGGTCGAAACATAATATACCCTGAGTACAGGCTGAGTAGGTTACTCCATAAGACATATAATCTTATCCTTTGTGAGTGTATTATAACATTTATGCTATAGCTCTAGAGATTGTGATATTTACAGGTCTCATTAATAGATATTAGACTATATCCTGCTACAATAAGTAATACACCTAGGATTCAGGAGGAAATTTCCTTTCCAAAAGCATTAAAAACCTAAAACATCCACAAGCCACACTGAACCTGAATAATTCCTAAGCCTACTAATTCCCACCAGTATTTTTATTGCAAACCAGTATGAGCTTAAAACAAATGTTAATTCAAAGTAACTTTTTATCAGCAAATTTTCTTAAAAAATAATGCTTGTATAAGTATTCAGATATTGATTTAATTTAGATTTTTTTTGTAAATTCACTGAACTTTTTTTTTTACTTTCCACCATATTGACTAAAATTTTTACACAATACAGTCAATCACAGACACGATTACAATAGAAGGTAACACCTGTATAGATAACAACACTTCCTGATGACAGGACCAGAAGCCCCATCACTTTGAATGCAGCACAGATTGTTGAACGCACTTGCGTTCCATTCACATATAGATGACATGTATGGGGTATTTTATCCGTTTAACGGATGCAAGAAAATGGAAGCCAAAACTGACACAAACAGATGCAAATAGATGGCTATCCGTTTACATAGACATCAATATTAAAAAAAAAAAACGGATCCGTTACTGTCCGTTTTTTTGGACGGACACATAAGTATTGTATGCTACATCTTTGTGTCCTTCAAAAAAAACCGGACAGCGATGGACCTGGTTTTTTTTACCATTGATGTTTATGTAAACGGATAGCCATCTATTTGCATCTATTTGCGTCTGTTTTTTTGCATCCGTTGTAACGGTTGCCGTGCATACAATTGTCACCACCCACCATTGGTTCTTTCCATACCACCATATGACATCACCTGACTAGCCTACCCATATCTGGACCAATGCCTGATGAAGGGACAAGTTCCGAAATGTTAATGTTGTGAATAAACACTTTTTGCAGAGAAAAAAACGGAGTGCCATCACATTTGTTTATATGGTTTCCACTTGGGAGTTGGTCAGTTCACTAGTGATTGTGCACCCGAAATTATTTTGAGTCTTTCGGAATCGTAGTTTTACCTAAAATTTAACTATTTGAAGCCAAAATTCAGGCGCAGACACTATAGTAGATTTCCTTCAGTCTGTATGGGCAATGTATAGAGACAAACTAATGTAATGTTACACAAGAGGAAATAAAAGTGAATCAGTAAGTACAATGTATCTCATCCTGCAATAAACAAGCCCTCATACAGCAATGTCTGCAAAAAGAGAAAAAGGCCTTAATGCTAAAACAGCACTGGCACATAAGGGGTTAAATCCTCAGCTGCATCTGTCACCATGGTAACTGCAGCCACTTACAGCCAATCGGATCGCTGGATCTGTATTTGAAAAAACCAGTTATCTGCCGTCAGTTACTAGTCAGTGATAATGGGAGGAGATGGACGTCTCCATGCTGGGCTCTGTAGTGCTCATAACATAATGGTGACGTCTTTGGTAAGAGATCTGATCATAATACTGAGGATCTTAAGACATGACCAGACATTAGGCAGAACATATTACAGGGGGCGACTTAATAAATGTCCAGTATTAGACTCTGTTCACATGAGCTTCTCTGCACATTATTCTGCCCCATCATTTATAGGACAAATAAGATACATTTCCATTAATGTCTCCTCTCATTTCTGTAAGATTTTCCTATGACCAATGTCATCAGTTGTCATCTGTTATCTCCGCTTAGTCAGGTTTGGGTTGTTATGGGGCAGCAGAATAGCGCTGTCAGCTCTGCTATTCTATACAGTGATACAAGTGAGAACCTGACCTTCTGATTTATTATATAATATGTGATATAAAACACATCAGATATAGAACAATTTCCCTCTATACATGTTATACTTGTGAAATATATCTGTGTCCCCCAACATGATGGACGTCACTGGACGGAGAGATCTTCTGGTTAATCCTTCCTGCTCTAATACACGAGCACAATGTACATTGTTATTGGGCCAGTGCTGTAATATTGTCCATGTGTTATGTGTGTATAGGTATGTAATGTCCATGTGTGATGTATGTACTGTATGTGTATGTAATCTCCTTGTGTTATGTATATATATATATATATATATATATATATGTAATATAGGAAGGCGCTGCCCAGCTGGGTGGGCCCGGCAGCGCAAATTAATTTTCTGCAGCACAAGTTAACATCGCAGTCAGATCTCGCTAACATGATTCTGCTGTAATGTTATCAATTGCTACCTCTGTATATACATAGGTATAACATGTTTGTAGGTATTGTACACTTCTGAAATCTCTGTATACAGTATATGTAAGGTGTCTGTACTTTCTCTCTCTTCCTCAGAGAGTCATGACTTAGTACTGTCCACTTGATGTAATAGGTACCTTTATATACGGTATATGCAAGGTGTGTGTATGGTACATTAATATATGCAGTATGTATGGATACAGAGAGAGAGAGAGAGAATTTATTTAGACGTGTCTGAAAGAGGTATATTTCTATTTACAGTGGGGGGGGGGGGCAAAATACTCCAAAAATACTGTATAATACAGCAGAGACCCGGCGGCTATGGAGGGCGCTCAGGTCCCAAGTGGCCGCCATATTTAAATACCCTACATCCGCTGTACTTTTATGGTGGATGTCGGCAAGGGGTTAATGTTGGTGTGCTGCCTGTTTTTTTTGTGGTAGTATCTTTATAACGATATTGCTAATTCCTTTGGGCTGGCACCCTTCTCTGTATCTGGTATGGTCTTTATTTTCTTTTTGTAGATAGATAGATAATGATATACATTTATAAATACACTATACCATATATAGGTAATAAGTATTTCTATATGCAGTATGTGTAAAACATATGTATGATATATATATATATATATATATATATATATACTATTTATATATGCCCACAATATGTATATACATATACAGGTGCATCTCAATAAATTAGAATATTTTTTATTTTTTAAACGTTCATTCATTTCAGTAATTCAGTAATACAATTCATAATCAGCGTCTTCCATGATTGTGTGTCCTACTGAACCAGACTGAGGGACCATTTAAAGGCTTAGGAAACCTTGGCAGGCGACACACTGAATTTACAATACTGAACTTTTTTACAATATTCTAATTTTCTTAGATTTGGGTTTTCATTACTTGTAATCCATAATCAACATTTACAGATATAAAACACTTGAAATAGAACAATCTGTGTGTAAAGAATCTAGAAAATATAGGAGGTCACTTTTTTAATTCAATTACTGAAAGAAATAAATGCTTCAAAGATTCTAATTTATTGAGATGCACCTGTACACTTGTAGCAGTCCTTTAGTCCTTGCACTATGGCTGGATCGACCCCCACTATGACTTATTCCTGTACTGTCATATAGTGCTGTCACAGTGTCACAGTACAGGGAAAATAATCATATTGGTGAACAGTGTTAAAAAGTTGTGGGGATATTAGCGGCTGCGGCCCATGGTAGGGCCCTTTGTCCATTTAATTTGGTGCTAAATCCAAATGGGCCAATCACAGAAGAGATGTCACTTTTGCAATTAATAGTGGCCGCTGGTGATTCAGTGATTGCCAATTTGAACTTAATTGGATTTGAAAGGCCGGATCAAAGTGAGGTTGTGGCTACTAATAGCCACAGCGACCCCACTATGATTTATATCTGTAGTGTGACGTGGTGATGTCATAGTACAGAGATAACTATTACATTGGAGGGGCAGTTCATAGTGGTCACAGTCCTGCTATGATTTAGCATTTTGAATTTACCACCAAAGCAGGTGGTGCTAAGTTCAAATGGGCCAATCACTGAAGAGTGGACACCACTATTGAAATAGTGGACCCGCTATAATTTGGCACTGTACTATGGCACAGTGATGTCACAGTACTGGCACAATGTATTTTATTTGTCTTAGTTAAGGATCCCAAACTGCAGCATTATAGCTAACAGCAAATTGTCGGATGTGTTTAAAAACACATCACTATGTCACAGAACAGGGATAAAACATAATAGCCTCACTATGATCCAGTCTTTTAAATTTAGTGTGCTAAATTCGCTAAATTCAAATGGCCATGAGGTAGAATCATAGTGGGACTGATAATAGCGACATGGCTTCGCAATTATTTTTCAGTTTTTTTACTAGTGCCCACAATGTAATTAGTATCTCTGTACTATGACATCATTGTGTCACACAGCAGGGATAAATCATAGCCGGGCCACTGCTGTTAATAGTAGCTACAGCCCTGCTATAATATATTATTCCTCTTCAGTGTCATCAATGTTTTTTTACATTGCAGGCAAGCAGCGGAGGGGCAAGGAGTTTCACAATTCATGGATGAGACAAGTTAATATTTTCTACATCTGTATGTGTACAGCCCATTGACCACTTAGTGGCCTTATTATGATGGGTCCCTATACTAACAATTTATAGAACAGGAGATAATCTTCTTATATACTCACTGTTACAGTGCTGTCTCTAAGAATGTTACAGTCTCCTAGGGTCTTTTCTATAGGGGGAGTATAGCATTTATTATAGAAATAAAGTCTTAGTGTAGGGACCCATCTGAATGAGGTCGCCTTGACGTGGCAGATGGGCTCGCACAATTCACCAAACTGTGCACTAAGAACCTCACATTTATATCTATGGTCAGTCATACATAAAAGTGCAGGTGAAGAATTTTATCATTAAAGCGCCGCACCAGATGTATGAACTCTTTTGTCAGAATTGGGTCTAGTTTTCTAGGCTTCTCATATTAAACCAGCTACACAGTTAGATCATTCAGGTTCACCTGAATGTAACTCTTTTTTCCCCGTAAAGATTTGTGCCTCTGTTGCCACAGAGGCACAAATTAATTTATATCACTATATGCAATTGAGCAATCCGGAGCACCTAGGACAGCTTCATTGCTCTAAACCTCTATGTCCTACACAGCTTTAATATGTCCTCCTTTCCCCCTGCATTCTTTTTGTGACAGGGCCAGTGAGTTGTGCTGAAATCTCACGTGGCCCTGCGTTCTCATGTTCTCACCAGCGTATTAGAGCAGTATTGTGTGTAACAGTTTGGAACAACAGAACCAACCTCAGTGCTCCAGACTGCTCATTTGCATATTTTGAAATAAATGAATATCTTGGCAATGGAGACATTTTCATGGAGAAAAAAAAAGGCATTACATTCATGTGAACCTGATCTTGCTAACTGTATTGCTGGTTTAATATATTTCACCCTGGTGACAGACTCCCTTTAACCCCTAACTGTCACATTAAGATTGCAAAAACCTGAAAATTAGATTTTGAATTTGTGGTTCAAATAAGTATTACTGACACAACTCTGGTGCTTTATGTATATTTTAACCCTTTAGCGCTAACGCATTTTAACCTTAAAACAGTAACATTTTATCCCTCTTTACATTCCAGCTTTCATAACTTTAAAAAGTTAAATGTAACTTTTCAAGACCTTGTATTTTGTGGGTACGTAAGACTTTTTTTAATCAATTTTTATTACTTTTTGTTTTTGAGAGTGAGATGAACAGAAAACATAAATTCTGACATCTAAATTGTATGGTTTATGACATTTATCATGTAGAATAATAAATAAACGTACTAATTTTATTTTAATGGTTGTTAAGGATACGGTAATTGATAATGAGGGAGGGTTTGATATTTTGAACAAATGTCCATGGTACCCCTCCCCTGGAATCATCTGAAGTGACAGGAAAAGGAGATTAAAAACATAATTCTCCTCTCCCTGCACACTGGTTCAAGTGAAGCTGTGAGTATATACAGTGCTGCTTTAACTGGTGATATCTCAAAGTTCAGGTGACCTACAGACATGATCTTGGTCTTATTATAAAGCCAAGATTCTTTAGCCAAGAAGCTTTAAAAACAAGACAAGATTATGGCTCTAGCCCATGCGGCTCCAGAGTTAGAGCTGTTTAAAGTGACTGCTCTCTCTGCAGTTCACTGAACGTATCCTGCTCGGGGTAAACTATAATGTTCTTTACTCAAATCCCGGACAGGGTTCATTCAGAACTGTGGGGGAGTTAAAAGGTTATTCCAGCAAGAAACATTTATCAATTATCCACTGGGTAGATGGCAAATGTTAGATTGATTGGGATCCAAGTAGGGTTGCCGTTAGACCAGTATATCACCAGCCCAGCTGGTATTACTGCCTAAAGGCTGGTGACAATATTTAAAGGAATTCTATCATTGGGAAACCCTATTTGCACTAACAGCATGTCCGAATAGCCTTTAGAAAGACTATTTCGTCTCCTACCTTTATTTTTCTGTGCTGCCGTTTTGGAAGTGCTGCCGTTCCCTATGCTTACGTCACATGCTCTTCTGAAGATCCAGCGATGCCTCTCTCTTCTTGTGCTGACACCGCTCCGCAGCGTCAGCACCCACCGAGTGTGTGTTCAGGATCCAAATCCCGCGCATGCTCAGTCGACTCTGCCACTTCGTATTGGATAGAGCCGACTGACCGACTAAAAATCTTTATTAGTAATCTGCCATTAGACCACCTGGTCCCAGTGCCTTTCCACATATAATGTGAATTCAAGCTCCTTATCCTCTAAATATCAGTATTTAAAGGGAATCTGTCACATTGAACATGCAGTCTAATGTGCAGGCGGAGTTAAGCAGATTGGTATTTAGTTTAGATGAAAGATTCAGCATAACTTGTATTTTTATAATTTTTCCTATGATTAGGAGTCCAGTGGGTGATCCTGCACAATGTCATTACACAGCTATCTCTGAATGTACAGCCATACAGAGACCGCCCACTAGACTCCTAAGCCAAAAATGATCAAATTTATTTTGGTTACATTCAGATCACATTTTTACATTTGTTGAGCAGATCCATTTAGAAGATGCAAAAAAATGGATGTAAAGAGATGACCATCTATTTACACAGAGATCAATGTGGAAAAAAAAAAACGGATCTGCTTCTGACCGCTTTTTGGGACAGACACAAAAACATAGTGTACCATACTTTTGTGTCAATCCAAAAAACAGATACAAATGGATACATTTTATTTTTTAAATTGATCTCTATGTAAACGGATAGCCATTCATTTGCATCCGCTTGCGTCCGTCTTTGGTATTCGTTTATTTGCATCCATTAAACGGATGCAGATATAAAGACGTGATCTGAATGGAGCCTTATACTGAATCTTTTCTCACAAACCTACAGTGGGGAAAAAAAGTATTTAGTCAGCCACCAATTGTGCAAGTTCTCCCACTTCAATGCCCTTGCTGATGGAAGAAGGTTTGCACTCAAAACCTCACGATACATGGCCCCATTCATTCTTTCATGTACGCAGATCAGTCGTCCTGGTCCCTTTGCAGAGAAACAGCCCCAAAGCATGATGTTGCCACCCCCATGCTTCACAGTAGGTATGGTGTTCTTTGGATGCAACTCAGCATTCACTCTCCTCCAAACACGACGAGTTTTTTCTACCAAACAGTTCTACTTTGGTTTCATCTGACCATATGACATTCTCCCAATACTCTTCTGGAACATCCAAATGCTCTCTAGCAAACTTCAGATCTGAGTCCCTGGCGGCGTAGTGTGTTACTGACGGTAGCCTTTGTTACGTTAGTCCCAGCTTTCTGCAGGTCATTCACTAGGTCCCCCTGTGTGGTTCTGGGATTTTTGCTCACTGTTCTTGTGATTATTTTGACCCCACGGGGTGAGATCTTTCTAATTATTGCTCCCACAGTTGATTTCTTCACACCAAGCTGCTTGCCTATTGCAGATTCAGTCTTCCCATCCTGGTGCAGGTCTACAATTTTGTTTCTGGTGTCCTTCCACAGCTCTTTGGTCTTCACCATAGTGGAGTTTGGAGTGTGACTGTTTGAGGTTGTGGACAGGTGTCTTTTATACTGATAACAATGTCAAACAGGTGCCATTACTACAGGTAATGAGTGGATGACAGAGGAGCCTCTTAAAGAAGAAGTTACAGGTCTGTGAGAGCCAGAAATCTTGCTTGTTTGTAGGTGACCAAATACTTATTTTCCACCATAATTTGCAAATAAATTCTTAAAAAATCAGACAATGTGATTTTCTAGATATGTTTTCTCATTTTGTCTCTCATAGTTGAGGTCTACCTATGATGACAATTACAGACCTCTCTCATGTTTTTAAGTGGGAGAACTTGCACAATTGGTGGCTGACTAAATACTTTTTTTTCCCCACTGTATATATCGATCTGCTGAGCGCCTCCTGCTCTATAACATGCTGCTTACAGATAGGACGGCATGTTTTGATAAGCTTGTGTGGCATGAACATTAGATGTTACATGTATTCCTAAGCTAATATTACACACTGTCTTAAGAACATTCTGTATTGTCAAAGATAACATTTTTCTGTTTCAGAAGCTGGAAACGTGTAAAGAAGAAAGTAAAGTGGATGGAGCTAGCTATAAATAGATATTGCACTATATTCTGCTACAGTCAATAATAAACCTAGGATTCGGAGGAAGATTTATATTTCAAAGGAACAAAAAAACAAAGCATATACCAAAACCAGTACTGAACTTGCTTACAGCTAAGAATCAGATGTGAACTATTACAGTTCTGTATTTGGTGACTTCCAGATCATTCCAGACAGTATTTTTTATTGGAAACGAGCAAAATTAAATTTTCAAACTTACAATTCAGTATTTGTCAGCATTTTTTAAATACATTTAAAAATAAATTGAAATATGAGGCTAGTCTAAGTATTGAACCCTCCAGACTAATGCTTGACAGAACCTCCTTTGCCTGTAATATAGCCTGTTTGGTAGATGTTTTCGCCCATTCCTTCTTGCAGATTTGTTGAATGAAGCAACGGCAATATTCATTAATTGGATTGTGATCTGGACTTGGCCATAGTGGACTTTTAGGTTTTTCATTCAGTTCACGTTTCTTTGGGCTTGTGCTTCAAATTACTGTGTTGCTGAAACATGACCTTTTTTCCAAGCTAAAGATTTTCAGTGTTGTCTTGTAGTGTTATCATATATTTTGCACCAGACATCCTTTAAAGTAGAACTCCTACAAACATGATTCTCTGTCCCATTAGAAAGGTACATGAATCACTGGGGTGCCACTGGACCGGACAGCAGCAGCGGACACCAGAGCATCTTCGCTGTCTCCTTGCTTAAAACTGTATATCCTGGACAACCCCTTTAAGAAGATTACATTCACTAAAATTTACATCATGTATCTTTCTAATGGACAGAAAATACATTTTTTTTTGTGTGAGTTCTACTTTAATTTTAAGAAGATACCTAGTCCCAAATATCACCACAACATACTGCTGCCACCTTACACCTCACTGCTGCGATCAGTACTAGTTTATGTCTTAATCAGTCAATACACATTAGATATAAAGCACTGTTTAACTTGACTTTCTGCGATGACGCTGAGCTGTGAGGCCGGCTCCTCCTCCGCTGAGGATATTTTTCTGCAATGTGTGAATGGGATTAGCCAGAATCCCATCCACTTTGCAGGTAATGTAAAATTCAGTGTTTTTTCCTGTGGTGTTTTTGCGATAGCCAAAAAGCTGCATTTTCGCAACGATGAGCCCTGGCCTTAAACTCTAAACCAGGGGTAGGCAACCCCTGGCACGCGTGCCAAGAGTGGCACGCGAGGCTTATTCCCCTGGCACGGCAGCGTAGTCCTCACCCAGCAGCTTCGATCGGACCAAACAAGGCCGAAACGAAACTGCTATTATACTGTGGGGTCTCTTCAGACCCCCAGTATAATAAGCTGAGACTCAGGAGAAGTGAAGAAACATAAAAAACAATGATACTCACCTTGCTCCCTGCGCTACGCGGCGGCTGCGCGATCTGCCGGCACTTCTGACAGCTGACAGAGGTCACGTCTGGCGCCATTACACAAACGTCATTACGCGACGTGACCCCAGAGACCCAATCAGTGGTCGCTGACTATAGGCAAAAGCGCCGAAGAGAACAGAGCGGCTGCGGAGCGTGGAATGGTGAGTTCATTGTTTTTTTTATGTTTGTCCCCTCTCTTGGTCCTGCACTTATTATACTTGGGGGTCTATGGGACCTAATACCGTGTGCAGGGACCGCTATGGGACCTAATACCGTGTGTAGGGACCGCTATGGGACCTAATACTGTGTGCAGGGGCTGCTATGGGACCTAATGCAGTGTGCGGGGACCGCAATGGGACCTAATACCATGTGCAGGGGCTGCTATGGAACCTAATACCGTGTGCGGGGACCGCCATGGGAACTAATGCCGCATGCGGGGACCGCTATGGGACCTAATACCGCGTGCGGGGACCGCTATGGGACATAATACTGCGTGCGGGGACCGCTATGGGACCTAATACCGTGTGCGGGGACCGCTATGGGACCTAATACCGTGTGCGGGGACCGCTATGGGACCTAATACCGGACCGCTATGGGACCTAATACCATGTGCAGAGGCTGCTATGGGACCTAATATTGTGTGCTGGGGCCACTATATGACATAATACCGTGTGCTGGGATCACTATGTGACATAATACCATGTGCTGGGGTCACTATGTGACATAATACGGTGTGCAGGGGTCACTATATGAGATAATACCGTGTACAGGGGCCACTATGTGACATAATACGGTGTGTAGGGGCCACTATGTGACATAATACGATGTGCAGAGGCTGTTATGGGATATAATACCTTGTGCAGAGGCTGTAATGGGATATAATACCTTGTGCAGGGGTCACTATGGGACATTATTCTGTATAACGGTTTGTTTTCTGTATTAAGGATGTGTTTTTGCACAGAAAACACAGGCATTTTTTTTTTTTTGCAAAAATGCACCATGTGAACGCAGTTTTACATTGAAGTAAAAGTTCCAGTGGCCTAAGACTATATCTGCATCCAGATACATAGTGTGTATTCACCATAAGGTGCTGCCATACGCTGCTCCTGGACACATTTACCACTAATTGGGGGCTGCACATGGACTTTCATTGCTTCTAATCGGAAAGTACAGGAGCGTCCCAGGAAATAGCAGTAAACGCATGTGTCCTAAAGCATCTGGTGGCAGCACTTCTGTGTTATGGTTTGTGGTATATGACTTTAGTTTAGGGGTCGTCAGCTTCGATTTTTTTATTAAAATTGGCACGCCGAACAAAAAAGGTTGCCTAACCCTGCTCTAAACAATGAGTCATGAATGACAACAAGGAGACATCTTACAAACCATGAGGAATCATTAAAGAAATTTTAACTTTTTAACATTTTAACTACAAAAAAGGATATATTTATTTGCTGAAATTAGAATAATTTTTGAGAATTTGTAAATTTTTGCTTTTGTTAATCTCATTAATAAGTACATCTTATGAAATATATTTTTAATCTTGGCTCTGCCTTTTTCTAGTTTGCAATATTATGGCTAGTTATAGAGATACATATTTTTTTAATATGTGTTGATTCATTTTTAATTTCAAGACCCAGTGCTCAAAACATCTATGTTTTGGGCAAATAATACTAAACACCTAAACACTTGAACGGTGAACTGGTAGAAATACATCAGCACTAAATAAATACATAGAGTGCAGCTTGAAGTAACACATAAGCTGTTATTTTCAGCACTGAATATATACACATCTGTCACAATTCCACTTAGTTTTTGCAGATGCATAAATAGGCAGTTACTAGAAATCAAATTACTATAAACTAACCTGATACCTACCATACAAAATAGAAAGTAAGCACACCTTTACCAACTATTTATGCTGAGCGTAAAGGAGTTATCCCTAAGATAGGCCATCAGGTGATATCATCAGGGGTCAGACTGTAGGGGCCCCTGCATATCAGCTGTTTCTACCTGACTGCATCTTAGCCAGAGGGTTCAGCCCAACAGATTTACTATAAATTTTGCAAGAAAAAAATTTCTGAAATACAGCACGGTGCAAACGTTTAGGCAGGTGTGAAAAAATGTCAATTAACAAAATTGAATTGATGAGCAAAAGAGAAATCCAAAATCCCATCAATATTTGGTGTGACCGCCTCTTTGCCTTCCATCAATTCATCTTGGTACACTTGCAGACAGTTTTTGAAGGAACTCGGCAGGGAGGTTGTTCCAAACATCTTGGAGAACTAAGCACAGATCTGTAGATATAGACTTCCTCCAATCCTTCTGTCTCTTCATGTAACCCCAGACAGACTGGATGATGTTGAGATAAGGGCTCTTTAGGGGCCATATCATCACTTCCAGGACTCCTCCAAAGGGCGGTCACACCAATTATTGATGGGATTTAGATTTCTATTTTGTTCATTCCCTTCATTTTGTTAATTGACAAAAATAAACTATTAACACTATAAACTATTGCACAATATTTTATTTTGCAAATCTACCCACATTTTAGCTGGTGTGAAATTGCCTTTCTGACACAAGGACTGTAATAATATGCAGCACATTTATCAAGACGCCTTTACATTTTAATAAAATTGTTACATTTTACTTTAGGACAGGTCAAAAAAAATACCAAAGCTCACACAGAACACAACATAATAGTAAAAATTCATGCTTTATTTAGACCACAGGGTTAAATAGAATAATACAAGAGGAGGCAAAATCCAAAAATACATAAGGAAATGCTGGAACCATATATTAATCATCAAATATATACCCAGTAAGCCAAAAGGACGGTAAGAAAAAATGCGACCAAAATGTTAGCACAGACCACAAGCATATGTTCAAATATACAGCAAAAGAAACCCATAACAATGGAGCACACAAGGAAAAAAAAATATACCACATTGTGTTTCGCCTGCTGTTTAGTCAAGGGGTAAGTATTTATACATAGTGTCCCGCATGACATTCAATACATATCCAATGATCTGTTACATACATAGCACAAGCTGCTGCCACAACCATGCACTCACGTGAGAGGTTGAACAGATAACAAAACCGGAAGATGTTGGCGGGTCCGAAGGACCAATCAGCATAAAGATAAATGTCACGTGGAGCAGCATTGTGGAGGGATGGGGAAGGAAAGGAGTAAAAAATGGCCTACAATTCCCCAATAGTGTATTGGAACAGTACAATGATGTAAGAATGAATGAAATATAATACTTGCAGATTCGTGAAACTTTGAAAGACTAAAGAAAAAAAAGGGAACTATATACAATTCATGATACCTGTGCACTTCAGACTACTGGTGTATGAAACACTAATCTTAATACAGTTCCTACTATGTGTTTAAAAATTAATGAATATTTAGAAGTCTCCATTTTTGTGACTTTTTCACTAGAAGAATTGGAGGTATCACTTTGTCTTGTAAATTACTTTTTCAGCCTTGTCCATTTTCTTAGCAGGTAAAACTGACAATACACACAGGGTTGATGATCAGGTATGTTAATGCTCAATCATCAGCCGACTTGTTAAAAAAAAACATACAGTGAGTCTGCACAGCTAAACTGCCCCCCTAACATTGATGGGGGATCATTCAAATGATGTCATCATCGATCGGATGGCTGCATAATGACCATCAGAAATCTAATGTATATGGCCCGTCTTACTCTCAGAGTCTTTAATAGATGAATTTGAGTTTAGGGTGGGTTCACACTACCATTATTTAATGTCTTTTGCTCTCATCCATCACAGAATGACAGCAACAGACATTAAAAGATGCAGATAAAGCCCCCTCCATCTGTGTCCATCTGCATTCTCCCACATGTAAAAAACATAATGGAAGGTTTCTTCTGTAATGTTTTTTACATTATAGTCAATGGGAATGGACACAGATGGAGACGGACTGTAATAACGGTAGTGAAAACATAGCATTACTTGGCTGTTTTTCCTCCTGTAAGGCCTCATGCACACGGCAGTGTGCTTTGTTAGTGACCCATTGTATTCTGACCCATTATATTCAATGGTTCCACACACACAACCATGAATTATCAAGGGCCCATGTATGAGGCTGTGAGCCCACTGAAGTAAATTATTCGGGCTGTGGAGGCATGGGTGGCACACAGACATCATCCATGGGCAGTTTGTGTCGTTCAACCACTGACCCGGCTCATGCACATAACCTCAGTGAGGAGGAGGCTGAACAGAGCAGTGGTTATCCATGCACACTGCTGGAAACATCCAAGTACCATGGAGGGGTTCCTGTGGGTAATTGGTAAATGTTCTTTGTAGGATAATCCTTTTAACTGTGGTAGTGACATCTTACACAATGACCAACTTGAGTGTTTGGGTTATTGTGGAATTGTAAAATCACATATATGGCCCTAGAAACATAGGAAGGCATACAATTTAATACTCTATATCATAAAGCACTGTCTTGCTGAAGGATACTGTAAACAGGCACCAGTGAGCTGGTACTGGGATGGTGACAATATGGCTGCTCTGCTGTGGCCTACACAGCCCCTCTCCGTTTCCAAAGCACTGCTGTCTTCTTCTGACCTGCTGCCCAGACACTGACCCCTGCAAGTCACCCAAAGTAGCTCAGTGATGATGAAGGACATAGACAATGGCTGATATGGTTGATTCTCACCACAGGAGACCAATAAACAACTTCTCCTATGGTGCAACTTTATTGCACCTCTAAGGAGTCCCTGTGTCAGGGATCTTTTTACCTTCATCACACCCTGGATTTGGAGTGTCCCTGGATCTCCTCTATTAGTTTACTTTGGCTTTTCTCACCTATGTGTTTGCTATTTTACAGTTAAGAAGCGTTGACTCAAGTTTTGCAAAAAGAGTACAAAAAGTGGACAGTAGAAGATTGGAAATGGGTGATTTGAAGCGATGTAGCGAAAGTCAATAGACTGGGCTCTGATGGGTGCAAATGGATCTGGGAGAAACAAGTAAAAGAGGGCTAACGGATCAAGAAATTGAAGGAACTGTCAAATTTGGTGGAAGAAACCTGATGATATGGGGTTGTTTCACAGCCAAAGGTGTTGAATACTGTTCCAGCAGTACAATGACCCAAAGCATATGTCGAGATTAGCAAAGAAATGGTTCAATGACAATGAAGTAGAGGTGCTGGATTGGCCCCCAGACCTCAACCTAATCGAACACTTGTGGGTAGAGTTGAAGAAAAAGCTGTATTCGTACCCAAGTGTGTCGAACAGTAAGTATCAACATTGGGAATGTGTAGAAAAGACCTGGGATCAGATTTTGGTCAAGACATGCTTGAATCTGATCGAGGAGAATCTGAAGCACAGAAGGATTCAGGCAGTGTTGAAAAACAAAGGTTGATTTCCAAAATATTAAAAATTAAAATTTAGATTTTTAGGAGCAAAACAGAAACAATGCAGTTACAGTGCCTTGCAAAAGTATTCGGCCCCTTTGAACTTTTCAACCTTTTGCCACATTTCAGGCTTCAAACATAAGGATATAAAATTTTAATTTTTTGGTGAAGAATCAACAAGTGGGACACAATCGTGAAGTGGAACGAAATTTATTGGATATTTTAAACTTTTGTAAAAAATAAAAAACTGAAAAGTGGGGCGTGCCAAATTATTTGGCCCCCTTAAGTTAATACTTTGTAGCGCCACCTTTTGCTGCGATTACAGCTGCAAGTCGCTTGGGGTATAGCTCTATCAGTTTTGCACATTGAGAGACTGAAATTCTTGCCCATTCTTCCTTGGAAAACAGCTGGAGCTCAGTGAGGTTGGATGGAGAGCGTTTGTGAACAGCAATTTTCAGCTCTTTCCACAGATTCTCGATTGGATTCAGGTCTGGACTTTGACTTGGCCATTCTAACACCTGGATACGTTTATTTGTGAACCATTCCATTGTAGATTTAGCTTTATGTTTGGGATCATTGTCTTGTTGGAAGATAAATCTCCGTCCCAGTCTCAGGTCTTTTGCAGACTCCAACAGGTTTTCTTCCAGAATGGTCCTGTATTTGGCTCTATCCATCTTCCTATCAATTTTAACCATCTTCCCTGTCCCTGCTGAAGAAAAGCAGGCCCAAACCATGATGCTGCCACCACGTTTGACAGTGGGGATGGTGTGTTCAGGGTGATGAGCTGTGTTGCTTTTACGCCAAACATATCGTTTTGCATTGTGGCCAAAAAGTTCGATTTTGGTTTCATGTGACCAGAGCACCTTCTTCCACATATTTGGTGTGTCTCCCAGGTGGCTTGTGGCAAACTTTAAACGAGACTTTTTATGGATATCTTTGAGAAATGGCTTTCTTCTTGCCACTCTTCCATAAAGGCCAGATTTGTGCAGTGTAAGACTGATTGTTGTCCTATGGTCAGACTCTCCCACCTCAGCTGTAGATCTCTGCAGTTCATCCAGAGTGATCATGGGCCTCTTGGCTGCATCTCTGATCAGTCTTCTCATTGTTTGAGATGAAAGTTTAGAGGGACGGCCGGGTCTTGGTAGATTTGCAGTGGTCTGATACTCCTTCCATTTCAATATGATCGCTTGCACAGTGCTCCTTGGGATGTTTAAAGTTTGGGAAATCTTTTTGTATCCAAATCCGGCTTTAAACTTCTCCACAACAGTATCACGGACTTGCCTGGTGTGTTCCTTGGTCTTCATAATGCTCTCTGCGCTTTAAACAGAACCCTGAGACTATCACAGAACAGGTGCATTTATACGGAGACTTGATTACACACAGGTGGATTATATTTATCATCATCAGTCATTTAGGACAACATTGGATCATTCAGAGATCCTCACTGAACTTCTGGAGTGAGTTTGCTGCACTGAAAGTAAAGGGGCCGAATAATATTGCACGCCCCACTTTTCAGTTTTTTATTTTTTACAAAAGTTTAAAATAATCAATAAATTTCGTTCCACTTCACAATTGTGTCCCACTTGTTGTTGATTCTTCACCAAAAAATTAAAATTTTATATCCTTATGTTTGAAGCCTGAAATGTGGCAAAAGGTTGAAAAGTTCAAGGGGGCCGAATACTTTCGCAAGCCACTGTACATGACAAGAATCTGCATAACTAATAATATGCTAAATAGATGCAAGTCAAATTTATGTATGAGATAAAAAATGATGGTAGTCTCACATTGGAAGCTGTAGTGGATGGTGAGATATGGAGCCTGAAAGTCACAAGTTCAAAAACATTGTTACCCTTTTGCTTGTTAGCGTGATTCAATTTGAATGAAAACTCTGATACCCTTTAAACCAACACTTTATTGAAAAGTTTCTGAAACAATTTGTGTTAGTTGTTTCAAATTTTCAGAAGTAATTCCAGCAAATTCATGCATGCACAGATCCAAACAGGGGTTATAGCTTACAAAACCCCATCCAAAAGGGAGCTCTCCTACTCTGTTTTGGTGCAGCTCTAAGGGCAAGACTGAAATGTCTTTATATTACTAACGTATGAGCTAGTTGGTATAATCGCAATGGTGCTATCTTTTTGTAATGTTCTGTTTTTCTACTAGTTTCAAAAAACAACCATGCTGTTTTCAGAGGAAAAAAGAAACAGAAAATGGCAGATACAGTTTTTTCATGCTAAGCAGTTTCACAAAAGTACTGCCAGCATGTCACTGTTCCTAGAACTCCTTCTTTGAGCAAAAGCCAGAAGTGCTCGAGTAGGAAGAAGAGTAAGGCTTCATATACACGGGTGTAATTTTTGCCTATGTGCTATCCTTTTATTTTAAGAATCACACATGGACCCATTACTTTCTGTGGCCCCATGTCCTCAACTGTGATCTACACAGGTCTGTGTCAGGGCCCCAGGTGCAGGCTGAAAAGTCAGTGCAGGTCCAATTCCTGTCCATTTTGCGGCTCTGTCTTGTACATTCAAACAATGGGATCTGTGAAAAAGACAGACAGCAAGCATCCATTACATTTTTCTAGCGAGCTAATGGGGATGAACATATGACAGATTTTAGGGCAGCATAACCTACATTTTACTGATTTGTGCCAGAATTTGCAAATCTTTCTTATACATCAAAAATTTGCTTGTAACACATACAGGAAGAGCTAATAAATTTCAGTGGGTGCCAAAATGCCTAATTTGTGGATTTCTGGGGTTGACCATGTGACCATCTATGTATATAGTGGTAGTAAAGTAAAATGGTGTATGCCAGTTTTCATTACACATAGGTTTGGTGGATGTGTTCAATTTTGTGGCAGACAGAATGGATAGCTTAAAGGGGTTGTCCAGGTCCTGAAGGTAATTGATACAGATGACCTATCCAAAGGATCAGATCGGTTGGAGCCCTATAGTTGCAGCATAACTCCCATTCACTTGAATAGAAGAGCTGCTTCTGGCCATATATACCTAGTATATGACATCCATTGGCCAAAACACCTGATTGGGACAAGGTCCAGGTGTCTTATCCAGGGTCCTATCTCTGGATAGGTTATAAGTATTACCATCAGGCCCTGGACAACCCCTTTAACTCTATCTCACTTTTTGTCCCCACAGACAAAAATAATGCTTTACCTGTCATGAATTCCTTTGTCAAGCAGTTTGTCCAGCGATTAGTAAAGGCACCAAAACTTGTTGGTCATGAATCATAAATCCCTGACACTAACCTCTAGTTAGTTATTTGCATTTTTTCTCTATAAAACCACCTGCATAATCCTCAGAATTATAATCATTTGTATTCCATTAGTGCCCTCTAGTGGTCAAACATAAATGTTTCACAGCTTCTTATGTGAGAGCAGCCTGTTATATAAAGTTCCTTGTGGTTGCTTTCCTGTAACTACAGTGCTCAACCCTGACATTGCAACACCAAGAAGGAAAAATCTTGGAATTATGGAAATCACAGGATCACTAGACATGTTAGTCCGTTCATTACTCGAGTAAAGATAAATGATGGTGAACTAGTGCTGACAAATTCCTCAGCATCTCTTGGATCAGTGTGAGACTGGGGTGCCTAGGGCTCACCAATAGAATTCATTTTGGGGACCCACAATACAGATAAATGCAAATATTACCTGCCTATTTTTTTGTATTAGTCTGCTACCTAGCCCTTACTTTGGACCTTTTCTGTCCTGCGGGCCCTCTCAGTCTCCTAACTCATTCTTGCTTTCCATTAGAGACTCCTTAGCTGTTAGCAGATGATTGGTAATGGGGACCCCGCAGTGACAGTAAGGAGATGGGGCCCAGGAGGCAGGATAGTGGCCAACCTTCTTCTGTGCCTACATGTTATCTAAGGGTGGGTTCACACCTGCGCTTGAGTTCGTCCGCTGCCAATCCGAGTGAAAATCTCGGGGAACGGGATCGGCATCGGATACCGACAGGTTAGCGACGCATTGGTTAAAAACCCATTCATTTGAATGGGTTTTTAAAGCAATGCGCGGATGTGCGCTTACACTCTCTGCACTGCGTTTCGTTGGAAACAAAGTCGGACATGCAGGACTTCGTGTCCAACGACAAAAACCGCTTCGCAGCGCAGAGGGTGTAAGCGCACACCCGCGCATTGCTTTAAAAACCCATTCAAATGAATCGGTTTTTAACCAATGCGTCGCTAACCTGTCGGTATCCGATGCCGATCCTGTTCCCCGAGATTTTCACTCGGATTGGCAGCGGACGAACTCAAACGCAGGTGTGAACCCACCTAATGCATCTGTATATAATATACTGGGTAGTTTGTTAAACATTTTACCCAATTTATTATATGTGCAATAGGCTACATGAGATGCTGTACATCTAAATGTAGTGAAGTGTACTGTGCAATGTACCACTCTTCCACAAGTTGGTGGACAAGGAGCCCACTAGCCCCCCCGGGAAGGGGGTCCAACATGGGATTCACCTGCTCCTCTTTGGGCCAGTATGAGCCTTGGGTAGATAAAACAAAAGCCATACAACATAGTGATTGGCTATTGCAGTCATAGGTCGACTTTTCTTGTCACCACTAGTCAGGTAGGCAAACGCCTGTCAGGAACTAGTAAGTGAAGTATGAAGCTGATTTTGCACAGGAGATTTTGTTACTGAATTTTAGGGCATTTTTTTTGTTACAGAATTTGCAACCAGTAGTGGATTTAGCAGAAGGGAGAAGTACAAGAGCTTCCTTTATATTTGTCACTGTTAACTTTGGCCAGAAAAAACTGCAACAAAAAAAGCAACTTTTCCGTAACCTGTTACCTCACCTGTTTAGCGGAGCAGCAACAGCATTTTGCTCACCTTTTAGACTTCTTTAACTGCATATATAAAAATGTTAATCCCGACTGTGATACCAGAATCATTGTTCTAGGCTTTATAATGCTTGAGCTATAACTGTCTGAAGTGACCCCCTTACCCCTACTTCAGCTTCCCTGCACTATACATGCGCCCACCCACTCCATTGAAAAGTGAAGTACAGGTTTTAGCTAGCAATAGTGAAAGAAATGGATTTCAATGCAGGATTTCACAGAAAGGAGCCAAAATTTTTAATAAAGTAAATTGCAAAATATATTAATGACCTAAAGCTGATAGAAAATCCAATGTTGTCCGAAAGTTTAGTTACACTTTTAGCGGTCCCACAGAACTGAATGGAGCAGCAGAGTGCCTTCTCCAGGTAGGGGTCCAGCGGTCAGATCCCCATTGCCCCTAATGGTTATGTCCTACCCTGTGAATAGGGGATAACTTGTAGTTATCAGAATACCCACCCGTTTTAGCCGAGGTCACACAGGGCAGATACAATGGAAATTCAGTAGCTTGTTTTCCTGAAAGTCGCTGACACCAGAAGGTAAATCGGCAGCATATACTGGCATGATGAAGGCTTCAGTCACATGTTGATGAAATTTTGTAAATTTTAATCCACTATGCTTGCATTGTACAAGTCAGTGCCGCCAGCGACTAACCTGCTACAGTACGCCATGTGTGACCCCAGCCTTAAAAGTACTGTACCAACTTTAACAGTTATCGCTTTTTGATACAGTAGGGATCTGACTGCTCCTGAGAAGGGGGTAGGTACGTTTCCCCTGTCCTCATGAAACAGCCAGCACAGCTCGCGCGCTGCCACTCCATTCATTTTATATGGGAGTGTCGGGGGTAGCCGAGCTGTATGTTTAGCTTGATGCTTCATCAGGACGGTCAGGATCATTGGCGTCTTAGAGGTCGGTCCCAAACCAATGATGAGTTATATCCCCTCCCCTATTGATAGAAGATAACATCTAACTTTGGTACCACTCTGTGTGTTTCCAGCCTTAGGCTCTGGTAATTGGACAGGTATAGCACAGTCTATAAAGGGGCTACAAAGAAAACTGCGCTCCACAACCCCACTCCATTCTTTTCCACTATTATACCGTTTTTGTTTGTTTTTTTAAGCATGAAGACGCCACCTTGTGGCCAGCGTGAAAAAGCAGTTTCTTGTCTGTTTCCTAAGCTCTCATCCTCTATAAATTTAACTACACCCTCATCCTCTATAAATGTAGTGCAATAACCTACAGTCGTATTCTGCCCTAACACAAACCATTTTCTGTAAGAGACTGCAGCACCCTAGAATATGTATTCTGAAGAAAATAGAACGCTACACAGAAAGCGCCATCTTTGTTACTGGAATGCCTCGGTTGTTGGTTGCATCATCAAACAGCGGCGTGTACTGTGCGTTCCAGGCGCCGACTGATGACGTCGTGGTAGGGGGACTGGCTTAATTTGAAAGAGTACCCGGTAAATAAACGGCTGGCGGAGGAGAGGCGGATAACGGCAGCCCGGAGTGATGTGAGTGCGGGGCGGGGATAGTAGCCACTTACCTGCTGCATAGAGTACTTGTCACTCCAGGAGGCTATGATAATGTCGTGCTGTAGGAAATATCAATGGCCATATCGTGTGGCATGGAGACTCCCAATCTTCTGATGATGGCAGCCTGGTGGCCATCTGCCCTGTTCCGGGGAAGCTCTTCCTGAAACTTTACTAGCCATGCTTATGTGATCCCCTATTACTTGTATAGTGCTAACATATGCTGTAGTGCTGCACAGAGATTGTCACCACTCACTCTATTACTAGTGGGGCTCTCAGTCTAATAGCCCTATTATAACGCTCCAGTACCCACTAGCTAATAGCAATTCTGTGGCACAGGGGCGGCCACTAAGGGTACATTGGGTATGGAGCATCAAGATTAGGTGCGTGCTCGTGCACCAGCATGGAAGTATACACCAGTCAGGAACTGCTGCGTTTGGGTCTCCATCATTTGGGTTAGCATGGGGACCCGAAAGACAGAGACTCTGTTGGTTTACAAAGCGGTTTTGCCATAGACTATAATGAGATCCGCTGGTTTTATACTAAAACCGGCGAAGAGAAAAGGCCTCCTTGTGGGACTTTTCTCTCCACCGATTTTAAGCAGAATCTGCGGCAGAGACTCCAAACGCAGATGTTAATCCAGCCTTACTTTGTCGGATTGAGGCGTCCCTACCCTCATTTGCAGAAAGTGGCCAGCGAGGAGTAGAACAGTGTGTCTTACATTTGATGTAAGAAAGGGCCTTGTGCCAAATGTGAGCCACTCGCGCATTTGAGAAACGTACGAAGCACATCAATCACATCATATAAGCGCAGCACACGTACTTTACATATATGTTTGACAGAAGCCACATAAGGATCAGGCAGGTGCAGCACACACGTCATGAATGGCACAAACACACACATTTTTCATCTGCCAGTTTAAGTTTTAAATCAGCGAATACTTGACATACCTCATTATAGTCAATTGGGTTCACTGGAACGGTCTCCATATGTACCCACTAGTTTAGTGGACCGCCTGTCCGTTATTCTGGTCCTCTGACAGACCAGAGCCACAGATAGGCAATGCCAGTATGAACTTAGCGTCAGGTTTGCAGCTTTTTTAAATGCCTCTTGTTATTAAAAATTGTCATACGTGCCATTTTTCCTCCACTCTCTGCACTTTCCGTAAAGGGTGCGTACTGTGGACGGGACCCTTGGCCCCATTAATTTTATCAATTTTCAGTTCAATAGCTTAAATAATGCCTGAAATCTATGCCACCTTTGAGCCGACATACATTTCAGGCTAAGGGGCATGACCCGCTTGGCCTGTGAGATTTGCCCACTCTTCCATGATGCCAGGAGATCACCCTTTCTTTTTGTGGGAGCCTCCTGGACATTTTTCACACTGCTTTGAATATTTATCACATCCCAATGTTGACTTTCAACAAGTAAAATCCTGTAGAGGAAAAGACCCACCCTTCAGGTTAAGCACCGCCCACACCAAAACAACGGAGCTGATCACTGATCAGGGTCCCTTCTGCAATCCATTCTTTCTGATAACATCGTAGTTGAGCATGTCTCCTGTGGGCCCCTGTGCAGCGTCTTTTAGAACTTTCTATTGTGTCATTGTTCTGTGATTCTAGGTTCACACTAGCACCGGACTGTCCATTGCTCTGGTTTATCATTTTGTTATTCACTATAGCAGATGTGTCAGGGGAAATGACAACTTCTTTATATGCTGGTTATTCCTCTGTCATTACGCCTATATTCAAGATATACTGTACATTGATTTTTTTTTTTCCTCCTTTTCAGACATCTGTGCCATTTCTCCATTCTTGACATCTTCACCTGATCACGTTTGGCTGCAGTTATGGATAAGCTTACGTTTCCTCAATTTCCTGTAGTAGAGCTGGTCAATTTTTTTCGCCAGAAGGTTCTGACAGGAGCTGAAGCTAAAAATTTTACCAAAAACGACATTTACCCCAACCCCAAGGTAGAGTAGTTGTTACTCCTTTAATCATTTACTTGGAGTTTTAGTTATTACTGTTCTGGATTCTTGTGGACTGTAAATCTGCCCAGTCTTTCTCTTGTGAACTCACTCATTAGTGTTCCTGATGTTTCTGGGCATATTGGGGCATATTTATGAAAGTTTTGAAGAAAGTGAAAGGGCTGGGCCTATGCAGTCTGGCAAATTCACACCAGATAACTGGGGTAAATTATACATGAAATTTATGTCAGCTACATGGGTTAGATTTCAGTTATTAAAGTGTAACGTCCATTTTATTTTATTTTCTGCTATTGTGTCTGGGGGGTGAACATTTTTGTAATATACTTTATTAATCTATCAAACTTCCTTTTAATAGAAAACGGGCTCTAAAGTTCCCATTAGTAATGCTCTAATCCATTGTCAGAGAGACTGTTCGTACACATGTACTCAATGTAGTACATAGAGCTGAACCATTTACCAAAGGGGGGATAGTCTCTTCAAATAACTGTATCTTCCGTTTTATACCACCTAGAAAAATGGTTTTGGTATCATAAGAAAGCTGAGATTGAAGTACTAGCTATAACAGAACCTGAGATATCACTTCTTAAAAATACAGTTGGGACCTTAATATACAGCAGTTCATGTTGCTTATAAAATCATATTCAACTTTCTTGTGATACCGGAACCATTTTTTCTAGGTGGCATACAACCAGAGATACAGCCATTAGAAGTGACCACCCCCATTTGGTAAATGCTTCGGCTGACAAAATATTAAAACATGGGAGTTACACTGTGGATAGGTCAACAACACCTATAAAGTGTACCAGAACTACACGGTTTCTGTGTAGTGACTGGAAAAAGGTACTCAAACCATATTGTACAGAACCATATAGTTATGGTACACTGCAGCTCAGGCAAATGGTTGATCAGCAAGGGTGCTGGGAGTTGGATCCTCAACAATCTGATATTGATGGCATATCCTAAGGATACACTTGGAAATCTCTTTAAAAGGCCTGTGCGTCTCAATTATGGTGCAGCCGACCCCAATAGAGCACAGATTAAAGAGAGCCTTTCATCCTTTTAATAGGCTCCTTCCTCCTGATTCCAGCACAGTGGGAATTTTTTTCTCTACCATCATTCCAAGGCAATCAGTGCAGTTAGTTTCGGTACTTGATATGCTAACTAGACTCTCTAATGTCAAGTGGGTGGTGTCAGGCTATGGTTGGCCGAAAATATGTGTATGACATAATCTGCTGAAATTGCTCCCCTTCCAAATTGGGCAGTTTAGTTGGTTATGTTGGTGGTGGGATTGTTCGTATGAAAGATCTAACCATCAATTGAACGGCAGCTTCACAGCCAAATTCTTTGTGCCAGTTCATTATTGGGTTCTATTCCCACAATATACAAATACACATGAAAACTATGTATTTGCAGTGTATTCCATGCCAGAAGGCTGAGGCTGACACTTGGATTTCTGCCTTGGTGTTGCACTTTACACTGACGTAGATCCTTGCGCTGATAATCGTCATTGAGTGGGGCTAATCAGCTTGTGGCTACCCACCATGGTATGTCAATCCGTTTTCTTTCAAGTCAGTGCGCTGAAAATTCTGTGCTGTATGAACTATGCACCATAAAAAAAAAATGCCCTGGGAACATAACCTAGGTGTAGCATCCATAGAAGCATCAATGACAGCAGAAAACAGGCCTTGCTAGTGCCATGCAGAGGGCAGTGGCGATCACATCAGAGGCATAAGCAAGTTTTGTCAAGGTGGTGAGGACTACTTGTGTATTGTTATGAGTATCTTCATTTTTGAGTGGCATGTATGTGACATCACTAACCTTCATGTTCTATTTCCATCTACAGCCAGAATGGGTCCAGAAACTCTTCATGAGGGTGTTGCAGAAAGTGTTCAATGTTGGAGTAGATCAGTTCTACATGGTATGTATTTGTGGACTGTGCAGTAAGTTTTATTCCATACCTGTGGTATGCTCAATAGCCAGGGAATTGTCCTGGATCACATACTGGAGGTATTCATGAATGATTCTGATATTTGGTCAGATTATGGGCATTTTGGAAGCACAGAAATGATAGTCAGTGACTTCTCCTTTCTTTGGCTATTTGCTAAAAAGTAATACTGATACTAAAGTCCTCTTATAGTATCATCACAGTGATTGTGTGGAGTCAGAAACTGTGTTCATGTGATCAACAGTAGGGCCTAGCGGTATTGACAGCCGGCTTCTGCTGTAACAGCTGGCATCATAAGAACCTCTATCAGCTGTTTAACCCCCTTTACATATTGTGACCATCTATGAAGCTTGACGGAGGGATGCAGCCTTCTCTCTGCTCATTGGCCCCGCTGTAGTGTTATTACTATGGTGAGCAGCATGCCTTACAAACACCACCAGGTCTGCCATCGGTATCAGGTTATTAGGTCCCATGTACACGACCGAGTCTGCTGTCCAAGGGCGGTTTTGATGTTCTGTTCCGTGGAATATGGAACATATCCTAGGTTTTCTTTTTGCAAAAGTTAAAATCAGTGAAACCTGATCCATGAGTGATATGTACTCCTAAATGGTGCCGCTGGAAAATAAAACTCACCCCACAAAAAACAACCTCCAAAATGGCTACAAAGATGAAAATGTAACGCTTTTGGAGTGTGACAATCAAAAAAACTAAGAAATAGATACTTGGTCCCAGCGGCCCAGACTGTGGAAATAGTGCTAGAACTGGTGTTATTACTTGTGCTCATGCTTACAGGTACAGGTATACATATAGAACTAAATGAAATTCCTATATTGCAGGTACCTGTGGTTTTGGACATTCAGTACCCACATCTGATGGAAGGTTTTGCTCCTGTGGCTCATCTAGTGAAACTAATGTATGTACTCCATTGCCCAAAGTTTTTTTGTTTTTTTTTCCCTCCAGTGTGATATACTGACCCATAGGCAGCTTATGCTGATTTGCTGGATCTTCCTGTCTTAGTGCTTTAATGCTGAAGTACTTACTTTTATTGGCTGCCTGGTAGCAGTTTCTAAGGCCCTGTACAGTACCACACATACCTTGTGCACCTACCTACCTGTGTCAGGATTATATGTCCAATTGCACAGCTTGTGAAGGTGACTCCATTTTAATTTTACTATACAGTGAGTAGGAGCTTGTCTCTGGAACGAATTAATATTGTAAATTCAGAGAATGCTGTATTAAATGGTCATCATTAATCATCATGATTGAGAAGTTTCTAAAATACCCTCAAATGATCTAGTTTTACCTATGAATTACGAGAGAGAGCTTGTCTCACAGGGAATTTGTCCTCAGAAAATTATCTATAATTGTTAATGTTAAACAATCGGTTAAATGTTTTAATTTTCTTGTCAGTATCTATAAAAATATCCTAAAATCGTTTGGTTCTCACTCTGACCACTAAGCCTAATAATAAGTTGATACCTGCACATAGAGTATAACAATGACCGGTATTCTCTATAAATAAATAATGTGGGCACAACCATTCACTGTAGATGGTGGACACAGATTATTTACTTACTTTTCATGCACAGGTCACAGAACATGGCTAGAAAATTCTCAAGGAGTCATTTCCAGACTATTGTGTCTATGGTCAAATAGTAAAATTAATTGTTGTTGATACATTTCACTTCAGTATCTGATGGTAACTTTTTTTTTTTTTTAATCTGTCTGTATGTGAAGGGCCCGTTTCTTGCCGATGTGCCTCATCTATGACTTTCACCCATCTGATGTCGTGAACCCAAGTAAGTGTCATGAGCACTAGTTCACTGGTTATGTTTACAGCCTTCTGTAGAGTACGAGACTGACATAGGGACATTGTCCTTTGTGTTTAGAAGGGAAGCGGACGCTCTACTTGTTGAGTGGAATTGTAAACTTCCTCCATTTCAGGGATACCCGAAAAATGGTCTACACAGCATTCTGCTTAAACTATGTAAGTGAGACTTGTACAGAATTCCATGTCTGTTACTTCATCTAATGTCTTGCATTTGTCACTGATGATGTCACTGTCATTTGTAGAGATCTGCTTTGGACAATATAAACCAGCAGCAGAAGACAATTCAGGAGTTGGAGGCAAAAATTGAAAAACTCACGTAAGTCTTTGCTTGGTAAAAACAAATGAATTGTTCTATCCTCTCCTGTCAGTCTGTCCCCTTCCGATGTGATGACTTGCCCATAGTGACCTTACCTGTGTGATGCAGGGTCATATAACTACACTTCCAATGCCTTGTAAACTGCTATTGCTTTTTGTCTATACTGATGACATGTGCCATGGCACCTATTAGACAACTTGCATGATACAGCATCACTATGGATACTGTGTCACTATGACCTAGTTGCCTTACTTGAAGGAGGGAGAGCTACAGCTCTCACAGTTCCAAGGAATTCCTATGGTAAAGATGTTTCTATTCATTTTATTTAAGTTTCCTATACGACTTGTGGACACTGTTGTTACAGCGTGCCTCCAATTATAAAGCAACATAAATGAATAGTAAGGTTGAATATAAGAGGCTTTGTAATATATCTTATTATAGAAATATGTTTACTTCTCCACGTATTAGGCGGCTCTTTTTCTCTTATCTTCACTAAGACTGTTTATCTGTATAGAATCTGCCTCACACACACAAGTCTATAGAGGGAGGATGATTTACTGATTTATTGCCTTAGGCAAGGGGCCTTATTTTGAGCAGTGGTAGTGCTAGAGTCTTAACATGAGAGATGTAGTGGCGTCAAGAGCTATCTCACTTGAAATGTAGCAACATTTAACAGCAGCAATTATTTGTGTGTCTTTTCCAACATCCTCCTCCTACCCACCCCCTTTCCATAAGTAACCCAGTCTGATAAGGGGAAAGGAATCAAATTTCTTTAATAGGATATATTACAAAGTTTCTTATATTTACTTGTCCCATTCACTTATATGATTTGTTTTATAGTTGGAGGTACCCTTTAAAATTTTAATATCATGTTATTGAAAAGTTAGAGGCCCTTTCATGTCCTCTGATATTGGAGGTATTATATAACGCTAGAATTCAGCACACTGTTAGCTTTGCTGGTATGCACCCTGGTGCCAGAGATATCAATGCCGTTATCTTTGTACTCTCTCCTGTGAACTTGTACTGTCAGGGGGAGTTCCACACAGCCCAACAATGACGCTGAGCTGTAAGGCTGACCTTTTTGACAGTGGAGGGATAATGGTGCCGAAACTAACTGGACCGAAATCTCCAGCACCGGGACGCATACAAGCAAAGCTGACAGTGCGCTAGCTGTGCATATAATACTGCCAAAGTCCGAGGACATGAAAGGTTCCCTTTAAAGGATGTATATTGGCCCTAAAGTCTCTTCTAGATCACCAGCATACAGTACTGTTGTAGGGACCATTTGTGACATGGTAAACATAACTTTTTTTTTTTGTATTAATGCAGTGTATTTAATGAATATGCAAATGAGCTGGTTGGTACACTTGGGGCATGGCTGAATCTGCAGAGCACTCATTTTTGCCTGTGGTTGCTGTCAATGCGTGTGTTAGGGGGCAGCGGTCACAGATGACAATGGGTACTCGAACAGATATGTCAATACACCGAATGCAACATACAGATTAAAAGTTGATTTTCTCGGCAGCAGGATTGCATTTTGACACAAAATATGTAAATTCTCTATGTCACTAATCATCCCTAAAACACCAGAAAAGTAGTTTAGAAGTTGAGTTGTTTTAAAGGTATTAGAGGGAAAACTTAAAAACCTTTATTTTTCCTTTTAGGAAGGTCCCACCTGAACAACAAGCAGAATTTAAAGCACTCTCCAGTGACATTCATGATCTGCAGCAATCCATAAGCCAGGAATATCGTGCAAAAGATGTGAGTCTCCCCAATATAGGGTTTTAACTAGTTTGGCTACATGCACACAACCATGTGCAGTGTACGGGTCAGTAAAAATGGTACGGATGACACACTGATTGGAGTCTGTGTCATCCATGGTTTTCACTGACCCATACATTGAAAATGAATTGACAGAGCCGCAATTACATACAGGTATAGGACCTGCTTCGTATTTTGCAGCTCTTTACTATGGCCCAGACACACAGCTGCAAAATGCTACAGCTGTGTGTATGGGCTCATTTAAATGTATGGGTTTGTACTTTTATCCGCAATTGCATGAGGTCTTATTGAGATGCTCAGGGTTGTTATAAATGTTATGGCAAAAAGCACTGGTGTACTGCAACATTGTCATCATAGGAACCTCTCATCTTCCCTCTCTGCATGTTAAGGGGCTTAGTCTGTGTTCCCTTTCTTGGAAGGGAAGGGAATGTTAAATTCTATCATGTTTGGATATTGTTTCTAGTGAAAGCAGATGTTTGGGAACATTCAGGTTTCTGCCATATGCATTTGGTTGTTGGCAGGATCCCAGTGAACTTTTCAGGATCCACTGGTGTGTATAGCCTGCTTTGAATGGAGTTGCTTCTTAAAGTGGTTGTCCCATAATCAACACATCCTCAGAATAGGTGATAAGTCTGTGCGTGCTTGTGACCCCGCTGATCATGAGAATAGGGAACTATACCCCCCTGTTTGAAAGGAATGAGGGAAGATTTGTCAGTCTATGGAGCTGATGGAGATGACAACATAGAGCCTGCAGCTGTCTTTGTTTGGTCCATAGACCTTTAAAGGAGTGACATTCACCAGCTGCTTCTGGAGAGTGTGGGACCCCCATTTCCGTCATGGGTGGAGTCCCTAGTGGTGGAAGCCGAGCAGTCCCTTATCACCTGTCTTACCGATTAGGTATTAAGTGTTGACCTTTTGAGGAAAAATTTGTCGCCAATCACAAGTCATCTGAACTTAACCCCTGCTACTAAATGATTCTGCAATGTCTGAACAGCTGCTGTATGACTCTTGATAACTCCATATTTTACATTCTATAGCTGGTCCTTGAGGAAAAGATTTCACATCAAAAAGCAGAACTTGCTGACAAAATGAAGAAAATGGTAAGTGCTAAGTAGTTCTAAGGCAGTCTATGAGGACTGATTTCATCACATTGGGGGATTTCTCCACTTTTTATACATGGGACTCAGTTATATACCCCCCGGCGGGGCCCCCCCCCCTTTTTTTTTTTTTTAAAACAAAACTCTTAAAAGGGAAGGTGTCCCAATTTTGTTGTATTTGTCATAAAAAGTAGCAAATTTTTGTGCGAACAAATTGCAACTTTTTGTGCTACCCTTGCCACATTCCACTAAAAAATGGCATACATGATGCTGAAAACCTACGCTATGAGCTGACATTGACCGTCCACAGCCATGTGCCTGAAGTAAAATCTTTTATGCAGCCTCGTTTATGAAGAGCACACTCCACGTTGATATTGCCAGTCTTCATAAGTCTCCAATGACTTTACAGTCAATAATAATAATACATTTTATTTATATAGCGCCAACATATTCCGCAGCACTGTACAAATTGTAGGGTTCAAGTACAGACAAAAAGATACACTACAGAGTGATAGTCAATTCAGTTTTAGTGTAACTCTTGGTTACAGTCATGAGAGTCTAGGAGAAGGTTTCAGACCACCACTTCAGTCTGTCCTATACCTGCCATACTGATGTTTTACAATCTAGATGACATCATTTCCTTTACCACAGAATCAGTACAAGCTTGCTATTGCCACCATGAAGGAAGAACAAGAACACATGAAATCCCAGATAGTGGAATCTCCAGAGCAGCGCAAGAATAAAACTGAGCGGATGAAAGAAAATGTCCACAAACTGAAGCAAGCAAGGGTAACGTAAAATCATGTCTTTATTGCACTCCTTCAGAGAGTCTATCAGTCTGTAAGCATTATAGAGTTGCCTCTGGTGGACTCTTGTGCGTGTCTTTTGTCTTCTTTAATCCATGCACATCTTAATAAAGATTGTTTTGTTTCAACAGCAAGAAACAAGTGAGAAATGTGACTATTATCGGGAGAGAGTGACTGTGGCCTGCCTATGGCAGTCAGACGTCCAAGCTTACAATAAGAAGCTGCATAGTATTGAGGCCAACCTAGAGATTTACAGGAAGATTCTTGAAGAGGTACTCTTATCTATTACTTCTGTTTAAAATGGCTGTGCTCCATCCTTGTGGATTTATCTCTTTTTAAGCATTGTATAACTTTTCTTTTCCTAGAGTAGACAAAAAGAGGAACAAATAGTAAATAAAAACCTGGAGCTGAAATCCATGGCGAATGAAGAAACCCAACTGAAGAGAACTATCCAGATAAAGAAGGAGAAACTGGCTAAAATGGATATTAAGAATCAGAAGAAACAAGAGGACTTCGAGCAGCGAAAGAATGAGATTTTAGAGTGAGATTTATTTCCCTGAGTCCCCCGTGTGACTGAGGCAGTAATGTGCATGCATGTGGCCACTGCTTAGTTTTTCTATGTGACTGACAGAGATGGCTAAGTACTATTCTCTGTCGGACCCATATAAGCGAATGGCGCAGTGGTCACACTTTGGCACTACTGCTCTAGTCACCCCCCTTCCCAAATGGATCCCAGTTTCCTTGATAAAACCTTTATTAGATTCCTATTTAAAAAAAAAACAAAAACATTATATCGCAGCCAACATAATGTTCCAATCTGGAATATTTTCTAGCATTGTTTATCCAGGTATGGGCTTGGCACTGTAAAACTATCTGATCCACATGTAGGACGATTGGAAATATGTGGTGTACCTCCTGATAAGATTAACTAATACCCATCAATGTATGACAAAAATAATATAAATGATCTGGGCTCCCTGTTGGTACATTGCTGGGAAGTACTGGAGCTCAGCATCAGAGCTCCGAGAGCTGCAGTTTTTTCTGCATGTCTGTCCATTCCTCCTTACATTTGCCTATACCTCCTGAGTAGCCCACAGACTATGGGGCGAAACGCATAGAGTAGATGCTTGGAGTAGGCAATCAGTTGGGGGAAGTGCTGTTTGCATTGCACTTTGTGCTAATAGACAGACACCATTGGATAGGTTATATCCTTGTCTCCTGTGGTATCGATAGGGAGCTGGATCATTTACTGTATATAATTTCTTTCATACATCAATGGGTATTAGCTAGTCTGATGAGGAGGTACAGCGCATATTTTCAATCGTCCTACCTGTGGATCGGATAGCTTTACAGCACTGAGCACTAATCTTTTAATAGGAATCTAATAAACGTTACGTTTTTGTTTTGTTTTTTTATGTTCCCCAATTTTCCTGGGATTCTGTTGAATAAATGTCTAGTTTCTCCACATTCGTTGTGAGATGCCTCACTAGCTGACAAGGTGTAGTTTAAGCGGAAGTTTTGACAGATGTGATCAAATGATGCAAAGGCCTTTCCCTTATTTTGCAACATAAGTTTTACTGGGTCTTGGAGACAAATTTTAAGTTAAAATTATATTTTTAAATAGTCTGGCATGAAATACAATGAATTTTAAGGCGCAGGCATTATCATGTTGTGGCTGGTTTGACCCAAATTGAAAAAGATTGAGAGACCATGCTCTATATCAGTGGTTCGCAACTTTTTATGAGGGGGTACTTGGCTTGAAAAAGTTACAAACTCATAGTGGGGGAAAAAAAACTGGTGCACATAGTGTGCCAAGAAAATCCTTTTGCTTATGAGTGCACCTGTGGCAGGCACATGCTAACAGTTCTGAGGGTCTTTTAGCTTCCAACCAGCTTTTCACTCATCATATCATAGATCAGAAGCTAGCTGTCTATTCCAAACAGGCTACCTGCTGCTGTAGAGCAGACCATTGCCCTTATCCCTGACCCTACGTCTTCTGATGCCTGTCTCTGCTTGGCAGCCATTGTACCTCAGTATTTTTATGGTGGTAGGTGGTTTGGGTTGGCACTAGCCCCCCAGGAGCCTTGGAACCTTAGCACTTACTAAATCTGCCACATGCAGAGCACTGGCTATCAGCCACAGCATGTACCCCTTGAGACTGCACAGTGAACCTCCTGGGGAACCACTGCTCTAGATCATCATAAGATTTTCTAACTGAATAGTGCTATGCTGTCTGCATAGAAGGTTGATCATGGTTATGTGTCAGAAACTGACAATTTTACTATTCCATGTCCCCAGGATCTGTAGTCACATTCAAGAAAAGAGACAGGCCGTGCACGGTCGAGTGTCACATGTTCTTCAAGATATCCAACAAACAACCAGTAAGAAGGAGCTACTCCTGGAAACGGCAGAAGAGGAAAAGAAAAAATATCAGGTAAGATCATTGGTGTTTACTTTTATTTTTTATAATTGCATATTCACAGTCTCCTCTGTCCTAAGCTATAACCTCAGGGCACTGTACATATACAATAAATAGGCAAGGGGTGTGATGTGGAGCTCTAATAAACAAAGCTCTCTATTCTGTAAGACTTCCCGTTATTGACTTCCCTGCCGTTATCATTGTATCCATCCAATTCTCTCCTTTCAGGATGTTATGACAGGCTTTAGAAATGCACTGGAGAAATACCATGACAGCTTGCAAAAAGCGTCTGATCGCAGCGCTGAGCGAAGACGAGAAAAAGTAGCAGAGCTTAACCGGCGGCTGAGTCGACGATAGAAGATTAGACTGTATTGTCTGGCTTTTTTATGTACATTTATTTTTATTTTTTGGTTATAAAACAATATGATGTATTGAGCATTAAATAAAGATATTACTAACGTACAAAGCTGCTGTAGTGTGATTTATAGAGTACATCTCTTAAGACCTGACAAAGGTAAAAATCTGCAAACTCAAAGGCAAGCATTCAAAGGGTGTCTATCACCTCTACCAAGAATATTCAACTGCTACCATCGTGTTACAGAGCACATTACAGCGTGATGTGTGGAATTTTAGTAGATTTGGAGAAAAACCATTTTAAAAAGTTAAACACAACTGCCTCATTTATATATGGGAGCAGGCCTTCTGCTTCCTGGAGCAGTGCTCATGCTGCTCAGACCACTACCACCTCCTGCCTGCACCACTTTGTGCAGTGGAATATCACCCATCCTATTTGAGCGGTATGAGCTGAGCTCCTAGGGCTGGAGGTCTGTCCCCAGTGCACCGACCGTGTCACTTGCATAAGACTTCAAAAGTTGTTTTTCTCCAAATCTATAAAAGTGACGTAGATAACAAATATATTTTGTATATCACTGTAATGTGCTCTGAATGCTTGGGAAACGTGATAGACTCCCTTTAAGCTAAATCATCACTTTCATGTATGTGGAAAGGGGATTGTTTAAAGAGTACTGAATTCAGCACACTGTCAGTTTTGCCAATATGTGCCCCGGTTGCGAGATATTGGGTTTGACCCCTTTAAAAATGCTGGCAGTACTATACAGTGGAAGGGGACAACAGTGTTAACATATCTGGGTTGTTGGTCATCGGTTACATGACTGGGAAATCAAAATCTGTAACAAAAAAGCTGCTTTTCCTCAACATGGGTCCTCACCCTGAAGGGGTTTTCCCATGAACATAACCAGATTTAGATTTGTAGACAATTAAAAGTTAAATATTTAGTCAAATATAAATAATTAAAAATCTTGCAGCGTTTTAAAGACTTTCTCTAAAATCTTGGTGGTGACAGTCTGCTGCCTTGATCGATTGACAATGGATACCACCATGAAAGCAGGAACTTATTGTGGACAGGTTGAGAGATCGTAACTCCTAGCGCTCTTTTCAGAACAAAAGCATAGGATCAGAGGTAGGGAGGCAGCTTGTAATAAAAGTATAACGATTTTACAATACGTTGCAATGCATTACAGTTGCAGTGTTTTGTATTAGTGATCAGAACCCCTGGAATACAAGACCCCTAGGAAGTCTAAAAATAACAGAAAAATATAGAAAATATTAAAAGTTCAAATCACCCCCTTTACCTCGATCAGATCTAAAGACAAATGCACAAAGTAAAACACGCACACGTTAGGTATCCCTGCATCCAAAAATGCTCAAACTACAATTATGAAAATACTTTTCCCATAGTGGGGGAAAAAACCCCAAAAGAACAGAACTGCTGTTTTTTCCCTATTTTGTCTCATAAAAATTTGAATAAAAAGCGATCAAACGTTCTCCAAAATGGTATAAATAAAAAATGCATATGGCCCCACAAGAAAGGACACCTTATGCAGCACTGTATATAGAAATCTAAAAAAAAATCAGACTTTTTTTTTCCCCAAAGTTTTGTAACTTTTTTAAAGTGCTAAAACAACAAAAACTATATATATATATATATATATAATTTTTATATATATATATTTTTTTTTTTTTTAAATCACCGTTATTGTACCAATCCATAGAAAACAGTTAACAAGTCGATTTGGCTGCACATTGAATGCTGTAAAAACTATGTTGCGCGAATGCAGTTTTTCTCTAATTCTACCCCATTCTGAATTTTATTCCAGCTCCCCAGTAGATCATATAGAATATTAAATAGTACCATTACGAAGAACAATTTGTCACGCAAATGGCTCTGTGAATGGAAAAATTAAAAAGTTATGGCTTTTGGAAGGTGAGGAGTAAACCACAAAAATCAAAAAATGGTTGTGGTGGGAAGGGGTTAATCTCCAACTGTCCACAGGGCATTTCTTCAGCAGGTAGACGTCCTGGGTTCTCTGTGACAGCTCTTCCCATCTAGGATTTAATCTCTTTGCAGGAGGTATTGGAGACAATAAATCTGCATAGATGGGGGGAGGGGTTTGCTGCCGTAATTGCACATGACTTGCCTACAGAAGAGGCCGCAGCAGACAAGTGAATATTAATTTGTATACGGCGCAGGAGTTGTTCTGTATTAAGAAACACCAAAAAAAAGTGTTCCAAAATGTCCCAATTAAAACTATATACTTTATTGAAATATCAATATTCTAGCACTCATATAATGAAAAATCATTACAAATGATAAAAATAATAATGTATGTAAGAAAACAACAATGGAATACGGTCATATAATACTCCATGTAAACCCCTGAAATCCTCTGTGCTCATAGTACGGATGTAGCAGAGTTCACCTGAACTTCTGCAGTTGGTTAAACTGCTGCAGCATGGTATCTTATCACAGAAGACAACAGAAAAGTCAATGGAAAAACATTTTTCAATGCCTTTTCATTGTTTTTAGTTGTCTTTTGTGATGAGACATCATGCCACCTAAGTTCTGGTTAACTCTGCCATATCTGTATATAAGTATCACCGTGGGAATGTAAAATATAATGCTAATAAATATACCAGTGAGATCCTAATAAGAGAGCCTTGTTCGCTGTATCCTGTATTACTGATGGCGTACATGCCCTACATTTTCTGTCACGTCTACAGGTCCTGGTGGCCACTGAAGTAGACTTGTTTACGGCTAAGTTTGGTTTCCTAGTTCAGTTCAGCAGCGCTGCAGGAGTCTTACTTCTTACAATTGTATGAAAAGTGCCATAACTGGAAATTTCCGTTCTGACTACAGAATTTTTCCTTCTGTCACTTATGTGAACCCTTCGGGTAGCCATGGAGATGTTACAGCAGGATACAATCCCTTTCTCAGCAATCTCGCACGTTGCTGCCTTTCTAAGAAAATGAATTGCTCGGTCATTTTGCACTGACCGGTTCTAATGAGAACTCCTGCTGTCATCTTAGGACATCATGAATACACGGCCTGTTCTGGGAATTCAGTCTGTGCTCCTGAATACATAATCATAACGCTATAGCCATATAGACTGTACTTTATCTATAAGAATATATGTCTGTACTTTACTTTTACCATACAAGAGTTTTTAATGAAATGTCACCGTATGATATCTAATAAGCCTCCGCAGACTTTGGCTACGAATTTCACAGTGAATTTTCTTTACTGTCTAAAGCAACTGATACAGACTTGAAGAATCTCAGCGTCAGGATTTTTTTAATGGGCCAATTTCAGGCTCATAATGATCGCCAACTGACATTATAACAAGTTCATTGACGTTTATAGTCATACAGTTTGCATTGGGCACTGTATAAGAGACGGATCATTGTTAATATGATGGCTCAGTCCCATATACTTTATATACTGTCCGTAGCATATACTGTGCTTATATGGGGAGATATGTTGCTGACAATTTATAGGCTCACTGTTTTATTGCAGGCTACATTCACATTTGTGTTGGAGTTTCCATTAGGAAAAAGACCAGCAAGTCAACTTTTTTCTTCTGGCGCTTTCGGTTAAGAAGAATGGACACCCGATGGACCCCATTATAGTCAATTTGGTCTGTGGAGCTCCTTTGCTGTTCATTATTTTAGCGGTCCTGGTCTTCTGATGAATCAGACTAATAGACACCCCAACGCTAGTGTAAACCTAGTGTAAAAAGGGCCTTTAGATTGGAAGTACCCCTTCCAATACAGTGCCATATTGTAAAAATAAGGACAATGCCGTCTGGCTGATAGATAAGGTATATGTTCACAATGAATTCAGACAGATTTATATCAGTAAATGCCATATTGTAGTGATATTTATATTCATCAGATCAAAAAAGCTGCTCTACTTGAAGTATATAAATAGAGACTGATTCAGAGGATCCATTGACCATTGTAAGGACCTTTATAACCAGCTGTTGATTGAATAAATGAGCAAGAACGCTCATTCCCGGATCATTGTGCCATGTTAACAGGGCAGCGATAAGGCGACTAATGGGCAAACACTGTTTTGTTGGCTTATCACTCACATCTTTTCTGCAAGCCTAAAAATCTTCGTTGTCAGCAGCACATCTGCCTGACAATATATGTTCTGTACAGGACTAAGTGATTCTATTAGTATCTACACTATCCTGTAGTATAATGTTGTACCGTGTTAGCCATAGAAAGTAGTGGAAGAGAAAAGAAATCAGGCGATACCTTTTAGAGGCTGAGTATATTTGATGGTAAGCTTTCGAGAGTACTAGCTCCCTTCTTCAGACATATAAGAAACTGAAAATTCACACACTCTTTATACACACACAAGATCTGGATCTTCAAAGGGTCTTAGAATCTTTAAAGAAAATAAAAATGCAATATAAGTAGAGAAGTTATTTGCAACAGGTCAAGAAATAAACAATCTGGAAAACTCAAGGAGTGTGACGGAGGGATCAGTAATTCTTGCTGTTATCTGTTTGTGATCAGGTGGTGATTTGTGACCCTCACAGTTCCTACATAGTGTGGCATGAATATTAAGTCCAAATTGCAGAGTTTGAAATTTTTGCATTAACTTATATTCCCAGTTAGCCTCTAAAAGGTATCGCCTGATTTCTTCACTCTTACACTATCCTGTGTGACATGCCCTAAAACATGGATGAAAGAAGCCAGTATGAATGAGCAGAACTAGAGGCATAATGTGAAGCTCCTCGGCCCCAATGCAAAATCTGTGACAGGGCCCCTACCTATGTGCTATGTATACTACTGGGGACTTATTATACTGTAGAGTAGTCTTTGGGGCCCCTCAAACTCCAGGGCCCAGTAGCAACCCCCTATAGTTACACCCCTGAGCAGAACCCCTGCCATATGTAAAGGTTATGTTAAACTTTTTTTTACCTTTTTTCCATATTTTTAAGATGAACTTCATTTGTAGTTCAACATGATTAAAGGAATTCTGCAAAGCTAGATATTGATGGCTTATCAATATCAAAAGGGGTGACACCCGGGACGCCCACTGATCAGCTGCAGGATGTGGGATTTTCACATAGTATGGAGATGAAAGCAGATGGCTCCCTACGCTGTCTAGTGGCCATGCCATGCTACTGCAGCTCAGCTCCCTTTCACCTGAATCTGTTTCTGTGCACTGTGCAGATCTGACAGCAGCAGCTTTATTGGCAGGGGTGCAGGGATCTGGACCCCCACCGATCGGATACTGATGACCTTTGACAACCCCTTTAATGTTATACAACAGTTTTTAGTCATTGGGGAATCCAGTGTTGAATCAGTCTCATGATGAACCCTATGCTTCCAGGTCCCACATGCTAGTGTATTGCATGCATGGTAGGAGCCTTTTTTTTTCTAAGTCATTTAGAACAATTCTTCTTTGTTATAGACAGCTTTTGTTTTTGAAAGATATTAAAAGGGATGGCTAGGATCTGGAAAAAATTTGGGAAATGCTGGGAAATTGTATAAAATAACAAAAGAATGAGTTTAGGTTTATTACTGAAAAGTTTAAAGGGGTTGTCCGAGATCCAGACACAATGTGACAATGTTGGAAAAGTGTATAAAATCATTAAAAAAAAAAAAATCATTATTCACAATATTTTATTTTTATAATAAAATCATAACCCCAATATCTAAATATGACTAGCTCAAATAGAAGACAAACATGTCATTCTACAAACTGGCCACTAGGTGACAATCTTGTATTACAAAGTGCGACAGATATTGTCACACATTACACCGCCATCCTGATAAAGGACTGCAGAGTTTTCACCGAATCAGTAGGCACATTACAGGCCTAGTGACTTTTAAGTAGCAGAATCTCCATGATCAGTTTAAGGGGTTTAATGTAATAAGGCTTTATAATTATATACATTTGTAGAAGACTCTTATCTGTGAGCAGCATGAAGTATATGTAGTGTGTACAGCTTGTATGGTCTCTGGGTTTATGTTCAGGTACCAGACTATTTTTTGTAGAAGATAACATTAGCTTAAAAACTGTAATTATTTCAGCAACCTTTTATTCTACTACATAATTCTTTGCAGAAAACTTTTTAACATTTCTGTTAATATTCTCATTTTATCCCCCCCCCAACCTCCGTCCTCTGTGGGGTGACTGACAGCAAGCGATGTATACATATATACACAACAGCCTGTCAATCATTCATGATAGCATTGGGCAAAGCCAAGAGAGCACTCTACTCATGGATACTCATGCAAAGGGAACTTGAAAGAACCTGAAATATACCTGATGACATCTATGGTTCGGTGCTGTAACGCATAGTAACCAATAAAGGATTGAGCTGCACCACTTTGTTCTATGCTCCTATATCCATCACTACCAGAGATGTCCTTGCAAATTTCCTGATAAACCCAGACTGGAAAGCTTTCCAGGCTACTTAGGTCTCTTCATCAGGCATATTAGGGAGCAGGGATGGAGCAGGGTGCATCCTAAACCACAGAAAACCATGTCATTAAAGGAATTTATGGAAGTCCCAGGGAAAGTGAAGACCCCATTCAAACAATGCAGTTCAGACTCACAGTCCATGGATTGCAGATATTCCCAGAGCTGTGGTTTTGGCTTCTTGTTTTGGTTGTCAAATCTTGTGTTCAGAGTTTTTCCCATGTGACTTTGAATAGTTGTTCTGGAATCAACCTGAAGCTAAACTCAACTCACAGTGGAAAAGTGACGATAGACTTGCCAGCTACAGAACAAACCACAACCGCAAATATGTGCAATATAAACAAATACAAGATATCAACTTCTAATTAGTTATGACAAATCCATTGATAAGATGACCATTTCCTCTGTTCCATAAAGGAAAAAGAATACAAACCCCAGTGGGCGAATAGAACAGCGCCTGATGGTCCTTCTTCTCCCTGTTTTCCAAATTACTACCATTGCGTATATGATGTTATAGAGCAGAGAATGCTCTGCAGATTGATTGAGATATACTGTATATATACAGTGGGGGGGGGGGGAGTATTTAGTCAGCCACCAATTGCACAAGTTCTCCCACTTAAAAAGATGAGGCCAGCCTGTAATTGACATCATAAGTAGACCTCAACTATGAGAGACAAAATGAGAAAACAAATCCAGAAAATCACATTGTCTGATTTTTAAAGAATTTATTTGCAAATTATGGTGGAAAATAAGTATTTGGTCACCTACAAACAAGCAAGATTTCTGGCTCTCACAGACCTGTAACTTCTTCTTTAAGAGGCTCCTCTGTCCTCCACTCATTACCATTTTCTAATTATTGCTCCCACAGTTGATTTCTTCACAACAAGCTGCTTGCCTATTGCAGATTCAGTCTTCCCAGCCTGGTGCAGGGCTACAATTTTGTTTCTGGTGTCCTTCCACAGCTCTTTGGTCTTCACCATAGTGGAGTTTGGAGTGTGACTGTTTGAGGTTGTGGACAGGTGTCTTTTATACTGATAACAATGTCAAACAGGAGCCATTACTACAGGTAATGAGTGGAGGACAGAGGAGCCTCTTAAAGAAGAAGTTACAGGTCTGTGAGAGCCAGAAATCTTGCTTGTTTGTAGGTAACCAATTACTTATTTTCCACCATAATTTGCAAATAAATTCTTTAAAAATCAGACAATGTGATTTTCTGGATTTGTTTTCTCATTTTGTCTCTCATAGTTGAGGTCTACCTATGATGACAATTACAGGCCGGCCTCATCTTTTTAAGTGGGAGAACTTGCACAATTGGTGGCTGACTAAATACTTTTTTCCCCACTGTAAGTTAACCAGAACCAAGACTGGTAAACATATTTTATTTCTCTGCATCTCCCCCTACTGTCTATGTGCTTGGGCAGTGGGGTGTCAGAGTGTTATATCAGGTCACAAAAAGGACACTATCCCATGTAATAAAAAATCAAGGTGTTCATTACAGTTTGGGAAATGTACGCACAGTCCTGGACTTTCTTTTACAGAACACCATTATCAAATAATATTCTAGATAGAAAGCACTAAGCAAACTCCACCATAGACACTATATCTAGAGCCTCCTGCATGACCTTTCTCACAGCTGCAGACATAACAAAGCAATACAGCATAAAAGCAATTAACAGGGACAGTAAATTTCATCTAATTTAGGGAATAACCTTCCTTTCCCCTTTAAGTTGTCTGAATTGCTACTGAATAAAAAAATCCGAAGTCTAATAAGAGGTCCTGCACCATTGACATCTATGAGTGTGTATATACAGATAGTTGTCAGTCACTGAGTAGGACCGCCCACTGGACTCTTAAGCCCAGAATCAGCAGAGATTTAAATAAATTACAAGCTTCTTGGTTTCCAACTGCTTATTTAAATATGTTTTCTGGGATAAAAATATGAATTACCTGTCCTAAGGTTAGGTCATCATTATCAGATCAGTAGAGGTCCAAAACCTGAGATGCTCACAGAGAATGGAGCAGGTAGCAGACAGCTCGATTCTCTGTGGCTGAACCAAGTCACTGCAGCATAGCTCTTATTCAACCTGGTCTGATACAAAACATCCCATCCTGTTCAGTCTGCAGTTTTGATCCATAGGAAAGCAAAAACTCTGTGAAGTAGAAGCCAATTTTCTTCAACGTCGGGGAAAAATTCTTTCTGACTCCAAATCTGGCAATCAGAATAAATCCGTGGATCAGCAACCCATCTTCAGAAAACTAGTCACTATACCTTGTTGTCATGTTATACCCCAGAAAGGCATCTACAGTGGGGAAAAAAAAGTATTTAGTCAGCCACCAATTGTGCAAGTTCTCCCACTTAAAAAGATGAGGCCGGCCTGTAATTGACATGATAGGTAGACCTCAGCTATGGGAGACAAAATGAGAAAACATATCTAGAAAATCACATTGTCTGATTTTTTTAAGAATTTATTTGCAAATTATGGTGGAAAATAAGTATTGGGCTACTTGGATCTCCTCCCACTTTTTCAAAAGTAGCATGCAAGTCAGAAAATTAACAAAGTGGTGCACATTTCGGTGCAATCGATGGTTCACCAAAAAATGCACTACTTTTTGTGCCAAAAACTGATGTGCGGCCTGGCAAGTAATTTGTAAAGTGACAGGACAATGTCATAGTCATCCATGTCCCTTTTGATTCACCCCTTGTTCTTATTTGCCTTTGCAGCAGATGCCTAGCACTGGTTGGTACAGGTAAATTTACTTATTTGCATCTTTTGAAGATTTAATATAATGTCTCAAGTTTCTCTCTCCTTGTTGGTTATTTACTGGTAACATACATTTGGAATGATTCATAGCAGTTGCTCTCAGAAAGAACCCTGGTTATGGTCACTCTATACACCATCATCAGCTTGTGCAGAGAACAAGATAAGGCATAAGACGTCTTATAGGTCAAGCAGTGATCTATAGGAAAAAGGATTTGTAAATTAATATACTTCCCGAAGACATAAGTCTGTCTCTGTAGTGCCACCTAGTAGACGTAACTACCCTATAATGTACACATGGAAGTATCAGCTTATTTGAAGCAGCAGCTGAACACAGTTTCTGGTCTTATGTTCTTATTTTCTATACTGTATTATCGTTTGTCTGTAGGGAGTTTTCTAATCTGTATAAGACATCCTAAGCATAGACTCCTGGGAATAGGACATGGATGAAATGCTCTTATCTTTGGTAATCGTTTTCTTCAGCACGTTTAGAACTTCACAGCTGCTATCCCAACCCACCCCCCACGTCAGCGTGGAAATTATTGAACTTTGTACTTCATAGCAGACACTAACCGCGGCCAGCTAAACAGCACTGCATTGCTTTCCATGAGCGAATCTCCCATTGTTAACAATCCCATCATTTATTGTCATTCTGCTCCAAATCCCCGACTACCACCAGGCATTTAGGAGAAGATTCAAGGTCACCCCAGAAACCTTGAAGAGCAATGAACTACTCATGAATATGTAAGGAACACTTGTATCTAGTTCTAGTGCAATACAATATTCATGAACAGACTACTGGGAAGCAATACATTTATCATGATGACTCTGACCACAAAATCCGTGTAATATACAACTGAACAGACTATGGTGCATCAATATTACTCAGCTTATACAGTATACGGACATGGGGGAAATCTATACAGTATAATCTCATAGTACTCTTCATATAAGACTGAAGTCAGGTTTTCTTTGCACGTAGCTGGCTGTATACTGGTGGACATACCATTGGTGTAGCCTGTACAGCTCCATAGGGGTCCAGTAGATTAGGGGGCCCTATCACCTTAACAGTAGCTTTCTACTGTCTATAAGATTTCAGGTAAATGACTAAACTAATAAACTTCATGGCTAACTATTACTGGTGGATTGTTAGAGACACGTCGGGGGCAGAGGTGTAACTTGAAGATCCTGGGTCCAGATGCAAAATCTGTAAATGGGCCCCTCCCTAACTTGTGTCTTTTATAAAAGTGGCAGATGGTCCCCTGGTGGCCCCCTCAGGATCTAGAGCCTGGTAGTGATTGCTACCACTGTACCCCCTATAGCCACACTCCTGGTAAGGGGGTGCTCTGTCATGAGATATTGGAACACAAAGGCCCGTAACTATTCTTGCACAGGGGCCCTCAGTTGTTTTTGTCCGCCCCTGGCTGTATATATATATTATCTCTAACATATTTGATTGATTCAGATGACAGTAAATTGTACAGTTTTCAGTCTGTCAAAGTAATCTCCAAAATGTTATTGTCCACGTTTCTCTTATATTATCTACCCCTTCATGTAGTTCCTAACAGGAGGGTTATTTATCACATTCTAAACATTGTAGTATACACTTGTATGGTCAGTTTATTGGAGGCTCCCATCTTGTAACACTTTGGACCTCCTTTGGGCTTCAGAACTGCAACAAGTCATCATGGTAGACAAAGCTGTCATCCACAATGTTAAAAACAAACTTACCAACTGGCAAACAGTATGGAATATGTGTACACGCTGCATATGGCTGACATACACATACAAACACAAAATGTTGCAGCAGTACTCTACTAGCACTAAGACTATTACCACTATGTCTACTCTATATTGTTATGAAAATGAGACTCTTAGCACACACTTTGATCAAATTGCGTAAGCCCATCTGCCCCTAAGGCAAGGCAACTTCTTTAGAAGGGGCCATATGCTACAAAGACTCTCTCTCTGGGCCTTGGCCTCAAAATGAATTCAGGGGAAGTGTAGTCCAGCTATAATTGAAAACAGCAAATGAATGCTAATAGAACATCTATTTGCATCTGTTTTACATAGTCTTCATTGTTAAAAGAAAAATGTATCAGTCGCTCTCTGTGTTTTTGCAGTTGTAGAGGACTCTACTATTCTATCTAGCAAAAAAAAAAAAAGCAATGGAGCATTTTATCATTAGCATCATTTTATTACAGTTTAGAAAAAGTCTACAGATTATTTTATGCTATACTATTTATGCCTTATTTTTAATTTTAGCATTTATTTTTGGTTAGGGTGACTGCGCTAAGTGGTTTACCTTGTGAGAGTATTGAAGTATAATGGATACCTGTCTCAAAATAGACAGCAGTCAAGAAGTTGTTTGCTATTTCATAGGTTAACGTAGGGGAATTCTATTTTTTGCTTAGCAGACTTCTAATGTACATAGGTTATGTTTATACAGCATACGATTACATATATTATATGCAAGCATCATCATAATTTTGTATAACCATGATTGGTAGATGAACCTCTGCATGGAGGAGTCAATGATAATGTGTATATTACAGATTGTGCTGGTCTTTTTCTATTTTTGTATAAATAATGTTTTAAGGCTTGCTTCATCAGAGTAGACGCACCTGACACTGAAGCTATTTCTGTGTCAATGTCATACTCTCCAGGGCGCTGAAACATATTAGGAAACCTAAGTGAATCTTTTCTGATGACTTCAGTCGTACTTTGACACCCTCATTATTAAATTTTTGCTTAGTAGCAAAAGTCACTTTTTTTGTAATTTGGAAAATATATATAATAAGTAATAATATTTATAAAATATACTCATGTGAAAATTGTAGAGAAGTCTTACTCTAGCTGAGCAGTACACCCATTCCAAGGAGAGGATTAGAAGTATAGTATTTCATTGCTTACACTATATACGGAATGAATAAAGCACTAGTCTTACAATTACTTTATTATGAGTGTGAACATTAGTTACAAGAGTCATTGCATTCATAACTTTTTATTAGGAAATTACTAAGTAATATTAACAAAAAGCACCACCTATCTCTAACCTTTCCAAAATTTATGGGGGAATATTTAATTCAGTTTTTCAGCAGCATTTTGTGGTAGAAAATCTACAATTGATGACGCCTTCCATATATGTGCTAAAATTTGTAGCCTTTCTTGCCTCTTGCCAAGCTTCAAAAATGGTTAATAAATTGGACAGGAGGGGAATGGAGGGGTAGTGTCAGATTCTTTCCGACAGACTTGTGACTATTTAATGGGGTTGTGCCATTAAGGACTATGTGGGTAGAGGATAAGTGTCAGATTGCTGGGGGTCTGACTACCAGGTCCACCAACGATCAGGAGAAAGGGAGATCAAAAGTCCCCCATGCCTCCCCCTTGTGAATGCAGCGCCAGTGTGCTTGTGTGACCCACACTCCATTCACTGTTATGGGGCTGCCGCAGATTGCAGTCCTGGCAGCCCCATGCAAGCACACTGGCACTTCATTCACAAGGGGGAGGCATGGGGGACTTTTTGGTCCCCAGTACTTCTGATCACTGAGGGACCCGGCGGTTTGAACCCCAGCGATATGACACTTATCTCCTATCCTGTGGGTAGGGGATAAGTGTCCTTAATGGCGCAACCCCTTTAAGGCAGTAAGTGGTTATTATAGTACCCATAGAAGGTGTAGGTTTTATGCACTTTCTTCAGGACAGTCCAAGATGCACCATGGCATGCACTTCTTAATAAATGTGGTGCATTTTAGTTCAACAAAGTTTACTTTAATATTAGCAATTGATATGTCATCTTACAAGTCTTCTTTATACTCTTACTGTTATATTATTATTCTCTTAAATATAACTTCGTTCATTATCTTCTGACTCCTATTGCAAGAAAATATAGTTTATTGGAGTAGATGGAAGTAAAATGGCACAAGCCAATACACCACTTTTATATACCATCCAGCGACCATTTTCTATACCAAGATCAGATGTACATTGTATAAAGGTTCCCTTAAGACTGCATTTCCAGTGTCATATATAGTTATGCAATACATTTGTAAATCTGGTGCACATCAAATACAGATTGTGTCTTTTTTGTGTAATTGTGGAAGTGGAATCTGTTGGTGATATAGAAATAAAGCTTGTTAGGGTACAGCTATGTAGTAATAGCTTCTCAGAGCAATGTACTACAGACATGAGAGTCCGACAGAACTATTGTCACACGTTTACCAGAGTGTTGATGCAAAGTGTTTTACGTCACAAGCTGTCCCTTATTCTGGGATGTTGCTGCCCTTATGTTGGTCAAATGTAATGCCAAAGGCATCCTGTGGGATGTTATTTAATCTTTTCCTGTCATTGTGAATGTATATATCTGAAGAAAGATGTTGGTATGTTAGAATATATACATACCAACATGAGGGTATATACAACTAGCAGCAAGCCTGTGTACTTGGGGACATATCAATAATAATAATTTGTATTTATGTAGCGCAAACATATTCCATGGTGCTTTACAAATGAGATGGTGCACGTACAGACAATGCACATTACAGAGTAATACATAAACCATTAATGCACACATTAGGAGTGAGGGTCCTGCTTCCAAGACCTTACAATTGATGAGAAGGAATGGGGGACCCAAGAGGTAATACACTTGTCTTGTACACTGGTCCAGCCATCTTTATAAAACAAGGTAGTAAAAATAAAGTTGCATGAACATGTCACCAGTCACAATCTGTGTATGTACAGTACAGATGGTGTGTTGGTGTGCAGGGTTACTTTTAGATGAGGTCATCAGGCTGAGGAATAATATAGAAGGGAGGGATAAACAGAAAAGATGTAAGGTGGAGCCCCCTGAGGGGGCACACTAGCCTGGCCAATAAGCCCACCTTACACCAACCTACCAAAGGACAGGACAGCTGGATCCCTATTCCATGTGATTTTCCACAGATCTGGTTATCATCGACACTTTTAACTGAGTTAGCAGTTGTTTGACACATAAGGGGTTAACAGCAATTGCTTAATCTCTACAGAAATACACAACAATGGCACAATCATAAAGTAGTTCCTGGGAACACATTGTAATCTTCTTAGTGTGAGATCAGCAGTCCTGCATCAACAGACAGTGATTGCCCATTTCTCACATGGAAATACGCTCAGCTCCTACAAGTCCTGCTTGTCAGGCACATGATAGGTTTGCTATGCTTTGCTTGGGCTACAGTCAGAGTAGGCTAGCGCAATAGTCACAATAAAGTTCCAGACGGAAGACCTGAAAGGCATCGGGAGCGGGTGTTAGCTGTAACTGACAGCTAACACCCTGCTCCTTAACATGACCGCGGCATCCAAGGGGTTCTGCCATGCCAAACGTCCCCCCAGCACCCCCCGCAGTGAGATCAGGGGGTGCCGTATGTATCTTCTTCAGCCTGGGGTCTGGCCAGTGACCCCAGGCTGCTAGAAGCCCCCAGTACCTGGTTGATCCTGCCAAGACTGAGGAAGTCAGCCTATGCAGCATAGGCTGACTTCCTCTATAGACTGCCATACATGTGTATGGCAGTCTATAATGCTGAACCAGCGATCAGTGTATCGCTGGCTCAGGTCCCATAGTGGGACATCACTAAAAAGTAAAAAAAAAAATAAAATTTACAGCCATTTTTGGGTCATAAAATAGCTAGAACAGTCCTGTGTCATTCAGCAGTCACTTGTGGACAAGTGTGCCAGATAAGTGATGATAAGTGCCATATGGGCCTCATAGCTATGACCCTGTTTGCGCCTCTGGAGAGACCGAGCAACTTTGAGTGGGAACTTCTAGAAAGTTGTGGACTTTATGAGAGAGTATAGCAAACCAGTTAATGTGAAAAACTGCCCCAGCAAGGGAGAGGCAGACTGTAGCTCCATCACAATTGTACCTCCAGGCACTAAATGCTGTTTTTCCCTATTATCTTAATCAAAATCCAGTTATACTGTTCAGTCTTATTCCTGCACCACCATCATGGGTACTCCAACCTCTATCAAGCTCAGAAAGGCTTACAACCATTAGGACATTCCCTGTGGGAAAAACTCTGCCACCACCATTAGGTGCCCTGCAAGCCCCCTCAGCACTGCATCAGTCTACGAGGAGAGTTGGAGGATTTGGTCAAGCTTCTAGCCACAGCGACCATTGCAAATTCTACTGCTCTTTGCTTTCTTGGCCTCCCCCAACAGGTTGCTGCAGAAGTTTTTCTCACTTTGCTCTCCACTCCACGCCTCTGTGTTCATTATCTCACATGTTAATTATTTAGGCAATGATGCGTATTCTAGAAGAGGCGAGCAAATATTCACAGAAGACTCATTAAAATATACTCTGTATTTAATCTTGACAAACTGTGATACATCACACACCTTTTCTATATCTCAGGGGATATTATTAAATGCAGTTTATAATCCATCTGTAATCCTTGCTAGAATGCACACATACAATGTAGCAGATGCTGATATCTTATAAATAGCTGATCTATCTGTCAAGAATTCCTATAATTTGAAGTGACATCTATTGGCTGACTTTGGTCTTAATAGTATTGTATGCTACACCGTATAATTATGGAAGTTTATGCTATTATGTAGCACAGAATGCTTGTCTCTTACTGTACAAGTGGCTGCATTGTAGACATGGAAATGCAAGTCATGCATTGTGGTTAATTGTTTTTTAGAATATGGATGATAAAAGTTATGGAGTGGAGGAATACAGAATTGCAACATCGCCTTTATATATGGGAAAACAAACATGTCACATGGTAGCGGGGAGACATTTTTAGATTCAGTATTTGGGTCAGGAAATTTCAAGATACTACACTGCTGGGCCACCTGTCTGTAACTTTATTAAATTACAAAATTGTATAATCACCCAAAACAAAATATGAATACCAAATATATAGCAAGAAATCGGTGGTGTTATAAGAGTTTACAGAGATAACTAATAAAACCAGGTCTCAACATCTTGAGAGAAAATAGCTCATCAGGCTGAGCAACAATCTGCAATATAGACAAATAGGGTCTCTACATAAGGTAATGTGCAAAAGGTCTATGCAGGCGTGAACAAAATGCTGCAAAATAAGAATACTTTCACAAATATAAGCGTTAATAGTTTATTTTTGTGAATTAACATAATGAAGTGAATTGTCAAAAGTGAAATCTAATTTGAAACAGCATCCATTCTTCTAGGTACCCTTGCAGACAGTGGATGTACTGTTGCTCAAATCCTTCTGTCTCTTCATGGTATCACAGACAGACTGGATGATGTTGAGATTAGGGCTCTGTGGGGGTCATATCAGCACTTCCAGGACTCCTCCTCCAATGGGTGGTCACAATTAAAGCGTACCTCCAGTACCTGCATCTTTTCATAAATGAATAATACAGGTGAAAATTAGAAACTTTGTAATATATCTTATTAAGGAGATCTGTTTCCTTCACCACTTATTAAGCTGTTCTCCTAAGAAAAGAGACACGGGACATCACATCCGGCGAGGACTTCTGGCAAAAGAAGACAGCAGAGCAGCAGGACTGGACCACGCTGGAAGGACACCGAAGAACCAGGGACAGGTGAGTATGTTTTTTTTTTTATTTTTTTTCACCTTCCCTGGCCTAATTTAAAAAATAATTTTTATCCTGGACAACCTCTTTAAGGTAATCTGGTTAACAAAGTATAAAAGATTGCTGGGCCTTTTAACCCCTACACAGGGATCTGGTCTTGTTGCAACAATCCTTTTTTAATATGCATATAATTTCTTATTATTATTTATTAAATAAAAAAGTAAAAAAATCCACAAAATCACTTTATATTCCGTACCCTATTCTATTCCCCACTGACACAGAAGAGGATATGAGAGGAGGAGGAAGAAAGAAGAAACAAAGAGAAGTTTTATTTGTTTTTTTGTGAATTTGTGAAGTGATGAAACTACCTCCTCCCACAAAATGGCGTTAGTTGGGTGACTTGGCTAGGTCCTTACCTGGGATTTGCTTGTGCTTCTGTTTAGTATACTTTTTTTTTGCTTTGTATGGCTTATACTGCATTGTTTATTGTGGTCTATATGCTGATGACATATTGCATGGTATTATGTATTAATGTCTCTTAGCTATGTTTGCTGAGTCATCGCGCTTTCTTTGGCCTGGTATTTTCTGGAAAGAGGGTGGTGCCGTGATTCTAACTAAACAGATGGAACCCAGTTGTGCCTATTGGTTGTGCCACAGACAGTGTCCTTTTCGTGCCATCCAAGGTACAGCATTTGCACACTACAGCCTGACGCCTTGAAGTCAAGCAAGGCAGGAAAGTCTAATCCATGGTGACCAAGCTGAGATAGGCGGTGAAGAGTATGTTGGTGTGAGGAGCCATGGTGAGACCAGACCAGATTAGTCCACTGCAAAAACCAGCAGTAAGACCCACTACCACTAGGACATTGCTGAGCTGTTATGTCCTAGTGGTAGTGGTAGCCCTGCAGATAGATAGATAGATAGATAGATAGATAGATAGATAGATAGATAGATAGATAGATAGATAGGATTCACAAAGGGAAAACACTGTTTGATTTAGGTGACCCTGATATACTGGGTCCTGGTGAGAGACTTCTTCTATGAATGACCAAGCAAAAGAGACTGGAATATGACTGACAGCATTGTTTGTCTTTTGTGTAACCATACCCTATTTGTCTAAATTGAGAACTCTGTAACCATCAAGTTTGTTGCCTACTTGTGTAAATTTCCACTGGTCCACTCCTGTCTCTATCTACTATCTCTGAGCCATACTGGGCCATAGTATTGGAAACTTAAAGAAGAGCCCAGCAGTGATGGAGTCCATACATATGCAATGCATCAACATAAGATGCGACATAGAGATCCTCAATGCAAAGCAGCCGAGGATTGTGCATTTATTCTTTGGACATCTTAATGTTTCATAACAGTCCTGGTTTCAGTTGTTTTTATTGTATCTGTTTAATGTATCACAATATTGTGGTATAGGGTAAAGCTACTGGATAGAACTAGCCTTACATGAAAACACATTAAGCGTCATTCCCTTCTTTCTGAATCTAAAAACCTTTTAGCAGAACAAGAAAAAAAATTAATGCAAAATCTGCACCAAAACTGCTCTGCATGAACACAAGGGGAAAGTAACAATTTCTAAAGACAACTAAAAGCTATCATTGAATATAACACTTATCATAATTATCAGCCTCAGGCGTCGTAGAAATGAATATTTCAATTAGCGTAACTTGGATAAATGAAACTTAACTATTCTACTGTAGAAGCATATTCTATCATTTTGTCACAATATTCTTCTTGCTTTGTTTCAATTAGACTAAAAAGGGTGAGAAAAATCCAGATGTCATTTCACATAAAAAAAAAATCAAGTTAAAAATTGCTGCTGCAGCCTGTCATATTTTTCTGCTGTGGCTGGGCTGAACAAAACCTGGGAACCATATCAACAATGCACAAAAAAATCAGAGTAAGGCTGAAGCCCCACGCTGCAAAAACGCCGAAACACTGTGGCAAAAAACGCTGCGTTTTACAGTACCTGCGAAGTGAATGGGGTTCTGGTTAATCCTATTCACACATTGCAGAAAAAATCTGCAGCAAAAAAGCTACGTTTTCAAAAACACCTGTGTTTTTGAAATTCACAGCATGTCATTTATATCTGCTGAAAAACTGTCGGTTTCCCTATAGGTATAATAAGGGCAGAAAGTCCGCAGAGAAAAACTAAAACGCAATGAAAAACACTACACAGGGACTTAGCCTAAAGTTACATTCTGTTGAAGCAGTGGCGTAACTAGGAATGGCTGGGCCCCAAGGCGAACATTTGACATGGGGCCCCCCCCAAGCCGCCGCCCCCAACCCCCCCAAGCCGCTGCCCCCAACCCCCCCAAACCGCCGCCCCCAACCCCCCCCCCCACACACAAACCGCATTCCTGCGCACACTATTATGCCCCATAGTGGCCCCTGCACACGGTATTATGTCCCATAGTGGCCCCTGCACACGGTATTATGCCCCATAGTGGCCCCTGCACATGGTATTATGCCCCATAGTGGCCCCTGGACACAGTATTATGCAGCATAGTGGCCCCTGCACACAATATTATGCCCCATAGTGGCCCCTGCACACAGTAGTTTGCCCCATAGTGGCGCCTGCACGCAGTAGTTTGCCCCATAGTAGCCCCTTCACACAGTAGTTTGCCCCATAGTAGCCCCTGCACACAGTAGTTTGCCCCATAGTAGCCCCTGCACACAGTAGTTTGCCCCATAGTGGCCCCTGCACACAGTAGTTTGCCCCATAGTGGCCCCTGCACACAGTAGTTTGCCCCATAGTAGCCCCTGCACACAGTAGTTTGCTCCATAGTGGCCCCTGCACACAGTAGTTTGCCCCATAGTGGCCCCTGCACACAGTATTATGCCCCATAGTGGACTACCCATGAACAATTATTATACTCTGGGGTCTTTTCAGACCCCAGAGTATAATGATCGGAGACCCAGGGGAGGATAGAAACATAGAAAACACTGCAACTTACCTCTTCCTCGCTCCGGTGCACTCACGTGCGCTACTTCGGCCATCTTCAATGTCGAACCGGTTCTCGCGCGATCCAGGCCGGCGTCGCGACGCATAATGACATCGGCTGACGTCTGGGACGTCACCAAACAGGCCCGAAGCCTGCGGAGCGGCGGAGAGGTGAGTTACAGTGTTTTTTATGTTCGCTCACCTCCCCTGGGCCCCGATCGTTATACTCCGGGGTCTCAAAAGACCCCGGAGTATAACGATAGCAGTGTTTGTGGGGTTAGCGGTAGCGACTGCCACAGGGCTCCGGGCCCCGTAATGTTCCGGGCCCTGTGGCAGTCGCTACCACTGCTACCCCGGTAGTTACGCCCCTGTGTTGAAGGAGAAAAATTAAAAACAATACAAAGTAAAAAACCTATAAAATAATAGTGTCATGGCATCTTTCTATTCATACTGTTACAATACTGCTTGTGTCCTGCAGTGCTGAAATAGCAGAGCTTTATAGTGCCCAAGTAATATTAATAAACTGTCAACTCAATTGTCACCATGACACAAGGATGTAGGTCAGATCATAAGAAAATAACAAACATCTTCTCCCACTGGGCAAATCATGGGTGCAACTTCGTTCCACCTCTATGGAATCATGCAGCTGTTAAAGCAACATGAGTAGAGATGGACGAATCGAGTCATACCGAACTGGGTTAAAAATCATCGCAGATGAACTAAAATGGCTGCTGCTGGTAAATTATTATACTCTGGGGTCTCTCCCTTTTAATCAATTCCATGATATTTTGATGGCTTTTTAAGGCTATGTTATCACAATCTCCTTTAGAAGGGGCTTCTCTTTAAACTAAGAGTAGTATCCTCTGTCTATATTGATAATTGAGGATCACCAAAGGGTCTTTTTATTAATTTCTAAAGAGGACCTTTTAGTAAATATTCCTCATCAAACAATGATTTGTGAGTATTTTTTCTTATAATTGTTATGTGCTGTTCCTCTGTAATAAATTAGTAACTGTCAAACTCCACTTGTCAAAGAGGTGTGTCGCTATATAATCTGGTACTGTCAGCACTGACTGGACCATATCAGAAGGTGTCAGGACACCCCCTCACCTAGTAACAAGCAATTCTCATTTGTTACTTAACCGCTTACCAACATCTGTTGTAATAGTACGGCAGAAGTTGGGACTTTACTCAGGAGCTCAGTTAGTGCCAAAGCCAACGGGTCTCCCCAAAATGGAGATCTGTTACTAATGTCTGAAATCAGAGACTGTTGTGGGCATTCTTCTCTTCAGATGCCTTGGTTAATGCACCCTAGGCATCCAAAGATTAGTGGCCACCATTATGTTTAATTGGAACACTGTTCTCTAGAGAGTGATCTGGGGGCTGTGATCTATTACCATGACAGTCGGGAGCCTTTCAAGCTTCCAGGCCTCTCATTACGATGATTATATTTTAGGCTGCCATAGACAGCCTGTAATATTATTCACTGGATTTTGCAACATACTGCTTTGCATTAGTGATCAAACCCCCCTAGTAAGATAAGAAATAATAAAATAACATTTTTTAAAATGTAAACATTTTAAAAAAAAAATTAAATTTCAAATCTCCACATCCCTAGACCACATATAAAAATAAATAAACTACAAATATTTAGGTAACCGCACAAACTGTAAGCATATAAAAATATTTCCCATACTTTTACAAACATCATATACTGTAAATACTCGTTCATCGGGTGCTCTGTCTAATAGGGCCTTTAATCTGAAGGATTAGTAAATCTCCCCAGTGCGTTTCATCCAAACCCACTACCCAAATGTTGGGAAACCATACATATGTATATTATATTTTGTTTGTACCATTGCCGCCTGCAGTAAATGGCTCTCTAACATAAGATATTGTCTTATTTTTCCTTTGTGCATGCGTTTTCAATCCTGCTCACCTACTGCCATTTATTTTCTTGCCGCTAACGTCATTAACATGCCAGTTCCACCCCGCAGGTCTCACACTGTCCTCATGTACCCTGCTAGATTATTATCTTGCAATAACCCACCTTCTTTATTGCATCTTTTTTGCTTTAATCTCACCCAGGAGCAAGGCAGGATAATAGCTTAAATGTATATTATGTTGCCTTTCTCAGTGTTGGAAACTAGCTAAAATCCATTAGGATGCACATGAAATAATAATGAATCATTTTTTTTTATATTTAAAAAGGAAAAAAAAAAAAAAAAAAAAAAAAAAAAAAAAAAATTGGTTTTTTTTTTTTAATATATTTAAAAAAAAAATTTTTTTTTTTTTAAAAAAAAAAAATATTTTTTTTATTAAAAAATATTTTTTTTTTTTTTTTTTTTTTTTTTTTTTTGTTTTTTTTAGATATTTCTCAAAAAGAAAAAAAAAAAAAATTTTTTTTTTTTATATATTAAAAAAAAAAGAAAAAATTTTTTTTTTTTTTTAAAAAACAAGGCCGGGGAAATTTTTTTAAGAGGGGATTTTTAAAAAAAAAACGGGCGGGCCGGCCCGAAAAGATTTTTGGAGGGGCCCCGGCCCCCCCGCCAAACTGTCGGATTGTAAGAGACCGCCAATGTTGTCCTAAGCTTTATTTGTCTGTATAAACTGTTAATGTTGAATGTATTTCTGTGATTCTGTTCCTTTAAGACAGCAGCCATTGTAATTGTGACATGATGCTGGAGTGACTCCCCCCCTTTTATGTCAGCTTGCCTGTTCTGCAGACAGAATGTGAGCAGAGAAGCAGGAAGTGACGAGACAGAGAGCAGCAGCCATCTTGGCAAGTGTTGTATTGAACTGGTGTGGAGATTTTTCTGTACAGCTAAGCTGTATCTTGGTCCAGAGACAAACAGAGTGTAAAGAGACAACAGGACTAGTGAGTCCACGTGAAAGGAACTGTGCTCAGTGGCTGATCAGTGAGACTGACATTGTGACTGTGTATATGGATACCACAGATAGAGACTCGCAGTGCTGTTGATGTACTGGACAGCACCTGCTAAACCCCGGCTTACATCCCAGCTCAGTGTATGGATTCGGCAGGACTGTCAGTGTGCTGAGTGGAATCTGCTGTTGGATTACATTGCATTCATTGGGTTTCCCTGTTAAAGAGGACTTCATTTCTCCCAAGATCCTGATAACCGTGAGGAGAGGACGTTTCGCTATAAAAGAAAGGAACGACTTTGGGCCCCACCGCGCGCTTCTACAGACTGTAAGCGGTCCCCTGGACCACTGGGGGAAAGGGGGTGCACCCAAATGTGATGTCAGGGTCAGTTAGGGATAGTTTTGAGGATATTGTTCATTCAGTGTCCATACTGCAGAATTGGACAGAGTAAAAGTAGAAACCATTGCAGAATTTGCCTTGAAATTGTTCATGCTATATTGTATATTTTTTTGCTTGTCTTTATCCCTGTCATTTTACCTTCAAATAGCCTTTATTAACTTATAGTAAATATATATTCTTTTCTTGAACTACCACGTGTGCGTTCATTTCTGGTTGCGGAGACCAAACCACCTGCCTTGCTCTCGGTTCACAAATTGGCGTAGTCGGCAGGATCCGCTTACCAGAATGGACGGTGACGCACCCGTTCGGGAGAATGGTGCTGTAGGAAGAATGCCAGCAGGGGCTATAATGAGTCAGTTAGCTAAATTTGATGGCAATAATATGTCAGTGAGTATGTGGGTGGAACAGATACGAATGATACAGCGAATGTACCAGACCGCACCAGAAGTACTAGTAGAGCTAGCAATATTGACATTACAAGGGGATGCTAAGACCACGGTGATATTGAGGCCATTTGAACAAAGGCAGACATTTGAGCAAGTAGTCCAGATTCTAGAAACCATTTATGGAGAAACTGCATTGCTGGGGTCTCTGCAGGCTCGGTTCTTCCAGAGGGTACAACAGGAGAATAAAGCCTTCCCCAATATGCAAATGCCCTACAAGAACTGCTCCGAGATATTCAAGTGAAGGAAAGAGGGGGCTCGCCAGCCTTCTGTAACCCTGATCGGACTCTCCGTGACCAGTTTGTCCTGGGGATACGTGACGGCAGTTTAACTGTGACTATGCAGGATTTTATACGACGAGAGACTGATGCTAAATTCCATGATGTACAGGTAGAGGCCATCTCCCGTGCCAATAGTATGTTCCCGAAGCCCCAGACCGCAGTTGGAGTTACTTTGTCAAAGGGGGCTAGTTCTGGCTCAGAGACAGTAGAAAAGGGGACGGTTAAAGAAATTCTCACAGTAATGCAGAAACTGCAAGAGCAAATGGAACACTTGCACACCCGTTGTGATGAACATTCTATGAAAATTGCAGACTTCCAGAAAACTGGAGGTGAAAGGGTGAGCCGTCCATACCCAGAAAATCAGAATCACCCACCACCCCGCTGGAGGGATGAGGATAGGACCTACCGAAGGGGTCCAAATCAGTTAATGCAGTGCTCAGGAGAAATCGAAGGGGCTACCGAGGGGCCCAAACAGATGGCCAGAACGACGGGAGATACGCTGCTGGGAGTGTGGACGGATGGGCCACGTTGCTGCTAGATGTCCAGAGCAGCGACAAACTTATGAGAGACCGCCGTTAAACTGAAGTCCCCTGCTGCTGTAGGGCGTGTAGTAGGGGAGACTGACAAGGAGACTATGTGGGGAGAATGCCCTAATGATGACCTGATCGCTGCAAGTCCTGTTATACAGGTGGAAATGGAGGGTATTCCGGTTACCGGGATGATTGACACGGGTTCCCAAGTAACGACCTTGAGTAGAGACTGTTATGAACGGTACTTCCAGCAACATGTGAAATATGATCCCCATACATTCGTACGAGTGGTCGCAGCTAACCAGTTACCAGTTCCAGTCGTGGGAGTGGCCTGGATGAATGTCCGGGTATGTGGCCAAGATCTGGGTAGGAAAGGCATTGTGGTGGTACAGGAGTCACATGAAGTAAAGGTCCCTGTCATTTTGGGGATGAATGTGTTAAAAGAATTAGATCAGATCCTCTTTGAAAAGAAAGGTCACGGTTATTGGAAAGAAACCACCACCCATCGGCCTACTCAAACAGCTTTCCAGCGGCTGATCCGGACATGTGGCTTACAGAAAAGTTCGGATGCGCAGCGTCCTCTGGCTCGAATTTCAGTTCCTTTGCATACAAAAGTTACACTGCCACCCAGTCGGGAGACAATAGTGTCTATGCCCGTAGGCACCTGTCGGAAACTAGAGGGCATAGCTGTGTTGGTAGAACCACTGCAGGCAGCCGAAGGAGGTGTTGATCCGCTAGTGGCCCGTTCCTTGGCAATAGTTCGCAATGGAAGAGTACCACTTCGATGTGTAAACACTCAGGACCAGAGTGTGGACCTGACCCCAGGGAGGCAGCTGGCTAACATCTATGTGACTCCGGAGGAAGTAAGGAAAGTAACTCCAATGCAGCTGAAGCCGACTGAAAGGGATGAGTGGACCGTAACTGTGTCCATGGGAGAAGATGAGGAACCCACCTCTGAATGGAATGGCCGTGCAATTCGAGAACAGATGAAGATGGATGCAAGTTCATGTTCTCTGGAATGTGTGCAGAAGGTAGATGAACTGTTGTGGGAGAACCGAGCCGCCTTTTCACGGTATGCTGAAGATTTTGGATGTACCACAGGGATCTACCATGAGATTCCCACAGGAGACACCCCTCCAATTAGAGAGCGCTACCGACAAATTCCTCCACAGTTGTATCAGGAAGTAAAAGAACTGTTAGCTAAGATGCTACAGGGTGGGATCATCCAAGAAAGCCAGAGTCCCTGGGCAGCTCCTGTGGTGTTAGTAAGAAAAAAAGATGGGTCCATCCGATTTTGCGTAGACTATCGGAAGTTAAACGCTTGCACCGTACGAGATTCCTACCCCTTGCCACGGATTGAGGAGTCCCTCTCAGCGCTGGGGACTCATCTTGCCCATGGGACTATACGAATTTAACCGGATGCCCTTCGGGTTGACAAATGCACCCGGAACGTTTCAGCGGTTGATGGAGAAATGTCTCGGTGACTTCAACTTTGAGTTCACTCTCATCTACTTGGATGACATTATAGTGTATTCTGCGACCTTTGAAGACCATCTCCACCAGTTGGGGCAAGTATTTCGAAGATTGCGGGAACATGGGCTCAAATTGAAACCCAGTAAATGTCGGTTGTTCCAATCTGAAATTGATTACTTGGGTCACCGCGTATCAGGAGAAGGGGTGAGACCATCAAGAGACAAGATAGCGGCTGTTCAAGATTGGCCAATACCGACTACCCTGCGAGAAGTGAGGGCGTTCCTTGGAGTAGCCGGTTACTATCGACGGTTTATTAAGGATTTCGCCAAGGTAGCAGCACCACTTAATGCTCTCCTACGAGGCACATCCGGTGGTCCAAAAACCGGTCCGTGAAGTGGGGACCTGAACAGGAACAAGCCTTCCAGGCATTAAAGGATGCACTGACAACAGCCCCAATCTTGGCATATGCTGATTACCACTTGCCGTTCCAGCTGTATACGGATGCAAGCCTGTATGGTCTTGGAGCAGTGCTTTCCCAGCTTCAGGATGGCCAGGAGAGGGTCATAGCGTACGGCAGCCGGTCTTTGAGAGATTCTGAAAGAAACCCCGAGAATTATAGTTCATTTAAGTTGGAGCTGTTGGCACTGGTATGGGCCATGACCGAGAAATTCTCTGAATATTTGACCGGTGCTGAAGTTTTAGTACTGACTGACAACAACCCACTAGCTCACCTGGAAAATGCCAAGCTCGGGGCGTTAGAGCAGAGGTGGATAGCCCGAATGACTAAGTTCAATTACCGCATTAAGTATCGGTCCAAGACAGAGAACCAGAATGCTGACGGGCTTTCTAGGGTAACCGCCCAGACCCCCACAGTAGACGTGGATCATGAGTTGGAGCATGTGGAGGTGCCCGACTTCAGCAGATTTTCACAGGCCTTGACCGCCACTAATCAGTTTGAGATGGAGGGGACTGAAATGGCTCCTTTCTTTGGTCCCTCACGACAGGAATGGGCACAGATACAACAGACCCATGAGGGGCTGGCACAGATGATCAAGTGTGTTGAGAAAGGCCAGAAGCCCTGTAGAGAGGAAAGAGAACGACTGACACGTGAGATATTATCTGTTCTGAGTCAGTGGGAAAAGTTGGAGATGAAAAATGGAGTGCTATGCCGAAAGGTCTATTTACCTTCTGAGATCGACATTCGATACCAAATTGTGGTGCCTAGTGAACTGGCTCGCTCGTTGGCAGTTGAGGCTCATAATAAGAATGGACATTTTGGTCATGAGAAGACCTTTCGTTGGTTACAGCGACTGATTTACTGCCCTGGTCTTCGTCAAATGGTCGAAGAAGTATGCCGCAGCTGTCGAACTTGTGAGATCCATAAGGCAATAGAACAGAGAGCTCCCCTGCAAACCATCGTGACCCAGGAACCTTTAGAAATCGTCATGATAGACTATCTAATGGTGGGCCCATCCAATAGCGGACACCAGTATTGCCTCGTAATGGTGGATCACTTCACCAAATTTGCGGTGGTAACCGCCACCAAGGACCAGACAGCTGAGTCAGCAGCTCGTGCTCTGTGCCAAGATTTCATTCGAGTATATGGGTGCCCTAAACGCATCCACTCCGACCAGGGTGCCTGCTTTGAGGGACACGTAATGAAAGAAGTTCAACGTATCTACGGGATAAAGAAGTCGCACACGACTCCATACCACCCTCAGGGAAATGGGGCCTGTGAAAGATTCAACAGAACTCTGCTACAGATGCTGCGGACTCTGGAGGAAGACAAGAAGTTACAGTGGCCTCAGTTCTTGTCTGAAATGGTGTGGGCCTATAACAATCAGGTCCATTCTACAACGGGGTACTCTCCTTATACACTTCTCTTTGGGCGGTCTGGGCGAAGTGTAGGAGAATTACAGTTGGATGATGTGGATGGGTTCCCTCCGTGGGATCCAACCTCTTGGGTGCGGGCGCACCGGCAGAGACTTGAGACGATCCATCGATTGGTGCGGCAGCGCCTGCAAGAACATCCCCATCCTGATAAGACCCCAGTGCAAGAAGCACCATTGCAACCAGGCGACCTGGTGCTAGTTAGTGTCAAGAAACCCCAAGGGAAATTGGAAAGCCGATGGGAGGCTTTGCCGTATCGTGTTGTTGGCCGCAAGTATGCGAATGGGCCAGTGTATCAGGTCCAGAAAGAAGGAACTGATTGTGTTCGAGTACTTCACCGAAATATGTTGCGCCTGTGTCATTCTGAAGGGACAAATCATGATGGGCTTGCCAATGTGAATGAGCTCCCACAGTCAGAGAATGGAGGTGCGGAATGGGCCTCAGACGAGGAGGATGATTGTTGGCCGATCCCTGCTCCTGGGGATGTTCCACCTGTGACTACTGTATCTCCGGCCTGTGCCCCCTCTGGTGCGGAATCCGCTGGTCCTTCTCAGCCCATAGCTGCAGCACCCCATAATATACCACCGGTCCTCAGACGGACCACTAGGCCAAATGCTGGTATTCCCCCTGTTCGGTATGCGCAGGATGAGTTTGTTTGGCCTGCCATACATCGGTATACTACCACCCTGTGCATAAAAGTACAACCCTCTGGATATACAGTCATAGGCAGGGACTGCCAATCTTAAAGTGGGGGGGAATATGTAAGAGACAGCCAATGTTGTCCTAAGCTTTATTTGTCTGTATAAACTGTTAATGTTGAATGTATTTCTGTGATTCTGTTCCTTTAAGACAGCAGCCATTGTAATTGTGACATGATGCTGGAGTGACTCCCCCCTTTATGTCAGCTTGCCTGTTCTGCAGACAGAATGTGAGCAGAGAAGCAGGAAGTGACGAGACAGAGAGCAGCAGCCATCTTGGCAAGTGTTGTATTGAACTGGTGTGGAGATTTTTCTGTACAGCTAAGCTGTATCTTGGTCCAGAGACAAACAGAGTGTAAAGAGACAACAGGACTAGTGAGTCCACGTGAAAGGAACTGTGCTCAGTGGCTGATCAGTGAGACTGACATTGTGACTGTGTATATGGATACCACAGATAGAGACTCGCAGTGCTGTTGATGTACTGGACAGCACCTGCTAAACCCCGGCTTACATCCCAGCTCAGTGTATGGATTCGGCAGGACTGTCAGTGTGCTGAGTGGAATCTGCTGTTGGATTACATTGCATTCATTGGGTTTCCCTGTTAAAAAGGGACTTCATTTCTCCCAAGATCCTGATAACCGTGAGGAGAGGACGTTTCGCTATAAAAGAAAGGAACGACTTTGGGCCCCACCGCGCGCTTCTACAGACTGTAAGCGGTCCCCTGGACCACTGGGGGAAAGGGGGTGCACCCCCCCCCCCAAAAAAAAAAAAAAAAAAAAAAAAAAAAATTATAAAAAATTCTCCCCCCACACCCCAAAAAAAAAAAAAAAAAAAAAAAAAAAAAAAAAACCCCACAAAACACTCCCCAAAATATTACCCCCCATTTTATATTTTTTTCCCCCCCCCCCCCCCCCCCCCCTCCCCCCACACACACCCTTTTTTTATTAAATTAAAATATTTTTTTTTTTTTAACACCCCCCCCCCCCCCCCCCTTCCCCCCCCGGGGCCCCCCCCCCCCCCCCCCCCCCCCCCCCCCCCCCGACCCCCACCCCAGAGAGAAAAACCCCACCCCCCCAACACACACCTACATTTCTCTTCCCCCCCCCCCCCCCAAACCCGGCCAATATAAAAAACCCCCCCCGGCGGGGGGCCGGGGCCCCCCCCCCCCCCCCCCCCCCCCCCATGATTGATATGATTTTTGGAAAACCAGTTGTCTGCCGTCAGTTACTTGTCAGTGATGATGGGAGGAGATGGACGTCTCCATGCTGGGCTCTGTAGTGCTCATAACTTTATGGTGACGTCTTTGGTAAGAGAGCTGATCATAATACTGAGGATCTTAAGACATGACCAGACATTAGACAGAACATATTACAGGGGGCGACTATTAATAAATGTCCAGTATTAGTCTATGTTCACATGAGCTTCTCTACACATTATTCTGCTCCATCATTTATAGAACAAATAAGAAACATTTCCATTAATGTCTCCTCTCATTTCTGTAAGATTTTCCTATGACCAATGTCATTGGTTGTCATCTGTTATCTCTGCTTAGTCAGGCCAGTGCTGTAATATTGTCTGGTACAAATAACTGACCATAACTGGCACCTCCAGACACCGGACCACGATATAAAGGATTATTATATTATACCTTATTATATGACTCTTTATTTCTATAATAAGTGATAAAATACAGGGTCAGATTGGGGTCCCGGGGCCACCAGAGGAGATTATTGTGAATGCTCCCCCTCTGTCTATACAGAACATATGTAAGACCACTATTACTTCTATCATATACCACTGGTATGTAACTTATATGGTTTTATTCTTGTTTCTACACAGGACAAAGTAGAATGGAAGCAACAGAGGGACCATGTATGTAATGTCCATGTGTGATGTATGTATATGTACATAATGTCCGTGTGTTATGTATGTATATGTATGTAATGTCCGTTTGTGATGTAAGTATGCGACTGTAATGTGCATGTGTGATATATGTACAGTCATGGCCAAAAGTTTTGAGAATGATACAAATATTAATTTTTATGAAGTCTACTGCTTCAGTTTTTCTAATGGCAATTTGCATATACTCCAGAATGTTATAAAGAGTGATCAGCTTAACAGCAATTACTTGCAAAGTCAATATTTGCCTAGAAAATGAACTTTATCCCCCAAAACACATTTCAACATCATTGCAGCCCTGCCTTAAAAGGACCACCTAACATCGTTTCAGTGATTGCTCCATTAACACAGGTGTGGGTGTTGATGAGGACAGGGCTGGAGATCAATCTGTCATGATTAAGTAAGAATGACACCACTGGACACTTTAAAAGGAGGCTGGTGCTTGCCATCATTGTTTCTCTTCTGTTAACCATGGTTATCTCTAAAGAAACACATGCAGTCATCATTGCACTGCACAAAAATGGCCTAACTGGGAAGAGTATTGCAGCTAAAAAGATTGCACCTCAGTCAACAATCTATCGCATCATCAAGAACTTCAAGGAGAGAGGTTCCATTGGTGCCAAAAAGGCTCCAGGGCGCCCAAGAAAGACCAGCAAGCGGCAGGACCGTCTCTTAAAAGTGTTTCAGCTGCGGGATCGGGCTACCAGCAGTGCAGAGCTTGCTGAGGAATGGCAGCAGGCAGGTGTGAGTGCATCTGCACGCACTGTCAGGCGGAGACTCTTGGAGCAAGGCCTGGTCTCAAGGAGGGCAGCAAAGAAGCCACTTCTCTCCAGAAAAAACATCAGGGACAGACTGATATTCTGCAAAAGGTACAGGGAGTGGACTGCTGAGGACTGGGGTAAAGTCATTTTCTCTGATGAATCCCCTTTTCGATTGTTTGGAACATCTGGAAAACAGCTTATTCGGAGAAGAAGAGGTGAGCGCTACCACCAGTCTTGTCTCATGCCAACTGTAAAGCATCCTGAAACCATTCATGTGTGGGGTTGCTTCTCAGCCAAGGGAATCGGCTCTCTCAAAGTCTTGCCTAAAAACACAGCCATGAATAAAGAATGGTACCAGAATGTCCTCCAAGAGCAACTTCTCCCAACCGTCCAAGAGCAGTTTGGCGCTCAACAATGCCTTTTCCAGCATGATGGAGCACCTTGCCATAAAGCAAAGGTGATAACTAAATGGCTCAGGGAACAAAACATAGAGATTTTGGGTCCATGGCCTGGAAACTCCCCAGATCTTAATCCCATTGAGAACTTGTGGTCAATCATCAAGAGACGGGTGGACAAACAAAAACCAACAAATTCAGACAAAATTAAAGCATTGATTCTGCAAGAATGGACTGCTATCAGTCAGGATTTGGTCCAGAAGTTGATTGAGAGCATGCCAGGGAGAATTGCAGAGGTCCTGAAGAAGAAGGGTCAACACTGCAAATATTGACTTGTTGCATTAACTCATTCTAACTGTCAATATAAGCTTCTGTTACTCATAATATGAATGCAATTATATTTCTGTATGTGATAAAAACATCTGACAAACACACATAAAAACCAGAGGGCAGCAGATCATGTGAAAATAGAATATTTGTGTCATTCTCAAAACTTTTGGCCATGACTGTATATGTATGTAATGTCTGTGTATGATGTATGTACAGTATATGTATGTAATGTCCATTTGTGATGTATATATATATATATATATATATACACACACATGTATATATATACATATGTAATGTACTATATATATATGGTAGGGAAGGTAGCTCAGTAGCAGCAATGGTGTGGAGTCAGAGACAGGGACACGAAGTCTGGTGCAAAACAGGTTTATTTGGAAAAACAGCAAAAATAAATAAACCTTCACGTCAGGCACAGAATAAGCAAAATAAAATGCAACCTTAACTTCAGGCAAAATGTAAAACAAAACCCTGCTCGTCCGAGCACTAACTAAACAATAAACACTAAATGTACGTGGGGCTTGCTACCAGCCACACGAATCAACCAAAAAGAGCACAATACTGTCTCAGCAGACTCAGGACAGACCCAGACACTTCCTCTCGCTCCCAGGATCTGCCCTGAAGTGCAGGCTCTGCAGTCTTTTATGGCGCAGTAACGAGCCTGAGACCTACACCTGGGGCTGAAGCCTATTCAAGACCCGTACTGGACCACACATAAGTCAGAAATCTGGGGGAGATATACCGGGACTCCAGCACACTGCCTGTCACCTTCTCACAATATTTATATGTTTAGGAATATCTGTAATTATATAGCATAGCACAAATGCAAAAATAAAACTTACCATTTAATATTATAAATAGATAAAAAAAATACCTCTAACCAAGGCAAAATCAAAGCACCAAAAATCACCACTATAAGGTAAAAATGGTTGGATCTTACCCACACTGCAGGATACAGGGAAATCGCCCAAAGGAGATGGCTTTTGCAGGGCAGGATAAACGGTCCCTATCCATACCCTTACACACTCTCCCTAGTTCCCCGTATTGACTCCCCGCCCTAACAAGGGCAGTACCAAACTGTACCTATAACTGTCCCTATTAGGACATGTGCATACACATGTAATACATATTTCTATATACATATATTCTCTATGTGTAGAGTTATGTTCTCATCTGTCTAAAATCCTGCATGTAGGCCTTTTTTTGACAGACAGACTCCATTATAATCTATATGGTCTCTTAGGATCCATTTATATATAAGTTTATAAATACAGTATACAGTGGGTACGGAAAGTATTCAGACTCCTTTAAATTTTTCACTCTATTTCATTGGAGCCATTTGCTAAAAAAAAAAAAAAGTTCATTTTATTTCTCATTAATGTACACTCAGCACCCCATCTTGACAGGCAAAAAACAGAAATATCACATGATCATAAGTATTCAGACCCTTTGCTGTGACACTCATATTTAACTCACATGCTGTCCATTTCCTTCTGATCCTCCTTGAGATGGTTTTACTCCTTCATTGCAGTCCAGCTGTGTTTAATTAAATTGATTGGACTTGATTAGGAAAAGCACACACCTGTCTATATAAGACCTCACAGCTCACAGTGCATGTCAGAGCAAATGAGAATCATGAGGTCAAAGGAACTGCCCAAGGAGCTCAGAGACAGAATTGTGGCAAGGCACAGATCTGGCCAAGGTTACAAAAGAATTTCTGCAGCACTCAAGGTTCCTAAGAGCACAGTGGCCTCCATAATCTTAAATGGAAGAAGTTTGGGACAACCAGAACTCTTCCTAGACCTAGCCGTCCAGCCAAATTGAGCAATCGTGGGAGAAGAGCCTTGGTGAAAGGTAAAGAAGAAGCCAAAGATCACTGTGGCTGAGCTCCAGAGATGTAGTAGGGAGATGGGAGAAAGTTTCACAAAGTCAACTATCACTGCAGCCCTCCACCAGTCTGGGCTTTAAGGAAGAGTGGCCCGAAGGAAGCATCTCCTCAGTGCAAGACATATGAAAGCGCGCATAGAGTTTGCCAAAAAACACATGAAGGACTCCCAGACTATGAGAAATAAGATTCTCTGGTCTGAGGAGACGAAGATTGAACTTTTTGGCGTTAATTCTAAGTGGTATGTGTGGAGAAAACCAGGCACTGCTCATCACCTGCCCAATACAATCCCAACAGTGAAACATGGTGGTGGCAGCATAATGCTATGGGGGTGTTTTTCAGCTTGAGGGACAGGACGACTGGTTGCAATAGAAGGAAAGATGAACGCGGCCAAGTACAGAGATATCCTGGAAGAAAACCTCTTCCAGAATGCTCTGGACCTCAGACTGGGCTGAAGGTTCACCTTCCAACAAGACAATGACACAGCTAAAATAACAAAGGAGTGGTTTCGGAACAACTCTGTGACCATTCTTGACTGGCCCAGCCAGAGCCCTGACCTCAACCCATTTGAGCATATCTGTAGAGACCTGAAAATGGCTGTCCACCAATGTTCACCATCCAACCTGACGGAACTGGAGAGGATCTGCAAGGAAGAATGGCAGAGGATCCCCAAATCCAGATGTGAAAAACTTGTTGCATCATTCCCAAGAAGGCACCTCCCTAAATTTCCTCCCTCATCTCTGTCTATCGCCCAACTCGTGCTCTCCGTTCACTCAATGACCTAAGACTAACATCCTCTATTATCAGAACATCCCACGCTCGTATATAAGACTTCTCCCAAGTTGCACCACTTCTCTGGAATGCTCTATCCCGGACTATTAGATTAACCACCAATTTCCACAGCTTCAAGCGTAAACTAAAGACATATCTTTTCAGACAGGCCTATCACAATTCCTAATGTAAACCCTTCCGTAGTTAGAATCCCTAAAACATACCCTCCTCTGTTCACGCTCCCGCATTACCTCACAGGATATGATGCCGTATCAGACTAACTTTATATGTCCAGGCACCATCTGCACGTTAAAGGACACGACTGGTGACGGCTCATACAGCTTTATATATGTGTAATGACAGTAACCTCTATTACATAATTGTCTGACCATTGTACAAACAATGCTACGTCTGTTGCCGCCCCTGCTACCTCTTGTGTCACCCCCTCTACCTCATAGATTGTAAGCTCTTGCGAGCAGGGCCCTCAGTCCCAGTGTGTGAATTGACTATTTCTTTGTAATGTATCTTTTTTGTCAGTACTTGAACCCTACAAATTGTACAGTGCTGCGGAATATGTTGGCGCTATATAAATAAAATGTATTATTATTAGTATTAAGACTCATGGCTGTACTAGCTCAAAAGGATGCTTCTACTCAATACTGAGCAAAGGGTCTGAATACTAATGACCATGTGATATTTCAGTTTTTCTTTTTTAATAAATTTGCAAAAATATCTACATTTCTGTTTTTTTCCTGTCAAGATGGGGTGCTGATTGTACATTAATGAGAAATGAAATGAATTTTTTTTGCTTTTAGCAAATGGCTTCAATGAAACATGAACAATGAAAAATATAAAGGGGTCTGAATACTTTCCGTATCCACTGTAAGGTGATATTTTTTTTTTTTTTTTTTTTTTGGGGGGGGGGGGGGGGGGGGGGGGGGGGGGGGGGGGGGGGGGGGGGGGGGGGGGGTTTGGGGGGGTTTTGGGTTTTTTTTGTTTTTTTTTTTTTTTTTTTTTTTTATTGAATGGGCCATTTTAAATTTTAGTTATGGGGGGGCCCATTTTTATATGATGTTATATATAAGGAATTGCTGGGCAGTACTTGCCTCCTTCTCTCCTCCTGCCCCCTCCTGCTGTCTCTGCTGCTGCACATAATCATTGCTGGCACAGTGAAGGAATAATATATAGAGGGAGCTGCGGCTACTGTTATTAGCAGCGACCCCACTATTATTTACCCCTGTACTGTGACATGGTGATATTGGAGTACAAGGATAATAATTAAATAATTACATTGGTGTGGTAGTGTAAAAAAAAAAAAAAGAAAAAAATCATAGCAGAGCTGCATGGCCATCGGTGGTTACAGCCCAGCTAGGATTTGGCCCTTGGCCCTAAATTCAAATTATCCCTGAAGAGGTGACACCACTATTAAAATAGCTGCCCAATATGATGAATCCCTGTTTTGTGACACAGTGAATGGGGCAGTGTTAAAAAAAAACATCTTAGCAGAGCCACACAGCTATTAGTGGCCGCAGCCCCGCTATGATTCATAGGATTGATAAGGAGAGTATAGCATAGGCGAGATCTACTAGTATATGATAAAGCTCATGGTTATAGCCTGTGCCCTGTTTATTATTGGTGTGAACAGGTATCATAGCACGGTACAGGATGTTCATTATCACCAATGGCACTATGTATTTTATGTGTCTTACCTGAGGACATTGAGCCCAGACTGCAGTATCTTAGCTGAGAGCAGAGTGTCAGGTGGCTGCAGTTCAGCTATTTTTTTATTTTTTTTTTTTTAACCCTGCCCCACCTTTGTAATTATTATTTCTATGCTATGACAGCCATGTGTCACTCTACAACAATACATCATAGCAGGGCTGTACTGCTGTTAGTGCCCACAGCTCTACTATGATCCAGCCTTGAATTTCAATAGTGTTGCGGGATCCTGCATATGGCCAAAGGACCAAATCACATTGGGTCTGCGCATCAATAGCGGCGTTTACGACTTTTCAGTTGTTTTTTTTTAACACTGCCCAATCCATGTAACAGTACAGGGATAAATCACAGTATAGGCTTAAATGTCACTGTTAATGGCTGTGGCCCAGATAAAGTGTCAAGGCACTTGCTTTGGTGCTAAATTGTGTATTAATTATATCTATATACTGTATATGATGTTAAACGTGAAGTTAATGCAGTTCTACATCTGTATATACATTCTATACATATACTTAAGAATATATATATATATATATATATATAGATATATATATATATATCTATATATATATAGATATAGATAGATATCTATAGATATAGATATCTATATCTATAGATATAGTATATATTGTATTAAGAATCTCTATATATATATGTGTATATAGAGCCCTTCGACCACTTAGTGGCCTTATTATGATGGGGCAGGAGATAACTTTCTTCTAAACTCACTGTTACAGTGCTGTCTCTAAGAATGTTACAGTCTCCTAGGGTCTTGTCTATAGGGGGAGTATATCATTTATTATAGAAATAAAGTCTTAGTGTAGGGACCCATCTGAATGAGGTCGCCTTGACGTGGCAGATGGGCTCGCACAATTCACCAAACTGTGCACTAAGAACCTCACATTTATATCTGTAGTCAGTGATACATAAAAGTGTAGTCTAAGAATGATATCATTAGAGCTCCGCACCAGATATATAAACTCTCTTGTCAGAATTAGATCTAATCTTCTAGGCTTCTCTATTCTAGGTGTATCAGTCCTCATCTAGTCTACCTGGTCTTTTACTTTCCCTCCATTAATTTACCTCTTAAAGGGTTATTCCAACAAGAAACATTTATTAACCATCCACTGGTTAGAAGGCAAATGTTAGATTGGTTGGTATACAAGTAGGGTTACAACTAGCCCGGTAAATCACCAATCCAGCTGGTATTATAGTGACATATAGTACTTAATTTCTACCAAGCATATTAAAGGGGTTGTCCAGTTTCACACAAATATTGAGAAACATATGTTATTGTTTGTATAGTAAAAAGTTCTACAATTTTCCAATATACTTTGTGTATCAATGCGTCACGGTTTTCTAGATCTCTGCTTGCTGTCCATGGTCATGTGACGGACGCACAGCTTGTTACGATCACATCACAGTAATCAAACATCTGCTTGGTAACGAGCTGTGCATCTGTGTGTCCATCACATGACCATGGACTGTACATCACATGACCATGGAGTGATTTTTATCCACTGGAAGTAAGCAGAATAAAAGATGGCAAGCAGAGATCTAAAAAACTGTGACGCATTGATACAGAAAGTATATTAGAAAATTGTACAACTTTTCACTATGCTATTTGTCAGAAAGCTTGCGTGAGTTATAATGAATATTTCAGGCTGAGACATCCCACCCCACTCTGCCCACATTCTCAGAATGGTGAGTGAGGCGTAAAATGGGGAACTTGTCACACATTTTGCGCAAGAACAGGCCTTGCCCAAAATTATTATTATTTATTTATTTATATAGCACCAGTAATTCCATGGTGCTTTACATTTGAGGGTTTACATATGGTACACAAGATATACAAAACAAATATAATACTAACAGTGACCAACTGGCACAGTGGCATAGAGGGCCCTGCCCGCAAGGGTTTACAATCTATGAGCACCACATTATTACATTATCTTGACCAGAAAACTGAGTTTTGCTGTATCCTGTTTACAGTAGAAAAGGGATTTACACAAGGATTCCTTCCACAGTTAAAAGAGCCCCCTTGCTGACTTTGGCTGGCCACCACTCTCCTGTATGATGACGATGATTATCATCAAGCATGCGGTGGTGCGGTCTATTCTACATGCAATCCCCCTTTATCTGCTGCTGCCTCTCCCTTTTGCAGTCTTTGCCTCCACTCTCCTGAGACCCCACCCATCTGGAAAATCCTGGGTATGCTTCTGCCATACAACAACTTCAGTAATAACACAGTATGCAGTAAGTTTAGGTGCTCCCCTAATGGTAGCTGTAAGTACCTAGCACATTATCTCTAAGTGTACGGGATTTGGAGTTCTGTCCCGAAAAACAAAGCTTCATAAAGATAGATAAAGAAATCTATCCATCAATGAGATTCATTGCAAGTACCTCTGAAATTACTGATACTGAAAACTGATATTATCACTTATGTCATGCATGAAAAGCCATTATGATGATTTCCAATATTTTAAAATCTTTTTGTATATATATAAAAAAAATAAAAAACATGTTAAGGCCGAGGCCCCAAGTTCCAGAGACTCAGTTTTTTTTGTTGCAATTTTGTTGTGGTTTTTTTTGAGCCAAAGACAGAAGTGGATTGAGCAGAAGGTAGAAGTATAAGAACTTCCGATATATTTCCCATTCTTTTTGCAGCCATTCTTGACTTTGGCTCAAAAAAATGCAACAAAATCTGCAACAAGAATAGCTGTGTTTCCACAACATGGGGCCTTAGCCTAAAAGGGAAATGACATGTGTTTGTCCCCACCTGCTATGGGCCCATACTCTTCATCCTTTGCCTATGATTTTATATGAAGACATACCAATTATGACATGCAAAATCTTGTGCCATGATATGGAGATATGCTCATGATAAGTAGGGGAGATTGCCGTTGCTCATATGGGTACCATACTGACATATGGGGTCCTAAAGACCACAGCTTGGTCTTTAGTTATCCAGTACAACTTCCAGTGACCATGTAATACATGGACAAACCAGTCTACCAGAGTAGATACTGTTCTCTGTCAATTGATTTTTGGCATGTATGTAATGGGCAGTAGTGTGTGAAGCATACAAAAACTATATAACAAAATCCCACAAGCTTTACTACAAATCCACGGCAAACAGAGGTGCTATACATTCTTTTTATATGTGTTACCACTATTTGCACAAACCCACAGCAAAGGTTGCATATTTATTAGTTGCCCAACACATTACTGCTCCCACCTGCATGGCCACAATATGAAAACCCACCCTATGATATCCCTGTCTTTGTTAATAGAATGGATTATCTTCATGAGCTAACCCTTTATATAGTGTTTTCTGTTTCTGTAGAAGTGCTAATTTTGGGCCCTTTTTGCTAGGTCATCTTTAAAACCAAGTCTTTGGATGGGCCTTAGTCTATCATTAATGAATGTGGATGCCTGGAGCCTTTATGCCTTCTTGTCTGTCCCCGACATGGCATTGACTAAATGTCCATTGTCTTTATCCTTTCGCTAGGACAATTGAAACATCTCAGGCTCTAGTGATAGCATCAGGCAGGAAGCATCAGAAGTACAGTGGGTACTGTGGGAAGTGGACAGGAAAACGCTGTGATCCCTGGTGACAGATTGATCCTATTGTTAATAAAGATGGTAAACAGAAATTGTTCCATCGACACAACTATAAAATAAACCTGAATTCTTCAGCTATTGTTACTGTTAGTTTTACGTAATCCCCACTCCCTTTCCTTTATGTCCTCACTAGATAATATGTGAACCCTACTGATGAATGTGCAGACAGCCCTTTCAGGTATAAAATGTTTTGTTCATTTATCCAAGAGTCCTAGTAAATCTGTCTTATTCTTACTCAACAAAAATAAGTTTCAAGACCAAAAGGTACACCCCGATACCCACTGCAGGCCTAAAATGACCCTTTGGTTCTCCATCGAATTTTAACACAACATGGGGAATGTATATAGATCCTGGTGACCTCCATTAAGTCCTTCTACTGTAAATCAGGAGGACTGAAAAGGGGAGCCCCAGATACTTAGCTGTACAGCTTTCTCTCCTTGTGTGAAAGTGTTGGTGGACCTATAAATGGTACTTTGTAAACCATGATAATTTGACTTAGTGGGTTATTCCTAGAGATGAGCATACCAGTTTGTAAATAGCCAGGTTTGTTACAAATTTCTCAAAAATCTCAGGTTCAGCCAACCCAAGATTTTTGGGGTTTGCAACCCATGAATCATTATTACATTCTGGGAGTTTCTTCAGACCACAGAGGATAACAAGTGGAGGCAAGAAAGTAATAAACACTGATACTCACCTTCCTTTATCGCTATAGGGAACAAACATTCACGTGACAGTTGAGGCCCAGTCACAGGGTACCCTGAGGCCACAGACATCACCCAGGAGGGTGGAAGAGGGCCAAAGAACTCACAAAGGAGCACAAGATGCGTGAGGGAACCCAGGAGAGGTGAGGGAAGGTGAGTATGCGGAGTATAATAATAGCACTTCCGGAAACTAAACTGATGGGAAAACCTCAAGAAATGAATATTGGACATTTGCCCATCTCTAGTTATGCCCATCTCAGCCTTTCATGGCTGAGAAGGCAACAACCCTTTTTCTGCCTCCCTGAGGTGGTCGGGAGTTACAGAAACAGTACATCACAGAACAGTACCACTCAGTTACTCTGTTTTAGTAATGCATTCTCACCTCAACTATATTTGGACAAAATGGAAATACTCCTTAAGACTAAGGCCCACGTAACGTCCCACAGCAAAAATGCGCTGCAGGAAAAACTGCGACGGCAATGCATCGCGGTTCTTCCCGCAGCGCTTTGCACAGAAAGTTCTCAGAGCTTTCCTCTGCGAACTTTCTGCTTCAGTTTTACCTATAGGGAAACCGCCAGCGTTTCCATAGGTACAATTGACATACGCATATTTTTCCGCAAAGTAGTGATGGGATTTTCTAGAAACCAATCCACTTTGCTGTGACTAAAAAAAACCACGTTTTTTTCTGCGGCATTCACGCCACAGAGACCCTGGCCTTAAATGGGACTTCTGGGATTTTCTGAGAAACCTAAACCTGATTATTTCTGAGAAACCTAAACCTGGAGATGTCCATAGGGTATTAATAAATTTAAATCTAGCAAAAGACATCATGGAGAATAGAAGAAAGGAAGAAGAATAGAGCAGGGGTTATTCATTTCTATAAAGCATGTATGACCCCAAGACATAGTAATATCCTCATAGCAGCTAAAATAAGCATAAATGAAGCATAGAGATCTGAGATACAGTGTCTATGGATTTGTACAAAACACACTTGGCTCTCTGAGGAGAGCTGAGCAGACATGAAAGGGTGTAGAACTTATACGAGCACTTCTACCACCAGGTTCCCACACGGACAGCGTATTCTTGATAGCGGTGGTTATGGGTGCTGCAGCGGTGTACCGTAGACTTGAAAATTATACAGATATATTACCCAAAACCGCAGCAGAGCATCTGGCATGTAAACAACTGGGAAATGCATGCTCAGGGGAACAGCTGATCTTTCGAGGTCCTGACAGTCGGACCCCCAGTGATCTAAAATTGATGGCCTAACTCCCTTGAACTATTACATGGATGACAACCTATTCCATTGACATAACTGGTCCCTTTGTAAATTGCAGGCAGAGATGTGGGGTGGGGGGTTTGTTGTTTATTGACATCTTGTTATTATTTACTTACATTGCTATATGAATTCCTTTTTGTCTTTGTGAGAGTGTATTGTACTCTCTTTCTTTGTATATTTGTATTGCTTAAAGCATTAATAAAAAGAATAATAATAATAATAATAATAATAATAATAATAGAAATTAAAGGTGAATAACCCCTGTAAAGTGGTTGTTCAGTTCCTTTCAATTAATGACCTATTCTCAGGATAAGTCATCAATAAGATATCAGTGAGGGTCCAACACCTGGGACCCCTGGTTATTCGGTGTTTAAAGGGACCATTGCGCTTGTACGAGTGCTGTGACCCCATTCACTATTTACATTGCACACCGTCTGTTTTATAGTGACCATGTAGTGTAATTACATCCTGTTCACATCTATAGGACAAGGCTGTAACTACATTGCACAGCTGCTATAAAACAGACAGCATGCAATGTAAATAGTAATGTGGTCATGCCATTCACACAAAAGCCATGGTCCCTTCAAACAGCTGATCAGTGGAGGTCCCATGTGTTAGGTCATCAATAGCAAGGAACTAGATAACATTGTCCTTTCTTCAGCTTCATGACATCAGTCAGGGAAAGACTGATAAGCCAATGGCTGTCTCCCTTGCAATTTCAATAGACCTCTGTCAGCAAAGATCAGCACTGATCTTTGCTGCTTGGTGAGTTCAATGCAGTGACTTCTACACAGGCAGCAGAGATGAGTGGTAATCTCTGCTATTGGTGGTGTATTTTTTTTCCAAGGGAGAGAAGCCATTTCCTTATCAGTCTTTCTCTGACTGTTGTCATGATGCTGCGGGACCCTGGTCATCTCCAGCTGGCCGTAGGCCCCCTACCCCTCCTGTCCTGTTTGTTAGTCTACAACTTTGTTTTAGTGATCGATAGGGGTCTGGGTCCCCTAAATAGAGACACTAATTATAGCTGTATTGGACCCTCTGAATATAGACACAAGTTGTAGATGTTCTCCAGTGGTGAACCTAGCCTCTTTGCTGCCTGAGGCGGACTATAGAAAGACGCCCCCCCCCCCCCCCCCCCCCCAAAAAAAAAAAAAAAATTTGAGTTTCCATGCTACTTGTTTAACACACTGTTATCGTTGCACAATATACACAATACACAAAGTTATAAAACAGTTTTTAAGAATTCTTCTTCCTGTATTACTTCAGTATCAGATCAACAACACGGCATTAACAATGAAAGTAACTTCACATATCTTCTGCTTGGTGGATGGACGAGCCCACGTGGCCCCCATTCTCTATAATAGGAGCCCCACAGATAGCTGAGCACTGGACTTCGGCTATCTTTGGCACTCCCATTAAAGTGAATGAGAGCCACGCGGGTTCGTCCATCCACCAAGTGACACACCTATATATATGGCTGCAGCCAGGCTGGATTCCCACCTAGTGGGGGGAAAAAACCCAATTCTCAGGCTCAGTGGGGGTCTCAGCAGACAGACCCCCATCACTCAGGTATTTATCCTCTATCATTTAGGTGAATACAGTGCAGTAACATTCTGTGACTTACAGGTGACGTCTCTGACTAATCCTTCACATTTCCCTTCTCTTCCCTCTGGACCGCCATGACCACTTCTTCCAGCTGTGACTTGTCTCTGTAAAGGTTGCAACACAGACATCTTTGGCTCCTCACTTTTCCAGGCATCCAACCCACATTGTCCTCACCTACACAAAGCCCCCATCCTGCTGCTACCCCCAATTATATAATATATGATATAACCCCCCATAATGAATAATACCCCCAAGTGCATCTTTATATTAATAATGTCCGTGTGTACCCTGTATAAATAGTGCCCCTTATTAATAATACCCCAGGTGTTAACTAATTAAAAGGTTTTCCAGGTCATTAATAAACTAATCAGTGGGGTTCAAAAACCTAGGACCCCCACTGACCAGCTGTTTGAATGGTACCTGTGTAAGCGCCGTGACCGCTTCTCTGTTTACATAGTGTCATTCATCTCATAGCGGCCATGTAATGTAACTGCAGCCTCGTCCTGTACATGTCTACAGTATGTGACAAGGCTACAATTACATCACACGGTCACTATAAACAGACAGTGTATAATATAAACAGGTGCCATAGCCCATGTTTATAGCGCCCCATTTATACACACTATAATGTTCCACAGCAGCCCCTGCACACAGTATTACACAGTGTTATGGCCCGCAGCGGCCCCTGCACACTGTATTATGCCTCTCAGCGGCCCCTGCACACGGTATTATGCTCCATAGTGGCCCCTGCTCATGGTATTATGCCCCGCATTGGCCACTGCACACAGTATTATGTTCCACAGCAACTCCTGCACACAGTTTTATGCCCCATATTGGCCCCTGCACATGGTATTATGCTCCATATTGGCCCCTGCACTGGTATTATGCTCTATAGTGGCCCTTGCACTGGTATTATGCTCCATAGTGGCCCCTGCACTGGTATTATCCTCCATAGTGGCCCTTGCACTGGTATTATGCTCCATAGTGGCCCCTGCACTTGTATTATGCTCCATAGTGACCCCTGCACCCGGTATTATGCTCTATAGTGGCCCCTGCACTCGGTATTATGCTCTATAGTGGCCCCTGCACTTGTATTATGCTCCAGAGTGGCCCCTGCACAGGGTATTATGCTCTACAGTGGTCCCTGCACAGGGTATTATGCCCCATAGTGGCCGACCCATGAACTATTATTATACTCTGGGGTCTTTTCAGACCCCAGAGTATAATGATTGGAGACCCAGGGGAGAATACAAACATAAAAACCAGAGTTACTTACCTATCCTGGACACCGGTGCACTCTTTGCAGCTTTCGGCCCTGTTTAATTGCGCACACACGTCACGTGATCAGGCCGGCGACGCGACCTGATGACGTTACCAGAGGCCTCAAGCCTGCTCGGAGTTACATCGGATCGCAGGAGGTGAGTAACATTGGTTTTTATGTTCCCTCACCAACCTTCGGCCTCCGATTATTATACTCCGGGGTCTGAATAGACCCCGGAGTATAATAATAGTAGTATTTGCGGCCCGCGGCCTAACTTACCGATCCCCGCGGCCGCTCACAGCGGCATCCACTTCCCTTTCTGCGGCCCATAGAAGAAGGGGAAGCGGGGGGCGGCCACGAGCAGATGCGGGGTAGGTAAATAAATAGGCCCTGACCTGCTGGGGATACTCCAGCAGGTTACGGCCTATTTATATATATAAAAAAAAGCTATACTCACCTGCGATGCCTTGATGGAGCCGCCGCCGCCTCCTCTTCTTGTCCGCGACGTCTGTGTCTCAGCGTAGGCGGCGTGATGACGTCATTGTATCGCCGCCTGCGCTGAGATGCGACATCTTGTAAACCAGCCCAAAGAGGCCTGTCCTGGGCTGGTTTACATTAAATAGTAAAAATGCCGCCCCCCCGGACAGTGCCGCCTGAGGCGGCCGCCTCACTTCGCCTCATTAGCGGTGCGCCCCTGATGTTCTCCACGCAAAAGACATAGTGCTTAGCTTTTTACCCCTTTTATTTATTAGCGATTGCTGATGATCTGGGTGCTGGGATCCCCACAAAACTTCTGACATCTCCCAATAAAGCATTAAATACTGTAGTATTGGAAAATACCCATGTTGAGTCTCCTAGATAGAGTTGCTCTTTGTAGCTGTTCTCTGCTTCATTGATGGTAGCCTCAAAAAGACTTTCCCCTCTATCAATTCACAAATCTCTTTTGCTTAAAGGGAATGCGTCACCTACTTTTTAAAAGTTTTTATGTTATTATATTTTTAAAGAATTTTTGATAATATATCAGTAACTGCTGTTAAAAAAGCTCAGGCAAGATGGCAGTCCCCATAATTATGTATAAAATATAATTTTAAAAAATCTACAATCAAAAAATAAGAAAACAAGAAAACTTCAATAAATAAACTTATTATAAGAGCAACACAGAAAAACATGACTATTTCCTTACTACAGAAACCACTCCACACCTGCCCTTTGGTTGTGTGCGGTATTGCAGCTCAGTCCCAGTCACATCAATGTAGCTGATCTGCAATACCTGAGACAACCTATGGATTGGTGTAGTGTTGTTCCTGGAAGAAAGTGTTTTTTTAGCCCTAGACAACCTTGTTAAATAGTAAGATGGGTGGTTGATGAAAATCATTTATGAAGTACACAGCATGACGGTATGGTCAGGATAATAATAGCTGTGAAGTGTGCTTAAACCACAGTCTGTATTATTTAGTCCATGCTTTTTCAGGGACATTAATATGTTCCAAGTAGCTTAGCATGCCTTTTGTTTCTAAGAAGACTCTGTAAAAAACAACATTCTCCTTTTAATGGAGGACAAAAAGACCTGAAAAATATAAAAGAGAATTTGTAATTTGCATGCTCATATATGGATGAAATATGGATCTGTATTTTAGTGCTGCAACTACTTTACCATTCCAACCCTGTATGCTCTGGGAGCTGTAGGCACGATGTGATGACGTCACAGCCTTCAGGAGCAGAAACTTCAGATAGAGCAGCAGGGGAGCAAGGAGAGGTGAGTATTAGTGTTTTTTCATGTTTGGTTGGTACCAGGATAGGGACATAATATTATGGGGGTAGCTGGAGGGCGACATGAAACTGTGGGGGCAGATGGAGGTGGACATTAAACTTTGGGGGTAGCTGGAGAGGAATATTATCCTGTGGGGGCAACTGGAGGGGAACTTGAAACTGTGGGGGCAGATGGAGGGGTGGACATGAAACTGGTAGCAACTGGAGGAGGACATTAAACTTTTGGGGTAGCTGGAGGGGGACATTAATCTGGGGGCAACTGGAGGGGGACATTATATCACTCTTTCTATCCTTTGAAAGTTAGAAGGGTTGCAATCTTCACTAAATGAGTAGGGATAAATCCTATCTCTTCACTGCAGAACAACGCTTAGACTGTCCTTGAGCTGGCTTTGGCCAGCCTAACCAGGGTTCTGTTTCAGTCTCCACACCTCTCCTTCACACTTCCCTAGCTGGGAGAGTTGACTTCTTATCACACTCCCATGTTCCTAACTGTCTCCTCTACTTCCCTACTTGCCAAAGTTTCAGTTGTACCATAAACTCACCACCCAGCTTCAAATTGATTGTTCTGTTAAAGGAATAGATACATGTTATACACAGAACAACATCAAAGCCATTTTTCAGAGGCAGATATATGCAGAAACATTTTATACACATGCACTACAGTAAAGTAGAGACATACAGGTTACCTAGTGTACCTATTTGTTTGTTAATGATTTCTTATCAGATCATATCAGACTCAAGCTAGCCTTAGATGAGCACACTAACTTGTGGAAGATCATCATTAGCTCTTCAGGTTAGTTAGTGGTAGTTAGAGCTACAACAAGCAGCCCAATGTCAACTGAACCACTGCTCACAGAAGTAGCCATCTTGAAGCTGAGTTACACTAGGTTCACACTAGTGTTCAGCTTTCTGTTCTTTAGGTCCACTTGGGGACCTGAAAAACAGAAAGCTAACCCGCTTAAAAAGCGGTTACCCCCGGAAACCCTCAGACTCTATAGAAGATAATGGGGTCCCCCGGGTTTCCAGCCAAAAAATGCAGAGAGAAAAGTCCTGCTTACAGGAGCGCTAGTGTGAACCTAGCCTTATGCATAAAATCTCCACTGCTGAAACAGTGAGGAAACTCTAATGTTCATAGCTAAAACATGTCCTGCATTTCCCCAAGAGTGGTTGGAAAGAGAGGTCTAGGTCCCAGTGGTTGCCCCAGATTGCCAAAGTGGAAAGGGTCAAAGGATTTGAGGAAGGGGTGCAGAGTAATTGCTACTCCTATGCATGTATGTAAAGTGCCATACATGTGGAACTTGCTGCTGTAAGTGAATGTGCCACCATGTTACCATGTAACTGGATTAAACTCAGCTGTGAGAATCACCTCTAGCAACTAGCAGCCTGTCTCCTTTACTTTCATTCACACTTAACACCAAGGGGTCCTCAAAACACCATTACATGGGATACATATAACAGGGAGTAACTCAGGATACCCTAACCGTCAGCTCAGTGTGACCCCCTCATCACTTTGCCTGCAAGAAGATTTGGTGGAAGTAGCCACTATGACCAGAGTAGCCTCCATCATGGATCTATTCCTAACTGCGCCAATTCTATAATGCTAGCCCCTGGGAGGCATTGCATACACATGCCCAGTGATTATATGAGCAAATGCTTGTTCATCGCCTTTCACATCTGTGGGCACAAAAATCTCTGTTCTCTATATTGCCAAATGACCTAGTTTTGTGTAGCAGGACCCTTAGACCATAGCTGGAGATGTGAAGCATGGTAACTTTCACAATGGTTCCCTATACTGAGTATTTGCTGTAATACAGTAAAATCCTAATAACCCATTCTTGTGGACAGATTTGCCTGTTTATTAGCCCATAATTGAAGACAAATTTTCTGGTAGTCTAGCAGTGATCCAGTCCTGAAGATGCTGGTTTCCTATACTATTTTGTGGTATACCTATACTTGTCTATCTTGCTTATTAGGCAATTTTTAAACAATTCTCAGTTTAGTCACCCTGAGACTTTGTCCACAAATTTATTTAAATGCCTAAATCTCAGGGTCTTAAGACTAGCCACATATGGCCATAACATTTTTTTGGTCAAATTTTAAGAAAGTAATGTGGTGAAGTAGCAACAATGAATATTTGTTCCACTGTCTTTAACATACACCAATATAACGACCATGTGTAGTTGTAGTGAATACCAGTGATTATCTAATGACAATGTCATGGGGTGGGATATATTAGGCAGCAAATGAACAGTCAGTTCTTGACGTCAGTGTGTTTGAAGCAGGAAAAATGGGCCAGTGTAAGGATCTGAATGACTTACTTAAATTTAATGGCTTGAGACTCGGTAAGAGAACCAGCATTGGGCGCCCACTTTGCAACTTACAAGACTTATAGCATATTCAGTGGTGTAGTCCATGCCTTGATGGCACAGGTCTGTTTAGTGGCATGAAGGAAACCTACAAACTCTACGAGATAAACCCAAAACTGCTCTGAAAAGTGATTATCTGGGGGTTGGGGTGGCGTGTTCTTTTCAAAGAAGATGACCGGCATGCCTAATATTTGAGGAAACTGAATAACTGTCACAAGAAATCTTTTTGAGAGGATTTTCTTCTGTCTTATACATCCACAGCTGCTGGTTTTGTCAATATATGTGTGCTTTGGTTCTCGTCCAGCTCTCTACTCTGATCATGATGTGCAGCTCTGCTGAACTATAGGCCTTTTGTACTGGCTTTTGACCTAGTCTTACACCCATTACTATTCCTTGTCTTATTTTTCGGTGTCAACTTATTGGTTTTGTCCCAACTCTCAGGCATTCTTTCTAGTCTGAAGATGCTATTCTTTAGACTTCTATCTATCTATCTATCTATCTATCTATCTATCTATCTATCTATCTGTCATATTCATGTGAATAAACGTGTGCCAAAATCATAGGAGGCTACTGAAATAGACTAACTAAAACCCTTTATTTCTCCTTTCTGTCTGAGAATTTGATCAATGCTCTGAGTAGATGTCCATTTTTGAAGATTGTATGTGTGGTCATTTTGTCCTTTTTTGTACTGAAATGTTACAATAGTAAAGGAGGTTAGATCAAAGCATACCATACCATCTTTTGCACCTCCTTCCTTATGACTTTGAACTTTTACTGTTTCCTTCCAAGCAATTTCTAAAGTGACCTTCATTTCACTGTTACATAACCAGATCCTGTAATCATTAGAGCGCTACATTTACCTCCAACACTAACTTGGGACTATAGAACATGACTAATGTATCAATCTCACTTCATACTGGTATATAAGGCATAGATTTTTCTGTAGCTATATAACTTTTTGTTTTTCAGGACACGTTGTGTATTGAGGAATCACACTGATATACTGAATTATTTGATACTATTTATATGACAAATAAAAATGTAAAACCAATCAATATAATCAATCCACCTTATCATCAGGGTTTCCTTTGTATGAACTAAGGGGCACTAAGAGTGGTTGTCCAGTTTCAGTAAACAAATATTATAGAAAAGTTATACAGTTTTCCAATGTATTTCTGTATCAATTCCTTATGGTTTCAATATTTCTACTTGCTGTCATTCATTGTTTACTTCCAGTGGATAAAAATAAGTCCATGGTCATGTGATATACAGTCCATGGTCATGTGATGAACACAGGTGCACAGCTTGTCCCAGTGACAGCTTAGCAATCAGACAAATGTCATGTAACGAGCTGTGCACCTGTGCGTCTGTCACATGATTATAGACTGTCTATCACATGACCATGGACTTGTTTTTACCCATTGAAAGTAGGCACATTTATCACAGCACGATCTAGAAAACTGTGAGGAATTGATACAGACGGTATATTGGAAAATTGTAGAACTTTTCATTATATATACAATAATATTAATTTGCTGAAAATGGACAACCACTTTAAGGAAATTGCAGCGGTTGGACTAATGGCTGTTTACAAGAAGCTTGTAAATATAAAGAACATTAATGTAAGAGTCTTTATTTGATACTTTATTAATCAGTATATTTCAATTTATATGATTGCACAATCTTTAGCATAGCAATGTACAGTGTTCTTCTACCCACACACACCCCGATTATTGTACATTTGTCACTTACAGATGAAATATGCCTACCAAACATGTACCTTTTTTTTGCAATTTTAGTGTTTAGATTGCAGAGAACAAGACCTTTAAGGTTAAGGTCCCACACTGCAGAAAAGGTGTATTTTTTTTGTTTTTTTTGCAGATGTTGGTGCAGTTTTTGAACCAAAGAGTGGCTACAATAGGAATGGGAAATGCATAAGAAGTGCTTATACCCTGTTCTCCCTTCTGCTCAATCCACTTCTGGATTTGGCTCAAAAAAACCACAGCAAAATCTGCAACAAAAAAAGCTGCTTTTCCACAACGTGGCGCCTTAGCCTAAAGGGGTAGTTCAGGAATTTTTAATTTATGGGCAATCCTTAGAATAGCCCTCGAATGGAACAGCTGTACTGAGCTACTTCTGACATCTGTACTATGCAGTGCACGGAGCTGGAACAGTTGAATCCAGTCTTGTGTAGCGACCGGGTGCTGATACTACAGCTCAGCTCCCATGGAAGTCAGTGGAAACTGAACTGCACTATAAGCGGCTGGCCACTGTACAGGACATGAGCCATCTGTTTCCAGCTCGTATAGGATGGGTGTTAGTAGTAGTCCCATAAAGCTGATCCATGCAGGGACCCTCCACCGATTAAATATTTATGACCTATCCTAAGCATAGGCCATAAAAAAGAAATTCCTGGCCAACCCCTTTCAGCCATACAAGTACTCCAGGTCCCAATGGTAAACCCTCCCAACACTTTTTCCTCAGCCTTCATTGACTTGCCACTGTATTCTGCATTGAAATCGTGTGCATGTGCCTTTCACTCACAGCCCAGCACATGCGTGGTATTTGTCCTGCTGTGATCAGTGGCCTCAGACAAATGCGTACTACATCCAGATTCAATGTAGCATACAACAATGTCACCTGAGGCTGTTACTGTAAGTCAGTGCTGAGGAGGAGGTCTTGGTTGGGATTTAACGGCAAAACCTAGAGCACTTGCCAGAATTGCACTGTTGGGGCACTTAGAATGTCATTTGCATACATCAATAAATTTTGCTCTGCAAAATACTGTAGGTATGTGATCTACCTAGCAATGTGAGGCATCTAGTAGGCATTTTCCACCTCAGAGACTCTTTTTAATGGAAAAAATGCAGAATTGTGTGCAACGATGCCTTTAGTCTCTACTGTTTTTACTATGGATTCATAGATATTAATTTTACCTTTATTCCTGTGAGTGTGCAAAACTAAATTCAGTTAATATTCAGTCAATCTCAGTTATTATGCTTGAGTGTTTTGGTCCTGGGTCAATTTGTTTTTTCTGTGTACTGTTTAGTCTGGCGTGTATGTACTGCCTGCTTTCTCTGCCAGTCTTATAATGGATTTCTTCACAAGGATCTTTGTAACTAATAACAATGCAGCTATTGAGACTGTCGGTGATAAATAGCAATTACTGTATACTACCTACACTATCCTTCAGTAGCCTCCTACTATTGCTTTGATTTATCTTCTTCACTGCTCTCACAAGAAGAATATACACTGTCTATAAGCAGGGCTTGCTATGAAGAACCCACGGTGTAAGGAAAGTGGATTTGGCTTCTGAGTGGGGATTGTAAACTCTTGATGGTTTTTGTCTATGTCAGTGGTAGGCAACCTTCGGCACTCCAGCTGTTGTAAAACTACAACTCCCAGCATGCATACTTGCTCTGCTGATCTAGGAACTCCCATGGAAGTGAATGGAGCATGTTGGGAGTTGTAGTTTCACAGCAGCTGGAGTGCCGAAGGTTGCTGACCCCTGGTCTATGTGATTATATAAGTTTAATGATATTTTCCATTTTTATGTAATAATCTTGCAATGATGTATACAATTCTTACAATTCTACAAAAATATCACATATAGTGTGTTTTAACCCTTTAGTAACTGGCCTGTTTTAGGCCTTGATGACCATTATTTGCGTTTTTCCATCGCCACATACCAAACCCTATAGCTTTTTTAGTTTTTTATCAATGTAATGGTATGAAGGGCATATATTTTGGTGGCACAAGTGGTAGAGTTTAATGGCACTATTATGGGGTAGATATATCCCATTGAGTAAATTTTATTTTTATTTTATATCTTTCTGGGAAGGAATAGAAAAAAACACCAATTTTTTAATTGCCTTTTTATGCTAGAAATTTTGCACTTTTCACTGCGCGGCTAAAATAACCTGTTTAATCAGTTGATCTGATTAAATTGATATCAAATTTGTCTATTTTATTTTTTTTTAACTTTTTTAGGTTTTACTACTTTTGTTATTTTTTTTTCCATCGCCACTTTCAAAGATCAATAACTTATTTTTTTGTTAACAGAATTGTGCGATGGCTTATTTTTTGTGGGAAGACCCGATGTTTTTATTGATGCCATTTTGGGAAATATAATGCTTTTTGATCACTTTTATAACATTCTTTTGGACAAAAAACAGTAATTCTGGTGTCATTTTTTTTTAGATTTTTTTCCTGACATTTGGCATGAGGGTAAAACAACATTACAGTTGTATTACTCGGGTCCTTATGAACACCGCAATACCCAATATGTGTGTTATGTTTTTACTTTTTATCTTTTATTATGAAACATTTTGAGATAGGAGGATTAAATGTACTAATGTGATTTTACTGTTTTTTTGTTACTTTTATTTCATTTTTTTATACTACTTTTTTGTCTCCCTAGGGGACTTTAACTTGCGATCTTCTGATTGCTTTTATAGTGCACTGCACTACCTACTGTATGTAGTATACCTATGTATATTAAAAGGCGGAGAATTTTCATTTCCTGGGGCGATTTTTTAATTACTTTTTAGAAAAATATGTATCAGTCCATCTGATATATTATATTATTACTGGTGGTTAGGTTGATTTTTTATAAAAAAAATTTTAGAGTTAAATTATGCATAAACTTTTCTACTCCTATAAATGTCATCAATATTATATTTGCTGGGGTCTGACACATGGGGTTCCCATAGATCACTGCTACAGAGACAGCGTGGATCACAGTAATGTTTACATACCGTGAGCTGCGCTGCTCAATCGCCATACAAACAGTAGCGGTGAGTGTAGGTATCGCAGTGCTGTCCCACAGATTTTATGGGATCTAAAATTAATGGCCTATCCTAAGATCTCAAATTCATGGTCTATCCTATGTCAGAAACCAGATAACCCCTTTAATACTAATTATTTCGCCCAAGTAAAACCATTCCTATAATAGAAAATGTTATAACTCTACATTGCACCACATACTTGTACTTGCAATATTTGTCACAAATTACAGAAAATTTTTCAACCTAGTGAAAAATTTCCTTTGGTTAAAAGTGAATATCTTAGTAACATAGACATCAAAGTTTTTTGGCCAATTGACATTGATCTCCCTCTGGATCTAGACTAAAGAATAACAGGGATAACAAGCTGAACTGAATGGACATAAATCGTCTCTTAACCTTGCAAGCTATGTTACATGTATGGTACAGTTTAGTCACTAATATTTCCCATTAACGGGTCATGCTTCCTTTCACTGGCTTCAGAGTAAAGTTCAGTATTATGAGAGACATCTTCTGCACTGAGAAAGGGAAGTTGCAATCCGTCTTGCAATTTGGTAAAGGTTTCAAAAACTAAAAGTTTTTGTGCAGTGAAAGGTATATACAGTACATATTATGGTTGTAGTTATGAAAAGTCATAGTTACCATATATAAGTACATTCACTTGAAATATTCTGTAATAATTCTCACTAGGACAATGCCAGCAGCTAGACTGTCAGGAACGCCCTTCTGACAGTAAACCGTGAAACTTACACTGGTGATATCTCCAGCCCTGGGGCACATACCGGGAAAGCCAGCAGTGCGCTGAATTCAGCGCGCTGTCGGCTTTCTAGCGGTATGTAAAACCGCATGTGCCTGAGGACATGAAAGGTCATCTTTAAGTGAATCTCCCTGTATCTTCCATTGCTTCAGAAGTCACCAATGTATGGGCCACAAGTCTCGGGTCTTCTCACTGAAATCTCTGCATAGTTTTATGGCCTTTAAAAATTTTCCTTTGCTTTAACACCTGTGTCTGTCTATTACTAGCCACGTCATATTCCTTATATCCGTGTCACAATGAGTTATCTTGTGAATTTGCACTCATGACTATCAGAGATGTAATTAAATAGTGTTGAGCCTCATAGTGAACGCTTGAATGAGCCCCTCGTCACAGGCATTTACTAGGTCCATACCTGACCCCAAGATTAAATACAGTCACCTATATAAACTTAGACCCTTAACCAGACTCTAAAACAATGTCATAATGACCCTCTAAATTTATAGAACTAAGATCAGACCACAAAATTACTTTGGACTCCAGACCAACTCCTAGATATTTCCAAACCTTGCAATTAATTCAGATCAGACTCTCTTATTATGAAATATGCCCCCTCCTTGTAATGACAGTCAGATCATTCTTGTAAAGAGGTATTCCAGGACTTAAATATTGATGACCTATTCTTATCATCCATATCAAATCAATGGGGGTCTCTTTACTCAGCACTGATCAGCTATTTTAAAGGACTGTCACCACGAGTGCGCTGTCACCTCTCCATCGTATACCAAGCGCAGAGCCGTATATTGTGTAGTGACTGTGCTTGGTATTGCAGCTCAGTCCCATTTACCTGGAACTGAACTGCAGAAAGGCCATTTGACTGATGAATGTCACATCAGAGTTCAAAGAATAGGACATAACGCTTATCCAAGCATGGCGGCCCCTTCAAATCAGCAGGGGCACTAGTACTTGGACCTAAGGATATATCAACAGTACTTAAGATTTAAGCACCAGATACATTTTATACAGTGGGGAAAAAAAGTATTTAGTCAGCCACCAATTGTGCAAGTTCTCCCACTTAAAAAGATGAGGCCGGCCTGTAATTGACATCATAGGTAGACCTCAACTATGAGAGACAAAATGAGAAAACAAATCCAGAAATTCACGTTGTCTGATTTTTAAAGAATTTATTTGCAAATTATGGTGGAAAATAAGTATTTGGTCAATAACAAAAGTTCATCTCAATACTTTGTTATATATCCTTTGTTGACAATTACAGAGGTCAGACGTTTTCTGTAAGTCTTCACAAGATTGGCACACACTGTTGCTGGTATGTTGGCCCATTACTCCATGCAGATCTCCTCTAGAGCAGTGATGTTTTGGGGCTATCGCTGGGCAACACGGACTATCAACTCCCTCCAAAAGTTTTCTATGGGGTTGAGATCTGGAGACTGGCTAGGCCACTCCAGGACCTTGAAATGCTTCTTACGAAGCCACTCCTTGGTTGCCCTGGCGGTGTGCTTGGGATCATTGTCATGCTGGAAGATCCAGCTACGTTTCATCTTCAGTGCCCTTGCTGATGGAAGGAGGTTTGCACTCAAAATCTCACGATACATGGCCCCATTCATTCTTTCATGTACATGGATCAATCGTCCTAGTCCCTTTGCAGAGAAACAGCCCCAAAGCATGATGTTGCCACCCCCATGCTTCACAGTAGGTATGGTGTTCTTTGGATGCAACTCAGCATTCACTCTCCTCCAAACGAGTTGTGTTTCTACCAGACAGTTCTGCTTTGGTTTCATCTGACCATATGACATTCTCCCAATACTCTTCTGGAACATCCAAATGCTCTCTAGCAAACTTCAGACGGGCCCGGATATGTACTGGCTTAAGCAGGGGGACACGTCTGGCACTGCAGGATATGAGTCCCTGGCGGCGTAGTGTGTTACTGACGGTAGCCTTTGTTACGTTAGTCCCAGCTTTCTGCAGGTCATTCACTAGGTCCCCCATGTGGTTCTGGGATTTTTGCTCACCATTCTTGTGATCATTTTGACCCCATGGGGTGAGATCTTGCGTGGAGCCCCTGATCGAGGGAGATTATCAGTGGTCTTGTATGTCTTCCATTTTCTAATTATTGCTCCCACAGTTGATTTCTTCACACCAAGCTACTTGTCTATTGCAGATTCAGTCTTCCCAGCCTGGTGCAGGGCTACAATTTTGTTTCTGGTGTCCTTCCACAGCTCTTTGGTCTTCACCATAGTGGAGTTTGGAGTGTGACTGTTTGAGGTTGTGGACAGGTGTCTTTTATACTGATAACAATGTCAAACAGGAGCCATTACTACAGGTAATGAGTGGAGGACAGAGGAGCCTCTTAAAGAAGAAGTTACAGGTCTGTGAGAGCCAGAAATCTTGCTTGTTTGTAGGTGACCAAATACTTGTGATTTTCTAGATATGTTTTCTCATTTTGTCTCTCATAGTTGAGGTCTACCTATGATGACAATTACAGGCCGGCCTCATCTTTTTAAGTGGGAGAACTTGCACAATTGGTGGCTGACTAAATACTTTTTTTCCCCACTGTATATATCCAATTATAATGGTAGTTATCAGTACTTTATATTTTATTCTTTTCTTCAGTGAAAGCTGACATGATTCTGCATGAGGAATTCTTTTCTGACATTTTAAGTCCTAACACTCTCTCCAGGGAAATGTGGCAATGATATATTAGATAATAATAACATATTTCACAGGGAAGAATAGGAGGGGAAGCCCTTTGGGTATGTTCTGGAGTGTCTCTTACATATAAAACAAAATGTCCAGATCCTGGGACTCAGGCTGCAAGTCTTAACCAGAGAGACTTAGTAGTGTAATATTGTCTGCTAAGTTTTACCATCTTAATGTTATTTCCAGCTACTTTAACAAAAGGCCATATCCTGTGGGAAGAGTTGAGACCTTGGTGTCAGGCAGATGTTGTGTACACTTTATACACATTAGTATTAGAGGTGAATGACATCTTTCAAGGCATTTATAAGAAATCCTAATAAGTGTGCAATGATCCTGCATATGGCGCCATGATCAAATGTCTGTTCGATCATAGCAGCATGGTATATGTTGGACGAGTGACATTTAGCAAAACCTCTAAAGATCAGGTCATATGTAGTTTTATCACTAATCTTTTTGTGTATATAGGGATGTAGTTCCTGCACAACTTACCATTAGTAAGCAAAATAATATGGTGACCAACTGATGGAGGTGCCACAGCTTTGGTGCCCCACTTGGAGCACTACAAAAGTTTAGTGACTTTATTTGCCTGTATATACAATATTGATACTACTGTGTGTAGCCTGCCACTGTGCCTTTAACAGGGCAAAAAGTTGGGGCTGAGAGCTTAGTTGATGGTACGAACCATGACATAGGACAGGGGTGGACATATCGCCTGTGCAGCTTGTACAACTGCACAGGGGCCCTGAAGGAGAGAGGGGCCCTGCCAACTACATATCCGATCTGCAGAGCTGCTTTTTATCTAAATTCAAAAGCCGGCCGGTGGCAGTACAGTCGTCTGCAACCATCCTTATACTCACTTATCCTCTCCACTTCTGGGGCTCTAGCGGCATCTGGCAATCTCTCTCAGTCCTCTTCTGTCCTCCTGGGAGACATTAGCACCCGAGTTCACTGGTGAGGCCTGTGTTTGGGCCTCAGTGGTCACATGGAGTGAGCTGAGCATCAGAACATCACTAGCTCCCCCACCAATTCAGTGGACAGAGAGGACTTCTGGAATGACTGTAAAGATGCCCTCATATGGAAGACCACCTGAGTGTATGGGCTGGTGAGACACGGAGACAACCCCCTGTATTACATTACTAATCCTCCTGAGTGACAAGAAATATATGAGATATTACTTGCAAAACTTCTGCATCTGCAAATTCCTGTTCTGAAGTTCATGTGATATTGCAAATTAAACTCTTTTATTTTCCATTTTTGTTTTCTACTACCTGCCTTCACAAAGTCATATTTTCCATTCACGTCATATTTTCCAACAGTTGGGCTTATTTTTTGCAGGAGAACTTGTACTTTCCAATGGTACCATTTATTATTCCATATGATATATTGTGATGCTGAAAAAAATGATTAATGGGGGGAATTTGAAAAAAAACTGCAACTGCATAAATACACACACTTGGGGGAATTTATCACCAGGGGATTTTTGCTGAAGACTGCAAAGGCGTAATTTACAACAAATTTCTGAAATGTTGCACAATGTTTATTAAATTTGTATGGGTGGGGCAGGATGTGGCAGAGAGAGACCCACAGTGGCATAATAGAGCATAATAGGGCAAACTGCATAGACTATCGATCTGTTGTGATTGTGAAACTACACTTCCCAGCATGCACACCTGCCTGGCTGTTCTCAGAACTCCCACAGAAGTGACTGGAGCATGTTAGGAGTTGTAGTTTCACAACAGCTGGCGTGCTGGAAGTTGCTGATCCCTGGACTACACTCACTTTGACATAACCTGTCCAGGTGAAAAGTCATAAAAAGCTTTTTCTTTTCCTGCATATGTATGATATATAGAAAAATCTCAGCATATGGCAGTATATTGTAGGCTTAGAAAATATATTGTTAAGCATACAATGTACTGGCATATAGGGATATATGTAGGGACAGTACAATACTATTGCAGCTTGGTATAAGAAAGACCGTGGTGAGAAGACCGGGAAACTCGGGTGAGTTGACATGTCTGTATGCAAACCTTAACACCCCCTGACTTGAGGTAGATACAGCAGGTGGTGTGGTGTAGATACAGCAGGTGGTGTGGTGTAGATACAGCAGGTGGAGTCACAAGAGGCAGCACAACCTACTGGATCCACGGCATACCAGGAAGCACCTGAAATTTGCTTGATCCATTCTAGCATCTACCTTCACCTCAGTGCTGGTAAAAGTCAGAAAAATGTATGTTTACAGCAATGTGCTGTGACCCCTCTTCTCCTACTTATGTCACACAGGGGTGTAATGACCCCTGCTACATGAGAAGACTGCATGTCTGACACAGTCATGAGTGTGTGTACTATTGCAAATATATGTGTGTGTATGTACGTTCACGTGGATACAGGGTATGTGTGTATCTGTACACATGAATGTATTTGAATACGGGCAGGGGCGCAACTACCAGGGTAGCAGCGGTAGCAGCTGCCACAGGGCCCTGGACATTACGGGCCCTCGATGCTTTTTTTTTTTTTTTTTTTAATAGACAGTTACCTGCTGGAGTAACCCCAGCAGGCCCTATATACTTCCAATCTGCGAAGGCGGCTGTGAGCAGTAGCGGGGATCGGTAGGTATAGGATAATTGCGTATATTTGAGGGGATATAAGGCGATTGATTTATTTACTGTACTGTATTTTTGCTGTAGTTTATGTGTACTGTTGATGGGACTGTTCTGGGGTTATATAGCACATATTGACATGGGCGGGGTGAAATTCACAGCGGGTTAGCTGCCACAAACTTGCCGGTAGCTAACCCACTGCGATTTACAGTAGCATCAGAGGATATGACACCAATTACAAAATACTAAATGCCATATATCTTCTGATTGTTGCAGCGCCCCTGATCAATTTGGCGGGTTTTTTTTTTTTTTTTTTTTTTTAAATCTGCCCACTCATTAAAAGCATATGGCCCCTGGATGGTTATGCGGTGACCAGATGGAAGGTAACGCTGCAGTTGGGATTGCGGGGTGCAAACAGCGCAGACTTGTCACGGTCTCTGGGCACGAGGGCGCAGCGCTGGTGCTGTCCCACGTTACCACCACTGGTACCGGTGATGAGGGGGCTGCACAAATGTTGGTGGTGATTGTTCCCCCGGGGCGCTTCCCCTATACTGTGCCGACTGGTGGTGTTTGGGGCGCCCTGATGTTGTCGGTGCAGAGTCAGACACAGAAACGGTTGTAAAGTTGAACTTTTACTTCCATGGGTGTGGAGGCACAAATGCTTAAACAGTTTCTTCAATACAAAACAACGGGGTACGCCTGGTGACACCGCAAAGTCCTGGGGTGCAGGGTAGACTTGATGAAAGGTGTTCCTAGCCCCTTATACTTCAGTGTTACAGCCCTAAGGTGCATCTGGGCTCCTATTTGGCTCATAGGAGGATGCCCACCATGATACTAGTACATAATATTCCCCACTCACGTTATGTGGTCCTGATAGCTCAGAGTTTCGGGGTGCAATAGTCAGGGTGGCGGGATATTCCACAGGTCTGGCCTTGGCCCCTGGATCCTGTGATACTGGCTATGGAGCACGTGTTCCAGAATGTTCTCTCCACAGTCTCAGGCTGACAAGATAATGATGCTTGACTTCCTTCAGGGCGATGGCTAGGCAGACAGGGGACAGGATCTTCTGAATAGCTGGAGTATGTCAGCTCTCCAACCTTCCTGGGCCTGTCTAGGACTTGAGATTCCTGCACTAAACTCACTGCTTTCTTCACAGGACATCACACTTATCTCCTCACCTCCTCCTCCTAACACTCCACACTTCTCACTCCTCACAGGCAGGACCTTCCTGCAGGGGTGTTACCATGGGGACCCAGTGATCAGCTGACTCCTCCCCTTTTCCCAGGCGATGTCCTCCCATTGGACATTTGGTTACTATTCAATCCTATGGGAGGTGTAATGCATGTGTGAGGCTCACTAGGTGGCGCTGTGTTGTGTGAGACTCAGGACCCCCTGCTATGTCACACAGGCTATGAAGCAACAGGAAATAATACAATGCACAGAGATCACCCTCAGCCCAGCCATAGCCAGCTCTGGGATGCCACAGTTATAGCTGTGATTTTCCAAGTGGGCATATACACTAAGAAAATAAAAAGGTACCCGCCCACTTAGAGAATCGGAGCTAGTTTACATATAATCTTCCAGGGGTCATATCTTTTAAATGTGTGGACGGATTTAAAAAGATAAACACCAGATTGTTCAGGGGAACAGCGAGAATCACATGACATATGTTACTTAGCATTTTCTGCTCGGTGACAGGTCCTCTTTAATAAATCTCATCCACATGCAGCACAAATTGATTTACATTGCTGAATGTCATTTATTCTTACAGGTTTCACCCACTGCTTTTAACCTTCGCAATGCAAAGGTTGAAAGCTGCAGGTGCCCCATGTTTACTCCGATACCAGTGATTTTGCCCCTTAAATGCCACAATAACATACATGGTATCTAGGAGGCTAAACCGGGTACCCAGAGTGCTGATGGTTGCCACAACTGTATGTCTGTGAATGTTCTGCGTTGTGATTGGTTGCTATGACAACAAATACAGATTTTCTTTTAGATGGGTTGATCAGTTGGCCTTATGTTGTAGCTGTATATATGATTTATTGACTATTCTACATATAGGGGCAGATTTATTAAAATGGTCTAAAAGCAAGACTGTTTTAGTTGCCCGCAGCAACCAATCACAGAGCCACTTTCACTTTGGTGACATCACAAGGCACCTAACCTCACAGATACCACATGACATCACAATTGGTATAGAATGTGTAAAGCTGTACACTGACGCCATCTTGGATCACTTGAGCTTGATAGCTTGAAGAGGACAGTATGACCAGGTAGGTGGCTCTTCACTCCATGCTGAGGCCTCGTTCATACATGGTATGGCCAGGGGTTTGTGGTGAAGCACAGAACTGAACCATTAGTTCCCAAAAATCTGGGTAAGAAGCCCTTTTTTCTTTGGTGCACAGATTGTCAGGATGATTCTTTAAAAGTATAACATTTCTAAGAAATGTTACTTGACCTGATATTATGCAAAATGTGCACATCTAGGCTCTGTATTTTTACCTCTCCAAAAATCACAAAACATTCCATGTGTGAGCCTGGCCTTACAGTGGTTGCCCTAACTGGACAAACCCTGCTCTAAATGGAGACCCACTGGCAATATGTTGATGGTCACAGGTCTAGCACCACAACCCTAAGCTGGTATCACTGGGGGAAGTTGTGTCCTCTCAAGGACACATGAGATATTACGCCCCGTCTGGCTTTTTTTGTGGTATGTAATAGTATAGTAGACTATGCTATTCCATACAATGGTATACAGTAAAAAGTTTATATACACATGTAGGGAACTGCCATTTCTACTAGTATATAATGTATGTGGCTTCTTTGCCCCTGCAGTTTGGCTTCAGAGACCCCAGGCATTTAGTGCAAGTTTTGTTTTGTAAATACAGTGAGTCAGACACATGTGAGGCAGAGCTGCTGGGGGGAGAGATGTGAGCAGAGCTGCTGAGACAGACATGTTATGTCTGGGGGAGTCTAAGAGCCACTTGTTCCTCTTTACTTCACAGTATATAGTTAGGTATGTGTTACCCCCTATATACTCACAGGACCTAGCTAGTAACCGTAGTTAGGGATCCATATATATATACAGTTCAGGGCAGTGATAGGTTAGGCTTCCGAAGGCCAACTAGCTAGTTAGAGGCCCGGTGGCACTAGTAGTTTAGCTGGCAGGTTAAGGACTCAGTGTTAGGGTAGTCAGGCCTGCATCTACTGCCGTCACCGTCGCCCTGTTTGCTGCCTGTGAAGAATCTCACCATCATCATCATCATCTCCTGATCGGCTGTCTGTCATCTCCTGGAAGAATCCGAGGATCCACAGTCATCCACAGGGGCCCCTGCATCTCTTCTGTTGCCTGGAGGTATTGTGCACTGGACTCTTGCTATATATCTATATATATACCCGGGTATATAACCTAAGACGGTTGAGGACTTGCTGGTTGTTGTAGTATTGCTGTGTTCTGAGTATATTTTATGTATGTATTATTACCCTGTTGATTCTTATAAAGCTACTGTTATAACCTTATGTGGTATCTGTATGTATTCTTCAGACTGTGAGATTAGTACAGTGATCCTTGTTAAGGCTACTAACTGTATTTTATGGGTAAGTCCCAGGAAGAGATCCTCCCTGTAATACAGAGGCTCTATCCTGGGTGGAGGCACTGATATATTTCATATATGTTCCCACTCTTCCCTTCAGCGAAGGCTTCAGGTCCCATTATACACACAGGTCAGCGCCAGAGTCTGTTGCGGGAGGGATAATACTCATACCCCCCCCCAAATAGGGCTACATTTGGAGGCACTGCTGAGATTTAGAAGTGGGAATAGTCATTGATATGGAGAAGCGATATAGCTCAGAGGGGAACCTCCCACTAGCTACTACATGGGATTACCGACCGCCTGTTCCTCCCCTGGTTCAGGTAAAGGAAGAACCCCGCTCAGCCAGTTACCCCCCCAGTATGGCCGTCGCTAGCAGTTCCTCTAGTGACAGTGCTATTAGCACTTTAGCCAGGCTGACTGAAATGTTAGCTCAGGGCCTGCAGGCCACTCACTACAAGAAACTAAAAGTATTCTCTGGTAATGTCCCAGTACCACAAGGGGAGGAAAACTTTGAGATATGGAAAGAACATACTCTCCAATGCCTGAAGGAATGGTCTTGCTCTGAAGAAGGCAAGCGGCAGCGTATCAGTGAAAGTTTGCGGTCTCCTGCTGCAGAATTGATCCGCTTGTACAGAGACTCTCATGAAGGAGTGAGTGCATTGGACTATATACAAGTACTGTCTGATCACTTTGAGCCATACTATGACCTTGCCCAGATGGTTGCTGATTACCGAATGGTTCGTCAAAAAGAAGGGGAAAATGTCTCTACTTTTATTAACCGTTTACAGCTACTTCTTTCACGTCTGGTGTACCACGCAGCTATATCTACTTCAGAGGTAGACGCTATGAGAACCAGTCAGTTGGTGAGAGGGTTACAACCTCATCATCCTCTTGCTCAAGTACTCAAGGTCTTACTATCTGATAGAGTCCTTCCATTTCCTGACTTAATGAAGTTAGTGAAGAAACAAGAAGCTGACATTAGTTTTAGTACCCCTAAGAAAGCGAAAAGCATCTCTAAAGAAGATGTTGTTCCTAATTCAAACAAGGACAAACCAGCGGAGCGGTCAGAACTTAGACAGTCCGCCACTCCACCCACTGCCACTCAACGGAGGAAGGATGCTAGAACCTGTTATAAATGTGGTCAGACGGGCCATACTGCCAGACAGTGTACGGAGGACAGTGAGGGATTGGGACACAGTGCTGTCTTCTCTATTCAGAATCAAAGACACCAAAGGAAGGCGGGCCGAGTAAATACCAGAGGCGCTATCGCGGGCTCCAGGTCCGTTGTCAAAGTCACTGTCAATGGTCATGCCGCTCCTGCCCTGTTTGATACAGGATCTCAAGTGACCCTGATTTATCGCTCGTTCTACTAAAAGTATCTGAGGGATATACCTCTTCAGTCTACAGGACAAATGAAATTGTGGGGGCTTAATTCAGGATCATATCCTGTAGATGGCAGGCTACAAGTAGTTATAGCTGTCCCTGAATTAGAAGATCAGAGTGTCGCTCCCATGAAGATTACGGCTCTTGTCTGTCCTGATACAGGGGATTCTTGTGCAGCTCCTGTGATACTTGGCACTAATTGTCCCGCAGTGCATTATGCTTTTCAGAAGTTTCTTGGAAGAGATTGGAACCCTGCAGCTCAGCCGGTGAATATATCTTCTGATCTTAGAGAACTCTGTGATGCCCTGTCTACTGGCTATCGACATGGAATGGTATATCATATCGGTGAGAGAACCGTGGAAGTTCCTGCCGGCGGGGAGAGAGTTCTGAGAGTAGCCTCCAGCATTGCTCCCGATTTGCTTGAAGGGGGGAGTTATGTCCTTATGGAAACCCCTGAAGAAATGATTAACCAGAATGGCTGGATGGTGATCCCAGAGAGAAAGGACTGGAGAAATAAAGTGGAGTTATCTACCTGTGTGACAGTGAGGAACTGTTCACCGCATCCGATTGTAATTGGACCATACCAGAATGTGGCCCACTGCTACCCTGTGCTTGGAGTAAATCCATACGCTGAAGTGTGCAGGATTCAAATCCGAGATGCAATCCCTAATCTCAATCTTGACTTGAGTGATCCACATTTACCAGAGGCCTGGAATCAGCGACTGACACAGAAGTTGTCTGAATTATCGGAAATGTTCTCCATGGATGATATGGATGTAGGTTGTGCTAAAAGTGCTCAACACACTTTCCGATTGACCGATTCTACTCCCTTCCGGGAGCGACCACGGAGAGTTGCTCCAAAGGATGTTGATGAGTTAAGACAGACTCTACAGCAAATGAAAGGTCAGGGGATCATTGTGGACAGTAAGAGCCCCTATGCCTCACCTATTGTGGTGGTAAGAAAAAAATCTGGAGCAATTCGCCTATGTGTGGATTACAGAACTCTGAACCGGAGAACCTTACCTGATCAGTATACACTGCCGAGAATTGAAGAAGCTCTGGAAGCTCTGAATGGAAACTGTTGGTTCACAGTGCTGGACCTAAGATCGGGATACTATCAAGTCCCAATGGCACCTGAGGATCAGGAAAAGACAGCCTTCATATGCCCCTTGGGTTTCTTTCAGTTCACTCGTATGCCGCAAGGTACAAAAGGTGCGCCAGCAACGTTCCAAAGGTTGATGGAAAGAGTGTTAGGTGATTTAGTGCCCCGGGAATGCCTTGTATATCTTGATGACATTATTGTGTTTGGAAAGACGCTGGAAGAACATGAAGAACGACTCATGAGAGTACTCCATCGCTTAAAAGAAGAGGGGCTGAAGTTGTCGGCTGACAAATGCAAATTTTGTAGATCTTCGGTCACTTATGTAGGTCATATTGTTTCTGCTGAAGGAGTTGCTACCGATCCTGGTAAGATTGAAGCTGTGGTGAATTGGCCCCGACCGCAAAATATTACGGAGTTGCAATCTTTCTTGGGGTTTTGTGGATTCTATCGACGATTTGTGGAAGGATATTCAAAAATTGCTCGAGCCCTCCTCGACCTGTTGAAGAGTGATGCAGGAGATCCGGGAAAGAAGAAAGGGTCTTCCAAAAGCCTTTTTGGCGATAGGTGGACTGCGGATTGTGAAGAAGCATTTAAGTTGTTGAAGAAGAAATTGACAGAAGCTCCCGTTCTGGCTTATGCTGATGCACAGAAGCCATATGTGCTACATGTAGATGCCAGCTTTGAAGGATTAGGTGGCGTGCTGCACCAAGAATACCCGGCCGGGTTACGGCCCATAGCTTTCATAAGTCGAAGTCTTTCTCCCAGCGAGAAAAATTATCCAGTACATAAATTGGAGTTTTTGGCGCTCAAGTGGGCCATTGTTGATAAATTACATGACTATTTATACGGAGCCACGTTTGAAGTAAGAACAGACAACAATCCACTGACATACGTTTTGTCAACCGCTAAGCTCGATGCTACAGGACATCGCTGGTTGGCAGCTTTATCCAACTACCAATTCACACTCAAGTATAAATCGGGGCCTAAGAACATTGGGGCAGATGCTCTATCAAGACGGCCTGGATTACCTAGTCCGGAAGTAGTGGATGAATGGGAAGAAGTGCCAAGTCCTGGAGTAGGAGCTTTGTGTGCCATGGCTGCTGTAGTTGAAGACCGAGTAGCCTTTTCTGAAACTCGGCTTATTGACTCTATTGGGGGAGGTCCCGAAGCTGTACCAGACATGTTTGCCTACCCTGCCGCTTTAGGATCCTTTGAGAGTTGTTCTATATCTTCAAAGCGAATGATCTGGAGTCAAAAGACTGATCCTTTAATTGGACCTCTTTATCAAGCAGTGAGTTCTCAAGACAGAGAAATGTTAAAGACATCCCTACCCTCTGAATGCAGTCAACTTCTACGAGATTGGGAGAAGTTTGAAATAGACAATGGCCTACTTTATCGTGTGGTGCTGTATCATGATCACCCTGGAAGGCGCCAACTAGTTATTCCAAGCTGCTTTCAGAAGATGATTTTCCGAAGTCTGCATGATTATCATGGTCATTTGGGACCTGAGAAGACTTATGGCCTAATACAAGACCGATTCTACTGGCCCAAAATGAGAGATACCGTGACTCGTCTGTGTAGGTGCTGTCGCAGATGTTTGCAGAGGAAGACTGTCCCGGTTCGAGCGGCCTTCATGGGACACTTGAAGAGTTCGGGCCCCATGGATCTTGTCTGCATAGACTTCCTTTGTATTGACAACGACTCCAGAGGATTTGGAAATGTATTGGTGGTGACTGATCACTTCACACGATATGCTCAAGCCTTTCCGACTAAGGATCAAAAAGCAGTCACTGTTGCAAGAGTGCTTTGGGAAAAGTATTTTATCCATTATGGCTTACCACACCGGTTGCATTCTGATCAAGGCCGGGATTTTGAGAGTAACCTGATCAAAGAGTTACTTCAGTTGTTGAACATCCGCAAAAGTCGGACGACGCCTTACCATCCAGAGGGAGATGCCCTTCCTGAAAGATTTAACAGGACTTTACTTGATATGCTTGGTACCTTACGAATTGAGGATAAGCGATCCTGGAGTCGAAAAGTGGAGGCTATGGTGCATGCCTATAATAGTACAAGGCACGAGAGCACAGGATATTCACCATACTTTCTGATGTTTGGAAGAGAGCCTAGGCTACCTATTGACATCTTGTTGGGAGTCTCTACCGATGGTATCAGTCATCGAGATCATTACCGATACGTGGCACGTTTGAAAGAAACGCTTAAGAGTGCTTATCAGCTGGCTGAGGAAAATGCGGCCAAAGTGAATGAAGGAAATAAAAGGAGATTTGATCTTCGAGTAAGATACCGAGAATTGAACCCTGGGGACCATGTTCTGCTACGGAATTTGGGAGCATCTGCAAAACATAAGCTGGCTGATCGATGGCGGAGTGAACTCTTTACAGTGGTAGATCGGTTGCCTGGAATACCAGTCTACAAGATAAAAGGACGGGACGGGAGGATCAGGACTTGGCATAGAAATCATTTGTTGCCTGTACCTCAGATTGATGGTATGGATATCTCCAATGATGGCTCGGCCTGCGATTCTCCACAGTCCTTAGCCGATATTCCACCTGACCTTCCTGAAACTCCTGAGAGTGATTGGACTGTGGCTCCTGAAGTTCCTAGATCACCAGTATCTTCTCCTTCAGGGAGACCTATGAACCCTCAAACTCCAGAATTCGTACCTAGATCTGTGTCTACAGATGAGCAGGGATCTAGCTCTCCTACGCCACCAGCACCATCCCCTCCCATGGCAGACAACCCTAGTTTAGGGCCTGGACATGCTAGTTTACCTCAGAGAGAGGTACGGAGAGGAGAGAGAATTAGACACCCTCCACCTATGCTGACATATGATAGTTTGGGGGACCCCAGATTTACTACTCAGCCTCATTTATACCATGCTTGGGTGGGTGCAGTGTCCACTTTGGTCAATATGTTACCAATTTTCGCTCCTGCTGGCATGTATACCTATTAACCTGTTGTGACTCTGTAAATGCAAAAGCAACCATATTGATATTGTCATTGGTAATGTTGACTGTATACTATGACTTTGTATGTCTTTGACGTGACGTAAAGATTTCACCAGAGGGAGAGTGTAGGGAACTGCCATTTCTACTAGTATATAATGTATGTGGCTTCTTTGCCCCTGCAGTTTGGCTTCAGAGACCCCAGGCATTTAGTGCAAGTTTTGTTTTGTAAATACAGTGAGTCAGACACATGTGAGGCAGAGCTGCTGGGGGGAGAGATGTGAGCAGAGCTGCTGAGACAGACATGTTATGTCTGGGGGAGTCTAAGAGCCACTTGTTCCTCTTTACTTCACAGTATATAGTTAGGTATGTGTTACCCCCTATATACTCACAGGACCTAGCTAGTAACCGTAGTTAGGGATCCATATATATATACAGTTCAGGGCAGTGATAGGTTAGGCTTCCGAAGGCCAACTAGCTAGTTAGAGGCCCGGTGGCACTAGTAGTTTAGCTGGCAGGTTAAGGACTCAGTGTTAGGGTAGTCAGGCCTGCATCTACTGCCGTCACCGTCGCCCTGTTTGCTGCCTGTGAAGAATCTCACCATCATCATCATCATCTCCTGATCGGCTGTCTGTCATCTCCTGGAAGAATCCGAGGATCCACAGTCATCCACAGGGGCCCCTGCATCTCTTCTGTTGCCTGGAGGTATTGTGCACTGGACTCTTGCTATATATCTATATATATACCCGGGTATATAACCTAAGACGGTTGAGGACTTGCTGGTTGTTGTAGTATTGCTGTGTTCTGAGTATATTTTATGTATGTATTATTACCCTGTTGATTCTTATAAAGCTACTGTTATAACCTTATGTGGTATCTGTATGTATTCTTCAGACTGTGAGATTAGTACAGTGATCCTTGTTAAGGCTACTAACTGTACTTCATGGGTAAGTCCCAGGAAGAGATCCTCCCTGTAATACAGAGGCTCTATCCTGGGTGGAGGCACTGATATATTTCATATATGTTCCCACTCTTCCCTTCAGCGAAGGCTTCAGGTCCCATTATACACACAGGTCAGCGCCAGAGTCTGTTGCGGGAGGGATAATACTCATACCCCCCCCCCCAAAGGGCTACACACAGTCTATGCTTTTACAGTAGAATCCTATAGACTTATCACATTGTATGACTATACATTGGGATACTTTATAGTCTCCCATTGGAGGTATAGCTGGGAACTTTACCCAATGTAAACGTCAAAAGGAGACTAAAAATTTGATGTGGACACGCCCTTATATTGGTTCAGTCCATGGACAGTCTTCAGGAACAGTCCTGATTTTGTTAGGGTAAGTTTATACCCAACGTGTATTTTTGCCATGGAACCCTCAACAGAAATTTGAAGTCAAGCCTTGGCTTTCTGTCGCAATTTCTTAGTTTTGACCTGATGCCTAGGCTAATTTGTGTGTGTTCACCTGCCGCGGATTTTAGCGGATATTTTTATTGCTGAATCCCAATCAACATAGAACAGGGGTGTCAAACTCATTTTCACCGGGGGCCACTTCAGCCTCACGGGGTACCTTGAAGGGCCAAGATTATTTTACACATGTATAAAAGTAACTTCTCCTTAACAGTTAAGTGAGCTATTAAGGAGTAGTTACATTTGTACATGACTACTGTTACAATCAGCCCTTTGAGGGCAACCAGGAAGAATATAATGTATTGTTAAAACCTAAGACATTGGCATGTTACATACTATCCTCATCCTTTTCTGAATATATCAAAAATTAAGCAATATACAAATACCGTTTACCCCTGAAAACGGTATTATGCTCTATAGTTGCCTCTGCACACGGTATTATGCCCCACAGAGGGTCCTGCACACGGTATTATGCTCCATAGTTGCCCCTGCACACGCTATTATGCTCCATAGTTGCCCCTGCACACGGTATTATGCTCCATAGTGGCCCCTGCACACGGTATTATGCTCCATAGTGGCCCCTGCACACGTTATTATACTCCATAGTGGCCCCTGCAATCGGTATTATGCTCCTTAGTGGCCCCTGCATTGGTATTATGCTCTGTAGTGGCCCCTGCAAATTATATTAAGCTTCATAGTGGCCCCTGCACATGGTATTATGTCCCATAGTGACCCCCCCACCCATGAACTATTATTATACTCTGGGGTCTTTTCAGACCCCAGAGTATAATGATTGGAGACCCAGGTGGTGACAAACATAAAAACCAGTGTTGCTTACCTGGGCCCTGGTGCGCTCCCTGTGTTCGGCCTTCTTCAATGTCGCACAGACCGGCGTCGCGACATAATGACGTCGGCCTGGCTCACGTGATGCCTGGGACGTCACCAAAGAAGGCCGAAGCCGGCTGGGAGCAACATCGGATCGCCGGAGAGGTGAGTAACACTGGTTTTTATGTTTATCACCTCCCCTGGGTCTCCGATTATTATATTCCGGGGTCTGAAAAGACCCCGGAGTATAATAGTAGTAGTATTTGATGGGGTTCGCCGGCCGCGGCCTCACTTACCATCCTCGCTCCTGCACACAGCCGCTTCTGCGTCCCACAGCAGAAGGGGAAGCGGGGGCGGCCACGACCAGCAGCGGGGATCGATAAGTAAATAGGCTGTTACGTGCCGGGGATACTCCAGCAGGCAACGGCCTATTTATATATATATAAAAAAAACTTATCCTCACCTACCTCCGATGCCTTGATGCAGCCGCGGCCTCCTCCTCTTCTTGTCCGCGACGTCTGCGTGCTGACATGCAGAGGTCTCGTAAATCAGCCCAGGACAGGTATCGCGCAGCTTTTTTTTTTTTTTTTTTTTTTTAAGCGCCCTGTCCTGGGCTGGTTTACATTACATAGACAATAAAAAATGCCACGCCCCTGCGGGCCAGATAAGTGCCGGGCCGGATAACGGCGGTTTCGGCCCGCGGGCCTTGTGTTTGACACCTGTGACATAGAACATGCTGCTTTTTTTGCATGATACAGGAAATCAATTCTGTGCATGGAAAAAACTACAACATAAGTTCTTGCCATGGTTTCCTATTGGAAATCATGGAGAGCAGTAGTAAACTGTTTCATGCTGATACTGACGCAGATTGTGCTGAGATCAGTGTGAAAACTTTTACAATCTGTGGCGGTGTCATGTACATGAGGATGCAGCAGTGATCCGCACCATAAACCCTCATCACTTTGTGAACATACACTAGTAGAAATAGCAGTAGACTGTTGCATTACATTGTATTTATTGCATACTTTGCGCACACTGAATTGCAAGCTCTTAGGGGCAAAATGTGTATTGTATTAGATTGTAAGCTCTTAGGGGCAGCATGTCTCTTTCTTTCCTTACAGGGTCAGCTCTCCGGAGCATATAACAAAATATATATATACAGCAATATGGAGCAGGACAGTTGAGATCCAGGGAGATGTCCGATCGCCACATCTGGGGTCAGGAAGGAATTTTTTGCCCCCCTGAGGAATAACTCTCTGGGGAGTTTGTTTCGCCTTCCTCTGGATCTTTGGGTCAGGTGGCTTTTTATCTAAGGACATGGTGATCAGAGCGCAGAAATCTCTGTGGTCTCCACCAGTCTGACCTGAGAGTCACTGTGACCCATTTTATCATATATTAAAGGGCCAGTAATAATTTTATTACAATGTTGCTTATTGCTATTCAATAAAAAAATTAAAAAAATCTATACTGTGGTTTTTGTCATTTGTCTGGATCTCTGCTTACACACTGGCCATGCTGAGAGTGATCCCTGCGCTCAGTAATTGGAACTAGACTCGACTTCTGATCCAGTATATAATAAAGTGTATCATCTCCTACACACGTGGTGGCAGCTGCTGCAGAGGGAGTGGCTTCAAAGAGTGACACAATAATAGCAAGATGTGAGGATGCTCAAGATATAGCTACCCTTACAGGGTATAAAACCCCAGACATATATGTCAACAAATTAATAATTATAGTATCAGCGTAGGACAAAAATATAACTTTTGGGGGCGGAGCCTGACTGTGGAACGGAATGGCCGCATAGGTGCACAGCTCTAGGCCTAAGTCCACCAAAGCGACAGCAGTAGCGACGTGCCCGTGGAGTATAACACTCCAAACGATACAGAGAAAGTTTCCCATCGTCAGAGATGCCAAGAAAGAGAAAATCTGCGGTAAAACCGCAGAAAATCTCTGATTTTTACTTCCCCCACAGCGGAGGGGAAGATCAAAATGGCGATGGCTCGCGCTCCGCCGCTATCTCCGGGGCCTCAACTCCATCTCAAGACCCTCCGGAGGAGACACTAACGTTGTCAGCGCAACGGAGGACGCTCTCGGCGCCGTCGATACCGCAGCTGCTGGAGTCCGGGGTTCCGGTGACACAGGAGCCTTCCCCCCGGCGGGCCGGGGAGAGCGCTGTTCCGAGGCCTATTCATACCGACACACCGAGGCCTATAGGCCTCTGCAACGCGGAGAAACCATTATCGCCCACCGCTAGCCCGGCCAAACAGAAACCCAGGCTCCAGAACACTGAGCATCATGAAGGAGAGGTGAGCGATATTATACAACACATACCGCCATCCACCGATTTTTTTGCAGATATTCCGGCAACAGAGAGTTTACTCACTGAGGCCACCATGAAAAATGTTGCTCATGGCCTTCTGTAAATCACTGACAACAGATATGTCCTTAATGGTTAAGCCGCTAGATAAATGCCTTCAGGAACTGCAGAAACGCACTGTTCATGTGGAATCTAAAATGGCGGAATTTGCTACATCACACAATGATCTGATAGATGCCCACTATGAGGTGGAAAAAGACGTGTCATTTTTAAAAGCTAAAATAGCAGATCTGGAGGATCGCTCGAGGCACAACAATTTGAAGTTTAGAGGGATTCCAGAGTCAGTTTCTGCGAGTAATTTAACAGTATTCCTCCAAGACCTAATACGCACGCTAATACCAAATCTTACGACAATGGACTTAACCATTGATAGAGCGCATAGAGTCCCAAGGCCCTCACACCTAGATGATGCCGTACCCAGAGATGTCTTAGCAAAGATCCATTTTTACCGTACTAAAGAGCTGGTGCTGCTGACTTCACGGAAAAGTGGCCGTTTACCTGACCCATACCATAAAATATCCATCTACTCTGATCTTTCGGCCGCAACACTACAATTACGGAGGCAATTTACCCATATAACTACAGCTCTACGCCAGCATAACATCCTTTATAAATGGGGATTCCCGGTCAAAGTGATCGTATACCGGAACAACCTTACTCATATCATCAAATCTCCGGAAGACGGCAAGAAGTTGCTACTTAAATGGGACATTCCAATCACCGATCCGGCACCCAAGCTACTACCTGGCCCTGTGTCTGATGGATGGCATCAAACGAAAACCCCAAAGCGTCCACCAAAAGGGCTGCACAGCTAGAGACTCACCTGACAAAGGATTTCGTATGTCCACTACTACTGAACTTATCCCACCAGGATTACAACAGCCGCTGGTCTGCTGTACTGCATTTCTTTTCTTTGTTTTGTTTAGGTGGCTTACCCACTGGTTTCTTTGTTTTTCTAGTTTGTTTTGTCCTCGGTTCTGGCACATGGGGTGACGTGACTACACAGGGCGGAGACAAATCTGCTTCCTACTACTACTGGTGACTTCTGATGTGGGTGGTTGTGGTAAGACCATTGCAGCATTACTAATTGTAAATTATGGTACTTAAAATTATGTCTATGAATGTCAGAGGCTTGAACTCCCCTCAAAAGAGAGTCAACATATGGCGAGAGGCCCGGGTTCAAGGCTGTGACATTCTTGCAGTTCAAGAAACGCATCTTTTGGAGGTAGATGCCACTCGTGTTAGACACTCCTCATACCCACATATATTTCACGCTCACTGCTCCTCCAAATGCAGGGGAACACTAATTGGGATCAGAGATTCGGTGGCATTTCAGCTGGTGTCCCAGTATGCCGACCCTGGAGGGCGATTTATTATATTAGTCTGCATTCTTAATAACGTTACATACACGTTAGTTTCGGTATACGCCCCAAACAGAAGACAGGTGTCATTCTTAGGGAGACTCATGAGAACAGTGGAGCGGAGAAAACAAGGATGCTTAGTAATGATGGGAGACTTTAACATGGCTCCGGACCCAGCAGTAGACACTACTTCTGGCGCAACAACACGTCATCCTTCATTTTCACAAGCTATATGGCGCCACGAATTATTTGATATTTGGCGTATCCTTCATAATACTGAAAAAGATTACACCTACTATTCTACTGTACACAACAGCTATTCACGAATAGACTTATTTTTCCTAGAACAAACTAGTATTCCCCTTGCCGTTAAATCGGATATTTCGCAAATAACATGGTCAGACCATGCACCAATAACTTTGACTCTAAGGGAAAAATATGAATGTTCTAGAGCGTATGTGTGGAGGTGTAATGAATTCCTAATGTCGCAGCCAAAATATAAAGCAATTTTGGAAAAGGATCTGAAGGAATTCTTTCAGATCAATACTCCCTCTGCCTCTAGCCCTGACATACTGTGGAATTCACATAAAGCTTTTATCAGAGGAACATTTATTCGCTTGGGACACATAGAAAAGAAAGCCAGGTTAGCAGAAATTGACCGATTACTACACCAAATAAAATCTATAGATAACAGTAATAAGAAATCTCCTTCCCCTTTCAATGGCGCAAAATTGGTGTCACTACGACATCAACTGACAGCCTGTCTACTACATAATTATGAGAAAAATTTGAAAAGGGTGAAAGCGACTTATTATTCTCAATCTAATAAGGCTGGCAAGCTTTTAGCGGCCAAGCTTAAACAAAAACATGCAAGGTCTAAAATCCCGTTTCTTCAGAGCAAAGATGGCACATACAAAATATATGACCCTAGTGGCATCGCCAATGCCTTTAAAGCTTTCTATGAAGGCTTATACAATATTAGAGAAGACTCTTCTGTGACCCCTCCAACGAAGCAGGAAATTGCCAATTTTCTTGCAAGTGCTCAACTACCCACACTCACAGAAACACAACTGGACTCCTTGAACGAGCCCATCTCACCATCAGAATTGCTGTCGGTAATCAACTCGCTGCCACCTAGAAAATCCCCGGGTCCAGATGGCCTCACGAATGAATATTACAAAAAAGTTTTTTCCAATCCTGCTGAACCCGCTGTTGTCCTTTTTGACAGTTGTGGTGGACTCTGGCACTATTCCGAGGGAAAACCAGGAAGCCCTGGTGGTGACGTTGCCTAAACCGGGCAAGCCTGCCACCAGTCCTCAAAATTTTTGACCGATCTCACTATTAAACTCAGATTTAAAAATTTACGCCAAAATTATAGCGAATAGAATAACAGCTTGTCTTCCGAGCCTAATAAATCACGACCAAGTGGGATTCGTGAAAGGGAGACAATCATATGACAATACTAGATGCATTTTGAATATTATACACCACATTAATTCTAGAAAGACGGAGGCGGTGATTCTCGCATTGGATGCCGAAAAGGCGTTCGACCGCATTTGCTGGTCGTATGCCTTCTTGGTGCTTAAAAACATGGTGTTTGCAGGAGCTATATTAAGAGCAGTCGAGGCGCTGTACTCTGCACCATCTGCAAGAGTATTCACTAATGGGGTAGTGTCAGATCCCTTTTTAATAACGAACGGAACTAGACAGGGGTGCCCCCTTTCGCCATTGATATTTGTTCTTTCAATGGAACCACTGGCCCAGATACTTAGACTAGACCCAGAGGTAGGGGGCATTGATATAAGGGACAGAACTCATCTCATATCACTGTATGCAGATGATATCATTTTTAGTCTGTCCAAACCACGAGAGTCCATTCCCCGACTTATGGAGATCATTGCCAACTTCGGACACTTATCATTTTATAAATTAAATATGGCCAAATCACAAGCCCTATCTTTACATATCCCTCCTTTATTGCTTCAATCCCTACAAGCGAAATATGACTTTGACTGGAGGAAAGATAGCGTTCAGTATCTGGGGATGCAGGTGACACCTTCCACAGGGGCCCTATATAGAAATAATTATACACCTATGTTGAAAACATTACAGGACGAGATGGAGCGAATGTCCAAAATAGACGTGTCTTGGATGGGACGCGTCACAGCCTTTAAGATGCTATTACTGCCTAGACTACTATATCTATTTCGCACACTCCCGATTTCCGTCCCAGTTTCGTTTTTCGAAACCATGCAAAGGGCGATCTCAAAATTCATATGGAATGGGAAGAGACCCAGAGTCAACAAAAGCTTCCTATTTAAACAAAAAGAGGCGGGAGGACTGGGAGTACCAGTGGTAAGGAATTACTACATAGCGTCCTTAGTTACACAGTGTGCTAGATGGAGATCAGCTGACACCTCGGTTCCATGGATACATATAGAACAATCGTATATATATCCCTTAAGATTGGAGGATACCTTGTGGGCGCCCTTCTGGAATATTCCTATGCCTGAGTCCTTGTCCCCAGTCATGCAAGCAGCATGGTCCGCATGGAAGCTACTTCACTGGAAAACAAATCCTACCAGCCACTTTCATGCCTCAGAGATGCCTTTATCACTTATGGCCTGGGCAATAGAGAACCTCGTAATTTCGGAGTGGGAAGCGAAGGGGATTACACAGGTCTCCCACTTACAGTCCGATAACAAACAATTTTTATCATTTACAGACCTCACACGAAAATTTGGAATTCAGAGGGGTGATTTCCTTAAATACTCCCAGATCTTTAGATTGGAAAAGGGCAAATGTGGTCCCCATCTACAAAAAGGGGAATAGGGACGACCCAGGAAATTATAGGCCGGTAAGTCTGACCTCAATAGTAGGAAAAATCTTTGAACAAATCGTTAAAGAACATTTAATTAGGTACCTGGATGGGAAGGCTTTAATTAATCAGAGCCAGCACGGCTTTATGCCTAATAAATCTTGTCAGACTAATCTTATTTCCTTCTATAATAAAGTCACTGAATGGTTGGACCAGGGAAATGCAGTGGACATAGTATATCTTGACTTTAGTAAGGCCTTTGATAAAGTATCACATAACATTCTTATTGAAAAAATGATCAAGTATGGCTTTGATAAAATATCAGTGAGGTGGGTTCACAATTGGCTTAATGATTGGGCACAACGAGTAATTCTAAATGGCTATACATCAAACTGGAAGAAAGTAAAAAGCGGGGTGCCGCAGGGCTCTGTCCTGGGCCCAGTACTTTTTAATATTTTTATAAATGATCTGGATGATGGGGTTAATGGGGAACTAATAAAATTTGCAGATGATACAAAGATAGGAGGAATGGCCAACACTAGAGAGGAGAGAGAATGCATCCAAAAGGACTTGGACACACTGGAACAATGGGCTGAGGTGAACAAAATGGTATTCAACAGGGACAAATGCAAAGTTCTACATCTGGGTAACAGAAATGCAAGAAGCATATATAGTATGGGAGGAATAGTGCTAAGTGAGAGTACAGGGGAAAAGGATCTGGGCATAATAATAGATCGCAAATTCAACATGAGTCAACAGTGCGGTGCGGTGGCTAAAAAGGCTAATAAAATTCTAGGATGTATCAAGACGAGCATTGAAGCTAGATCAAGAGAGGTAATTATTCCGCTGTACTCTGCCCTGGTCAGACCCCACCTGGAATACTGTGTACAGTCCTGGGCTCCCCAGTTTAAGAAAGACATCGATTTATTGGAGCAGGTCCAGAGAAGAGCAACCAAAATGGTGGAAGGTCTACAAACCATGTCCTACGAGGAGAGGCTAAAAGAATTGGGACTGCTTAGTTTGCAGAAGAGAAGGCTAAGGGTAGACTTAATAGCGGTATTTAAATATCTGAAAGGTTGTCACAGTGCAGAGGGATCTACCCTTTTCTCATTAGCAGAAGGAAGCACGAGAAGTAATGGGATGAAACTAAGGGGAAGGAGATTCAGATTAGACATTAGGAAAAACTTTCTAACAGTAAGGGTAGTGAGAGAGTGGAATAGGCTGCCACGGGAGGTGGTGAGTTCTTCATCAATTGAAATCTTCAAGCGGAAACTGGATAGGTATATAGCTGGGATGTTTTAGGAATTCCTGCTTTTGCAGGGGGTTGGACTCGATGGCCCTTGAGGTCCCTTCCAACTCCAACTCAAACTCAAACTCAATATGGCACTTTATATCCAAAACCCCGGTATCGAAACTACCCCACAATAATGCGATATTCACATGGTTGTCGACTGAGATGAGGGGACTACGGTTTCTATACGATAAGATGGATGGAGTGGTGACCTTTACTAGATCTGCACCATTCCGTTGTTGGGAGAGAGATTTAGGAAGAGTTATTACCTCGGAAGAGTGGGAACGATCAATTAAATCAAGTCACGCGTCCTTAAAATGTATCACCCACATAGAAACAGCTATGAAAATTACTTTAAGATGGTACCGAACCCCATCCACTTTACAACTGGTGTACCCTTCCGTATCTGGGAGTTGCTGGAGAGGATGTGGAGAGAAAGGGACCCTGCTTCATATATTGGGACAATGCCCCATAATTTGTGGATATTGGGAAAGGGTCTTCGACATGATATCGGAAATATTTAATTTCCGCCTCCCCTACACCTCACCTCTAGCCATCCTATTAATTGGAATTCCCAAGGAGTTGAACAAATATAAAAAACTCCTATGTAAAATCTTGACTATAGCCAAATTAATGTCGGTACAAAGATGGAAATCAATGACCCCCCCCCGTCTGACACCACATTGTTGCAAGCCATTAACAATACATACACCTACATACACCTACGAGAGGGTAATTGCACTGGGAAATGACTCCAATCATAGCTTCAAAAATATATGGGACGCATGGATTAATTCTCGATTTGTAGCATAAGGGGAACCATGAGTTATATGAAATCCGGTCTTGGGTATCGCATTGGGTGTGGAGCATGGAGGCGGGAAGGAACATAGGAGAAGATCGTCTCAAATATGTTTCACGATAACCCCAGAAAAGTGCCCAAATGTTAATGTTATTGTTATGTTTATAGCATATGTAATCTTTATCCTTTGTCTATTGGTATACAATTCAGGAAAATATACCCTGAACAAATTTACTCAGAATGAAAATCGCAATGTATGTCAATAATGTTCTTGTATTTTCTTGTGTTTATCTTGAAACCCAAATAAAAATTATTGAAACTAAAAATATAACTTTTAAATGAAATGCAGTAAAATCCAAAAACCAATGGAAATCATAAGAGACCAATCCCATATCAACACAAACATCAAAAAGGGTGAATATCATAATCACGACAGAAAAATAAAATAAAAATGTACAGCCTGACTGCTATCCGTGGGAAATAAATACGGTAATCCACCCAATATGGAACAGTCTTATCCAAGATATGGTTGCTTCTATTGACCTTCTTCTGGGTGAAAAGTTGAAGGATATGAGGAACTCTGGGATACTCCACCACATTAGTGGGAGTCACTGATCCCAGGACTGACCCTGTAAGGCCCTAGACGTCTGTCCCTCTACCACCGAGATGACTCTCACCCTGACAAGGGCAGTCCCTAAACTGACCCTGTAGGCAAAAATTCTATCAGGCCCTATAGCGATACATGTTTCCCCCGGGATTCCAGGTCTCATCAGGGAATATATCGGCTGGGCAGCTGCTTTTCACCCAGAAGTTCTATGGAAGCATGTGTGATGTCATGTGCCCTGTGTTGTCATGTGGTGTCTATAACATCAAGGCTTTTATAATATACATTTACCATTAGAGAAAGTATTTAAGGAGTTTTATCCAGATGGATGGTGCACAGTACTACTTTTCTTGTCCTGTATACCTGATGTAATCCTCATTCCTTATTATGCATATGTTCACACTGCTCAGTACCACTTCTCTTGTATGTAGGGTGTACTTCTCAGTATATGACATATACCATTTACCACAACTTGCTCTTGGGTATAGGGACCTTAATCCTATATGGTAGAATTTGGTAAGTAATATTCCCACTGATCTATTATCCCTTTAAAAGGAGTGAAAAATAGGGGACTTTTCACTCCATTTTAATTTTTTATTGTTTTTTTTTTCACTTTGTATCACTACAATTTTTATAAATGATGGCTATTATAGTATTTTATTGGATATAATAAATATTATATTTTATTTATACATATATATTTTTTTTCCACCTTCTTTTCCCATGATTCTCATTCAGCGGTGTACACTGCTTTATGTGTGAGATGCAATTTCTATAGTGCATTATAAGCGGGTCAATGTAAAATGTCTAAACTAATGTTTTTCATGGCTAACAATTACATGTGAATTGTTAGGGAGACATACAGGGGTTCTCTATGCTGAACTATTAGAAAACAAGGGGCCCATAACTGTTTTTGCACAGGGGCCCTCAGCTTTCTATGTCCATGAACATAACCATTTTTAAATTTGTAGATAATTAAAGGTTAAACATTTTTGCAAGTATAAGTAACTAAACATTTTGCAGTTTTAAAGATTTTCTCTAAATATCTTGTGGTCACAGTCTTGTTGCTTTGATCGGTTGCCAATGGATACGACCATGAATGCAGGACCATTTTAAGGCCAGAAAATCAGCCATGATTTCCTTATTGTGGCCGGGATATCTTCTCATACATGTAGTGTCCCTGCCTGATAACCCAGCTACAATAAGAAAATCATGGCTGGGTTTTTGACAAGTCTCAGACCATATAAAATTTCTGCATTTGTGGTCGTATCCATTGGCAACTGATCAAGACAACAGACTGGCATCACTTAAGATATTTAAAGATTTTCTCTAAAACTCTGCAAAATTTTTAACTACTTATATTTGCAAAAATGTTCAACTTTTACCTATCTACAAATATAGATGTGGTTATAGTCATGGGAATACCCCTTTAAGTCTTGTACTTTCAGTATCTGGAAGAAGCTGCTTTTTTCTCCCTTGTTCATTTTAAGTAAACCTTGTGTTACTACATTTGCAACCATGTCTCCTGAGTTCATTCCTGCAGATACCATCACAGGCACTCCAACCACCTTCTGGCTCACTCAGAAAGACTTTACTACTAGGACGGGCCTCTGGGGAAACATTACCACCATCAGATTCCCTGCAAGCCCCCTCTGAACCAGTCTAGGAGTAGTGATGGAGGATCTGAAAGAGATTCTTGCCACTGTGACCACAGCGACTAGTGCTCCCAACCTTATGGCTTCCAGCCAACTGGATGTTGCACAACGAAGACATAGTTGGAGGTGGCTTACATTCATTTGTATTTAGCACTTTCATATCTGTTCACCAAACACAGCCGTCTAGATATGAGGTGTGGAATATAAGACACTGAAGCGATAGTCAGAAAATCCTTTTAGGTTCTTTGGCAATTATATCATTAAACACTTCATTTTTCAAGAACTTACTCCTCACACCAGCTTCTTCCATCTTCACTGCAGATGTGCAATGTCTCCATAGGTGTAACTACACCTGGTACTGCAATGGGGACACATTTCCAAAGGCAGACAAAAAGGTAACTTATAACCTTGTCACATAGCATCAATAAACAGTAACTTCAAAATCTGCACTAGTAACAGCCATACAGCTATTGAAACGCCATAGTATTACATACTATTCTAACACTGCTGCATATAACCAGCTTCTAATATTATATTCTATAGCTAAAGCCAAACTACAGAGCTATGAAACAACCCAGAAGCATTGTCTTTATTGCATCAACAGTAGCAAAAAAACAATGCTCACGTATCCCCTTCAGACTGGGATTGTCACTAGATTTAGTTCCTGTTTGGCTTAGTTCTTCTCAATTATACGCAGCAGGTGATCATCCAATGTAGGTCAAGATGTTCTACCAGTGACAAAGGCTACAGAGCCAACACACACTTAAGAACATTTAGAATAACATGATCTTATGTCAGTGCAAACTCAATATAGTTTTGTCTTTGTCCCGAAATTATGAGTGAGTTTATCCTTAGGGCCTATTGAAAAGAAGGGCAATGTTACCAGCTCCTTCTAGTGGTCCTCAAGGATGTACACAGTATTCACAAATGCAGTTCTTGATATTCTGATGACCTTTTCACATTTTGTGTATATTTAAGTGCATTTGTACAATCCATACTTGCAATTATTTCTTTTAAAAGGAATGTATCAGCAGAAAATGAATCCATCAGCACTAATATGGTGTCTTAGCGGCTATGAATGGGATAGGAACATACCTTTGTCTTGTGAAAGTGCTGTGTAGAAGCCCAGAAAAGCAATTTTAATGTATATGCAAATTAGGTAGACCAGGGACATGCACCCACTAGCACAAGCACCATGTCTTCATTTCCATTCAGCACCCAGTGCCACTTATCTCTGCCCTTGACTTATTGCTGGATGTCACTACTAAGAACCTGTGTTGTGACTTTTACATTAAACTCTTGTGCATGTGCAGGCCTGTCTGGTACTGTCTGCTATCCTAGTCATGTCATTTCTTATAATACTGTGCTTGTGCCAATTGCTCTACTACAGTCGGAGGTGACTGAGGCAGCCAGACAGTACCAATCATGCCCCGTCCATGGAGCAATCACCATATGTGCAGTACTGTAGGGGATGACATGGCCACAAAACAGATTTTAATAAAGGAGTCATGATGTAGACCATAAGTATGGATATTCATCACTTGGGGTACGGAGATGGGTGAGGTATGGAGTGGGTGGCAATTTGCACTAATGGGGAAGCAATCCCTGGCTTCACTTGTCAGTTAATTTGCTTATGCATATTGCATATTTGCATATTAAAAGTTGTTTTCCTGGGCATCTATACAGCAGGTATGTACCCTATCCAGATAACAGGATAATTTTTCTGCTGATAGTATAGGTTGCATAGACATGTATACAAATGTACTTAGATATACACAAAATGTGAAAAGGTCATTGGCAAGACATCCTTGAGGACCAGTGGAAGGACCTGGTAACTTAACACAGTAACATTAAGTCCAGTTTCTTCTTAGATAATTGTAACCTGTGGTCCTAGTAATAGATCACATTAGTAGAAGCCATATATAGCTACATATGGATCACATACAAGTCGGCTAATTCTTTAAGCAAATCGTAGGTTGGAATTTCCAAACATTATTAGCATCTTTTCCAGCTTTTTGACAGAACTATGAAATAGAATGCAGTCTATGTGTAGCCCCATAATTAAATAACACTGATGCAAAATGTAGATGTTTTCCTGTGAATCGGTCATTATTTATACCAATGTGACTATTTAAGCATAAACTTTCATGTAATGGCTTTGTCTCCTCCATGTGATCCATTGTTTGTTCCTTTTATCTTTGGTCCCATAGGGCATAGTGTGGGATGCGCTTTAACTTCTACAAAATATCCAGAGCACTCTAGGAGAACATTTATGTAGCCACCTGTCATCGTATTGTCTTTAGAATCGCTATTGTCAACAAATCGAATCTAATAAAACTGTAGCCTAGAGTATGTAGAAATAAAGTTATTAACTAAGTAAATGTGCCCGTTCCGAGTCTATTGCTCTCTGAAGGTTTTATTGGCATAGAGATAATGGAACAGCAGTGTATGAAAACACCATCTTAATTATTGATGGGTATCATTAACTTTCTATAATTGGTAAATTACACAACTAAAGATGGTTAAAGGGATATGCCCAACATTTGCAGCATTTCCTATGCCAAAAATGTCTTATACTTGAGGGTTCGATCTTTTGGACTTAGGAATTATTTGCAGAATGGGGTTCATTGACTCCCCAGACCTGCCTGATGCTATAGCCACTGTGAATGGATAGGTGCATGCACAGCTCTCTCCATGTGCTTTTATACAAATAGGAATTGAACACGTGATATCCTTAGAATATGCCTTTAACATCCAAGATAGGGATACTTTCTTAAATCAACACTTAGATACAAAGGTCATATGTCATCATTGTCATTCTTTCTAGGGCTAGAACTCCAAAGTAAAGTTGGGCGAGCCGATTAGTAACACACCGGACTCAACTTGAAATCCATAAAAAGTCTGAAACTTTTTGTAATTTGTTTCAGAAAACTGGCCAAGATGGCTGCTAATATATGAAATTTGCAGAGATACAGGAGGATCACATGATCTGTGAATCACGCACACTTTCCAATAATCTCTTGCATCAGCCTCTCAGCCAATCATGAGGGATTGTGGATGCAGAGGTCATGACTGATGTCATAGACACTATATAAGAGATTACCCAGAGAGGAGCCATTTTTTGAAGAGAAGAAGGCAGCGAGAGGGAGCAGGGACAGATCTCAGCCAGCAGGGACAGTGCAAAAATAAAGAAATATAGCCTTACTACAGAAAATACAGATAGGAGATAGTGGAGATGCTGGAGAGTGAGATTATATAGATTTAATTAATTCAGACAGAAATATAAAGGGTGAGATCACACAGCACTTTTTTTTTTTACATAGAGTCTGCCACAGTGTGACATTGCCACCCTTTCTGAACTCTGTTTGTGTACAAGGAAGTGTCGAATTCTGTGAAATTGCAGAGCACTTTTCTTTTTTTTTACCTAGAGTCTGCCACAGACTCATCCCTTTCTGTGCAAAAGTATGTTTTTTACCATTTTTACATTATTTCTAAAGTTTTGCCACTGCCATTTGTAAGCCCACATTGATCACTGCATTTACCATACCACAGTGGTGCAGTTTAAAGGGTTTTTCCCATCTAAGAAAGTTATTCCTTATCCATAGGATAGGGAACAACTTACAGATCAGTGGAGGGCCAAACAGGACAGGGAGATAGAAAAAGTACTTGGCTATCTCCAACACTCCAATTGAAATCAATAGAGCAGTGCACATGCTACCCGACCACCGCTCCATTCAGAACAGGGAATAAGTGTTCCTGTTCTCCTGATCAGTGGGAATATGAGTGGTGGGAACTCCACTGATCTGTAAGCTATCCCTTGTCCTATGGATAGGAGATAACTTACCTACATGGGAAACCCCTTAACCCCCTTACATTTTTGAATGAGCAGGACTCATCTAAGTGCACTTAAGTACAGTTCACCCTGTGCAGAATATGTTCAGAGACACTGTAACTTTAAACAGCTCTAACTCCAGAGCTGCGGTGCTAAAGCCATGATTTTGGTCTTGTTTTAAAGCCAAGAATCTTTGCTAATATAGTTAGTTTTGGTGCCTGATGTGCTATTTAGTCTTTATACTGTCATGAGGATGGTGTCAGGCAAGAGCAGACAAGGGGTGTGATTCTGAGCTCTGACACTGGCTGCCTCTGATTGGAGCTCTGAATCACGCTAGAACCCCACTCCTCCACGCCTGACACTGTCCTCCTGACATTACAGAGCTTAAATAGCACATCAGATACCAAAACTAACTGCACTTGTTGCTCGGAAATGGTGTGGGATAGAGAGGAAATTCCAACTGTACCGGAATCATTGGAGGATCATCTATTAACAAATGCTAAGCACTTGAATTGCTGGAGGTGGTAAAAGGTCCTCTTTAAACGATAAAATCCTTTGCCTACACTTTCATGTATCACTAACTACAGTTATAAATGTGAGGTTCTTTGTGCACAGTTTGTCACTAGTGATCTCAATAATGGCGTCGGCTCCTCAGTGATTGGTCCATTTGAATTCAGCACAAAAGCATCTACTTAAGGGAATAAACTAATATGGCACATTTTTGGTGTATGTCCCTTTCTTGTACCAAAGATTCACCACATTGTTCTTTCTGCGCTCTGCTCACCATTTTTTAGGAAAGTAGGTGGAGAGGTTGAAGACCCAGGAGTGATCCTCCACTCTATTTAGAAATATGTACTATTATCTTACGTCTACAGTACACACACACACACCTTACACTGAAGCATTTTTACTAATACTGTCTAAAATTTAGATTTTACAAAGTTAGACCAGACAATGTTAAAATGTTTCAGATTTATTACAATGTCTAATGCTGGATGATAACTATTATGTTGGATTATTAGACTGTCTAGTCTAACTTTACACCTCCTATTACACTTGTTGGCTTTACTTTTTGTCAGAAAAATGTGCCATAATGTTCCTAGAAAGTGTCTAAAAAGTATCTAAAACACATGTAAATGTGGTGCAAGTCATGTTAGACAGTGTTTTGGCGCAAACTATGCCACAACTTTACTTGAAAATACACTTGTACCATATATATACCTTGGATATATTAAACATAGGCCACTTTCAGATCAATATTGAGAGACAAATGTTATTGTTGGAATTTTTTCCCTAGCTCCCACCATTCCTAGGCAATCAGTGCAGTTAACTTCAGTGCTTGTCAAGTGGGTGATCTTAGGCCAGAGAAGACAAGGGGGTGTGATTTTTAGCTCTGCCATTGTGCACTAGGCTACATGTATGAGAAGATAACCTGGCCACAGTAAGGAAATCATGGCTGGGTTTCTGACAAGTGCTGGACCATAGAAAGTTCTACATTTATGGTTAATATTCATTGGCAACCGATCAAGACAGCACAAGACTGTAACCACCAAGATGGTTAGAGAAAATATTTAAAATTATGCAAAATTTTTAATTATTTAGATTTGTAAAAATGTTTAACTTTTAATTGTCTACAAATTTAAAAATGGCTATGTTCATGGGCAATCCCCTTTATGTTATATGAGTAGTAGCTTGGGAATTACTTGTGAACCTTAGATATCATAGCGAATAGACAGGATCATATTAGAAAGCTTTCAGGAATTGCCTGCAAATCAGGATTTTTTTTTCCTTTTTAAGCTTGGTTATATTCTAAGACATAACCAAGACCTAAACTGTAATGGAAAGTTCTAAATGGGATGTTGGTGTTATCACTGTGAAATACCACTTCAGTTTTCATTTCCTAAGCCATGAAATACAAAAGAAGATCTGAGATTAACAGAGGAAAATAAATAGACGAACTGTTCCCGCAGGGATCTGTAGGATGGACAGAGCTTAATAAGAAGGAAATTCAAATATATACTGGTCTGGCCAAGAGGGCAAACTGACCAGCTGAGAAAACAAAAGGCAGAACGGGAGGTCTGTGATCTACACTATGGTACCCTTAATGGGTAAGAGTTTTTAGAAATGGTTCAGTGCTTTTTGCTTTTGATCCATCATACTGCTGAAAAAACAGAAATGGACAACATAGGTTAAAAGAGAAAGTGGTTATAAATCATTTCTCATACTTGTCCAGTCTATGGTGAGCCATTCAGAACCTCATTCATATTGCACCATGCTTATTGACCAATTACCAATAGATAAAGAGAAGATGCAGAAACAACTGAGGTCGCAGGGTGACTCCAATTGTTTCTGGTTCTTCAGATGATATTACTGATGACCACCAATGTTATACCCACCATTATTAGGTGACTGCCCGGCGTAGGGTCCCATTTTGTTCTTTTTTCATCCGTTCCAGGTCATACTATACCATGAGGTTCCATCTCTATCTTTTTTCTGCCTAAACTATCCAGTTTTTGAAGACTATTATGATAATATGTGAACAAGGCTGTATGTGTGACTCTTGCTATTTCTGACCCGCCAACTAAAGTCTATGGAACAAACTTTGTGATGTTCCTTGTTTTATTAGTCCAAATTTTCTTGGGTTTAATGAGGACCTGTCACCAAGTACAAAATAAATTATATATATCATTTGATTGTTGCTGTGCCCCTGAATAATTTGGTGATATTTTTTTTTTAAATCAGAACATTCTGTTTAAAAGATATGACCCTTACTAGACTTGTTCTCCAAGTGGGCGGTAACCTTTCTCAGAAAAACTGAAACTGGACTGGATGGATTTAAAAAAAAAAAAATTAAACAATTTAGCATTTTGTACTTTGTGACAGGTTCTCTTTAAAGTGAGAAAGGTAAAATAGACCTACTAGTGTAATTTAAGAGCTAAAAGAAGGATTCTAAAGAGGGAAGCAGTTAATAAAGAACAGTATAAAGAACAATATGAATCTCTATCCTCTTGCAATGTTGAAACAGTACTACGCAAAAGTTATTTGCAGGTGTGGAAAAAAATATGGCACAGTAAGAATTCTTTCAAAAACAGAAGTGCTATTTCTTTATTTTTGTCAATTAAAAAAATTATGTGAATAGAAATCTAAATAAAATCAATATTTGGTGTGACTGCCCTTTGAAAGAGAAGTCTTGGAAGTGATGATATGGCCCTGATCTCAACATCGTTCAGTCTGTCTGGGATTACAGGAAGAGACAAATGGATTTGATCATGCCTATATCCACATAAGATCTCTGTTTAGTTTTCCAAGATTTTTGGAACAACCTCCCTCCCTGCCGAGTTCCTTCAAAAACTGTCTGCAAGTGTACCTAGAAGAATTGGTGCTATTTTAAAGGCAAAGCAGGGTTGCGCCAAATATTGATTTGGTTTAGGTTTATCTTTTGCAATTGATAAAATAAATTATTGACCCTTCTATTTTTGAAAGCTTTCTTACTTTGCAGCATTTTTTCCACACCTGCCTAAACATTTGCACTGTACTGTACTGTAAATTCATTCGTAGAATCTTCTCCTGTCTTCTGGTTTCTGATGTTCCCCAGTAACGCCTACATGGCCAGACTTACTGTTATATCCAGTACTGTTATTTTACTGTTATACCCAGTGCACAATGTTGGCAGAAGAACTTGAATGGCAGATACAAATCCCTGACCTCAACCCCATAAATCTTCTGAATGAGTTAAAATACTGACTTCAAGATAGGCCTTGGGGCCCATGTATCAGTTGCAGAATTCACTAACTGTTGATTGATTGAGTTACTTGACTGATTGGACACAAAAGCCTTTCCAAAAAGGTAGAGCTAACTTAAGAACAGCTTAATGGTAACATTAGATATTGAAAAATTATGTATGGATGTGCAAGTTAAGGTGTCCACGTTCTACTGGATATTTGGTGCATTGTGCTTTTGGATATATTTCATCATCACTCCACTCATTTGATTCTTTATTTTTTTTTTTTAATTTTTAATTTTGAGATGCACGCTAACACAGACATCAATAACAAGGTATATTTCAGGCCATTTCATAATGCATTGACTGAGCAATGACACTGTTGAGCAGTATTTGTTTTATGTAGCTTTACTTTCATTGATATTTGTGTTCTTTGAGTGGGGAGCAGAAGTAGCTGTATTCACGGTGGCAAGGATCTCTACCACACCCTACAGCACTCCTCGGGGCTGGTTCAGTGTAGAGGGGTCCTTCAGGATGTATGATGCTAGTTGTAGTGTCTCTCGGGGCACATCCCAGTGGTAAGCCTCCCTGAGTCTGATGATGGCTGAAGTGCCCATGATGGTGAGTGCAGGATTAAGACTCAGAAGATGGTGAGTTGAAAGCAATAACAGTTTTTACTAGTGAAGAACAAGTTACAAACAGTTGAACTTTTTTTTCTAGGTATTAGAGGCATAAATCTTAGGACCTTGCACTTGGCTGGAGCCAAGGTTGGGTGATGCTACTCCCTGGTCAGTCAGTGTCTTCCTTGAAGGGGCAGTCTTCCTCTCATATAGCGTTCTCTAAGTCTCTCCGTCAATCCACAAAACTGTCTACAATGCCCTTTTGTAGATCCAAAAAGGGGTGTACTATCTGAGCAGAGGCTAATAGGCAGGGTTGTAGTTATGGGGTCCATGTAACAATTACCCTTAAGTTCTGTCCACTGTATAGTTGTGTGTTGATGTATTGTGGCTCTATGCCTGGATAAATAGGAGCAGAGACGCTTTCAGCCCCATCCAGCACTATAGTTTCCAGCATCCAGAGGCAGCTAGATATGCTGATCGGCACATGTTCCAACTCCCACACTGATCAAATACTGCTGACCTATCCCATGTACCTGTAGTTATGTCAACAGTAGGAAAAATTTGGAAAAAATATTTAGAGGTGGTCATTTAAGATTCACCCACTAATGTACATTCACCATCCTATAAATGTTTAACCACATCACTATGAAAAAGGGCCTGTTAGAGCCATAAAGGCATCAGGGCAGTGGGTGCATTGTCTGTATTCCTGCAGATAAGTTAAAGGGGTTTTCCAGGATAAAAATATTGAAGGTCTAACCTAAAGATGGGTCTTCAATATCAGATCTGTATGAGTCTGACACCTGGCACTCCCATGAATCAGCTGTTCTCAGCAACTGATACACAGAGAATGGAACAGGAAGCATACAGCGCTGTTCTCTTTGTAGTGGCCAGGCTATGGTATTGCATATTAACTCCTATTCACGTGAATGGGAGCAAAGCTGCAATTACACAGTTCAGCCACTACACAGAGAACAGCACTGTCTGTTTCCTGTTGAATTCTATGTGTATATGCTGCTGAGAACTGGTAATTGGTATGGGAGACCCTCACTTATCTACTTTTCAGTGCCGAACATATGCTTTCAACATTTTGTTTCCACCACAGAATAATTTATTCTGTTATTCGCTAGCAAAACCCTTGACAGCCTGTAGCCCACAACACAACCACTGGGTGGCCACACATAGAATAGTATCAGATAGATTTAATTTTGCGATACTTGGTCACAAGATATAGAAAAAACAACAACAAAAGAAAAGTAGTAGTATATATATAGTATTACCAAAATACTTGTCTGTATGACTAGAGCCTGTAGGAGTATTTGATGAGCACTACTGGAATAACATTTATAGTTTATGGAGATATTTTTGAAGCATGTCAACAATGAATGTCTAAAAGACACATTGTCTATATAAAATAGTAACTTTGTGGTGTTTTATATTTTTTACAAACTATGTGTTATACAGTAAAGTGTGCTCCTTGTGTTGCATGGGACTAGTAATGTTCCACTCTGGGCCATTTGTATGACATTACTTAAGCATTTCACTTTGAAGCCACCCACCTAGTGTCTAATATATCTGTTGAAAGTTTATTCCGCATCTTCTCCTTGGTCTGAATTCTTAAATAATTTTTGTTGAGTCTTTCACTGAGCTCTTACTTTGTTTACCCAGAGCTGTTCCACATTTTATGGTTCTGAAGTCATGAATAACATACCAGCCAAATATGTGATCCTATATAAACATAAAATGTCAATGCAAATCACTTCTAGTAGTCATTGTATGTGTGTTACACTAAGTGAACCAGTACTTTTATATTTCGTGTTTATACAACTTCAAAGGCTTCGATGAGCAGATCATATCTATACGCCAGCCTTGGCATAGCTGCACTTCCTTCACATTGCTTCACTTTTTAACTTCTGTTAGACTTGAGGAAATTAGATTGTGAGTCCCAATGGGGATACATACTAATGATCAAAGGACTCCAGAATAGGTTAAGCCTATAAAATGAAAATCACTGGAATCTATATTTTAGACAAGAGTTCATTGACCTGTTTTAGTTTGTAGTAGTTTGCAAACTTTTCCATTTTAGCTCACATCCAAATTTGTCCAACAAGCAGATCTTAAGTTGGCCATACACTTCAGATAGCTGTCAACCAAAAACGAATTCAGACAACAGCTTTTCCTCCTGACTACCCCATACACATGCACATTAGGCCCAGCTAAGTGTGTTTTTTTGAATGGTCATTTGCAGTTTCTCTTCTTTTTTCTTAAGAAACCGTATTCAAGCTAATAGCAACCATCATATTTGTAGGTCTAACCATTGTGTACAATAATGTATGCCTTTATTGCAAGTAGAAGTAGAGTCAAGGAGCTCCTATGGATGACATGTAGAGTAGATGTATGTGAGATGCATATGTAAATGTAACATAGAATGGCAGCAGGACTGGCGTAGCTGGGTCATAGGGTTTGGATGCTAACATAACTCTTAATACTTGAAACAGCATAAATACAAGTGCATAGTAGTTAGAAGTGAGGGATATTGGCGCTTACAAATTGGCAGATCTCCCTAGGGAAGAGTAGAGTAAGATGAACCACCTGACTGCAGTGAGGAGGTGACATTGGATAGTACTTGAAAAGCTAACGGCAGACCACAGCCAAGACACACTGACTTGAGAGGTGATGAATTGTGTTGCTGGACTTAAGTATATTAGTAGGACTAAAGTATTTATCTGCTACAGGTATAAGACTATGGGACTGAGGGAGACCCTCTCTGACTACATGTGACTCATGGCCTGGTTAGACAAACATTGGTCAAGTGATCAGTGCTTGCTGCCTAGCTGCCAAGAAAGAAGCGTAGTGTACCCATTATAGATAGTAATTGTTTCCAGTAAGAAGGATGAGTAATGCCCATGAGATACCCAAAGAGTATACAGACACAAGCTAGCTTGCAGTCAAAAGATGCCATAGAGTGAGTGGCAACAACCGACTATTAAAAAGTGTTTTGAGCAGACATGAGTGACAGCGTGACTTGTGTAGCAATTGCTACCATGTCTTGGAGCCTCAGGGGACACAAAGAACTCTCTACTACATAAGAAGATGTCAGTATGGTAGATAGTGGGGCCCCATTACAGATTTTTGCTTTGGGACCCAGGAGCTTCAAGCTACTCTTCTCCTTGGAGTGATCGCTTGTCTCCACTGTGGTCTTTCTTTGGCTGATCAGCAGTTGGTCTTCCAGATATGGGTAACTAGTGGCTATGGTATTGGACTGAGGTTCCTTGGACCCTCCAGATAAAATAATTCTGGGGGCCCGCCCTCCAAAAACCGATAGGAAATAGAACATAGTACCCGTCTTTTGCTGGACCATTGTGTTAGAAACTGGGCTTGATAAACGCAACACAGTTTGACTACATTTTACAGGCACTGCAACTTTATGGAATTTTTAGACCTTTTTAATAACATTTCTAAAAATATATCTTTTATCCCATTGCCAATTGCATCACTCATGAGGAGTTTTGTATGCTGACCTATTCTGCCCCGTACTGATCTTTGCACCTTATAACTCCAGTAACACCTGGATACTGAACAGGTTTCATCTGTTCTTCCAGCTTCCAGTGAATTTATCATTTGGAGTGGAGAACAGGTTGTGTTTGTGCTTTTTTAAGATGATAACACATATTACAAAACCGCTTGTATCATTCTGTAAACTTGCCTAATCCTAATCTCACTCAATGACTTGTATAACCATCCAAATTCCTCACATTGCTTTACACTGCCGGTTCTGTGATAGATTCTGCCAAGCTGTTTGTTATCTCTTCATTGGTGCTGGTCCAGTGGTTTGTTATTGGAAATATGTTCTTTACTCACAGTCCAAAGAAATTAAACATCCAAAATAATCCTAGGACAGAAAACAAGGCTATTTCCATCTCAGATCAATGGGAACTAAGACGTGCCAACAACTTTTGAACAGAAAATACAAATGTCATTCCAATAGTGATCTTTACTCCTGGAGTACCAGACTAATTGCCAGTAAATGTACAGTATACAAGTTATATAGCTACATACTTGGGTAGATTGGATTTGATATCTTACATATATACCGTAAATATATGTTTACCTTCATATACTTTCTAAATGTATAACATATTCTATATATTTTCTAAATATATAAAACATATTCTAAATATAATTCCCAATTGTATGTGGAAAGCCAGCCATACACATGTATTAGCCAAGCAGACATGATTATTGCAGTATGGAGGTGGGAAACAGAGGATTGATCATGCTGGAATCCAACAAATTGTATCGATATGTCTCAGTGGACAACTTGTAAGGGAGTGGAGAACCTTGGGTGATCAGTTGTATTGAGTTAACATTTATGTGTTGTATATAATGCTGGGTTATTATGGGGTAAGTAGCAGCATGGTGATTCTTGCGGCAGTTTGTTTCCAACTTGGAAATCGGGGCGTAGTAAGAGATGAATGGCAGCTACTGATATCACACAAAATAGTGCTTAAGTGCAAAAAGTGTTTGTGACTCACATCACATGGAAGTGGGTATTAAGGGGGGAATAGTCAACCCTGGCAGTACTTGTATTAGGTAGAATACTGGTATTAAAGGAGTTTTCCAGGCTTATAAGACTGATAAACTTTCTTTTGGATAGGTCATCAATATTATACTCTGGAATCTCTTCAGACTGCAGAGAATAAGTATTTGAGGCAAGGAAACATAATAAACAGTTATACTCACCTTCATTTGTGTGAAAGCATCATGACGTTGACACACCCATGTGATTACAGAGGCCTGTGATTCGCCCTTCACAGTCACATTGGTACTTTCACTTATAATAATATGAAGCCGGAAGGGACCCCACAGCATAATAAAAGCGCTTCTGGATTGTGATGAACAAGTTCAGTCTTTGGACCACACAAACTCAAAACAAAATGAATCTTTAGAGGTTTGCACATCTATAGTCATCAAGAATGGAGTGGGCCACCTTCCTGCCATGAATAAACAATAGTATCTAAACATCCTCCAAGAGCCATCTCCTTCAACCATGGAGGACCAATTTGGTAATGAACAATGCTTTTTCCAGTATATCACAAGGCAAAAGTGATAACTACAGTACCTCAGTGAACAAAACACTGACATTTTGGGTCCTGTGGTAATCAAAAAGAGTGTGGATAAACAAAAACACAGAAATTGTGATAAACTCCAAGCACTGAGTAGACAAGAATAAGTCGCCATCAGTCAGGATTTGGCCCAGAAGTTGATATCCACCATGTCAGGGTGAATTGCAGAAGTCTTGAAAAATAAGGTTTAACATTGTAAATATTAAGTCTTTGTATAAACTTGATATATTTGTCAATAAACGTTTAAAAATTTAATGAAATGCTTATAAATGTCCTTCAGTAACCATAAAAATATCTACTAAAAATCTATAAAAACTGAGGCAGCAAACTTTGTGAAAAGCAACATTTGTGTGAGTCTCAAAACTTTTGGCCATGTATGTCTATTTCTGATTCTGTCAGTAGGTATAAGTTTTGATTGTCGGACAACACCCTTAAGATTGTAGTGTCAGTAGCTAAGATCATTGTAGCGTCATGTACTATATATAAATTACAAACTTTATATGGAAACTAGGTGGTACAGGGAGATGCTGTACATTTATAGTAGGGAAGAAACTGACAGGTATCTGGTACCAAATAGCAGTTTCTACAATGACATGGACAATAAAATAAATCACTGTATTGTGTAATTTCTGAGATTAAAGCACCCCATACACTTTAGATAATTCTCAGCCCATAACTCTTTCAGTCTACAGTTTCCTCACCCAAGTTCCCTGGTCCATGTGTACTTAACTGGGAGGGGAAGACAGCCAGTGCCACTCTCCTCTGACAGAGGCTTATCTCCCTGAGAACAAAAGGAATGGCCATCTGAATTTCAACCACTCCATCCTTATCTCCATTGACATATCCTGTCGGGAGAGTTGGGAGGCCCCAATATACATTAGATAGATGGCTTGTCCTGCAAAAATTAGTGGTTTCGGCTGATATTCATCTAAAGTGTTTAGACTGAGCTGCCCCAGAAAATAATGATGGTCGGAGATGGTCAATTAAAGTTGGAAATGTCAAGCTGAGAAATGTGGTAGTTATCCTAATGGTTGGGGTTGACAATGCGCCAGTTAAATAAATGCATAAAAGAGCAGTGAGTAAAAGGTGAAGCCATCAGAGATAGTTATAAGACGTGGCTGTTACAAGAAACAGAGACTGACCATAAATATGATTGTATGAAATACAACAAAGTATAACTTTGTGCCTGTTATAGTCTCAGTAAAATGAATCCTCTGAATATTTACTTGGAAAGAGGGGAAATTCTTGCTGTAATGAATATTGTGCTTTTCTGTCGTTTAGGGTACTATGACCTGTCTATGTACAGCCATAGTGGCGCTATGATCCCTAGAACTCAAATACGGACAGTGATGGAGGCTTTTGTTTGCTAACTTTTCTGTATATTGTCCTAATATCTACTATTATTTTTATATAGTATAGTATAGGAGGGAAGTGTTTATAATAAAAAACTAAACACAAGAACAAGGGGGCACAATCTGGAAATAGTTGGGGGTAAAATCAGAAGCAATGGCAGGAAATGTTTCACTGAAATGGTAGTTGAGGCTTGGAACAAACTTCCAGCAGATGTGGTTTGGAATTTAAGCATGTCTGGGGTAAACATGTCTATCCTAAGATAAATTTTATCACCATATAGTGATATCTTTTGAGTTCTACATGGTTGTATCATTTGGGTACTATATTGCACTGTAAAGTAAAGTTTGTGAAGTATATGGTATAACTTAAAGCACTCAATAACACTGCCATACTGGGATTATGTGGGCACAATTTTGTGTACAATTTGTCATTTTATGAAGTGTAAGATGGTAGAAGACATTCCCTTCAATATTTGCACCTTTATTAGCTTAATGGGGGGATTTGTTGAGCAGGATTCCCCATTCTGTATTGGCTTTTTAATGCTATTTGCATGCGTTGAAGCTCTGTGCATTGTAACAATAAAGTGTCTGCTGTGTATAATGTATGGGTCGCTAATAATGACGACTCATGGTTTCATTGTAATACTATGTAAATGTATTATGCTACTGTTACTTTGATTGTTACTGCTGAGTCATCACAGCACTTCTTGTTATAGCATGTTCTGGGCGATACAATGGTTCCCCGACAGGTGCGCTTTCCAAACTATAGCCTACACATACTGCGGCTTTATGTTTTCTATCACACTGGGCCAGGAAAAACTCACTATAATAGGAGTTTTCCAGTGATTTTTGGGACACTGTTTCAGGATTTTTGTTGCAGAGAATCTATGGAAGTCCAGGAGTCAGGACATTGTTGGGGTGGAACTCATCCCAGAAGTCAACAGAGTAAGCTGTAGCAACAACATGGAGTAGGTGTCACCCTTGTGTGAACAGGAGCGCTGCTCTGTTTCTGCAGGCCTTGTAAGCAGGTCATGTCATTTACCTAGGAGCGATGTAAGCAAGTCATGTGATCTGCCTGAAAGTGATGTAAGTATGTCATGTGATCTGTTCACAAGCAGGCATGGCCAGAGTGATGTAAACGAGTCAATGGTCATGTGATTATCCATGATGGTTAGGCGGTGTGTCAATGGGTGTTTCTGTAGGAGGAGTATCAGGTAGACTGGTGTATTATTGGTATGTGGGCATATCAGTCATGTGGATTAATGTAATGATTGAATGTCATCTTTAAAATTGTGTTGATAGGTCAAAGAAGTTAGGAGGATGTTTTACCCCAACTTGTAGGCAGTGGCCATACTATTAGTTTCAAATCTATAGAGGATGCCACTTGTGTGGTGAAACATGTTGAGGGACTAGTGTGTTAGTTTTTAGTTATCAGAATACCACCTTGCTGAAGTAATACATCGGGGCTAGACTGCAGCTACCAGAGAGGTTAAATCAAATGGTTGATCCCATATTGTGAAATGAACAATGGGAGTGACAGACTGATGTAAAGAAGTATAGTGAGTCAGTATTAGTGAATCTGTATTCAGTTAGACATACACAGGAAGGAGGGGATCTGGGTTTTTACTTGGTTTTGTATATCAATGAAAAAAATCTTTTCAAATACATGAATAAAAGTTATTTTTTTTATTATGGGTGTTTGGTGTTAAGTGGGAATTTCTGTCTTGTTTGGCAAATTGAAAAAAAGATATCTGCAGGCCTAGTGACTTGAACAAGGGCTATGAAGGCCATTACTTGTATTTGATGGAACTGGTGTGAAGTTCTTCTGTACCTGAAACTAGTGCCCAGTGATACCATGTTCTTTGAGTACTTATTTGTCCACACCATACTAAGAAGCACGTAGAAAGACCAGGGTGCTAGCTGCCCTAATCCAATTTGGGTAGTTGGTGTAACAGGGGATCCAGCTGCTCCAGAGTGGGGTGCTTGCCCGTTACCATTGTATCATTAGCGCTCTACGCTGCGCTTTCATGTGGAATATGTATCATAATATTTAAGTATTTATGAATTAGGCACTGTATAGTACTGTAATATGGGCAGTGTATGGCAGTATTATTTAACTAATATGTTTTAGTAATATATTTAGGAATCATTTTAAACCTCTCCATGTAAATACATTTTTGACAGTGTGAAACAATGCTCTACCATATGACCTTTCCGGGTGGGATGGGGCATAAAATTAAAGTTTGACACAAGGAATTATATATCCTAAGACCAGCCTAACCAGTATGACAATTTCAAGTGTTCAGTATGAGTTAGTGACAGTAGTTTTAGAGACTGTGATAATATGTAAGTATAGTTGGAAGTCAACGCGCTGGTGTTTTGTATGTGCCCATTTTGTTGAGTGTCCATCCATACTAGTTGTATCTCTTGACTCTGGCCATCATACCTAATAATTATGGACCTTCCGCTTTAATCAGTAATGCACTTAAACCCGAGTGTTTTGCAAGCATTATACATTATTAAAGGATTGGAAGTCATTTGTGTTTTTGGCTCAGGGATTGTTATTTTTGTTTTTAAATCTAATTACTTTTGGAAGAGACACAAACCAAACATTCCCTTGTTTTATTGCCAGTCTCAAAATTCAGCTTATGCACTTTGATATTACATGTGGTTTAGAAAGCACAGTCTGAAGGCTCAAGTAAATCCCAGGTGGATTATATATACTAATTGTTTGGTCGCCGGCTGATGCTGTGTGTTACATGCAATTTGTAAAAATTAGCAAGGTAGAAATAGGATACGATTTAATTATCTAAGCCCTCCAACATAGTCATGACCAAAGTATAGAACAAGCCTCTTGATATCCCAAGTGACCAGTGACATTAATCCCTTTTAGGGGTTTCCCAGGACTTAGGTTTTGATGACCTATCTAATATTAGATTGGTGGGGTCCAACACCTAATATCCCTGTCAATCACTAACTTCACAGGACATGTGATGTAACGTTCATCAGCCACATGGCCTGTTTGTAGCTCAGTCATAATCAGTAGAGTGGGGCTGAGCTGCAATACCAAGCACAGCCATTGCACAATGTAGAGCAGTATGCTTGCTAAACAGTGAAGAGGCCACAGCACTCATCCAAATGATGCAATCTCCTCGAACAGCTGATATATGTGAGGGAGCTAGGTATTGGATCCCCACCGACCTTATAATGATAGTCTACCCTAAGGATAGGCCATCAATATCAAAGTCTCGGAAAAAAAAAGATACAGTATATGGTAGGTTTATTTTGTCCAAGAGTGACACTGTATAAGAAGGAAGCAGCCATGTTTTTTAATTTCATACAAATTTAATGTGTCTTGTTTGTATATCTGTCCCCTTCTTATTTATCATGGAGACCATTATACTCTACTCTAGCTTCTTGTTGTTCAGCACTATGTGGCATTGAGCAGGCTTTTCATATACCGTATTTTTACATAACAGGTCACCAATGTGTAATCCTTAGCAGAGGCATGAAGCTCTTGGGCTCCATTGCAAAATCTGTAATGGGCCCCTACCTACCTTGTTCCATGTAGAATAGTGGTATATTTTATATGACATTTTATTGTTCCATGTAGAATAGTGGTATATTTTATATGACAGACTTTTAGGCCTCCTCAGGGTCCAGGGCCCAGTTAAGTCAGCTACCTCTTATAGCTACGCTCCTGATTTGCACTCATCAATTCCAACATTTTATGCTTATCAATTTTTCTAATATATCTTTATAACAGTCAAAGGCTAAATAACCTACATAAACATAGGATTAAAGGGTTATTCCCAAGCAGACCAGTGACGTTGTGATCAGCAGGAATGTGACTTGCTGGACCCCCACCAATCTTGAGAATGAACAGCCAAAACACTGGCTTGATGCTCCATCCTCTTAGAGTTTTCTCTTCTCCCGGCCCCTGACTGTGCAGAGAACTGCAGCCAACCCCAGACACTTGCATGGATTGGCCAAATGAGCTACTGTGCAGTGAAAAATTGTGAGGGCAGACTCTAAATTAGTGCCACAGCCCCCTAGTTCTCAGGTTCATTGGGGTTAGGATGCCTTCCATATTTTATTGCTACCACATATAGCATACATATATGTAAGGTTGCCATATGACCATCAATCCTGGATTGACAAAATACATTTCCAGACACTTAGGTGCAGTCTTGTTGCATTAGATAAATATCAATATTGCAGCTGCAACGAAATCCAACATAATCCTCTGTGTAGATCACCAATCTCTTTACTTTAACCTACATTCATTTAGCATGATCCGGAGGACTGCAGGAAGACTTATCATGGCTCACAAATGTAGCACACATGTAGTACTTTCAGCTCTGCTACAACAACACACATTTATAATGCGCTTTTCTCACAACAGACTCAAAGAACAGCCCTGTGGTTAACTAAACAATATCTTGCAGTATTCTCTGTACAGTGAGGGTGTTTTTGCCCTCAAATGCCAGACTGAAGAGATGTCTTGAGTCTTGATTTAAAATTTTCCAGGGATGAGACTTCTCTGACCTGCCTGGTTAATGCACTCCAGAGAGTGGGGGCTTCACTGGAGAAGGCTCTGGCTCCAAATCGGTTAAGGTGGATCCTTGGGATGGACAGTTTATTTGTGCCTGCTGATCTGAGATGTCAGAAAGGATGATGGGGCTTCAGAAGGTCTTTTAAGTAGTCAGGGCCTAAGTTGTTCATGGATTTGAAGGTCATCAAGCAAACTTTAAAGTTATTCTGCATTTTATAGGTAGCCAGTGCAGTAAGCAGAGGATGGAGGTTATAGCAGCATGTTGGAGTTATTTGGTTATTAACCTTGCAGTGTTTTGAACCAGCTGACGATGTATTTATTTATTTTTAATGTGGAAGACCTATGTATAGGGTATTACAGCAGTCCAGACGTGAGGTCATGAAGGCATGGACCAGCGGGGGGGGGGGGGGTGATCTTCTGTAGGGAATAAGGTGTATGGTTTTTACAATTTTCTCAGGTGGAAGTATGAAGATTTGATAATGGAGGATACCTGGATCCTGAGAGACAGTTCGCCATCAATAGCTACTCTTAAATTTCACATATAGTCTTAGCTTTGAAGGGCTGTGTCTCCTTGGGATCATGGTGGATAAACAAGTTGCCATTTTGCCGTTAAGTAATGACCTCCAACCATAAGAACTTTGGTTTTGTCTGGTTTCAGCTGTAGCTAGCTGACATTCATCCATTCCTGTAGTTCAGCTAGGTAAGCTATCCTGAACTACAGGATATGTATAGTTGGTTATAATTTGCATAGCAGTGTTAGGCCAGGCCATGGCTCTGGATTTATTTGCCTAGTGGCAGCAGGTAAACTGTAAGTACCATTGGAGATAGCACCCGAGCTCTGTGGAACTCCATATTTTGAGGGGACTGGTGATAACCATGATGAGCCAGGAAGAAATTAAACCATGGAAGAACTGGTCCATCGACTCCACAAAACTCCTTGTGTCTATGTATTAAGATGTTATGGTCATCTGTATTAAATGTTGCTGAGAGGTCTTGTGTCAGTGCCAATTCAGTTCTATCTATCTTTCTTTCCTGAAGCTTGACTGAAGCCTACATCTGTATTCCTAAATAAAATGTTGCAAAGGACTAATTTAAGGCTAATTCTCTCCTTAGGTAAGCGCCATCTGTAAGCGGTGAGGTTATTAATCTATTACATTGCTGTCTTCTTGTGCGCGGTAAAAAACGGATTTACTCAGTTGTTTCCTTAATAGTTCAATTGATACTCAGAAGAGGAAAGCGCTGCAGGAGACCTAGTATAATAATGTTCTTGCCAATTATTAATTTTATGTATTGCCTGTCTATCCTAAAACTTCGGTTCAGTTATCATGTCATATATTTTATTGGGCCAAGAGTCACTGTCAGAAAGACTGGTCATGCTATGGATAGTGTACAGTCTTACATAATAGACATTATATTGTACTCTTGCTAAAAGCCCCTTACACCATCAAGATCTTCTGCAATTGCTGTAGGGTCAATATCCTAAGTGTCAAAGTGTCTGATTTATTCATACGAGATTGTCCACTTCTAGTGTCCAACAAGGACACTACATGTTATACTTAATTGTTAGGATGATGTTTCACCTGTTTATGCTGTTTTATAATGTTTGTTGTATTTTTTCAGCTTCATACTGGCTCCTTAACGGTTAATCAGCCATTCATATGCCACTATGTAAGCAGAAGGGGCATTTTGTAAAATATCATGTGTTAAAATATTCTGATTTATTATTCCTTGTACGCCAGTTTTTGCAATTTTTTTTAATTTTTTTTTTTTGCGCTACCCTGAAAACGGGTCCATCATCCCTGACAGATTTATTGTCATTTACATCAGAAATCTGCCATAAAGGGTGTAGGAAATATTCATCAGCTATGAACTAGCATAGATTTCCCTCCAGGCGCAGGGTGCACCTCATTTATGAGGAGGCGTACATGCCACTTCTGTGTGTACTTTCAGGATTGATGTGGTGATCAAATATTTCTTCCATATCTGCACAGAACTTTCTCCAAGCAATCTGTTCCTCGGCACTACTACATCTCCCAAGCTGGGCTTATGCATAAAAATTGTCCAAAATGGACATGTCATATAATTTAAAGTGATCAGAACCTTATAGAATAAGCACAGTATTTGCAGTATGCAGTAAGGGCCTGTTCACATCTGCGTTTGGTTTCCGTTCGGGGAGTCTGCTTGGGGACCCCCCGAATGGAAACCTATATGCAGAGAGAAGCGGTTTACATAAGTAAACCTGCGGACCCCATAGACTACAATGAGGTCCGTGTGGTTTCCGCACGAAACATGCGGAGAGGAAAGTGCTGCTTTCAGCACTTTTCTCTCCACTTGCTTCGTGCGGAAACCAAGCGGAAACCACACGGACCCCATTGTAGACTATGGGGTCCGCAGGTTTCCTTAGGTAAACCGCTTTTCTATGTGTATAGGTTTCCGCTTTGGGACCCCCCGAACGGAAACCGAACGCAGATGTGAACCGGCCCTAAGCTCCCTCTCCTGGCATCCAGAACATTATTTCAATGTCTACTCAGGGGATTTCTAGCTCTGTATCAGAAAAACAAAACTCTGACTCATAAGGATAAAACATTCTCCTTAAGCATCTACCATTGCTCTGTGTAAGTGATAAATGAATCCTCAATGTAAGAATGAAATAGCTATTTTCCATTATATCTCCTAAGTAATCCCAAGACCATATAAAATAAAATGATGCCTTTTTTAGTACACAGCTGTAAAGCATTGCATAGTTTAGAATAATTGTAAAATACAGTCTCTTAACATTACATTATGAAGATCTAGGCATTGCTCGTGGCGTATTAGTCACTGACTTTTCTCTGCTTTGATTTATAGTATAAATATAGAAGGATTTGCAGGAATAGGAGGGAATTATACAATGCCGTGGAACATTCTAGATCTTAATAAATAAAGGATAAAGAGGAATTATGATGTGCGAAACTACTGCGCAACTCAAAGACAAAAAATCACATCCTTCACACCCACTGTACAGCGAGTAACCTAAGGATTCACCACTCATTGCTGTCTGCTTTCCATCCCTGTGCCATTTAGTGAAGGATGCCAGATGCCTAATTTCTTTCTATCCAGAACTCTGGACTTTATACACTGGTTTTCTCATCTATGTTCTTATTTCTGCCTCTTTCACTGCCAATTAAGTGTTCCAGGCTATGATAGAGAAAAGGTGGTAAGAGATGCTCAAGGGAGATAATAAGCATCAGTAACCTCAACCTGAGAGGAAATAATTACCAAATGGCAGCCATGCAAATCCCAGCTGTCTGACTCACGATGACGTGGATGTGACAACCCTGCATGCTGCTGTGATAGCTACTGCCCCAAGCTATAGTGAGGTCTTCGTCTGATGACGTGCTCAAGCTATGTCTAAAGGTGGCCATACACCTGATATAATTGTCAGCTGAAAGCTTATTATGCTGACAGCTATTCCTCCAGATGGCTCATTGAATAAGTTACTACTAGACACATCTGGTGGCAGCTTGTGTTGAATGAGAACAAACGATTGGGCATGTTAAAATGTAATATTCCCGATCCTTTTCACCCTGACACAGTAGATGCTTAGTTGGTTCTGCCAAACAGGTGGGCTAAACCCATGTTCTTGTAATACATTATGCCACCTTAAAGGAAGTCTATCAGGTCCCAAATAGCCATTAAAGGGAGTTTGTCTGCAGGAAAAACTACATTAATCTACTCACAGCACCTTGTTGGTCTTCTCACAGTGTTTCCATCCCTGCTATTTAGGACCTACAGTATGCTCGGTTGCCCAGAATATTGGGGTTTTATAATTATGCTAATGAGTTGAAAGGGGCTTTAGGGGCATTTACTCTGCAGCACGGGGTTCTGTCAACACTGCATATTAACACCCATAACTGCCACCCAGCTCTGCCCCCCACAGACTGAATGACAGCTCTACCTCCAAGTTTGTCACTCTCCTTGGGTTCGCCAAGTACAGGGTTCACCACGCCTGTACAGTGGAGTCTCACTCTGAAGCCCGAGTGCAGTGCTTTTGGATGTAGGACAGAGGTGAGTGGACGTAAGTGATGTCGCCAGTTCTGTTCCTGTGGCCGCTAATTGGCTTCAGCAGTCGCATGCGGTGTAGGACTTCCGACAGCAAAGGCACGACGTCTGCAGCCCTCGACAGCGGCGGTGGGCACTGTAGTGCTGGTGACAGGTGAGTATGATTTTTCTTTATGTTTCACTTTCCCCAGTCTCCTCCCTGAGTCATGAAATTTGTGGACAACCCATTTAAGGCAATAATACAGGCTAAATCTCAGAATAAGTGCAATGTAAGCAATGCAGTGGATTTACATATGTACTGTACATGCAGTTTATATCTATATATAGACTAAAGCAGTTCTAGAGGTGAACATACAGTACCCTTAAACTAAGAAAACACCACACATGCTTTAACTTTGGAATGTAAAATTTGATATCTGAACACTGATCTCCACAACTGTGGCAGCATAGGTCATTGTACATTTACGTATAGTCAGTCATATGAATGTAATACTCATATAGCTATTATGCTCAACCTATGTCTAAGACTAACATATGCAAGCAATCATAGTTACACATCTGTATCCACAATATAAATATTCCGCTACCACATTCTAGCACAGTATATACTGCTAAGTGTGAGCGCGACATATGTTCTGTTAGTTTGCTGATTTGTATTAAAAAACACAGAACTATTATTTTTATCGAACATATTTCCGACATTCCAGAGTTTACATCTCCATTAAATGTTTAATTTCTTTGGAAATATTTAGCATTACGTGATATTTTGGAGATAGACAATAGAAGCAACTACTGGTCAGAAATATATTAACCATTTTCCAAATATACTTTTGCTATTCAGCTCTAGAGCCCCATTTTCTTGTAAATCGCCATTTTCTTCATAAGCAAATGAGAGGAAAAGTGCTGTTGGGGTGTGTCTTAGCTTGCCTGGGCTTTGGTCTCAGCTATAGATTCCTGGACAACGTACTTGCTGACAGACTCCCTTTAAGAACCAGCCTTAAAGGGAATCTGATGTGTTTTTGGGTTTTTTTTGCGAGACATAAAAGGTATTGAATAACTTTTATTAACCCTTTCTGTGGCTTTAAATATTGTGCCATTCACAATGTGTCATAAATGACATTTTACCTTTATTCTATATGTCTGTAAGAATATGGCAGTAATGTATAGTTTTGTATCACAATTTTTGCACAATAAAATTCTAACAAAGAAAAAGCATTGTTTTGTACCACTACTTTCTAAAGGGCCATAAGCTTTTTATCTTTTGGTCAATAGATCAGCTGTTGCAGCCGCCTCCAGACACTAAAGCTACAGCAGCAGATGGAGAGCACATGCGGGCACTCCTATTCATGTAATAGGAGCGGTGCTGCAGCCCCATCCACTGTAGCGTTGTGTCAATTACTTGTATTGAGCAGCTTGCATGTGGGGTCCAGGTGTCGGACTCCCACATATCACATACTGATGACCTATTCTGTGGATAGGTCACCAGTATGAAAAAACATTGGGCTGAACCCCTTAGCCTATACCTTTATTCACACAACAGGGCATTGTGCTTGGTCGTGAAAAACATACATTTTTTTACTATTGAGTGTACCAAGCAAGGGTAATCTGTTTTCAAGAATCCTTTGTAGACCTGATCCTATTGAGAGATCCATGAAAATGGTCCAAGAAATAGCGAGTTACATTATTTAACAGATCGGTCACACAGACCATTAAAAACGGTTGTGTGAATCTATCCACTATTTTCTATGGAGTCGTGTGCTGGCCATGAACAAAACAGCTAGCAGAAAGCCATGAAGCTCTGTCATGTATATAAGCACTAAGTATAGATTTTCTTAACACTCCAGGACCAACAGGCTTAAAGGGGTATTCTCATCTACAACATCTATGTGGGTCCTAATGTAAAATGATTGCTTGGAATGCTATAAAATAATTAAAAATATCGCCGATCCCCTGATACTCCATGTTGATGTTTCCCCAGTCCCCGCCACTCTGTGATCTTCCTGCCCCACTGATGACATGTCAGCACTATGGTCTCTGACCTCACTGGTGCTGGCAAATAAATGTAAAGTCCAAAGAATCTAAATAGCCATTGTTGTGTGATGTTACTAAAATGGGGAAAATGTTTAAAAATGACAAACAGATAAAATGAGAAAATGTAGCAAAACATGAAAATGTTACAAAAGCTCCAGGGATGGGATTGCCGAGGCTTCAGATGGTGGCGAAGGTTGCACTTGACTTAGATTTCACATTGTTGCAGTGCATGTAATTTACACATCATGAGGTATCTGATGACATTTCCATAAAAGACATTTCCATAGATAAAAAGGTATGCTGATTGATATACGCCATAAGTCCTTTACCCTGTGCTCTTGCATTTAGACTTGCCAAGATCTTGTACATTGTGTTTTTTTTTTCTAAAAAAAAAAAAAAATTGAAACTAAAAATAACCTCTTCTGTTCTCTCCTGAAAAATACATTAGTACCATATGCAAAAACATAAAAGCATTTTGCATTTGTGTATTTTTTTTTTATTGAAGTCAATAGAGATAAACCACAAAAACCCCAGGGGTTGTACATGTTCTAGCATACACAGAGCTTTAGTGAATTGTGTAAAAAATGAAAGTGAATAGATTCATATATATACAAAAGTAACATGGCTGGATTATAAGTACATAATGTATCATATAAATACAGCATTTTAATAATTTGGCTCATATCATTACATTTTGGTAGTGAATTCCATAGGTTCTCAGACAGCTGTGTTATTTACCTCCATGTTTTTGTGATCACCTAGTTATACAGAGATGGTAGTTGCTACTGGAGTAGCAGGAATAGCAGCTGCTATGATGCCCCCCAAATATACACTATACTCTATACACTTAGAATTGATGAACATGGATGAACATAGACTATGGTGACAATAACAGCTTTATTTATATTTATTTTGCTTACATGTAGCGATGTCTCTCATCATGTTAAACCAGTAATATTGACTGGTCTGTAAACACAGTTCTCATGTATATGACTTATTCATACACACAGATGGAAGTGTACTTTAAAGGGAACCAGTCAGGACAATTTGGGACACTAAAACACCCACAGTTCCTTATGGACCAGATATTTTAGTGTTCCAAATTGCCCCTCATTTTACCACCATCCATGAAAGCGTTAAAAATAAAAAAAAATCTTTATATTTAGCCAGTAGCTGTACTCCCAGTGCCTGCGCAATTCTTCAGTAAAGCTGAAGGAGTACACTCCACTTCATTGTGCATGCGCCTGAGGACCAGGTTGTATGTCCTTGGCAACATTGAACCACTGCACAGCCGGCAGAAACACCAAAGATGTGTTCAATAAGACTCCTTTCTAGCTGAGTATAAAGGTTTGTTTTGTTTTGTTTTTTTAAATGCATGTGCGGACAGTGTTGCAACAGGGCTATTTGGGACACTAAACCCCCCAGTCCATAAGGTTTGGTGTTCCAAATCAACCTGATAGGTTCCCTTTAAACTTGTTTTTACTTAAAGAGGTTTTCCCATTTCAGGGTTTCACCTTCTCTCCTGTCTCCACTCCATGGTTTCAGTGACAAGTTGGTGGGTGAGTTTAGCTCTCCAGACTAGCAGTGTGCTTCAGATTTACATACAGAGATAACAGAGGCTCTGATCAAGCACTGTTCTTGTTCTTATCAGGCTCAGTAGTTAAATGCACTTTGCAAACCTACAGGTGCATCTCAATAAATTAGAATATCTTTGAAACGTTTATTTATTTCAGTAATTGAATTAAAAAAGTGACCTCCTATATTTTCTAGATTCTTTACACACAGAATGTTCTATTTCATGTGTTTTATTTCTGTAAATGTTGATTATGGATTACAGGTAATGAAAACCAAAATCTAAGAAAATTAGAATATTGTAAAAAAGTTCAGTATTGTAAATTCAGTGTGTCACCTGCCAAGGTTTCCTAAGCCTTTAAATGGTCCCTCAGTCTGGTTCAGTAGGACACACAATCATGGAAGACGCTGATTATGGATTGTATTACTGAATTACTGAAATGAATGAACGTTTCAAAGATATTCTAATTTATTGAGATGCACCTGTATTAGCCGTCAGTCACAGGGAAGAGAGGAGTATACAGGAACATGAATTAAGTCAGCCAACTACTGCAGCTAGATTGCTAGATAGTGGTCTGGAACCTAGGTGATAGCTATAAATACTGAGAACACATTCAGCTGTATCTGATAGACTGGGTAAGATAGATAAAGCAATGTATTGGGTAAAACACTTCAGTTTGCTTATGCTACAAGTATAGATATGATCCTGGAGTTGGGAATATCCCTTTAATCTTCTACAATTCTATGACTTTCAGTTTATTAACCTTCATTCTGAAGTCTTTTATGTCTTTTCATATCCAAAAATGTGCTACACAGCCAGTTGGTTTCTTTTCATTATATTTATTTTTTTACCATTGGATTTATGTCATAATTTTCCATGTGTTTAGTAAAAAGCAGTTGAGTCATTGACAGCCGTAATAGCTCCATAGTTTAGGCGTGTGCAACACCCGTGTGCTCAGCCTATTTCATTTAGGCTATGTAACCTAGCGAGTGCTACTTATCTAATACTACCATATAGCTACAAATATAATATCTAAAAAGAGAAAAAGACATGGACCGCACATCCCAATCTTATACATTGATCTTGTGCTTCTCAGCAAATTCTACAATACTGAACATGAGGTTCTTAGTATACATATTGATCAAGGTGAATAAGCCCACTAGCCACTTTACGGCGACCTCTTATACAAATATAATATTCAACTCCTCTGTTGTTTCATCCTCATCACCACCACCAGTGATTCGGTCTGCCTGTCTGATACTGATCTCCCAGACCCAACAGATCCTTCTTGTTTTTGTCACTCACTTTGTTCTCTAATGTTCTCTTTGAAGAGAAAACAGAACGTGCAATTTACGGGGCCCTTTGAATCCCGTCAGAAGAGATTAGAATTATGTGAAAGAGACAAAACAGAGACAGTTCTTTACATTAGGAGAAATAGCTTGCAGGTAAAATATCCTACTAGTGTAATAGTGACCGACCCACCACAGGAGACCTAAGCTACTTCATACATGGGCCACTTGAGCTACTTCTATCACAGAGACTGCACAGGGATATGTGCAACCTTTACGTGAGCTATCGCAGAGTCTGCACAAGCCCTGTTGTGACATACAGTGTTCGACTAAGGTGCCCACTATAGAAAAGAATCCTGCTTCTAGTACAGGGGTAGGCAACCTTTTTTGTTCGGCGTGCCGATTTTAATTAAAAACTCAAAGATGAGGTACTCGGAGTGCCGAGCCATAATTGTAAGTCTGACGACCCCTAAACTAAAGTCATATACCATAAACCATAACACAGAAGTGCTGCCACCAGATGCTTTAGGACGCATGAGTTTAGTGCTATTTCCTGGGACGCTCCTGTACTTTTCGATTAGAAGCAATGAAAGTCCATTTGCAGCCCCAATTAGTGGTAAATGTAATTGTCCAGGAGCACCGTATGGCAGCACCTTATGGTGAATACACACTATGTATCTGGATGCAGATATAGTCTTAGGCCACTGGAACTTTTACTTCAATGTAAAACTGCGTTCACATGGTGCATTTTTGCACAAAAAAAATGCCTGTGTTTTCTGTGCAAAAACACATCCTTAATACAGAAAACACACCGTTATACAGAATAATGTCCCATAGCGGCCCCTGCACATGGTATTATGTCCTATAGCGGCCCCTGCACAAGGTATTATATTCCATAACAGCCTCTGCACACCATATTATATCACATAGTGGCCCCTGCACACGATATTATGTCTTATAGTGGCCCCTGCACACGATATTATGGCATATAGTGGCCCCTGCACACGGTGTTATGTCACATAGTGACCCCTGCACACCGTATTATGTCACATAGTGGCCCCTGCACACCATATTATGTGACATAGTGGCCCCTGCATACCGTATTATGTCACATAGTGGCCCCTGCACACTGTATTATGTCAAATGGCGGTCCCTGCACACGGTATTATGTCAAATGGCGGTCCCTGCACACAGTATTATGTCACATAGCGGTCCCTGCACACGGTATTATGTCACATAGCGGTCCCTGCACACGGTATTATGTCACATAGCGGTCCCTGCACACGGTATTATGTCACATACCGGTCCCTGCCACGGTATTATGTCACATAGCGGTCTCTGCACACGGTATTATGTCCCATAGTGGTCCCTGCACATGGTATTAGGTCCCATAGTGGACCCTGCACACGGTATTAGGTCCCATAGAGGTCCCTGTACACAGTATTATGTCACATAGCGGTTCCTGCACATGTTATTATGTCCCATAGCTCTCTTCAGACCCCCGAGTATAATAAGTGCAGGACCAAGAGAGGTGACAAACATAAAAAAACAATGCTACTCACCTTTTTCCACGCTCCGCAGCCGCTCTGTTCTCTTCGGCATTTCTGCCAGTAGTCAGCGACCGCTGATTGGGTCTCTGGGGTCACGTCGCGTCATTATTCATAATGACGTTGGACGTGACCCCTGAGGCCCTGTCAGCTGTCAGATGCGCCTGTAGGTCGCACAGTCGCTGCGTAGCGCAGGGAACAAGGTGAGTATCATTGTTTTTATGTTTCATCACTTCTCCTAAGTCTCCGCTTATTATTCTCGGGGGTCTGAAGAGACCCCACAGTATAATAATAGCAGTTTCGTTTCGGCCGTGTTTGGTCCAATCGAAACTGCTGGGTGAGTACTCCGCTGCCGTGCCAGGGAAATAAGCCTCGCGTGCCACTCTTGGCATGCGTGCCAGGGGTTGCTGACCCCTGTTCTAGTACATACAGTAAACCTATGCAGTCATTCAGCTACTTTACACTGATATCTACAATCCTCATACTGTCCACTAAATAAAGACCTGGTTGTAATACAGATATGTCAATCCATAACTTTGCACAAATTTGTGTAAGGACATCAATTTTTCAAGGAACCAATTTGATAAAATACAAATTTTGGATCCTTTCTGTGAAATTCTTGGTTTCTGTATTGAAATCTGTTTATGGGGAGGGGAGCGTCACTTCAACCAGTTATATCTTAGACATTATAAAACATACAAACTTGCTTTTGGTGTCATACGAAAGAGGGGATTTTCTTCTTTCATACGGCAATAAGGATATTTATATGCAGCTGTATAATATATATGATATAAAAATCCCAATCCTGATTGTGTTTTCAACCAGTAATATCTCTGGAAATAATTTAGTAGCACTGTCTGCAACCTTAGTGTCATATGAAAGAAGAGAATCTCCTTCGTGTATATAATGTACGAGATATAACTGTTTGAAGTGATCCTCCCCCAACCTCATTTTCTCTATGTGTTACACAGCTCCATACTCCTGTACACAGTAACATTCAGTGAGTGGTAGAAACAGATCTCAATACAGAAACAAGGGAAAGAGTGAAAAAAAATGCCGGATTTCACAGAAAGGAGCCACAATTTTTTAATAAAGTATATTACAAAATGTATTTATGACATAAATACTGGCAGTAAATAAAAAGTTGACTGAAAGTTTAGTACTGGTTTAAAACACCGCCACCACAACAATACCACTGGGTGGCCACACACTCAGAGATCACTTTGTTACACAATATGACAATACAATATTGTTTTGAAAAGCTGGTTATCGCATGACATACATATCTAGGCACGACAAGGAGAGGCTACAAGGAAAGGTAAAGAAGGACACATAAGTGTCCTTCACATGATTTTCACAATTTTCCATTTGAATGCTATCCATGAGAAAAACAGACAGCAAGCTGACCATTTATAATGAAGGAGCCATTCAGTATGTGGGGTTTTTTTTTTTTCATGGACTAAGAGACACTAAGAGAAAAAAAAATGTGGTATGCCCGAATTTCTTCTCTTTTTATCTGCTCATCTTGGCCATGCAAGCCTACAGATCCGTGAAATAAAAACCCACAGCACATGAACATCGTCCATGTTCATGTGCTGTGGGTTTTTATTTCACGGATCTGTAAGCTTGCATGGCCAAGATGTCCTTATTTCATATGTTTTTCTCAGATTCATTTCTAGGTGATGTTGAAAAATAAAGAAAACAACATCTACTTTTTTTTTTCTCTGCGGACGCAAAAAAGAAAGCACATGGCACACGCATTGGACATGGAACAAAACCAGAAATACAGTACACTAGGTTGTACAATGTCCATTGTTTTATAGCCTGGAAAACAGATCGTTCCTGTGAAAGAAGCCTACGTCTTATATGTGAAATAGAACATTCTCACCACAAAAATAATGTTTAAAAAATCTATATTCAACAATTACAACTTAACTGTGAGAAGAAATATTCCTGTTATATCTCTGTGTACTGTGTTTTCTTCCTTTCAGTCAGTTATTCCTTCGAGTTCTACCCGAAGTGAAATTATTATACTCCCCACATCTTCAGAGGTGTAATAAGAAACAGTTATACTCACCATCCCTCACCTCTTCTGGGCTTCCTCAACGTGCCCAATTTGACTGCTGAAGCCCAATCACAGGGCTCAGTGGTAACCCTGGGGCTCATGTTGTCACCCAGGAGGCCATAAGAAGACCCAGAAAGAACACCAGACACCACGAGGAGGCCCAGAAGAGGTGTGGGAAGGTGAGTATAAATGTTTGTTATTTCCTTACACCTCCCCTTGGTCTCCACCTATTATACTCTGGAGTCTGAAGAGACCGGATAGTATAACACAGTGTCAATCCACCCTTACTGCATCTATTCCAGCAGCTGCTTGAACTGTCTACTGAACTCCACATACAAGATTCCTCACTGAATTGTGTGCCTATTCTAGTGCATCCTGTGATAGAAAAAATTATCTAAATTTTCCTTAAAACACAAAGCCATAGTGTTTGATACAGCATCGTCTCCACATATAGTTTTAGAACATTAACTAACATAAGTATACGTCTGAATGACTCACGCTATGTATTTCATCTGTATGTAACCATTCCCCTGGGTTCTCATACGGAGGCTTCACATAAGTACAATTGTCATCTCATTATCCCACTCTTCACAAAACTCAGGATTTAGCTCACCTGTAGAAAAACACCTTCTACAGCAGACAGAGATCTTTCATGCAAATGGGTGGCATGTAATGCTCTATCTCCTGCAGCAGCCATCTTTGCCTAGCTATGGCGAACAAGACCATGTTTCTAAGCTGCTACATGTCTGGAATAAAACAAATATTCATTTTTGCATAAACCCTGTTTAAAACATTGAGCTGTATTCCTCATATATGTACACAAAAAGGCAGCAATAAGAATGGGACAGATTTCCTAATTCTATCAAAAGCTAGCCGTACACATTACATTTCAGACTATCATTGGCCATCCAGAACAAACATTTGTCAATCGTTTATATGGCTGACTGTTCCAAACACAACAACGATGAACGTTCCAATAGACATTCAACTATCCCAAACACATGGAAAATTAATGGATGCTAAGGAAACATGAAATTATATAAACCTTGTAGGTGTGTGCTAATAGTAAAAAAAACATGCCCATAATAGATACATTGGCAACAAGTCTGTCAGTCTAGCCTATACACAGATAACTACAGGGTTCCTTACTCACACTGTAGCAGCTGTAGCAGCTATTATTGTGCCTTTTCAAGTCACCGCCTCCTCCCCCACGCCTCTCCATAGACTAATATGTAAAAAGTAACTCAGCTTGATAAACTGAGAAGGAAACATATTTCTTAAATATGATATTTTAGGAAGTTTCTTATGTTCACCCATGCTATTCATTTATAAAAAAAAAAAGTTGTTTTTTAATTGAAGGTATGCAAACTTAAGATTTTGAACGATATAATAAAAACAATTGAATGTATATAATTAAAATTACATAAAGATGTAGCAACGTTTAAACAGAATCTAATAACTTGTTGCAGTGTGATAACTTATCTCAAAAGCCTTTGAAACTGTCAACTTAAAGGGGTTATTCAGTCTTTGAAAATTGATGTCCTGTTCACTGGATAGGACATCAATTTTATATTGGCAGAGGTCTGGCTGCTGGGACTCCCGCAGATCAGCTGTCACTGTACTTTTAATAGTGGCTGTTGTGAGTACTGAAATGATTGTCCCATGCAAATATATGGGAGAACTGCTGTAGTACTTACTAACAATGCTATCAAATGTATATGGTAAGTAAGCACTGCAGGGGAAACAGCTGATATGTGGTGAGTCTCAGCAGCTGCTGGGACCCCGCAGATCGGCAGTCACTGTCTTTTAATAGTGGCTGTTGTGAGTACTGAAATTATTGTCCCATGCAAATATATGGGAGAACTGCGGTCTTACTAACAATGCTATCAAATGTATATGGTGTAGCCTGCAGGGGAAACAGCGTTGTGGTGGGTCCCGCAGTCGGAGCACTGTTGATCTCAATTATGTCCAATCCTACAGATAGAATGTAAATTTTCAAAAACTGGATGACCCCTTTAACCTGGCAGTTTTAATGGCTTTTGAAGTGAGTTATTACACTGCAACATATTATCAGATTCAACTTTTCTACATGTAATTTTATTGTATATATTTTTATTTTATTATACTGTACAAAATCTGTTTGCATAAATATTTTAATTAACTACATGACCACTGAAGCGCATGGTTATGGTTACCATTTATAGTACAATTCAAAAACAAATTATAAAATGATAATAACATTTGGAGGATCTGTGCTCCAGCTGTGCATTTAACCCTTTCCTGATATGGGGTCTTTAATCATGGCGGCCATTCAGGAGTTGAGCCCTGGGTCTCCATTCTATTAACACTTAAGATGTTTCAGGCAGACTGAGGCACCATTTTGCTGGCAGCACATGGGTATCACCATTTTGGCTAGGATCACTGTCCTAGCATTGTAGTGTATTGAGTGAACCTAGAGGGTCAAAAGTGAAAAGTTAAAAAAAAAAAAATTAAAGTTGGGGGGATGGAGTCTGACTACTGAACGAGATGGTAGCATAGCATGTTAGCTCCTCACAACCCTGTTCAACACCCGGTCTTACTGTTGGACAAACTACCTCAAACTGGTCAAAATCGTAAAAGATAAAGTCAAAAAACCCTCAAGCACATCAGGAGCCCTTAAAAACCAAGCAAAGAAGACCTTGCAGAGTCCTGCTTGTGTGGCCAAAATGGCACGGGCTCCTTCCTTTGAGGAATCTGATGCTGACAGTGTCTCCAGTCCCACTGCATCCCAACCAGGTATGGAGAGCACTTAAATCACACGGCCCTTTCTCAAAAAGACTATCACTCAGGCTATTTTACCAGTCATGAAAGAACTGGGCAAGTTCAGGATGGAATTCAAACATATAACATACAGACTGGAACACATGGAGAAAGTGGTAGATGATACATTGGCTTTTAATGACGCAGCTAGACTTAAAATACAAGTACAGGAATCTCAGCTCAATCGGGCATTTACTTTAATGAAGGACATGAAAAACAGGAGCAGAAAGAAAAATATAAGAACTTAAAAGGCTCCCAGAGTTGTATGCTGCAGAAGCACTGTCCTCGGTAATATACCAAATATTCACTCTTCTACTTGAAGAAGAAAGCGGTTCAAAGGTGGTAATAGAACAAGTACACAAAGCCCTGTACCCCAAAGCCAGCACCAGTGAACCACCCAGAGACATCATTTGCGGGCTACTCAGCTACGTTGACACGGAAGCCATTTTTCAAGGTAATAGGGTGCATGGCGATCTAAATTTGAGGACAATCTAATACGTCTGTATCAGGGCATAACTGTGTCAGCTTTAGCTAAACACTGTGACCTTTGCTTGCCAAGCTTCAGAAGCTCAAACTACTGTTTATACCCATTCGTGATATCTATCCTTAAGAAGGGAAGGTGCATAACCATCCATGTACCTGATGACCTGAATGATGCCTAGGACCGCCTAGACCACCTATGAATCCCATTGATAGCTATCCCATTCTGTCTACCAGCGCAGTTGGACATCACGCTTCCTGATCTAACTAAGATGGAATTCTGGACTGTAGTCAGCAAAGTAAAGTTGCCTAAAACCAAGAAACTTCACCAATGCTTCATTGATAAGGATAATGCTTGAAGATACATATATGTATCTGCATCTGTTTTCAGTATAACCTTTGATTTCTAAAGGGACTCTTAGACTGCATAGTTAGTTAGTGTAGCAAATTAGTGTAGATCGTCTGTTTTTTTTCCAGTGGGCTTCCTGCAATGTCCTCAGGGCTTCAATATGACATACTGTATATACTAGTCCGCGTTATTTTGTTCTCGGCCTCGGATGCACCCAGCTAGTCATATATAGTTTAATATGTTTCTAAACTCCAAAACCCTGCTGTAAGAGGTCAGGGATAGGTCTCATAGGGGTTAAAGGAGTTTTCCAGCTTCCAAAAATGTATATAAAAATACATCCACAGCAGTGTCAAATACTAACTGTTCCTTTGTGCAGCCTTTACTTTTCCATTCCTTTGTTTGCTGGCTTGGATTGCTCACAAGGAGGGGTAGCGAACTTGCAAACAAAACGTCACTCTGAGATCATTGATGTGAAAATAAATTCGATAAATGGTGCTGAATTTAAACAGGATTTATATATATACTGTATATATATTAGGAAGTGTTTTATATTTATGTATCCTGCTATTTGGCCCATATTTTTTAAAAACCGGATAACCCTTTTAAGTAAATGGTTGAAGGACATACAATTAGCCCCATGAACCCATTACACAAGAAAGAAATTCATCACCTTTCTTGACCAGTTTTCCTTGAGTATTCTTGGCGCTATGATAATATGTTTGTCTCTTAAAATGTTATCTGCTTCAACCAGGTTTGAGCAAGGCCATGGCTCAGGATCTTGGTTACCCCCCCATAATCTACTGCTCGTCAGTTCATAATATTACACACTGGCTGACCTGCTATAAGAAACCCATTTTAATAATGGTAAAATACCTAAACAATTATATCTCTGGTTTCACAGCTGTAACCCCAGCTCAGCGAAATGTGGAGTATCTATTGCTCTCCATAAGGATCTACCTTTCGCTCACATCTCCAAGCACGAGGCTAGGGAAGGTAGGGCACTGTCCCTAAAGGTAAGCTAGGGAACCTCACTTGCATGCTTGCAAATATATACTCACCTAACACAACTCAAACTACTTGGCTCCTCCGGGTGCTAGACAAGCTCTGGGCCTATGATGAAGGCCCTATAATAAGAGGTGGGAACCTCAACATTGCATTGAACCCCTCTCTAGACTCATCACCACATAAAACAAATCATACAATGTCGGAATTCTGACACCTTACTGAAAAACTACAAAAACTTAAGCTTGTTGATACCTGGAGGATCCTTCATCCAGGCACCAAAGATTTCACCTTCTACTCTCACTCACACAAATCATTTCAGAGACAGAATTATGTTCTAGTTTGACCTCTGTCATTGCCAACAAAGGATATATAACAAAGTATTGAGATGAACTTTTGTTATTGACCACATACTTATTTTCCACCATAATTTGCAAATAAATTCTTAAAAAATCAGACAATGTGATTTTCTAGATATGTTTTCTCATTTTGTCTCTCATAGTTGAGGTCTACCTATGATGACAATTACAGGCCAGTCTCATCTTTTTAAGTGGGAGAACTTGCACAATTGGTGGCTGACTAAATACTTTTTTCCCCCACTGTATAACACTCTGATATCATACTTCAATTTAAATGCCACTACAGATATCTCAGCAACAATAGTTTGGGATGTTCATAAGACCCTTATTAGGGAAGTCCTGATCTCTTTAGGTACTAGAATTAAAAAAAACAGACATAAAGCTATCCATACTCTAGTCTCAGAACTCCAAAGGCTACACAAATGTAATCCACCTGATACATATTCAGTTTGAACTATGTATACTCAGATTGAGTTTGAAGGATATTACCAGCAGAAACTCTATGCTCACGGAGATAAGGGAGAAAAATTAATGTCCGACCTCATTAAGAAGCGTAAAGAAAAATCCTTCATTCATAAGATTAAAGGGGCTTTTACATTCTGAAATTGCACAAATTTTTAGCGACTATTACTTTCCCTTTTCATGGACCCCTCAATAGACTGAAGTCTATGAGGGATCCGTGAAAATGGATTACCCTCTGATGTACACTTGGCCGTGAAAAACATATCTTTTCACTCTCAGGAACATGTTCCTGTTGTGTGAATTAACCTGTTAAGAATCTCACTGTGGGGTTCTGATCGCTGCTGCTGCTTTAAGGTTGTCATGCCAACACATGAAGCATTCAGTAGCTGTCAGAGCTCTGCTATGCTGCACCTATCACCAGTTTAGGAGGGATATTTAAGACCTGTTCTCTGTGTTTCAGGTACCTGCTATTATCTAATTATTTTCTAAGTTGGATTCCAGAACTCTGATCATATATATATTTGTTGCTATAATACCGACCTTGGTTTGTTTACCAGATATTCTCTTGTCTTCTTATTTTGGTGGTGACTTGGATTGACCCTGGCCTGGATACGTTAACTCTTTTGATTCAGCTCTCCTGTTTTTGATCTGCCTAGTGAGTAGTGCTATGGGTTTTGGTCTTCATTCAGCAGAGTCCACTGAGTGCTTATCATATGTTTTTAATATGGAGACTAAAATGTAATTTTTAATATTTATATTTTTTCAGTGCTGAATTCCAGTTTTTTGGTTTACTCTACTATGATGATAACCTGGGTCCATATTCAGCATAAGACCAACCAACTTTGCGGTGGGCTCTGGTGAAGAACATTTGGGGATGCCTTAGATCTATATCCCAGTGCAGTGTGAGTTTTAAGTTGCTTGTTTTACTGCTCTCTGGTATCAGCCATTTCCTACATTTCGTGGGAATTGTTCCAGTGGCAACTCCATAACAGAACCATATTTATTATGTTCCGCTTGTTTCTACCCATGCTCTGCCTCACTGTGGTTCTTGCCTATTATTTCTATAATGTAATTTGGGAAGTCCAGCTTGTTTCAGGTGAGACTAATGGAGAACACTCCAGGGTTAGTAATCTGGGGATTCCCTATAGGGAAGTGCAAGGAAGTACACATGCTCCCTTAGACTCTGCTCCCAGGTTTAACTCTAGGTCAAATCCATTAGTGACCTAATAGTCTCTTTCTCCAGTAAGCCATTGTTACGCTAGAAATACTATAGAACAATCATACCTAGAAAGGTTGAATCTAGAAAGTTGCTAGGTCCTCCATTCTCATAAGTCTACCCTGTATATCCATTGTTTATGGAGACTACTAATAGTTCCAGGGATGGACAGAAGCCCATTAAGTAAGAGGGGCCATTGTCACTCTAAAATCAGGTAGTAGCTTCCTATTGTCTATGAGATTGGGTGTAGGGATATGAATGGGAGATGCTTTATCATGAGAGCTAGAGGCCCATATAAGGTTCACGTACATGGGCCCATGGCTGAGTGTGTCTGCTCCTCCCTAGTTCATAAATAACCCCCATTCTCCTTAGTCCTGTAGTAGCTACAGTAGTTCTTCATAAGAAATAGAAACACTTTTACTGTTCTTTTGTATATAGTGACATTTCGTAAGGAGTGTTTGCTATTACTGAGGTCTTTGTTTTGATCTAGAGGAGTCTGGGACAGAAGGTCTCAGGAAGGTAGTCGCCAAGACTGATCTACTGTGTTTAACCTTGCTAAAACATACGTCACTCAGGAGGTTCTGTTTGCGGCTGTAAGTAAAGTCTCTTGCTTTTGATGATAGAAATTTCCAGAGGGCAACACAGGCTTCTCTGCACTGTCCATCTGGTCTAAAACAAAGCAGTTCCTGGAAAGCGCGTCCATAATATAGCATTAGTCAGGATGTAGTGATGAAGTCCAGCATTAGTCAGTGCAAGACATTCTCATAACCTTGTCAATGAACTTAGGGTCAAAGGATTGGAGATTGGAATCAGGCAGTGATGAGACGTAGGTGTGAGTGAATAAACACATAGTAGAATTTGGGATGATTGACTTTTCAAAGGACAGACATTTACTTTAAGCTGAATATTTTCATGAGATACTGTAGTGAAATCACCAAATTCCTAATTTGTTCCTGAATGCAATTCATGTATATTGATATCCCTTACAGGTTATATTCGAGAATATGTTAAAAAGTGCTTTACATATATGATACAACTTCTGTTTATTGTGCAGGACCTGCAATGTGTTCTGTTCCAATAGCTCATCTCTTTGACCTGCTTTCCAACTTTTTTTTTTTTTTTTTTAAATAAGACCATTGGAATATTAGGAAATTTTATAAAATATTTCTTTCCAATTCTGATAACCTAATGATGTCCAGACCAGCAATCCTAACAATTGTACACAATATTGCCAAGTCTCATAGAAAACATGCTATAGATTTTGCTAAAATCCCTTTTGCCCCATAGATATTATGGGGAACAGGGGGAGCATGTAAGAGAGCACCTAAGGTAGCTTGGGATAGTATTATATTTGGGAAATTTTATAGTCCTTTCAGGATATTTGGGCCTTTGCTGTAACTTTCTTCTGAAATGCAACAAAATGACCGATAAATGAAAGTTAGTTGTCCTCTACTGTTGTTCTCATTACTTCTGTAAAGTTGTTTAAAGGGTCTCTCCAGGGATTCTCTGAAAACTTACTTCCTCTGGGGCTTTTAGGTAGTGAACCCAGGGGTTTTCAGCTGACTCCATGAGTCATGTGATAGGAACCAGTATCCAACCCTGAGTCACTCTGCTTCATTTTCCACATGGGGGCTGACAGACTATTGTAAAGCCAGCCCCTATAGCATAGCTAACTATATGTGAACATAGGAGAGTAAGTAGAGTAACTCAAGGACTGGGTGCTGGTTTGGATCATGTGACCTGGGGTGAAACTAGTTTGGAACTCCTGGGTTTGCCACCTAAAAGCCTCAGAGGAAGTTAGTACTCACAGGCTCTCTGGAGAACCCCTTATACTTTTATTTAAATGGATATGCCCATCTGGGTCATTTATGGCACATCCACACCTCTTTTACCTGCATCTGTTTTAGGGTCCCTGACTCCTGTTGAGTGACTGCAGTTAGTGGAGGGTATGCCATGCCTGCAAGACTCTCTATATTCACTTCTATGGAACCCTCATTCCATAGACTATGCTGGCCCCGCATGCATGGGAATAACCCTATCATTAAATTTCCTGTTATTCCTACTCCATTGAAAACATGATCGTGACCAATAGGACCACCATTGGTAACACCCTTGTGGAAGATAACTTGTATTTACTTTTTTTTTTTTTAAGATTCTTGGAAGAAACATTTTTTCAAGGGAACATGTCATGTAACCACAGGCAGCGTGAAATCACAACTTGGTCCCTGATGACAGAATGTTACATTTTACTCTGGAACACAATGGTGTTTCAGAGAAAACATAGTTTTTAAATAAGTCGAGACAGAAGAGTTTGCTGTGTGGTTTCTATGGCTCTACTTGTTTGACAGTTCTATCTCCATAGGCAATCACTGAGAGACTTGCCAATTAAGCTGAACAGGGCAAGGAGGATCCATAGTGGACTCATCTCCCTGGGTCTGGACTCATCTCCCTGTTCCTGGACTCATCTCTCCTGTGCCTGACTCACTTTTAAAATGCTGTTTTTTTCTAAAACATGGTTCTTTGCCATGAGGGACCATGTCAGGGTTTAATGCCACCAGTGGTTTCGGCAGTAAGGTGGTGACCGTGCCCTTTAATGACTTACTTTTCATATGTAATGTATTCCCAATTATTTCCACAGGTATTCATCCCCTCTCTTTTTTTTATTTTTATAAAGCATGTACGTGAGATTCTAAGACCGCTTATTTACTTTACTTATGGGGCTCTGACCTGCCATGAGAAACTGGCAAGTTACATCCTCCATAATTCCCTAACTTTTCCAGTTCATCTTCACATAACAAGCGGAGGGGTAGCAGGACTCAACAAATAAACAACAGGCTTTGTGATCCGGCTAGCTTTGAATAATGAAGTCATCATCACACTAGTCTGCATGTGGACGGGCAGGACTTTCATGTGAACACAACACATGGATCTAGTGTACCTAACAGCTGAAATATTATTTGTCAGAAGGAAGTTAACTTGTGAATCTGGAGAATGGAATCAGGTTTGTAATGCAGATGAAGCCATTCCCATCCTGCACAACATGTTCCTATAATAAGATAATTAGCAGCATATGGACACGTCTGCATTGTGTTAGGGCAGACACACTGGCTTCTCTTTGTAGTCTAGAAATGGCCTGCAAGCTGTGGTTCTTCAGCCTTAGTAAAACTACAAATCCCAGCATATACTGACAGCCACCACCTGCTTCACAGCAGTCTTAGAAACTCAAGTTTGCAGACCACTGTTTGGTATAATTTATAGTAGAATATTTGTCATGTCATAATATATTATTAAATTTCTAGGTACGGCTAGAAGCTCACATCCCTGCCACATATAACCCTAGGGCAGTGCTATATCTTTAATAACTACTCTTCTCCATCAAATTAAACAGAATTATTATGCAATAACATTTCACTAAAATCATTAGTCAGACAGGAAGGGAGTACAAATATATCAAGTCGCAGAGATTTAGATTTACATTCTTTGGTACCTGTTTCATGTGCTTACACAAAGGAGATGGAAATGTGAACCTGAAGCCTGCAAATAAAATTGCAAATCTCTATATAGTGATATAGTGAATGAATGTCACTATATGGCAGATATTATATCATATGTAAAATAAGGCATATATGTCATCATCATAGTTTCATATAAATTAATTTATTAATATTAAAACCCTTTGAGGACACAGCGATTCTCCGTTTGTGCTTCTTATTTTTTTCTACTTTACAAAATCCATAATTTTTTTCATTTTTCCATTCAAAGATTCGTACGAGAGCTTAAATTGTACTTTGTAATGGCACCATTTACTAGACCGTACAATGTACTAGGAAGCTGGAAAAAAAAAAATATTATAACGTGGTGCAATTGAAAAAAAACTTAATTGTGTCATTTTCTTATAAGTGTAATTGTTACAGTGTTCACTATACGGTAAAACTGAGATGTTACCTATATTATGTTGGTCAGCATGATCACAGTGATACCAAATTTATTGTAAGGGAATCGCTAGCGGAGCGATTCCCCAGTAGCTGCTGGAGAACCCTGGGGGGAGGGGCACAACAAGACAGTGGACCCTAAGCTGAAAACCCCCCACTGGCCCTGCCTCTTACCTGATTGTCCAAGGTGACGGCCGACAACTCGGAGCCGATCCCTATACTGAATAAGTGACAACACAGAAGAAGACAGAACAAACGACAAAAAGGGAGGTCAGCAAGCCAAGGAGTCGGTAACAGACGAGCAATGCAGTACAGAATCAAAATCCAAGAGAATAGTCACAAGGCAAGGCCAGAGGTCAGGAATAGCAATACAGGTAACAAAAACAGCAAGGAGTAATAGAAAGAATGCACGAAGCAATAACCAGCGCCAATGTGAATGTGAGCAAAGAATAAATAGGAAGAAAGAACCCGCCCCAGACTTGATAAAAGGAAAGGCTGTCAATCACACAGGCAAGGCCAAAATTAACTATTAGTGGAGTGCAGAGGAAAACAAAGGTGGAGCAGACAGGTGTGGCAGAAAACCAATTACATAGTCTAGGACAGTGTTCAGACTGAGCAACAAGAATTAAACAAGGAATCAAACTGCGCGTGCGGGCGGAGGGTGGTGCAGAGACCCGGACAGGCAGAGACGTTACATTTATATTTAATGTTCATGTTAAAAACTACAGCTCATCACCAAAAAAACAAGACTCAAAAATAATACGTTACAAATGTTATCGCTATAAATGTGGGAAAGTAGAAATAAAAGAATTCCCTTGCCTACCTCAAGTACAACACCCAAATTTCTGTCTTTACAAGGGTTCAAATACAAACTTTGTAGCTTACAACTTTCTCTTTTGTTTTTAGAATATGTTCACATGTGCTTTTTGGAGAGGGGGGGATAAAAGAAATAGCAAAAAATTATATTGATGCCATTTACAAAAATAACAAAAGACACAACAAAACTCTTGCCAGAAAGTGATTGGTGCCATTCTAGGTGTATATTCTAATGGATGAAAGAAGCTGAGGCATAACTGGAACCCCTCACCCAAGGGGGGCCCGCATAAACCTGAAGCCTCCCACCTACCTCTTCCTGCACAGTGACCTTTACACGGGTCACAGAGCTTACCTAAATATTTTTCCATTGAAGTCAATGAGTGATTTCCAGACCACAGATCCCTATGTGTCGCATGACTGCTGTAAGGCATATTTCTGAAAGCTGATAACAGCATCTCCGGCAAGATGACCGCCCTCATACAGTATATCCATATGTAGAAAATATTTATCAGTATCTTATTGTAATAAGTAAAATATATAGGGGATACAATCCCTTTAAGAACATTTGTTTACATATTTACAGCTTTACTTTGAAACATATTTCTATTTCAGAATCACATAGTAAGAAACATAAACATGAATTAGATACACATTGTATAATGTAATGCTATCACCTGGGTAGCCAAACTATTTCTTATTTTCATTTCACTTGGCTATTAGCTGGAATTTCATTACTGTTTCTAGTTTATAAACTGGTCTGAGAGCGTCTAAACAGGTCAGTCAGGTCTACTGGATAATTGCATAAAGATATAGAAGCTATAAATCGTCTGACAATTCTTATGCTTACACCAAACACTGTTTTATTTAGGTTTGTTTGTTGCTGTCTCTCATTTGCTAAGCAACCATTTACGTAATCATCATCTCCAAATATCAATTTGCAATTTGTAATTAGCCCACAATATAACGTGTAAAAGGATATTTCCACCTCTGAACACCACCTAGATGTTTTATAGAGATACAATCCAAATAATTAAAGTTGAGTGTATCTGTAAATATTGTGCTTTACAATGTTCATCTAGTTCTAAAGTAAAGGACTACACTCCTTGTTCTACTGGTTGTCATTGGAAACTGTCTACAAGTTGAGGTCAGACACACCCTTCCAAAATGTAATGGACCATATCATTTTTCCAATATCAGATTACAGTATATGCCTGATCACAGACTGGAAGTGATCATAGAAATCTCTATACACACATAAAGTAAGCTTGAAAGCTGGGACATGTAAAGGGAGTCTGTTACCAGAACCGAGCATATCAACCCAGCCCCACAGATAGATAGGTTAGGGTCACCTGAATCAAACATTATTTTACCTTTTGTGAATTAGTGGCTCCGTTGCCAAGACATTGCTGTTTTTATATAAATGCAAATGAGATCTTTGGAGTAAAGAGGGCATTGTCATGGCTCCAAAGAGGCAACACCCTCATTGCTGCAGAGAGCCCATTGGTATATTGACAAAAATGGTGATATTTTGGCAACACAGTCACCGTCGCATTACTAAATAGGTTCCTTAGATCTGATGAGGCATTTAAAATCCATGTCAGAATGACTGTAAAATCCTTTTTGAAAATGTCCTACCTGATATTAACTTTTTAAGAGTCCAGGTAAGGAGTGACGCTGCACTGAAATGAGCTTGTCAGTCTAGGTGTGTGGAGATTGAGTTTAGCTCCTAAACACACAGGACTCATGAGATCTCATTGTTTAGTTATTAGCAATAATAACATTCTCACATTAATATTAGATGGGGAAACTTTCACAAAGAAATATAAAGCCATTCTACTATGGATTTTCACTGTAAGCACACCAGCACCATCAGGTCTAAGGCTGGGTTCACATCAACGTTTGGCTCTCCGCGTGTTTGGAAACTGTCTCAAAACTGATTTCTAACAGTTCGTTTTAAAACACATTGATTTCAATGGGTTGTAAAAACCATCCGCAGGTGAGCGTTGGGAGCCTTTCCATCTAGGATCCGCTCTTTTGGGTGGAGAAAAAAGTGAGACTTGCAGGACTTTTTCTCTGTCCAAAAAATAAGGATACCTGACAGACAGCAACAAATCTGTTTTTTTTTAACATTGAGGTCTATGGAAGGAAGATACAAATGGATTACCAATGGATAGTACTCTTTGTTTATTTTCTGATCCGGTTTTCCCTCCGTGCATACTCAGAATGAAGAAGAGGGGAGAAAAAAAACAGATTTGTCAAAAACTGACACAAATGGACAGCTTTTTGACGGACACCCATTGACTAATCCATCTAAAAAGATGGATTGGGCATCTGCTGTGTAACCATTTGGAATCCTTTTTTGGACCAATCTGTTTTTTTTTTAAATGCTTTGGCAGAGGACGGATTCCAGGCGCAAGTGTAAACCTAGCGTAAGAGATCTATCTTATACTGTATTCAGTTTGTATTGTGAAGTTTGGTGAAAGATGCTGGATACATATGCATACATGTCAATGCAGCTCTGAAATATAATACAGCCTGTAGATAAGTAATGCAATGTATTTTCAAAGTTATGCAAATTTTGGCTTTAACCAACTCCGGGCCGCCAATAGAGTATTTATGTCTGAAAGTGGCTCTCTTGTTTTGCACGGACATACTGGTACGTCCTTGCAGCTTTCAGCAGCTGCAACTACAGGACCCAGATCAGCTCTATAGTAACATGCAGGAGGCTGTATTCCTCCTGCAACTGGGGCTAAATGTACCAGCCCCAGTTACAGGGGAAATCAGCACCCCCACCAAAAAAAATTGTGGTCAGATGTCCCCAAAGGTCTATTATCACCATATGGAGACACAATGTAAAAAAAAAAGTAAAGAAAGAAAGAAATAGAAAAGTAAAAAATAAAAATTTAAGTAAAATAATTAAAAAAATAAAATAATACGAAAGTAACACGCCCTTATCACAGATTCTAACCCCACCCCCGACGACATAATACAAAATAAAAATTACTGTAACGGAGAGGAAAAACTGTTTTGTAAAGTTTTTTAGTAGCACTTTGTGCTATTAAATTAAAAAAAAACATGAAAAGTGAAAAATAGACACGTTTTCCCTCCTCTTTTGTTTATATTTTCCCAGATATAAAAAAAAATTGAAAAACATGCAAAAATAAAAACATAAAAATAAAGCCCTATTTGTCACTGAAAAAAGACGCAGAATTTAGTTGAATAACGCAAATGATAAAAATGTTATAGTCCTCAAAACAGAACATATAAACCTGAAAATGTGTCTGGTCCTGGACCAGAAATTGGCCTGATACTGAAGTGGTTAAAGGGAGTCTGTCAGCATTAAATTCATTATAAAATGAATCCCAGTACCTTGTAAAGGTGATTCTAGAGTTTCCAAATATGCCTCTGTATTCAGCTTTGGAGCCTCAGTTTCATGTGAATTGTCATTGTATTTATATGATAATGAAGAGAAAGTGATTTGGACTTGTCTTAGCTTGACTGGGCTTTGGTCTAAGCACTAGATTTCCATATAAAGCACCTTCTCATGAACTCCCTACATTTCCATATGAATAAGCAGTGATTTACATGAAAATGGGGCTCCAAAGCTAAATAACAGAGACATGTTTGGAAACTTCACCTCTACAAGGTACTAAGATTAGGTTTATAAAGAATTTACTGCTGACAGACTCCCTTTAACTATGTAATATAATGATGACTCCACCCTCAAAAAACTATAGTACTGTTCATTGCCAACTATATTTTACCATTACTAGATGTCCATCTAAGAATTTGCTGAGGCAGCTTTTGCACCTTTTTCCACAAAACTCTACAACAATCAGAATAAGGAAAACTTCCCTCTCCTCCCTCAGAAAAAAAGAAAGCTTTTTATCTTTCTTGTTTTTGTCCAAGGTCAGTCATACTTAAGGTTCAGTTGACTCCCTTAACTTGATGTATATCTTTAGCAACTTGTCTTATATAACTCAAGCCTTTGACTAATGTGATATGTATGGGTTTACTGACATTTTAAAAGAAATGGTAACATTTCTACAGATCATTATTAGGGGGGATTTTTGGTCTTTATAAAAGTTCCCCCCAATTTTTAAACACCATAGAGTTACAGCTAATAAAAGGATTTGTCACCTGTCAACTTTCATATCTACGGTGAAAGCACATTAATGTCTTGGCTTATATTAGGTATAGAAAATGTAAAATAAACAGAAAAGAAAAAGTAATAAAGTATGAAACTGAATTTCAGGATATAACAATGATGGCTCATTCTAGCACACTCTGTCAAAGTATGATCCATGAGGGGTCTGACCCACAGAATCTCCCAGTAGAGAAGGGGCCATGTTCAAAGGTCAGTCCCCAGACAACCACAGATTGTCAGCTTAAAGGGAAATATAAAAATTACCTATTTAAAACTGTAAATAAACTTTTTGAAGTTTCTCATAAATCAATAGTGTCGGTGAAGTGAGCAAACTTTGAAATATACTTCACTAAAGAAATGTTTCTGTTTCTTTAACTATTACTTATGTCTATAATCTGAGTGATTTTAAAGAGACAAATCTCACTGAGGATGCCTAAGGTAAGGTAAGTAAGGTCAGGAATCCCATCTGACATGCGTTATCATATATGTGATTTTATGAATATTCATTGAAGTTGGAGGATCATGGTCTTAAGCTCTGGAAGATACTTCTGTTTATATGGACACTGCCCCAGTGTTGTTCCGTCTGCTTGATGGGATCCTGGGATGAAGCCTGGTAAATTGAATTTTACAATTTGCTGAGTGATTTTACTCTGTGCGTCATACATTGGCAGTGTCAGTTTACAATGAAGTCTATGGAGAGGGGAAAGAAAGGGGGAAATGGAGACAGACAGATATATGAGATTAAATGAGTCATTTATGTCAGGAGAAGGTTGGATAGTAATTCCTGATAACCTGGTGTGTTGTGAAAGAAAAATGTCTCTCTAGAGTGCAGATGTCATTCTGCCTTGAGGAACTCTCCTCTTTCTCCCCCTTCCTATCTTAACAGACTTTTATCGTACAGATTTGATCAGTGGCAAAATGAAGCAAATAAGCAGTAACATGCTCTTTTCTTTAATAAAGTAAATTAAAAAGTTTATCTTCACCTACACTATTTATGAAAAAGATACGTTTAGTTACTCTTCAAAGAATTTTGGTGATTTTTTTTTTGTAACAAATTGTATAGTATGCCACTATCTATATTTCTGAAAAAATCCCAAAATCTTACCAGTTTTTTTCTAGTCACATAGTCTAAAAATAGCCTGACATTTTGTGTTCCTTTGAGACCACTTTTCAATAGTTATCTCATTATCATTGCAAGCAGGCTTATAATGACAGGAAACACCTATATATGCCTAGCAGGTTTTCCCCTAGGCCACTGGGGGGTCTGGTCTTCTAAGTCTTGAGATTCCCAAAGCAGATACTAGAGGAGAGTGACAGGGACGTCATTCTTGTACATGCAGAGCACAATGATCTCTGCACAGGTTACAGAGCATATCTAGAAAACAAAGTCAATGAACATGTCCTGTCTATTGTTTCCTACAGTCCATGTGTTTATTGTAAAGCAAATCTCTAAATGCCATTAACAGCAGGTCATTCATGATGGTCACATCCATAATATGGTACCAAAATTAGAATAAATATATCTATACCTTTAATCTTTAGACTTTTATCTATAACTTAGGTGCTTTGCAGGGGGAGTCTAGAAACCTGAGGCATAAGCCCAAGTATGCTAAGGCATGACCCAAAGCACTTTTCCCCCTCATTTGCATATAAATAAATGGCAATTTTCATGAAAATGGGGCCCCAAAGTGGAATAATAGAGGTATATTCGGAAACCTTTCAAGTGCTCTGTTTACGTGGTTATTATCTCCTGATTGTTGTTTTGGGATGGATACTATGTTTCTGTTTTTCCTGATATTATTATGCAGTGTCAGCTCACCTGTCACCTATGGTGACGCATCATATTTTACCAGATACAAAATACAGAGCCGACCTCAAGAGAAGTCAGCCTAAGCATTCAGTATTTAAGCAGGCTTCTTTTTCTCCATAGCATTTTCAGCCGCATAAATGCCTGCAAAATATACACCAAATATGGACCCATGGACCAATATGGTATTGTTTTTGAAAAAATACACCCAGGTTTTTTTAATCCTGGATAATCCCTTTAAATTCTTCAAGAAGTGACATGGCATTTCTGGCTATGAAACAGAAACTCTTTTTAAATCAGCAGCATAAAAATACAATGATGTGCATTTCTATTGAAATCCATGGGATTGTGTTGGCAGGCATGTTTCATGTGTATTTTGCCAAAATATGCATCCTAAAAGCTAAAAATCTGGTCTGTATATTAGCCAGATTTCCCAGACTGAGCCCAGTCCAGGGACCCGGACTCAAAGCATCAGTCACCTAACTATACAGTGACTGTGTACAGTATGGGCACTAGAGCTGTGTGCAGGCAGGGGCTCATTCCCCTGACAAAGCTTGTATCCTAATTTTCATGTGTTACTGTCATGCACATGGATATTGTGCTGAAAATAATATTTTATCCACTGTTTATATAGCGTTTATAGTAAATACATTGGATATGTTGCCACATCATACTGCGCACACGTATGTCTGTGTAATGTCTACAAATATTACACAATAGTCACAAATTATACAACTAATAATCAATAAGTTACTAAATAAGCTATTGACCCCTTGAGTATTTGATTACAAGGAAGAGTAGTCTGCCAAGGTATATACAGGTATATATTCCATTAATTATAGGGCTGATGTACTAACATGGCACTTACTACAGTGCTGGCCAAAAGTATTGGCACCCCTGCAATTCTGTCAGATAATACTCAATTTCTTCCAGAACATTATTGCAATCACAAATGCTTTGGTAATAATATCTTCATTTATTTTGCTTGCAATAAAAAAACACAAAAGAGAATGAAAAAAAAAGTCAAATCATTGATCATTTTACACAAAACTCCAAAAATGGGCCGGACAAAAGTATTGGCACCCTCAGCCTAATACTTGGTAGCACAACCTTTAGACAAAATAACTGCGAACAACCGCTTCCGGTAACCATCAATGAGTTTCTTACAATGCTCTGCTGGAATTTTAGACCATTCTTCTTTGGCAAATTTCTCCAGGTCCCTGAGATTTGAAGGGTGCCTTCTCCAAACTGCCATTTTGAGATTTCTCCTCAGGTGTTCTATGGGATTCAGGTCTGGACTCATTGCTGGCCACTTTAGAAGTCTCCAGTGCTTTCTCTCAAACCATTTTCTAGTGCTTTTTGAAGTGTGTTTTGGGTCATTGTCCTGCTGGAAGACCCATGACCTCTGAGGGAGACCCAGCTTTCTCACACTGGGCCCTACATCATGCTGCAAAATTTGTTGGTAGTCTTCAGACTTCATAATGCCATGCACACGGTCAAGCAGTCCAGTGCCAGAGGCAGCAAAGCAACCCCAAAACATCAGGGAACCTCCGCCATGTTTGACTGTAGGGACCGTGTTCTTTTCTTTGAAGGCCTCTTTTTTTTCCTGTAAACTCTATGTTGATGCCTTTTCCCAAAAAGCTCTACTTTTGTCTCATTTGACCAGAGAACATTCTTCCAAAAAGTTTTTGGCTTTCTCAGGTAAGTTTTGGCAAACTCCAGCCTGGCTTTTTTATGTCTCTGGGTCAGAAGTGGGGTCTTCCTGGGTATCCTACCATAGAGTCCCTTTTCATTCAGACGCCGACGGATAGTACGGGTTGACACTGTTGTACCCTCGGCCTGCAGGGCAGCTAGAACTTGTTTGGATGTTAGTCGAGGTTCTTTAGCCACCATCCGCACAATCTTTCGTTGAAATCTCTCGTCAATTTTTCTTTTCCGTCCACATCTAGGGAGGTTAGCCACAGTGCCATGGGCTTTAAACTTCTTGATGACACTGGGCACGGTAGACACAGGAACATTCAGGTCTTTGGAGATGGACTTGTAGCCTTGAGATTGCTCATGCTTCCTCACAATTTTGCTTCTCAAGTCCTCAGACAATTCTTTGGTCTTCTTTCTTTTCTCCATGCTCAATGTGGTACACACAAGGACACAGGACAGAGGTTGAGTCAACTTTAATCCATTTCAACTGGCTGCAAGTGTGATTTAGTTATTGCCACCACCTGTTATGTGCCACAGGTAAGTAACAGGTGCTGTTAATTACACAAATTAGAGAAGCATCACATGATTTTTCAAAGGGTGCCAATACTTTTGTCCACCCCCTTTTTATGTTTGGTGTGGAATTATATCCAATTTGGCTTTTTGACAATTCTTTTTGTGGTTTTCCATTGACGACAAATTAAATGAAGATATTATTACCAAAGCATTTGTGATTGCAATCATTTTCTGGAAGAAATTGAGTATTATCTGACAGAATTGCAGGGGTGCCAATACTTTTGGCCAGCACTGTAGATGGAATTGGTGCACCAGGTAATATCTGATTTTCTGCTGCTGCAATTTACTGTAATGTTATAGTCATCAGAAGCAAATCCTGGAATATAAACATTAAGCTACATGGGCACACTAAAATATTCGTCATGGATTTTTTTTACCGCAAAATTTGTGACAAAATTCACTAGTGTCACTTACAGATTTTTTCACAGATTTTGTTGCAGATACTAATGCTCTAGAATTTAAAATTTGAGACTGGACATAAGTCTAGGGAGATCTCATTGATTTAATGCTACTGTATTATGCTACTGAAGATCTGAGTATACCCTGCAATATTTTCCCTTAAAATTTGCCTTTGCTCTTTTTAATAATTGAATTTACACTAAATAATTTATATTGCATTTAATAGATTCAATATGAAGGATAGAATCTGCTATTTTGACACTTAAAGGGGTTTTTCAAGGACATAAGCTTATCACCTGATAGGGTCTGAAGTCTGGGACTTTCACGAATCACGAGAAGGTAGGTTCCATGTCCAACCATTAGAATAGAGCAACAATTCAGCATTTTTGCTGCTGTTCCATTTATCTACTCTATATGGGACTGCTGAAGAGAAGTAGATTATAGCACCGTAGAGTTGCATTAAGTGGTAGTGCTCTTGCTTGACTTCTGATCTATTCAAACAGGACACTGGACCCCCATTCTCAAGATCAGTGGATCCACTTGGAAAAACTCATTTAGGCTAAGGCCCCATGTAGCGTCCCGCAGCACTGCGGGAAAAAAACGTGGCGGCAACACATTGCGGTTTTTCCCACATCACTTTTCACAGAAAATTCACAGAGGTTTCCTCTGTGGAGTTTCTGCTTCAATTATACCTATAGGGAAACCGTCGATGTTTCCGTAGGTATAATTAACATGTTGCGATTTCCAAAACTGCAAAGGTTTTGAAAATCGCAGAGTGTCCGCTGAGCATATTTCACTGCTGAGTGGGATGGGATTCGCTAGAATCCCATCCACTACACAGTGACTGTAAAACTCTGTGGTTTTTTTCTGCAGCATTTACGCCACGTGGGGCCCCGGCCTTAATATGGTAAGTAAAGGGGTTGTACCAAGTTTTGAAGTCATTCCCTAGCAACTCTATAGAGCAAAACATCATGATCATGAGGGTTCAACCACTGGGACCCCATCAATCTTGAGAATGAGAGTCGAATTCCCCTGTCCACATGGAGTGGCAGGCCAAGCATAGGGGATAAGTTGCAGATCAGAGAGCACAATCATGAGAACAGGTGTGATTTGCTCCCCAGTTGGAGCATGTTCATTCATTTCTGTGGGACTGAAAGATATAACTATCTCTGGTGGACCTATTGAAATGAATGGAATGGAGGCATGCCTTTCTGACCCCCACTCTTTTTAGAATTGGTAGCAAAAGACCCCCTTTCTTGTGATCAGTAGGTATTCCAGTGGTGAGATCCCCACTGATCTCCAACTTATCTCCTATCCTGTGGATAAGGGATACATTGTTTTGGTGGAACAGCCCTACTAAGAGTTCATTCACACTTGTGCAAGAAAATCAAATTAACAGATGTATCTCTCTTACCACTTTTTCTGTTTTTGTTCTGTATTGTGCTCTGAATTGTTTGTTTTTCATCCGTATTTTTTCCATTTTTGTATCAAAATTAATTTTTATACTGTTTTTTGCAGTGTTGCAGATAAACTAATGAAATATATATGTATATATAACCTATGCACACACAGAACATGCATTGTGATATTAAACCTATTGATCTTTATGTACTTAATATGGGCAACATAGTCACAAAAACTCCAAGCATCATCCATCTGATGCCATATTATGGAGGTATTCTTTAGAAACTTTGTAGTAGGCACAAGGACCAATGTAGAGTGACCGTGTATACAGTATGTGGCTGCTTCTGCTGAGAACCGTGATCGATCACTCCAGTTCTTGAGCTCGGAGAGGGTCCTAGCATCAGTGGATATGCCATAAACTCTTTAAATGGCAATCTCAGCTTTTCAGTTATACAATACTGTCTTAAAAATAAATGAAAAAAAAAATCTAAATAGCTAAGTTCCGTACAATATACTTTTAATAAGGAGAATTCTACTTAGAAATGTTTTACACAGTTTGTGAGATGAAAAACTAAAATACCCAGTGTTACTCATAACTAAATTAAAGTTTATGGGATTACGTCAAATAAAATTCAGTGTCACAAGGATCTCTCTACATTCTCTTCCCATCCAGGGTCTGCATCCCCTAACTCTGAGGAAAGCAAGGATCTTACTGTTGTGCAGCTTGCGGTGTGAGGAAGAATGTCATTGGATGAGGGGCTGGCTCTGATCCAGGGTTAAACCTCTATATACTTCTGCTAATAAGAGACTGCTTCAGAGTGAGAGAACTAAAGAGTGCTCCTGTCAAGGACAGCTGTATCAGACAGCCAGAGACAGACTGGACTGAAGACTGAAACACAGAGGCAGAAGACCAGAAACAACACAAGACACAGGCAGTTACTTTTAAGAAAAGAAAAGCTTTCCAGAGTTTCTTGTCAAGGACCAGAGTCACTCAGCAGACACCAAAATGTGTAAAGGATTAGCAGCGCTGCCCCACACCTGCCTGGAGAGGTGAGAGAACCTGTAACTGCTATAATATTGTGTTAAAAGGTATAGATAGCCTGGACGATGGGTACTTTATGTGTAACTACACCAAAAAGTTACTTAGAGATGTAACAGATCAGAAGTTGTCAATTGGAACATTTATTAGGATGTGTTACATGTCATTTTACATAGGACTGCAGGAAAGATTGAACTCGATGGACCTACTGTATGTCTTGTTTCAGCTATGTAACTGCGAGTAAATCTATTGATTTTCTTGACTCTGAGAGAGAGTTATCACCTGTGAAGAAAAATGATCCTCAAAGAGTTAACAAATTCCATACTGCTACATCGATTCAATAAAAGTATTACTTGTATCATAAAGTAGAGGGTTATAGGTTATAGATATGTTATAGTGTCATTATAGATACAAAAGACTCCATTTTAATGTATTTTTATTGATGATATCCTATGATGGTCAGATTGATATGACATCGGAGATGTTCTGATGGTGCGTCACAGAAGGGCTATGATCCGCTCAACTTTATACAGATCTCATGACCTATAAATAAATCTCAATAAAAACACAATCATTCAAGTTTGCACCAAGGGCAGTGGGATAGTGGGACGTGTAATACTAAACACGAGCATCTGCTATCACTCAAACTTTATGTACTGTATATGCAATGAAAAGAACAGGCAGAAGAGCCCGGGGGTATTCATCCTGCAAATGGAGAGCAACTCATAGGATGATAAACTCAACTAACACTGGAAAAAAATAAAATAAAAGAAAGATAGAGATAAAAAAAATCAAAAACTTACATAATATATATATATATATATATATATATATATATATATATATATATATATATATATATATATATATGTACATACAGGATGCCATTTGCCAGTGTGTTATCTGTGGCTTGACTGAGGACTACAGGTAATCTGATTTCACATAGATAAGCCATATTTTGGTGAATTTTTTTTGCTATGAACATATCTGCCGCAAAATCTGCAGGTATTACATAGGAATGCAGATTTAGATGTAAATTTACCATGGAATTGCTCCATTGCAAAGTTCCAAATCCACAGCAAAACCATGCCAAATCCATATCACATCTCAATGTGAGATGTGAATTTTGCAGCAGGTTTATCTGTGGCGTAACATTCCAGTACATGTGAGGGCAATGGTACAGCTTCAGCACTCACCATAGGGTTTTATAGAAATCTGTTTGGTGAAGTAGAACTGTAGGTGGTCTGTGTCTTGCAGCCGTATAAAACTAGCCTAAGTTTCTGTTTATGCGTGTCTCAAGGCATCTGTTCATAGTGGAAGCCACATCTGCCATACATTGTAGCCCAGCGCTCCATCAACAGGTAATAGGATCTGCCTTTGGCAGAATGGTGCTATCCTGATGGAACTGCTTAACTTAATGTTGCTCTTAAAAATCAGTTCAGTGACAAATTTAGCTCTTCTACATCTATATAGTATATGAAAAATGGGTATATGTTTAAGTAGGAAGCTGCAGCTGTAATGTCATGAACCTGTGACTTTGCTGCGGGTATCTATACATTTTAGTGAACTTGGAACATCCTGTCTAGTAGGCATCTTCCAGGCTTGGTCTAAGTCTCACTTATATACACACACTTTTAATTCTCTGGTGGCTTTGTTAAATTTGTATCCAGTGTGTAATTTCCATTGAAAGCCTTCCTGATGTAAATCAATCCAATGTTCAGCCGCTTAGAACTAATTCAATAGAACATTGTACAGACTGATTGGTATCAGGCCAGACCTGCTCTAATTCTTCTGCCATCAAACAACTCAATCCAGTGGAAATCCTTCTGATAAATTATGTCTTTCCATTTTATTGCCGTTTGGTCTATTCTTAGACTACATGCACACAACCATATGCATCTTCCAGGACCATGGAATATGGTCCACACATGGATGATATCTGTGTGCCACCCATGCCTCCATGGACCCATTAAATTTTCCTCAGCGAGTTTGGGTCGCAAAATGGACATATATAAGAGCTGTCCTGAGTTTTGCTTCGGGCTCACGGCCCCATACACGGGCCGTGATAATACATGGGCTAGTGTATGGGGCCATTACAATATAAGGGGTCAATGAGCTAGAGTTGTCGGTAGTGGCTTACTGCCCTCTTCCCAGTTACATTCAGGATCAGCCAAACCGAGTGTGCTGTGTATAGTGAGTTCCATAGGAATACTTGATAGCTAAACATTAAAGTGTTAAACTGACAGCTGTTGAAGGTATGTTGCTACCGTTATCAGAAACCACTGTTACCAGATGAAAAATATCTACTACGTGTGTACATTCCCTGTGCAGTCACAACGGTTAGACTGCTTTCGGTGGCCATAATACAGCATTCTTTTAGCAGCCATATTATTTCTGCAGTACTTGCACCTCCTGGCATTGGGATAATAACAGATTATAGTTGTATGCCTATATGATTGCCCACGTTTACCATTTATTCTGCTTTGAACAAGTATACAGTGCCGTATGCCATCATCCTACACAGGGCTTCTTTACAGTAAGAGCAGTAAGACTATGAAACTCACTGCCACAGGATGTTGTAATGATTGATAACGTGAAAGTAAAAATATCACAAGTTATGAAAAATTGAATTTTCATATGTGACATTAAAGGGAATATTCTTGTTGTGTTAAATTTAGCCTTAAAAATAACTATAAAGCAAGGAAAACTGTTATCATAAGAGAAGACTAAAAACATTCCTATGTGAATAGTTGTATAATGGAAGGATCGAGCTACGACAGAACAATATCTACATTATCATGTGCAGTGTACAATGGGTTATAAGTAAACAACTGATGGATTTCCCAATATTTCTTTTGGCAGCAGTTATAAGTTATTCTATAGGTCTATACAGATAGAACTCTATGTGTTATACAGCACAATAACAATTACACAATTGTGGTTTTGTGTTGGCCACCTTGAAGGCAGAGAAATAGTAATATTTCGCAAGAATACTTGTCCCACTATCTCATCCTGATTGTTATACCAGAAGTCATAGACCTCTAGCTTTGTAGGTATTGCAGCCATAATACGCACTTACATAGCTTATATGGTTATAAAAAGACATAGGAAATGGAAGGGTAAATCTTAGAACTTTGCCTTCCCCTATTAAACCAGAGAAAGGCAGTAAAACACATAAAGAAAGAGGCAGTCTGCCCTGAAAGGGGTAAACTCTTTTTTAAAGGTGTTGTGCCATTAAGGACACTTATCCCCTATTCACAGAATACAGGATAAGTGTCCAATCACTGGGGGCCCAACCGATGGGTTCCCCAGTGATCAGGAGAATGGGGTACCAAAAGAATCTCGAAAGCCTCCTTGTGAATAGAGTGCCAGTGTACCTGCGTGAACCTAATCAGCGAGTTAAGTCGGGGCAGAAAGTGGAGAGGAACCTGAGGCAGAAGTCCTCTTCAAATTCCTCTTTTTACTGCCATGTGAATGTACCCTTAGTGTCCTTATTGTCTGAGATGGGTAAGTGGTATCTGTGAGTTCAAGTGGATATTTGATATGACTGAATAAGGTTTGGGGACACAGCGGACAATGGATCATTTAATGTTTTGGATACATTCATTATCACTCTATGAACAGTCCGTGCATGTAATACAGGCTACTATGAACACTGTATGTATTCTGCTAATGGCTCTTGTGTTGTAAAATATGAAATTTCCTACAATACGTAATGGATTTCATTGCTGTTTACTCCTGTTTGCAAAGAGAGTGAGACCAATATAACAATATAAGAATTGCTAATAATAGAAATCAGATATATAGATTTATAGAGTACTACAGAGTACTTGCTAGATTACAGGCTTGCTACAGATCTTAATATTGAAAGGGGTACTCTCATTTTGGATATCTATGGCATATCTATAACATATGTCATAACTGTTTGATAGATGCAATCCCACCTCTGGGTCCACTCCCATACCTACCTCCAGTACAAGGGTCCCCCAGTCATCTTGCTCTGTCTGGTGCCGCGGCTGCTGTGAATGGAGAGTAAGTGTGCTTGGGTGTTTTTTAAACTAGAGAATGGAGAAATCCTCAAATGCACAACTGCATCTTTTCACAGCAGGCAGAACAGGGGGCTAGCGGACCCCTGTTTTGAGGACAGGTGAGAGTCCCAGACATCTATCAGACATATCATCTGGATATAGCAGATATGTCTATACCCCTTTAAACTACAGAAAATCACAATAGTAAAGAATTTTAGGCTGATTTCAATGATAAAGCAGGTGCATTTAAATTCGGTATCATGGCATTGAGACTTGGAACACCTTCAGTCCAAATGTACATAGCCCCATATAACATTATGGTGTTCTAAACTGAGTTCAGTAGTAGAATGAGGGGGTGGGGGTTAGAATGTGGTTGAAATACAGATATCAATAAGGGAACTTTGTCTTGCATTGTTAATAGGTTATACTTTCACTAAGGGCACGCTTTAAGAGGTATTCTATGGCTGACAGAGTAAATGATGGCACTTTGGGTCCCACAATTTAAGGGATACTCTTTGGCTCATGGATTTAATGAGGACATGCTCTGGGTTTTATTGTTTAAGGGGTACACTCTGGATGACAGACATAATAAGGGCACTTGGGTTTCCACTCTTTAAGGGGTACTCTCTGGCTGACAGATAATAATGGCACTCCGGTTTCCACTCTTTAAGGGGTACTGTCTGACTGACAGAGATAATGAGGGCACTCTAGTTTCTACTCTTTAAGGGGTACTCTCTATCTGGCAGAGATAATGAGAGAATTTTGGGTTCCACTCTGTAAGGTTACTCTCTGGCTGACAGGGAATGAGGGTACTCAGGTTTCTACTCTTTAAGTAGTACTCTCTGGCTGACAGGGAATGAGGGTACTTAGGTTTCTACTCTTTAAGTAGTACTCTCTGGCTGACAGGGAATGAGGGTACTCAGGTTTCTACTCTTTAAGTAGTAGTATCTGGCGGACAGTTAATGAGGACGCTGGCTTGCTTCAGGGCATGCTGACACTATTAACAGCTGTCATTACAGTGGCAAGGTCAGCTTATGGTAAAAAATCACCCTAGCATCTCCCTAAAGCGTGCTTTCAAGTTCCAGATGTGGGGCTTTGTGATATTTTTCTTTTGGCTGACATCAATAGAGAAAAACAGAAAAATAAAAACCATGTGCACTTTTTGCGTGTACTTTTACATTTGGGATTTTTACTTTTTACTGATACAATCTAGAAAGATTACTTTTTAAATAAAGAACAATCTCCTCTCACAATCATATGGAAAATATGTGTTTGCAGTGTTTTGCACATCAATATCTCGCATCATGGCCTTTGCATCCATGATACTAGCGTGGCTGAGGCGACTGTACACAGCAGGAGCAGCGTTATATTATTCACCATGGAAAATCCTAGGAACATAATTCGAAAAAAGTTGTTTTTCTGCTCTGTACTCTGTGCTATTTGGAAGCCTTGCAGATCTGCCTGGTGTTTTGACACAGTCTTTGCGTGGCTATAAACTTATAGTCCTGTCTTCATATTAATTCTACATTTATGACATAATGTTGAACTGAGATTTTCAGAATTATTATCACCTGGGCAAGTTGTGATGGATATTAACCAATTCTTGAGTTATTTTTAGAATCACAAAACTTCCTATCAGTCACGCATTTCATTTCTGTAAGGCGATACATCTGTTAGGATCATGACGCCAAATATTACTTCCAATTCTTTATCCTGGATGATTGCCGACCTGGTGCTTTGTGGATATTCAACCCCTGTTAGACAGTTGATACCTTTCAACTATATTACTCCTTGTTAGGAAAAGAGCCGAGACAAAGGTGAGTAATCTGTGCTGTAAAGGGGTTTTCCAGGGATTAAATATTGATTATGAACTTTCCTTAGGTTGTCAATATCTGACACCATGCACACCCACAGATCAGCAGCTCAAAGTAGCAGCAGCTTTTGGGTGATAGCTGCTTCTGCTTCACAGGCTAGTAACATCATGAAAACCCGTTTTAGGCTGAGGCCCCACGTTGCGGAAACACAGCTTTTTTTGTTGAAGATTCTGCTGTGGTTTTGAAGCTTAAGTCAAGAATGGCTACAAAAGGAATGGGAAATATATAGGAATCTCTTACACTTCTACCTTCTACTCAATCCACTCCTGGCTTTGGCTCAAAAAACGCAGCAAAATCTGCAACAAAAAAAGCTGTGTTTAAGCAACATGGAGACATAGAGACAGGACTATACAAGAATAGTAGCGTCATTCCTGGTTCACAAGATCTCTATTCATGAATAGAATTGCAAGATGTTAAGGGCTCCTCCAATCCATCCCCAAAGTAGGGTTTTGTCTAGGGTGTAACCAGTGGGCATGAACCCATAGTCACTCAGTACATGGGATGCTAACAAGCCACTGTATTTTGGGACCAAGGCAATAACTGAATCTTAGCCTTTTACTCTGTCCATATGATCTATTCAAGCATAAGGACATCATAGACAAGGTTTCTATTTCAAGATCCTATGTCAATGTTTCCCAAACCTTTTCAGATCCAGGGCCCCCCTGGGAAAAAAAAAACAATTCTTCGGGTCACTACTGCCAAATAACTTTTTCCAAAGGCCAAAAAACATCCTAACAACACAGATACCGTTGTATGAAGGCATGCGGTCATCTTCTCAACCAGATTATTGCGGCACCCTGGCAGATTTTCAAGGCACCCCTCTTGAGAATCGCTGTCCTATGTATGAGCAGAGTGGCAATTCACAATCTAGAAGCAACTACTTCTCTGGTGAACTCCTGTCAATGTCCTGGTGAGACGACCCTTTTAATGGTCAGGCCTATCGATCACGTAACCAAGGTAATTTATATGATAGGTCTATGAACTAAGAAGTGACACTTCCCTACATAGATTCAATGACATTTGTTTTATTTATTACAAAGTTTCATGTCTTTCTTTTTATGGTTTTTGCATAATATGCATCTATCTGGTCTATTAACAGAAAACATTATATTAGAAACACGATTGAAAGGGGTGGAAGAGAAAATATAGATATTTTTACATCTGAGGCATTCTGTGCCCTGGCATCAGTACCAATTTACTGTGAGAAAGCAATGATTTATGAGTGGTGCTATAAATAGAGACCCTCCTGTACATTCTTTAAACAAAGCCCCTTTATATTAGGGCATCTACATGGCTCCCTGGTGCGCCAGTCCTGGGACTACTAAATACCTTACCATGTATGTCCTCTCCTCTGTGAACCATCTCAGCTATTCAGTACATGGGTCCGACAAATGTATTTGCAGTCATGATTGCTGGCAAACAGCAACAGGAACATAGGGGTGATGCTAAGGCACCCATGACTGACAATTGGCTGTTAATGGGATATATTTGCACCATCTGCTCAGCCTCCATGGATATCTGAATATTTTTGTCCATGCATAGTAGGTGCAGCAGACTGTGGGAATTTCTGACATTAGTTTTGTATGTTGGCACCTTTGGAACAGGTGTTAGGAAATATTAATTGGACATCCCACAATAATACTTCTATGGTGCAATCACGAAAACGTCTGCCTTCAGGTGATCATGGCATAGCACCCTAAGTCTATGAAGGCATTGCATTCATTGCCACAGTAAAATGGTCTAATAGTACATATAACAATGGTGCCATTCACTAAAGCATTCACATAGTCAAACTTTAAGGTTTTGCTTGACACGTAAGTGCGCCATCCATTACTTTTCCCTGCAAATCCATTAGTACAATACACCCTGCTATTTATGGCAGCCTGTAGTCTGTCATTAGATTCATACAGATGTGTTCACAATTACCTTAGTATGAATTTGGTTAAGGACCCATGAATCAGATTCAGTACAGTATTGCAACCAACTAGCAAAACCCTTGACACTAACGTCACCACTGGGTGACCACATGTAGACACGCATGGGATAAACATTGCATGGCAGTATATTGTGAAATCATGTTTTTTTTTTAAAGCTGGTCATCTCATGCTACATATCTACGAGCACGTCATTAGTTTGATGCATAAGAGCTGGAATAGTAGGTGGACTGTAAACATCCTTGCACTCCTGTATGTGTATCATTAAAGTCCTCCAGGAGTCGCAGCCATAGTTGCTTTATGTCCCTAACCTAATGCAGGACAGATCTTCCAGAGTGAGGATTAATCTTTGCAACAAATCTCCACCCTAGAGATGTGTATCCTGGAAAGGGGATCCTTTATTCCCTACAGGGGTATATTAAAATCAGTTTTCTAAAATGGACAACACTCTTGTTAAGGGTCCGAGCCGGGTAGTGTAATTTATCCTCATTTGAGTAACCGAGGCTGATCTGCCATACCAGACACAGCCCAAGGACAAGAATGCTGCTGTGTTTTAATAAAAGTAAACGCTTTTTTAATGCTGCAACCTTTTTAAGCATTTTATTTTCCTCTGTAAGGTCAGTGTCAGTATGGATGCAAACAAATGTAACAAACCTATCTTCTTGAAGAGAAAATCTGAGAAAGGTTTTAAATCCAAATGTCAGAATAGTATTGTGTGACATTTCAGCATGGCGCTTCACTTCGGATGAACAACATGCCGCATCGTATGGGGAGATATCATTGAGATTGATAAACATAGAGCAAGAGCTGACATTTAGTGCTTGTTGGTTTAGCGTTACACTGCAGGTATAGGACGTAAGGCCGGATTTATTGTTTAACGCTATTGTTACGTATGATGCATAACACAACACTTCATCTATCTGTGTACAGGGGATCTGACATCTTATGATATGACCAAAATGTTAGACAAGGACAGGGGCATAACTAAGAAAGACAGGGCCCCCTAGAAAACTTTTACCTGGGGCCCCCTGTTCCCACATGATATAACAGCTCCTTCACTGGTTCTGTATTTCAGGCCCCCATACAGTAAGGGCCCCTGTTACAGGCCCCCACGCCAAATAGGCCAATTTTCACTTACCTTTCCCCGCTCCTATCTGCAGCCCCCTCAATCTAGGCCTCCAGGGAGCGACCCATTGGTGGGGCCCCCACTCATTACTTAGGGCACATTCTGGGATGTAAAATTTGTTAAATTTCTACTCAACCATTTTTAGAACTATGTATTTTTGGGAAAACTCATTAAAGACCAACAGGATTCTTGCTCTTGCAAGAAAGGTCAGGGTACAGATGTCCAGAATAATCCTTAAAGATTATAATCTCCCAAAACATCTGATACCAGGTAGCCAACTGACTTGTATAGATCATTGACAGAAGGGCTGGAATACTTAGACAACTTGGCCCTTTCATGTCTTCTGAGGATACAATTTGGACAGTCTTTAGACAGAAGTATGCGAATATGACAAATTACATGAATACATGTGTTTAGAAGAGAAAATAAACCCCAAATAATATAAAATCATGTGATATTTGTATGGGAAGAAGGAAATAATGAGGGGAAGGTAACTGAAATATATGATATCACCATGTCAAAACATGAACTGCTTTCCATTCTCTTTCAAAATGACCTGATGGTAGCGCCAACCTCTGGAAACTTCTTGCATTGCAGCATAGAGAATTTTAGGCTTCTATGCTAACTAATGTACAATTAATTTGGTAACGGTAGATATCAATGCATTATTAGAGGTGTCTACAAAAGCCTGGATTTTGGACTTTAGGGCACTATTAGATGAGAAGATTTTGGGGAGGAACATTAGCCTGTGTAATAGGATTGCGTTTGTTCGTTCATTGGGTGATAGGCTGCTTTCTACAAAAAATCATTGCTTGCCAGCAAACAATGAAAGTACATGCTAAGGGAACAATAGTTTGTGACCATTCCTCCTGCATGTCCTCTGCATTAGCCTGTATAATAGGTCAATGCAGAACGAGTGCTGATCGTAACGTTGTATACTGATCTGAGTTTATTGACTTTCTGTTTTATTTACATTGTACATTTTTACTAATATTCATTCGTTTTTTGCTGTTGAATAGACATTACTTTACAAGTGCTTTTTTCCAATGACATTGTACTGTGCGACTACTAGAGAGGTTTACAGATACTGACCTGGCCATTAGATATGCTACGGAACGTTTCAGTGTATCCTCTATACAGATGCATAGTGAATGGAAAATATGGTGAACAGAGAGAGCTGTCATAAATAAATCGAACTTGGTGAAAGGTAATCGGTCTTCACAGGAATGCCATTTTTTAAGATGACAGAATTGCAAATATCCCCCACAACTGGCGGTCTGCCATTGACTTTTTTGCTCCTGACCGAGTTTTTTCTGCCATATTTCAAAAGACTTATTGCCAACATATGATTCTCATTTCTGCTAAATTGTACTTTTCATGTTGATGTTGAGGCTCCAGGCAGGGTCATCTATTGAAGCTATAACTTAGGCAAATATTCCTTTGCTGTCAGAAAATATTACATTGTCTTCCTAAATGAAAGGGCTCCTATCTGCCCAATTTGAAGTGACTAGGTAAAATTACAAGCACAATGGTTGTGTTGTTCCGATTGCAAACACTTAGGTGAGGCATAGGAACATTTTCTGCATCATGCATTCTCAAAGAGCACAGAGTTAAAATCTGAGGATACGGTTTCCTTGTTGTAATTATATATGTTACATAATGTCTCCAAATTAGTTGTGGTATATTACATAGCAAGAAATGCCTCGCTACAAAATACATGGAAACTCCAAAATACAGGCAAATATTGGCATGGAATGAATGACTGCTTACCTGCAAGACTCTTTGTATCCATGTAATTCCTGTGGTTTTTAATTTAAGAAACCTAATCCTCCCTGTAATTTGTAATCTACATCCTACTCACCCACATGACCCGTGTTTTCGCATTCATTGAATTCTAAAGGCTGTTTATTTTATGGCTGCAAACTACCAAAACTTTCATCAATGTCTTACTTTATACTCAAAAGTGCGATGAACCCTAAAACTTCACAAAGCAGCATTTCACTGGGGACAAATATGAAAACCAGTTTACTGATGATAATGGAATGTCTTATGTGGGTCATGGACTGGACTTGGACGTTTTATTGCAGCATTCATTACCATTGGGCAGTACAGATTTTGTACCATTTACAATTTCTTGTTTGGAGGGGTATCACTTGTACTGGAGCAACTAATGTGTTAAAATTGTCCAAAACTGCAAAAGACTGTTCCTCTAGCACAACTTTAGGAAGGTAGCTATCTATAGATCAGTGTCTGGCCTTCAGGAAGCCTAGCGACATGACCTGGGATTTCATTTAGAGGAGATATTCTAGTTTGGCTTTAATCCCAGGTCATGTCGGTAGGCTACCTGAAGGTCAGGTACTGATCTGTAGGGAGCTGCCTTACAAAAGGTGGTGCTAGAGGAACAGTTTTTTCTTCATCAAGGAAAACTTATTTGCATATTCTTTCTCAGAATTCCCAGCAAAGTTTAAGTTTAGGTCACCTGAATCAAACAGTGTTTTCCCTTTGAGAATTTATGCCTTCATTGTCAGTATCACCTTTTTTGTCAATATGTCAATGAGCAACGGCAACACCCCCATTGCTCCAACTCATTTGTATATTGAGAAAAACAGTGATATCTTGGCAACAGAGACACCAATTCACAAGGGGAAAACACTGTTCGATTCAGGTAACCATAACTTTATCTATCTATCTATCTATCTATCTATCTATCTATCTATCTACGGGGCTGGTTGATATGCTGGTTTCTGGTGACAGACTCCCATCTTTTCCTGTTTGCAGATACAGCACATGCTTACTCATTCATCATCAATTTCATTATTTTTTTTTATTTAACCATAAAGGGAAATGATCCCTTACATTGAGAAGTATAAAAAAACCTTTCCTGGGGAAATAGGACAATAAATCCTCGAAAGCAACACAACAGTTGTGAGATCTTATGTAGAAGACAATATTCAGTAATTTAGGTAGAGGGATTTTCCAGGCCCTTAAAAATTTTGACCAAAAGCTTAAATGCAATAATGAAATAATAAGTTGAGTAATACCTTACCAAGCCCCCAACGCACCCATGCTGCTGCTTTCAAGCCCTGGACCAGTCTTTTTTCACTGGACATCAATAGTGACATATCACCTCTGCAGTCAGTGAGCTGAGACTGGCGGGGGAGCCCGAAATGGTGGCACAGGAGTGGTGGTGGATTGGTAAGTAGTAAGTAAGTAGTATTGTTATTTTATAGTATAAGCTTTTGGTAAAACATTTGAAGGGGCTACACAATCCCTTTAATTTATATCACCAGGATTATTATGGTAAATATGATAACCAAAGGTCTAGGTTGGGCTTAAACTGTAAAATATATATATATATATATATATATATATATATATATATATATATACAGTGGGGAAAAAAGTATTTAGTCAGCCACCAATTGTGCAAGTTCTCCCACTTAAAAAGATGAGGCCGGCCTGTAATTGTCATCATAGGTAGACCTCAACTATGAGAAACAAAATGAGAAAACATATCTAGAAAATCACATTGTCTGATTTTTTTAAGAATTTATTAGCAAATTATGGTGGAAAATAAGTATTTGGTCACCTACAAACAAGCAAGATTTCTGGCTCTCACAGACCTGTAAATTCTTCTTTAAGAGGCTCCTCTGTCCTCCACTCATTACCTGTAGTAATGGCCCCTGTTTGACATTGTTATCAGTATAAAAGACACCTGTCCACAACCTCAAACAGTCACACTCCAAACTCCACTATGGTGAAGACCAAAGAGCTGTGGAAGGACACCAGAAACAAAATTGTAGACCTGCACCAGGATGGGAAGACTGAATCTGCAATAGGCAAGCAGCTTGGTGTGAAGAAATCAACTGTGGGAGCAATAATTAGAAAATGGAAGACATACAAGACCACTGATAATCTCTCTCGATCAGGGGCTCCACGCAAGATTTCACCCCCGTGGGGTCAAAATGATCACAAGAACGGTGAGCAAAAATCCCAGAACCACACGGGGGGACCTAGTGAATGACCTGCAGAAAGCTGGGACTAACGTAACAAAGGCTACCGTCAGTAACACACTACGCTGCCAGGGACTCAGATCCTGCAGTGCCAGACGTGTCTCCCTGCTTAAGCCAGTACATATCCAGGCCCGTCTGAAGTTTGCTAGAGAGCATTTGGATGTTCCAGAAGAATATTGGGAGAATGTCATATGGTCAGATGAAACCAAAGTAGAACTGTTTGGTAGAAACACAACTTGTCATGTTTGGAGGAGAGTGAATGCTGAGTTGCATCCAAAGAACACCATACCTACTGTGAAGCATGGAGGTGGCAACATCATGCTTTTGGAGCTGTTTCTCTGCAAAGGGACCAGGACGACTGATCCGTGTACATGAAAGAATGAATGGGGCCATGTATCATGAGATTTTGAGTGCAAACCTCCTTCCATCAGCAAGGGCATTGAAGATGAAACATGGCTGGGTCTTTCAGCATGACAATGATCCCAAGCACACCACCAGGGCAACGAAGGAGTGGCTTCGTAAGAAGCATTTCAAGGTCCTGGAGTGGCCTAGCCAGTCTCCTGATCTCAACCCCATAGAAAACCTTTGGAGGGAGTTGAAAGTCCGTGTTGTCCAGCGACAGACACAAAACATCACTGCTCTAGAGGAGATCTGCATGGAGTAATGAGCCAACATACCAGCAACAGTGTGTGCCAACAGTGGCGTAACTAGGAATGGCTGGGCCCCAAGGCGAACATTTGACATGGGGCCCCCCCAAGCCGCCGCCCCCAACCCCCCCCACACACAAACCGCATTCCTGTTTTGCCCCTGGCCCCCCCTTTCCCCTGTGCCCCTCCGTGTTTGCCCCGGCATTGCCCCTGCCCCGCACACTAGTTATGCCCCATAGTGGCCCCTGCACACAGTAGTATGCCCCATAGTGGCCCCTGCACACAGTAGTTTGCCCCATAGTGGCCCCAGCACACAGTAGTTTGCCCCATAGTGGCCCTGCCGCCGTGTTTGCCCCATAGTGCCCCTCACACAGTAGTTTGCCCCATAGTGGCCCCTGCACACAGTAGTTTGCCCCATAGTGGCCCCTGCACACAGTAGATTTGCCCCATAGTGGCCCCCGCACCGAGCCCCATAGTGCCCCTGCACCGTGTTTGCCCCATAGTGGGGCCCCTGCACACAGTAGTTTTCCCCATAGTAGCCCCTGCACACAGTAGTTTGCCCCATAGTAGCCCCTGCACACAGTAGTTTGCCCCATAGTGGCCCCTGCACACAGTAGTTTGCCCCATAGTGGCCCCTGCACACAGTAGTTTGCCCCATAGTGGCACCTGCACGCAGTAGTTTGCCCCATAGTAGCCCCTGCACGCAGTAGTTTGCCCCATAGTAGCCCCTGCACACAGTAGTTTGCCCCATAGTAGCCCCTGCACACAGTAGTTTGCCCCATAGTGGCCCCTGCACACAGTAGTTTGCCCCATAGTAGCCCCTGCACACAGTAGTTTGCCCCATAGTGGCGCCTGCACACAGTAGTTTGCCCCATAGTGGCCCCTGCACACAGTAGTTTTCCCCATAGTGGCCCCTGAACACAGTAGTTTGCCCCATAGTAGCCCCTGCACACAGTAGTTTGCCCCGTAGTGGCCCCTGCACACAGTAGTTTGCCCCATAGTGGCCCCTGCACACAGTAGTTTGCCCCATAGTGGCCCCTGCACGCAGTAGTTTGCCCCATAGTGGACCACCCATGAACGATTATTATACTCTGGGGTCTTTTCAGACCCCGGAGTATAATGATCGGAGACCCAGGGGAGGATACAAACATAGAAAACACTGCAACTTACCTCTTCCTCGCTCCGGTGCACTCCCGTGCGCTACTAAGGCCATCTTCAATGTCGGACCAGATCTCGCGTGAACCAGGCCGGTGTCGCGACGCATAATGACGTCGGTTGACGTCTGGGATGTCACCAAACAGACCCGAAGCCTGCGGAGTGGCGGATAGGTGAGTTACAGTGTTTTTTATGTTCACTCACCTCCCCTGGGCCCCCGATCGTTATACTCCGGGGTCTCAAAAGACCCCGGAGTATAACGATAGCAGTGATTGTGGGGTTCGCGGAAGCGACTGCCACAGGGCTCCGGGCCCCGTAATGTTCCGGGCCCTGTGGCAGTCGCTACCACTGCTACCCTGGTAGTTACGCCCCTGTGTGCCAACCTTGTGAAGACTTACAGAAAACGCTTGAACTCTGTCATTGCCAACAAAGGATATATAACAAAGTATTGAGATGAACTTTTGTTACTGACCAAATACTTATTTTCCACCATAATTTGCAAATAAATTCTTTAAAAATCAGACAATGTGATTTTCTGGATTTGTTTTCTCATTTTGTCTCTCATAGTTGAGGTCTACCTATGATGTCAATTACAGGCCTCTCTTCTTTTTAAGTGGGAGAACTTGCACAATTGGTGGCTGATTAAATACTTTTTTTCCCCACTGTATATATATATATATATATATATATATATTACCACTCCATAGCCTCTGTCTTGTCTATGTATATACATCAGATCCTTAAGTAAAACACATTCTCTATGTTATATCCTCTGACATTTCTACAACCCCTTAATGTTTAGAAGATTCAGTAAATTGAATATTTTTGGTATTATGTTATGATCAATGATTTTTCAGGTTATAAATGACTAAAAATGTAAAAATAAGAAACAAAACCTTTGAATTAAATCCAAGGACTGTCAATGCTCACAAAGTGCACTTTCTGATGTGACTTCAGTGCAATGTTGAGATCGACCTCTATGTGACATGATGTCACATGAATGTCACACATGATGTACTTTTTGTAAGGAGTGAGGACAGGGAACGTGCAGCACCAGAATGGAGCACTATTATATAAGTATATTACAAAGATATTTATTTTTACATCTGAAGTGCTTAGAGACTCATTCTTATAACAAAGAAAATCTTCAAAGGCAAAGTTAGGAGCAAAATGACCCAGAGTTTATTGTATGAAGCAGGAACCTGAACGAGCACCTAGCCAACAATCCCATATACATACTACTTGTGAGTCATCCTAAGAATCTATGTGAAATGTGCTGATGCTATGTAGGACTGTCCTATGGGACTAAAGGTTATTTCAGGTTAGTAGAATCATTGCTTGGAACAGATCTAAAATATATTTAATATTTATTATATGACCTTTGGTGTCGTCTAGATTTCTGCTGAGGCAGCTACACTACCATCATCTGGTCCCATTAGATTTCAGTTCAGTGGGTTTTTCACCATATGTTATAGTCTGTTTGCTCATGGATGGGAACGGCGGTGTCGACTGTGTAAATGTTTAGCTACGAATCTTTCAGCAGGAAAGCATTAGGCCAGCTGCAGGTTAATGTGATGCTGGTTTTGGCCAAGAATTGTACTCAGCCAGTTGGCAGAATGATAGTGAGCCACTGTATTGTAAAGTGTCCTCTTAGTCTCATCTATCGCAGATAATGGCTTGTCCTGGATGCAAAGTCTTAACACTGATTCATGAAGCATATCATATAAGCATTTCACACCTAAAGTGCTATCAATCTACACTTACAGTGGATTTTATGTACTGAAGAAGACATTACCTATAAACAGGGCAATGACTGTACTGAAATCAAAAGAGAATTGATAAAAAGATTGATTTCATTTTTTATAGAAACATAGTCATTTCACATAAAGTGAGAACTCTAGCTCTAGTGATTTACATGACCAGTTCTAGCCATCTGGAGGAGTAGGGGTCGACCCAAAATATTGTGAGAGCATCAAAGGTCCACGTATAACATTCATCTAGAGCCAGCTGAAGCTAGTTTCTACTTAGAATTTACTTAGAAAAAACAAGAATAAACTTTCCAAAATCATTTATAAGAAGTCTGCTATTGCTATTTTTATTGTCCCTAAATGAAAAAAAGGTCAAATAGTCTTAACAAACCCTTAAAAAACAAAATAGTCTGATCCTTCAGACGTGCTTTCTTTCATCTGTCGCCTATTTCGAAACACTCTAAACATATGTTACCAAAAAAATCATAAATGAAGAGTAGGTTATATAGCTACAGGATCAGACTACACAGGGTTTCTTTGTTGTCTGTTACCAAGGAGATTCATAGGTCTGCATAGGAGCTGTAGAAACTTTTAGTTTTTTTGCATTCTCTGTGTACACAAATTAAATGGACATAGCTTTTAACTCTTTCTCTACATAATCCAGATCAGTCTTTCTACTACTTATTTGTGTCTCATGATCAAAGGGGCTACCCATGTTTTCAAAATTGATGGCGTATCAATTTTAGATTGACGGGGTCCAAATTATAGGACCTCTACAGTTCAGCATTGTTTACATGCCATTTGCCATATTCATGACAGCAGCAGTTGTGGGTAATGCAGTGGTTTCCCATTCACTTGAGGTTCCCTTTCCTGAGGCAAGTCATAGTAATAGGATAGCCTGTATCTTTTCCTTGCTTCACATGCACTAGCACTGGTGATTGGAAAGGGAGATCGGGCAAAATACATGTCCTGGGAAACATATAAAAGGCTTTTTTTAATATAATTTTAATGGATTGCAATACAGAACAGGTTCATTGTAAAACTGTATCATAACAAGTGTTGCTAGGTTTTGTTATTTACTTGTGAAGGTTAAAAAAATGGCTCACAGACCACATAAAAGTTAGCAGATTATGAGCTTTTACAACCATCACTGTTCAGGTCCTGAGTCCTCGCCACTATTCTTAAAATTACAATATAGCAAAAAGAGTCACAATGTTCTTTAGCACCCTAAGAACCATTCTGTTTACTCTCTGGCATTGTGAAGCCTAGCTAATAATGGCATATTGTGGTATATTGGTGGGGGGAGACCAGACAGAGGCAGCGGGTGGGAAAGCATATTATTTTTCTACCCTGTGATGTCTGAGATCGCTTTGATATACCCAGAACTTCGTTTTTGTACACTATGTTCTCCGTCTTCCCCACTTTAATTTTTCAGTATCTTTATTACTAATATTTTCTTAAAAGTTATTTGCAGTATTCTCACTATTTCCATATGTGAACATTTTTTTCTCGTCTAGCTGGATTAAGCATATTAGTATCTTACATATTTATCCCATATGGTATCAATTTCCCTTGGTTATCAGCATGGTGAAGTCTCTGAGCACACTTCCCGCACTTTGCAAGTGAGTAAATGCTGTCATCAGGGGTTAATGAGAAAGAACACAGATGAAAGTCTGTACATCATAAAACAATGCTGTGGATGGATGTTCAGCATGGATGGATGATCATGTTGCAATATCGATGAATAGTTTCTACACATTTTTTAATACAGTTGCATAAAACAAGACGTGGGGGGAAAAGAGAAAGATTTTCTTCTAACTCTCATTACAATGGCAAACGATTAATACCCAACTTGATGAGGAAGTCATGAGTAAGCAGTATGTATTCTGATATTATCGAATTCTGGTCAAGAATTCCTAAGTCATGAGCCCGCTACACTGACCTGTTTATGGAGTTTTCTTCTTTGCCGATTACTTTATTTTATCTAATTGGAAGTTAGCAACTTTGTAAGCAAGTGCAGTATGGCTTCCTTAATAGGCAGCCCCATATTCATTTTCATCAAACAGATCGTAACTTGAGGGAGCGATTACAACTTTACAAGATGTCCTTATCCATAATTGTCAAGACCTAACAAGTTTTACTTGTTGTCAAAAAGAAAAGACCATTATGTAAGACCATGTTAGGCCATATACAGTACAGTATGCCCATTAGCTGTCCACATAAGCAGTAATAGATTGTCCTTCCTGCTGTTGTTTCCCTTCGGAGTGGTTGGTGAAAGGAAAGCCATTTTTACAGTGAGGCTTTTAATCAGAACATTTCCTCTTTTGCAGTGCACCGACAGGGTGGCACAGGCATAAAGGAAACCTTGCTCATAACAATATGTGCCCATCTATTGTGTCCTCGTAGTTCTATCCTAGCCTTAAAGACTGCACGTATCTGGCTTCAATTCAAAGACTTTTTACTAATGGCCCAAGCCTATATTTAATATCTTGTTTTAGAGATGTTTCATTGTCCAAGTCAATTCTTTTCATACCCATACTTTAGTTTGCTTTTGGTTAAGGACATGCTAGCCTAAACAGGTTAAAATGCACACCACAACCACTAGGTGGCTGCACATAGACACATACAGGATAAACAGCATGTGACATGGTATTGTGAAATCATGTTTTTTTAAAAGCTTGTCATCTTGGTCCACACATCTTTAGAGTCGAACCCCACTGATCTACCGATAGGTCATCAAAATATGCCATAAATCCCCTTTAATTTGAAACTCTTTGGCCCCGATGCAAATCCCTTTAAATGGGACCCCTACTTACTATGAGTAATAAGTGATCTGGATCAGTGCTGAATGCATTCTACTCTTGGCTTATCTCTAAATGTTTAAACTTGGATCAGAAAAACTTGGTTGTTTTTTCCAGAAACAGCACCATGGCTGCCCTAGGGCTGTGACTGGTATTGCAGCTTAGTTCCATTGAAGTGATGGGGTTGAGCTCCAAATTCAAACACTGTGTACAAAAGTGGTGGGTTTTGGGAAGAAATCTACTGTTTTTATAATCCATTTGTAATAGGTACTAATGGGCAGGCATCACAAGATCAGTAACAAATAAATGCACAAAGGCTTAATAAAAAGTTGGCCATAAAATAGAGATTTCATTAATTTCTGAATGATTTATTGTAAATGGTTGGTTTGTAAAGGTTGTCATTTTGGGCGACAGTGCCAGTTGAAACAAATCACTGATCGATCTCTGCCATGATCTGGAGCCTTGGCTGGACTTTCATGAATTTGATGCGGATTTGATGTTGAGTATGAACAACTTTTCAACTATACCTGACCCAAAATATGCATTACAGCGGGTCAACTTTATGACAGATCTCTGCCATTAGTCACAAAAGGTGTTGATGGTTGTCCGAAAAGGATCTTAATCGACCTTTTTGTACATTTAAAATCTCTAGCATATGGTCATATAAAAACTGTGCAGGTGTTAATAGGTTTCACTAAGCCTGGAGATCATGCAAACTTATAGTGGGGCTGATTTTCTAATACTCTCTAAAAGTAAGACAGTGTAAAGTTAAACAGTCCTAAACTGCCCCAGATTTATTACTCAGCAATAGACATAATTTAAGTCTGTTGAGTCAAAATTTATATCACCTACATGATTTGTTGGTTTAGTTTTTGGCACCAATACCAAAATGTTGGCACATTTTTTGGAGCACAGTGTTACAAGGTTAGCCATTGCTCCTTAAGACACACACATCTCTCAAGAATCCACTGCTCCTTGTCGGACAAGTTATAAAAAGCTTCTAAAACACATAATAAATGTGGTACACTGCATGTATGCCAGTTTTTTTGGAGCAAATTATGCCAGAATTCTGGTGTTTTTTTTATAGTAAATCTGCCCCATGTGTATAGCTTACCTCAAAAGTGACATTAATCCAGACTGGGCGGCCGAGGCTTTAGGACTGTTGATGAAGGACAGGAATTAAAGGAGTTTTTACAGTTAAAATGTGACTAAAGAGAGGAAACGTGGTAAAACAAGAATCAATACTCACCTGATAATTCCTCCACCAATCCAGGACAACAGCTCGAGTGATCTTGCTAGTCTTTATGGATTTTTTCTGCAGCTATGACACGCTGTACCTTACGTGACCATTGATAACTGGCCTCATTAGGGATGCTGGTATGTGTGGCATTAGATCACTAAGGTTAGTGACTGACTGAAGTGGTTACGTGGGTGTATGACACATCACTGCTGCAACAAAATCAATAAAGACCAACAGGGACCATTAGAGTTGTGGCGAAAGAACAATAGCCAATGGGGATTTATCAGGTGAGTTATCTGTTATTTTGTTATTTTATCACATTTCTCCCTTTAGCCATTTTTTAGATCTTAGAAAACCCTTTTGACCCATTTCTAATTGGTGGGAGACCCATCTTGGTTCCGACAGTTAAAATGTATTTCTAATTTAAGTGGATATTATTAAGGGGATCATATCAAAAGTGCTTTTAGTTTCAATAATTTTTATTTGGTTTTCACAATAAATGTAAGAACAAAATTGACATACATTGCACTATACATTCTGATTTGGATTTGTCCATGGTAAATTTTTGAATGGTACATCAATGAGACAAAAGATAAAGATTGTATAAGTGTTGAACAATAACAATAACAGTAACAAGAACATGTAGGCACTTTATTAGAGTTAGCGTGAGATATTTCATAGACAGTCTTTCATAGACAATCTTTCATACTTTCTACCTCTTCTCTATTTCCTACATCTCCACACCCATTACGATATACAAGAGCGGACTCTATACAACTCCATGGCTCCCATTATGCGGCAAATCGAGAGTGAATCCACGCATCCCATACCTTTTTAAAGCTATGATATGAGTCATTTCCTAATGCAATTACCTTCTCGTAAGCATATGTAGTATTAATAGCTTGCAAGTGTGGAATCAGACGGAGGGGTCACCGATCTCCAACGTTGCACCAACAATAATTTAGCTATAGTCAAGATCTTACACAGGAGTTTTTTAAAGTTATTCCATTCCTCGGGAATTCCAATCAATAGGATGGCCAGAGGAGAGGCGTATGGGAGGTGAAAATTAAATATTTCTGATAGCATATCAAAGACTCTATTCCAATATCCATGAATAATGGGACATTGTCCCAAAATATGGAGAAGGGTTCCTCTCCCCCCGCATCCCCTCCAACAGTTTCCAGAGACGGAAGGGTATATCATTTGTAAAGTGGAGGGGGTCCGGTACCACCTCAATGTAATTTTCATCGCTGTTTCTATGTGGGTGCTACATTTTAAGGATGAGTGACTTAGCTTAATTGCCTGTTCCCACTCATCCAAAGTAATGACTCTTCCCAAATCCCTCTCCCAACAACGGAACGGTATTGATTTAGTAAAAGTCGCTATTCCATCCATTTTGTCATATAGAAACCGTAATCCCCTCATCTTAGTCGACAACCAGGTGAATATCGTACTACTGTGGGGTAGTTGCGATACTGGATTCTTAGATATAAAGTGACATATTTGAGAGTACTTAAGGAAGTCACCACCATGAACCCCAAATTTCCGTGTAGTATCTGTAAATGATAAAATTTGTGTGGTACCGGATTGTAAATGGGAGACCCGTGTAATCCCTCTCTCCTCCCACCCTGAAGTTACCAGGTCCTCTATCGCCCAGGCCAGAAGTGACAAAGGCATCTCCGAGGTACAAAAATGACTTGTAGGGTTTGCTTTCCCGTGGAGCAGCTTCCATGCGGTCATTGCTGCTTGCATGATTGGGGAGAAGGACTTAGGCGTAGGAATGTTCCAGAAGGGCGCCCACAGGGCATCCGTCAACTTTAAGGGATATATAAACGAATGCTCCATATGTAACCATGGAACCGAGGTATCTGCTGATCTCCATCTAGCACATTGCGTGACCAAGGATGCTATGTAATAATTCTGTACCACTGGTACTCCCAGTCCCCCCGCCTCTTTTCGTTTAAATAGGAAGCTTTTATTAATTCTGGGTCTCTTTCCACTCCAAATGTATTTCGAAATCATCCTTTGCATGGTTTCGAAAAACGAAACCGGGATGGATATCGGGAGTGTGCGAAACAGGTACAAGAGTCTAGGCAATAATAACATTTTGAAGGCTGCGACCCGCCCCATCCAAGACACATCTACTTTGGACAGTCGCTCCATCTCATCCTGCATTATTTTCAACATGGGTGTATAATTATGTCTATATAGGGCCCCTAAAGAGGGTGTCACTTGTATCCCCAGATATTGAACGCCATCTTTCCTCCAATCAAAGTCATATTGCGATTGTAGGGGTTGCAGCAAGGGGGGAAGAATATTTAAAGGTAAGGCTTGTGACTTGGCCATATTTAGTTTATAAAATGATAGGTGCCCAAATTTAGCAATAATCTGCATAAGTCGGGGAATAGATTTTTGCGGGTTGGACAGGGTAAGAATGATATCATCTACACAGAGTGATATAAGATCAGTTTTGTCCCGTATAGCAATGCCATTCACCTCTGGGTCTAGTCTGAGTGATTGGGCCAGTGGTTCCATCGAAAGAACAAATATCAGCGGCGAGAGGGGGCACTCCTGTCTAGTCCCGTTCGTTATTAAAAAGGGATCTGACACTACCCCATTAGTGAATACTCTTGCAGATGGTGCAGAGTACAGCGCCTCAATTGCTCTTAAAATAGCTCCAGTGAACCCCATGCCCCTGAGCACCAAGAAGGCATACGACCAGCAAATCCTGTCAAACGCCTTCTCAGCGTCCAATGCGAGAACCACTGCCTCCATCCTTCTAGAGTTAATGTGGTGTATAATATTTAAAATGCGTCTAGTATTGTCGTATGACTGCCTCCCCTTCACAAATCCCACTTGATCGTGGTTTATCAGGCTCGGAAGACAAGCCGCTACCCTATTCGCTATAATTTTGGCATAAATTTTTAAATCTGAATTTAATAGGGATATTGGTCGAAAATTTTGGGGGCTGATGGCAGGCTTGCCCGGTTTAGGCAATGTCACCACCAGGGCCTCCTGATTTTCTCTTGGAATAGTGCCGGAGTCCACCGAAGCCGTTAAAAACGACAGCAGCGGGCTTAACAGGAGTGGGGAAAACTTTTTGTAATATTCGTTAGTAAGGCCATCTGGGCCTGGGGACTTTCGAGGTGGCAGCGACTTGACTACTGATAGCAATTCTGAAGGTGAGATGGGCTCATTCAAAGAGTCCAGTTGTGTTTCTGTGAGTGTGGGCAATTGAGTACTTGCGAGAAACTTGGCAATTTCTTGTTTCATTGGAAGCGTTATAGAGGAATCCTCTCTAATGTTGTATAAGTCTTCATAGAAAGCTTTAAAGGCATTGGCGATGCCTCTAGGATCATAAATTTTGTGTGTGCCATCTTTGCTTTGGAGAAATGGGATTTTGGACTGTGTATGTTTTTGTTTAAATTTGGACGCTAGAAGCTTCCCTGCCTTGTTAGATTGAGAGTAATAAGTCGCTTTTGCCCTTTTCAAGTTTTTCTCATAGTTATGCAGTAGACAGGCTGTCAGTTGATGGCGTAGTGTCGCCAACTGTGCTGCATTGGAGGGGGAAGGAGATTTTTTGTTACTATTATCGATAGATTTTATTTGGTGCAGTAGGCGATCAATTTCTGCTAACCTAGTTTTCTTTTCAATGTGTCCTAGACGGATAAATGTTCCTCTGATAAAAGCTTTATGTGAGTTCCATAATATGTGAGGGCTAGGGGCAGAGCGAGCATTGGTCCGAAAGAATTCCTTTAGATCATTTTCCAAGATTGTTTTATATTTTGGCTGTGACATTAAGAATTCATTGCACCTCCATACGTATGCTCTAGGGCATTCATATTTTTCTCTGAGAGTCAAGGTTATTGCTGCATGGTCTGACCATGTTATTTGTGAAATATCTGACTTCACGGCCAGGGGAATACTAGTTTGTTCTATTAAGAATAGATCTATTTGTGAATAGCTGTTATGAGCCGTAGAATAGTAGGTGTAATCTTTTTCGGTATTATGCAGGATACGCCATGCATCAAATAAGTCATGACGCCATATAGCCTGCGAGAATGAAGGATGATGTGTCGTTGTGCCAGAAGTAGTGTCTGCCACTGGGTCCGGAGCCATGTTAAAGTCTCCCATTAATACTAAGCATCCTTGCTTTTTTCTCTCCACTACTTTCATAAGTCTCCCCAAGAAAGACACCTGCCTTCTGTTCGGGGCGTAAACCGAAACCAATGTGTATGTGACATTATTAAGGATACAGAGTAATATGACAAATCGCCCTCCCGGGTCAGCATGATGGGACACCAGCTGAAATGCCACTGAATCTCTGATCCCAATTAGTGTTCCCCTGCGCTTGGAGGAGCAATGTGCGTGAAATATATGTGGGTATGCTGAATGTTTGATTCAAATGGCATCTATCTCTAAAAGATGTGTTTCTTGAACTGCAAGAATGTCACAGCCTTGAGCTCGGGCCTCTCGCCACAAATGGGCTCTCTTTTGAGGGGAGTTCAAACCTCTGACATTCATGGACATAATGTTAAGTACCATAGTTTACAGTTAGTAATGCTACAATAGTCTTACCACAACCACCCACATCCAAAATTACCAGCAGCAGGAAGAAGCATATTCGTCTTTGCCATGTGTACTCACAGCGTCCCAAGTGCCAAAACCGAGGAAAAAAACAAACTATAAAAACACTGAAACCAGCGGCTAAGCCACCTCAACAAAACAAAGAAAAGAAATGTGGTACAGCGGACCAGCGGCTGTTGTAATCCTGGGGGGATAAGTTCAGCAGTAGTGGACATACGGAATCCATTTTAAGGTGAGTCTCTAGCTGTGCAGCCCTTTTGGTGGACATCTTGGGGTTTTCGTTTGATGCCAACCATCAGACACTGGGCCAGGTGGTAATTTGGGCGTCGGGTCAAGGAGCGGAATGTCCCATTTGTTTAGCAACTGTTTGCCGTCTTCCGGAGATTTGTTAACATGAGTTAGGTTGTTTTTAGATACGATCACTCTGACCGGGAATCCCCATTTATATAGGATGTTATGGTGGCGTAGCGTCGTAGTAATAGGGATGAATTGTCTTCTCATTTGTAGAGTTGCGGCCGAAAGGTCGGAGTAGATGGAAATTTTCTGGTATGGGTCAGGAATCCGGCCTATTTTCCGTGAGGTCAGCAGCACCAATTCTTTAGTGCGGTAAAAATGGATTTTTGCTAATACATCTCTGGGTACGGCTTCGTCCAGATGTGAAGGCCTTGGGATTCTATGCGCTCTATCAATGGTTAAGTCCATTATCGTGAGGTTTGGTAAGAGCGTGCGTATCAGGTCTTGAAGGAAAGCCGTTAAGTTGTTCGCAGATACTGACTCTGGAATCCCTCTATACTTCAGATTATTGCGCCGCGAGCGGTCTTCCAAGTCTGCTAATTTAGTTTTCAGAAACGACACATCTTTTTCCACCTCATAGTGAGCATCTATAAGAGCATTATGTGATGCAGCAAACTCCGCCATTTTAGATTCCACATGAACAGTGCGTTTTTGCAATTCCTGGAGGTCTCTATCTAGCGGTTTAACCATTAAAGACATGTCAGTTGTCAGTGATTTACAAAAGGCCATAAGCATGTTTTTCATGGAGGCCTCAGTAAGTAGGCTTTCTGTAGCCGCAATATCTGCAAAAAAGTCGACAGAGGGCGGTACAGACAGTGTGGTATCGCTCACCTCCCCTTCTGGAGACTCAGTGTGCTGGAGCCTGGGTTTCTGCTTGACCGGGCTGGCGGTGGGCGAGTGGGGTGTCTCCACGTTGTTTAGGCCTGTAGGCCTCGGTGTGTCGGCAGGAGAAGGCCTCGGAACCGCGCTCACCTCGGCCCGCCGGGGAGACGGCCCCGGTGCCTCCGGACCTCTGCACCCCATCAGCTGCGGTATCGATGGCTCTGACAGCGTTCTCCGCTGAGCGGAGAGGGTGAGCGGCTCCTCCGGAGAGTCTCGGGACGGAGATGAGGCCCCGGAGACCGCACTGGAGCGCGAACCGCCGCCATTTTGATCTTCCCCTCCTTCGTGGGGGAAGTAGAAATCTGAAATTTTCTGCGGTTTAACCGCAGATTTCCTCTTTCTCGGCATCCTCGAGATTAGCAAGCGTTCCCTGTGCCGTTTAGGT